>CAWUFW010006006.1:252500-852500 GCA_963921515.1 Calotriton arnoldi
TGGACTTCTTTCCCCAACCAGTAGTGCATCAGGAGGTGCGTTTGCAGTGTGGTGGAGGAAGGGGAGTAGCCACCGAAAACCGTTCAGCAGTCCCGCTGTGTGGGAGTTGCTGGAGTTAACAGGAAGGGTTGTTGGACCCCAAGGACTCTCAAGAGCCAAGGTAACTTCATCGCCCAGCTAGTAGTGCGCCAGATGTGTTTGCAGAGTGGTGGTGAAGGTGGGCGTGGCCTCCGCGAATCTCTCTGCAATCCTGCTGTGTGGGACGTACGGGAGGTAACAGGAGGGTTAGTGGGGCAATTACCCCTCCTGTGTCCTCCAGTAAGTCCCACACTGCGGGATTGATAAGGTCTTCGGAGGCCACAATCCCTTTCTCCACCACTCTGCAAACGTGGCTGTAGGAAACTGGCTCTATATATACTACACCAAAATGAGGTCTAGTGTGTATAGAGTCCAGGTGACCCCAGAGGTAGGCAGAGGTTAAAGTTAGATAGAACCTTACTCTCTATTTGTGGTAGAGTGGTCGAGCAGTAAGGCAGTATCAGAGGACCGTGTTAAGCATTTGATGTACCCACTCAGTCAGCAAATTAATTCACACACTCAAGAACTGAACTCTAGGCCAATTGTTTTTGTATAAAAAATATACTGTTTTATTCTTTAGAACTAAGCAAGCCTGGCACAGGTAAGCAATAAATACTTTACAGGAATAAGTTATTGATTGTAGAACAGTTTGAAAATGCAATAGAAATTGTACTTTGTTTGATTTACAGGGAATGCAGTAGGTTGCAACACTTCGCAAATACAGTACATTGGAATGAATCTGCTTTTTCAGTAAATTGCAGGTAAGTTACTTTTCTCGTTACTTTTCTAACTCAGTGCTGGATACCTAGATTCAGCACTGGGACATTTCCTGAAAACAGGTAAGTAAATACGTTTTGGTTATTTGTACGATTTTTAAAGAATATTTTTAGATTTCAAAACTCCACACTTAGAAACTTTTTGAAAGAAAATTGTCAATGTTATCCTATGGAGGAAAAACAGGTTATCGGCTCACAGGTAAGTAATCGACTGTGGGAGTTAAGGTTCTGGGGTTAGACTCAGGGGTCCCCCAGGGTCAGTGATGCACTTATGTTTCACCCTCAGCGGCACTAGGGCGGCTGGGTGCAGAGTGTTGAGGCCCAATGTTATCCTATGGAGGATAGGGGGCCTCCGGTTGGTGGCTGCTGGCAAGCACGCCACTGGATTGTGGGAGCAAAGCTCCTAGGGTTTAGGTCAGGGCAAATAGGGAACCAAATTAGCATCAAAAAATTAGCATCAAAGGTGCACCCTCAGCGGCACTAGGGCGGCCGGGTGCAGGGTGCTGTTTTGAGGTCCGGTGCCCTGTTGTTTTCAATGGAGAACCTGCGGTTAGAAGAAACACTGCAGGCTCGGGGACGAGGATCTTCTGGGTGCGACCACCACTTCGAGGGGTAAGTTGGGATGTCTTGGGTTGGTTAGGCACCGTTGGTTTGGGCACACAAGGCCGTGGGGCGTCGGGTGCAAGGGTGCCTTGGGACGTCGGAAAGTCTTACCCGCTCTGGTCGCGGTAGAGGGGATCCTCTGGATTGAGGCTACAGGCGTCGTCTGGAGGCTTGAGGTAGGTCAGGAGTCGCCGGATCTTGGGTCAGGATCGCCGCGGTGACCTCCTCGTGGTGTTTTTCCACTGGAGCTCGGGCCGGGTTCGGCGGGTGCAGAGTGGGCTGGATTCGTGGTATCCGGCCGGAGCCAGAAGCTGCAGTTTGAACAAGTCCGGTGTTCACGGGAGAAGCAGTCTTGGAAGTGAAGGCAGGCAGGTCCTTCGGGGTTTTTGAGGTTGCTGGCTGCAGGACACACCGGGATTTTGCAGGAGCAGGTTCGAGGGGAGACAGGCCTGTAGGGCTGGGGCCAAGTCAGTGGGCGTCGTCCTCTTGTTAGCTCTGCACGGCTCTTCGTCCTTCTTCTTTTCTTCTTGTTGTCAGGCTGGATCTGAGGAAGCAAGGTTCAGGGTGCCCCCTAAATACTAGATTTATAGGCGTTACAGGTAGGTAAAGGGCAGGGACCAATGGGTCCCTTCCCTGGGGTGGGTACACCCCCTATCGTGCCACCCTCCAGTGGGAGGGGGGCAGGAGCCTGTCTCTGGTTGGTTGGGTCCCCCCATCCTCAAGATGGCGGGGACTCAGAGTTGTGCTTCACCTCGCCTCCCCCACCTGAGGGGTGGAGTTGGCAGAGGTGTGCACACCTCTTTCCCTCACTTCTTTTTACCACCGGTTCTCCCGCCCAAAGTGGGGGGTAGAACCAGTGGGGACCAGTTGCTGAAAGCAGCAAATGGTCTGGGGAGGCTCACAAAGGCGGCCTGCCTTTGAAGCTTCCCCTTCATGAACCCTGCCCATCCTGGGGGAGGAGGCTTGGCACCTCGTCCCAGGATGTGCCTTGTTTCAAGCCCCCGAGTGCAGCAGGCTCTCGACCCAGGGGTCCAGAAACATGTCTGTTGGTGGCAGCCTAAGCAGCCACTCAGTCAGGTCACTAGAAGTTGGTCGAGTTTCAGGGGGCATCTCTAAGATGCCCTCTGTTGTGCATTTTGCATTAAATCCCACACTGGCATCAGTGTGGGTTTAATGTGCTGAGAAGTTTGATACCAAACTTCCCAGTTTTCAGTGTAGCCATTATGGTGCTGTGGAGTTCGTAATGACAAACTCCCAGCACCATATACTCTTAATGGCAGCACTGCACTTACAGTGCCCAGGAATGGACTTGGGCACTGTAGGGGTACAGGGCTCATGCACCTCACCACTGGCATAGTGCACCCAGCTAGAGGGGTGACTGATCTATGCCAGGGCAGTGGTTTGTAGGCATTGCACACAGGGATGTGTGCCATGTCGACTCTTCACTTTGTTCTGCACCAAGACACGCAGCCTGCCAAGGCAGTGTGTGTGAGAAAAGGTGCAGGGCCTCTAAGGGTGGCACAATAAGTGCTGCAGCCCTTAGGGGCCTTCCCTGGTCACAGTGCCCTGGGTACCTGTGGTACCTTTTACCAGGGGCCTACCTGTGGCCAGGGATGCCAATTGGGTTTAGGCTTCAATGCAGTTTTTAGGGAAGGAACATAGGTCCTGGGTACCTGATTAGCAGGAGCCCAGGGCACACTCAGTCAAAGAACATCAGCAATTCAGCAAAAAGTGGGGGCATACCATGCAGATAGAGGGTACTTTCTCACAGTGGCTCCTTGCGCACTACTGGTTGGGGGATGAAGTCCACTTTACTCCTGAGGTACCTCCTCTCACCCACCCACTCAGACACCCTTACAGGTACTCAGACAGCCAATCGCTCACCCATACAGTCACTCACGTATCCACTCACATACACACAAACAGCCACTTAGACACCAGCTGACACTGATACAGACATTCACACAACCAGTCACTCACCCATACATTCACTGAGACACCAAATCACTCACTTATACAGTCAGTCACGCACCTACTGAATCATCCATACAGGCACTCATACACCCACTGATTCACCAATACATCTTCGTACATATATTTAACACTCATAAACTTTTCAAAAACAGTCACTGTATGATGTCATCAGTGAAATCATTTGAGATGTCATCAGTGATGTCACTGACCATGTTATGAGTGATGTAATATGAGGTCATAAGCAGTGCATTGCGGGGGCACGAGTTATAATTAGCTCAGCTAACTATAACTGCTGAATTCCACTAGTTTTGTACCAGTGAAATCTGAGCCTAACTATAACGTCCCTCTAACCTCTGGTTTTTTCAGTGAATAAAATGTTCTCTTCAAACGAATCCTGAGTGCATCTTTACCTTCCGTTGCACAACTGAAGGACATTGCAGATATATATAGATGTGTAAAAGAAAAATATATATATTTTCATTCTCTGGAAAAAAACAAAGGTTAAAGTAACGTTCTAGTCGGGTGAATGTCAGTGACCACATTAACCTTATAAACTTAAAAAAAAAAATAACACTAAATTCACCAGTTATAGTTATCAGAACTAACTATAACTTGCGCCCACTCCCGGCACATGACCTCACATATTACATCACTTTTGACATGTTCTATGACTTAATTTATGACATCGCTGATGATATCATCAAAGCTTCTTTTACACACATTGCTCTTTAAACATGTATGGTATTAGAGCTTATAAGAGCAAGTACAAAATAGCTCAGAATAATATGGAGCATCGTTAATGCCATCACAGATGCAACTCTCTTAGGTGTAGCAAGCATGTGTTATGTGCAAAATGTACCCTATACCATACTCTTCACTGGTAGCCTATTTCATATTAACATTCAACCACAGATATATGGGGAACCCTAATTGCATGCAGCGTTCAAAATGTGTACAACTGTTCACAGAAAGCCAAGTTACTCAGCGTCTGTTCCAAAATTAATGCCCTACATTGGACAGCTTTTATCTGTTTCAAACTCTCATAGTCATCGAACCTACATTGAGAAATGAAGTTGACACGAGTAGAGAAGTGGGTACTGTAAACAGCATTCACTCTATGGAGAGAGTTTACTCTGTACCACACTGTTTGCAGACTGTGAATTTCTCATGAGAAATACACCATCTAAAGTATCTACTAAGAACATTATACACTCTATGCTACACTTGTCAAAAAAGACACTTTGTTTAAAATAACCAAGGTATATAGGTGCTAAAGATTATACTATATGCAGCCTTCATACTGTGGTGAAAACTTTACAAATAGCCCACCTTCTGAAGCAAAACAAGCACATGTACATAGATTAGTACCTGGTCCACACAGTCTTCTATATTATATAGAAATTATCATGCTGAGACGATTCTGTCTGATAAGTCAAGGCTGCTTAGAAAACTTAATATCTAGTACGTAGAATCTTTGCCCTGTTGCATCTGTAGAGTCAAGCTGGCCTTGTCCCAGGCACACCGTCTCTGCCTCCTGGCGGCCCTGCTCCTGATAGATTTTGAGAAGACCTTTGATACGCTCGATTGGTCCTTCTGGAGTATGGTCATGGAACGTATGGGGCTTGGCCCCTGTCTGCACAGGACTATTAAGCTTTTGTACTCTGACCCATTGGCACAGGTTTGCATCACTGGGTCTGTCTCCACTCCCTTCCCTGTTAGTTGTGGGTCCCGCCAGAGTTGCCCTCTCTCCTCTCCACCCTCACCATTGACCTTTGACGTGGCTCTTGCACTGTGACAATAGGGTACAGGGTTAGTCATGGGATGATGGTCTGGAAGAGCATATTGCTCTCTACGCTAATGACGTTCTGCTCTTCTTGGTAAACCTGCAGTCCTTAGGCCTCCGACGTCTGGAACTTTTGAGTATTTATGATGAGGCCTCCGAAAAGAAAAGTCGGTTCCCCAGTGGCTCGAACAGGTAGGTAGGATTTTGCAGGCCGAATGTTTTCGCTGCTCAGCAGCGGACACAGACTTATATCACGTGGTTTGGTCCTTCCGGCATTGGCCCCATACTGGCTGGTGGTAGAGTGAAAAATCTAGTCAGTCCTTGCTCAGCCCTTGGATCTTTCCCCGAGAGTTGCCTTCCTGGGCCTGCTGGAGGACCTGGGGAGACCGAGACTGGAATGTGTCTTTGTGGTAGTGACACACTGGTTGCTAAGAGGGATATTGCCCCGGGGGTGGAATTAGAAAACCCCTACTTCGTTGACTGCCTGGCAGGCAGGACTGAACTGTTGCGCCCAACAGGAGAGGCCTATTTACTTGGCCCGGGAATGTCCACAAAAGCATGGGGAGATTTGGGACAAATGGTGAGGCTTTCATGGTTTGGGGTTGTATGACTGATGGTACTGTATGTGTCTTTAGAGGGGCGGTATGGGGCAGGGTATGTTTGACTGTACTGTTAGTTTTTTATGTACAAAACTTAAAAAATTGGTCATAAAAATAAAAACTTAAACCTGTTGCAAAACTTTTTCTGCAGAACCAAAAAACTTGTGTGGAACAGGCTTACCACAAGTCGGTAACTGCCACCTGCACATACTTACTCTTCAATACAAAGATTTATAACGTGTTAAATACCGCTACACACCTATGATGCATTAGGAGCACATGCATTTTGTAAACACGCCCATTTGCTGGACGCAGGCTGTTCAAAATTAGGTAGAAAAGTAATATTTTAGCTACCTGCCACTATGTAAATTATATAACAAACAAGCACACTCATTGGATGATGTCATGTGTGATGTAATATGTGAGGTCATAAGCAGTGCATGGCGGGGGCGCGATGCATAGTTTTTTTTAGTTCCAAACAATGTTGTCACTGACGTAGTCCCCTAACCATAACGTTACTTTAACTTTTTTTTTTGTGTGTGAATTTAAGGCTTTTTTATTTTAGCAAACACAGATTTTTATGATCATACTAACTAACTTTGCTTTAACCTTTGTTAAAAAAAACCTTAAGGAATAAACTGAAAAAAAACAAAGTACTTTTTTATTACTATACGTAAAGTCAACCACCCACCGCGAACGGCCATATCTCCAACAAGCAGCCAACCACATGCTGTGCACGGCCTTTGCTTCAAGCCCCAGGGACCCAATCCGGGGCTAAAAACAAGAAGAAATGGAAAGGGGCCGTGTAGACCCCTCCTCAAGCCTCATTAAGCCCTTGGGACCCCATCCCTACCGAGCTGTTTAAAACAATTATTATTAAAAGGAAGGGGGGCCCTGTGGCCCCCATCCCGAACCTATTATGTCCCTGGGAATCCCACCTCACAGGGCTTTATATATTTTAAAGGGGAGGATGGCCGCTTGACCCCACTCCTTGAGTCTCTTTAGGCCCTAAGGACTCCATCCCCAGGGCCTTTTTTTTGTTACAAGGCGGGGGGATGCGTGGCCCCCCACCGTGAGCCTTATTAGGCCCCGAGGACCCCATCCCCCGGATATTTTTTATATTTATTAAAGGAATGAGGAATGAGGGTTCTTCGTAGGCCTTTAAAAAGCCCTGAAGACCCCATCCCCCAGGGCCACTACTTTGCTTAAAGGGGAGGGGAGTGCGGCCCTCCTCCCTGAGCAGTTTTTGGCCCTGGGGACCCCATCCCCCAGGGCCTGCATTATTTCAAGGTGAGTGCCCGCCCAGAACACCCACCTTGCTTTTTGTGCTGCTCCTGCCGGGCAGGAGCAATCTCTTGATCTGTTTCCCTGCCTGCATAAGTGCAGGCAGAGAAACCGATCTCAAGTCAGCTCCCAGCCGGCTTCAGCATTTTTAAAGCTTCCACCTGCTGGGAGCAGACTTTGTGCTTGCTCCTGTGTGGTGGGAGATTAAAAACAGGTTTCCCTGCCCTCACAGGTGCAGGCAGGGAAACCGCTGTGTCCTGTGGGTGGGCTCCCTGGTACACATCATGTGAGCCGGGCCAGGGGATGAGGTCCCCGGGGGCATAGAAGGCTTGTGTTGGCTGACTGCGCGGCCCCACTCCCTTTTAAAAAGGTAATCGGCCCAGGGAGGTGGGGTCCCGGGGCCTTTAGAGGCTCAGTGAGTGAGGCCGCGCGGCCCCCTCCACTCTATGAGAAATTTTGGCCCGGGGTGTGCTCCCCGGGAAACCGTCTTTACAATGAGGTTTTTACCTTGTTGTGCCTTTACCACTCATTTTTAAGCACGCATATTGTTACAGCGAATATGTAATGCATGCGCATGCCAATACCACCAATTTAAGGTAAGTTGGGGGCCTGGGGGGTCTCCCCCCCCCCCCCACAAATACATATAGATTGTTTTTAAATCTAAAAACAATGCGTGGTACTGGCATGCGTTGTAAATGCATATTCGTGGTAAAAACATGCGTGCTAACCAATGCGTGGCAAAGGCATACAATGCATTTACCTGCGTTGTACCATCGTACATCCGCTCCCCCAGACCTATAATGGCTCAGGGAGAGGGTCTGTGTGCTTCTCTTCCCTTAAAAAAAGAAAAGCGCCCCTAGCTGCTTTCCCCCGGCTCGCCCCCTTGTGATCCAGCGGGATCGTGGCAGAAACTACCCTTTTTAAAAAAAAATATTTTCCCTCTGGACCTCCTTCCCATGGGGCATTGTGGGACATGGTATCCCTACCCAGCGCCCTAATGTAATTTTTAAGTTTAGGACAGAAAAGAGTCCTGTAATGGCCGCCAGCATCATTTTTCTCATGAAGCTGGCAGCCAATCAGTCTGACTCTTGCGGGAGCGGGATAGCCCAAGGGGAAAAAAGCTCCCTGGGCCAATCAGAACTCTCTATTTTTTTAAATAGGGTTGGAGGGACTATTGCGAGAGTCCCTTGAACTCAACGGTCCAGATATCCAAATATTTTTTAACTTAATTTCTCAAAAGAATACAGAACAGATTTGCAACAAATCACAAAAAGCACAATCTGCAGACTGAGATTTAGCTTCTTTGCAAATTTGCTGTAATTTCATTCAGCAGTTTTTGATTTAGCCCTGTCTAAAGAAGTCTTTTTCTCGACTCCCTGCTTGACTGATCACCCTGAAACATTCCATGCACAAACTAGTCAAAAAGTAACACCTTTTTGGAAAGTTGCGTGGAGATTTGTCAAACGGTGCCAATGTTATTAGCAACACAAAGTTTTTCCTATGGAACAGCTGACCTAACTAGAACTACCCTGTTCCAAGTACCACTGGGGAAGAGTTTATATATATATATATATATATATATATATATATATATATATATATATATATATATATATATATATATATATATATATATATATATATATATATATATATATATATATATATTCCATACGTCACGGAAATGAACCAAAGCAGATCCACAAGCCCACTCGATCAGGTTGGAAAATTTTATTTTCTTGTGACAAAAATATATATATATCCTAACTATAACGTCCTTGTAACCTTTGTTTTTGTCCAGTGAATATATGTATATAAATATGTTCACTATAAAAACCAAAGGTTACATGGACGTTATAGTTAGGCTGACATTTCACTTGTATAAAACCATAGATATTCTGCTGTTCTAGTTAGCTGAGCTAGCTATAACTATCCCCCCTCCCACCCCCCGCAATGCACTGCTTATGACCTCACATATTACATCACTCATGACATGGTCCGTGACATCACTCATAACATCTCAAATTATAAATATATATACAAAGGTGCACTGATGAATCAGTGGGTGTATGCGTGCCTGTATGAATGGTTCAGTGGGTGCGTGACTGACAGTAAAAGTGAGGGATTAGGTGTCTCAGTGAATGTATGGGTGAGTGACTACGTTGTGTGAATGTCTGTATCAGTCTGTCAGTTGGTGTCTAAGTGGCTGTATGGGTTGGTAAGTGGGTATGTGAGTGGCTGTATGGGTGATTGATTGGTTGTCTGAGTACCTGTATGGGTTTATGAATGTCTGTGTGGGTGGGTGAGGGCGTGTGACTAACTGCATTGGTGAGCGAGTGGGCGACTCAGCGGCTGTATGGGTTAGTGAGTATGTCTGTGAGGGGCTGTATGGGCGACTGAGTGTGTGTATGGCTGTGTCGGTGAGTGAATGGATGTGTCAGTGGTATATGGTGAGTAACTGCATATGTGAAAGGCAGTATAGGTGAGTGTTGGAGTATTTAAGTGACTGTATGTGATTGTGAGAGTAGTTGTATGGTTGAGTGTGTTTGTGTCAGCGACTGTATAAGTGAGTGAGTATGTATTACTATCTGTATGAATAAGTGAGTTGGTGTGTGTATTACTGTGTAGGTGAGTAAGTGACTGTGTGATTGACTTTATGGGTGAGTGAGTAGGTGTGAGAGTAGTTCTATAGGTGACTGACAGTGGTGAGTGGCTGTATGGGTGTATGAGTGGATATATCAGGGGCTGTATTAGTGAGTTGGTGTATGAGTGGCTGTATGGTGACTGAGTGGATGTGTGTGTAGGCCTATGAATCAGTGAGTGGTTGTCAATGGTTTTGGGAATGGTAGTGTGGAAGTTGGAGTGGGTGTTGAAAGGTTATATGGGGGCGTGAGTGGGTGCATCAGATTCTGTGGATGATGTCATCAGTGATGTCACTGGCCATTTCATGAGTGATGTAATATGTTAGGTCATAAGCAGTGGATTGTGGGGGCGCGAGTTATAGTTGGCTCAGCTAAGTATAACTGCCGAATTTCTCTGGTTTTGTACAAGTGAAATGTCAACCTAACAATAACGACTGTGTAACCTTTGGTTTTTTCAGTGAATTTTTACTTTTTTTTAAAATTCAACTTCTTAATTGCAACGTCTATATTTTTTTTGTGAGCCTCTAAGAATTTTGTATTTTCTTTCTATAATTGGATATTGTGTATTATATTTATATTTTATACCACTCATTTTTAGGTTGAGCCTAACAGCGCGCATGCGCTGCTCTGCGAGGCTTCTTGTGTCCACTCCGTATGGGTCTGACTCCTCCCACACATTGGATTGGCTTTTGCGTGTGTCTTTCAATAATGAAAGCACGCAAATGGCTAAAGGCGGGTGCATGTCCCACCTCTTTTGTAATGTTCACTCCCACGGCGTTTTGCTCTCGGGAGCGAGCAGCGGCGCGCAGGGTGGCAGCCTCATTCCTCGTGGGTCAGGTTACTATTTACACACAACGCGCCGTGCTTTCGCTTGCAATCTGGGGGCCGCCCGCTTTTGCATATGTTATTTTTTATTTTACAACGCTGGACGCAGGCTCTCGATCCCCTCTGAAGGTGAACTCGTTTGTTTTAGAATATTAACTTTACTCTTTTTCCTCCTATCGTTTGCTTAGCGCTGTGTGTTAAACTGCCGAAGACTTTCACGCTTCGTTGCACACCTCACATTGCCATTTGCTCTGAAGCTGCAGCGTAAAATGTGACCAAAACGTTTACCCTGCGCCTCGCAGTGCTGATTGTTTCACTAATTCAAAACGCTTTCGTCTTTCTCTTCACTTCCACACCTCGTTCACTGCGCGGTTGCAGTTCCTTAAAATTCTAACTGCGCCACAGTGACAGTTACTCCTAGACTACGCTCGTCCGTGAGTCATGAGCGTTCGCCAGCATATGATTGCATCAAGATCTATCAGCACCGAAACGGTCTCAGATCCTTTTTCTCATACTCTGCCAAGCTACGCGCATTCACAGTAACTTTTGTCTTCAAACACCTTGCGCTGTGCCTCCGCCGCAACACACGATATCAAACTACACCGATGTGGCAGTTGCTCTTCATCACTCAGATTGACTTTGAAAGAACAGATGTCGGGCGCTCGCCTCAACTAATCGATTTCACCTGTGCGATGTTATTCGGCTTATTTAATAAATAAAAAACAAGCCTCCTGCCACACATAAACAGGCTGTCTCTTTCACTTTCCAGCATGTAGCGCTTGGTCTTTGTGCTTTCAGCTACACTCCACATCCATTTTCTGATACGCTAAGCTTGACTCACTCCAAATCCACAGGCTGTCTCACACAATCCTCACGGGGGTGTCAAGTGCGATTGCTCTCTTGTAAGATCCCAAAGGTGAGACCTTTTGGCTATGCCAATGCTTGTTTGATTTGGTATGTGTATCAGAAAGTACATCAATAACTGATTTTATTTTTAACAATTTTGTGAGTCGGCACAACATTGTCGCATTTACTGTGGAGAATCTGTGATCAGTAAATGTATTTCACATGCTGAAAAATACGCTTAAGACATTTTTTGAATAGTTTATTTAAATATTTAGTAATATATTGTTTTAACTTTTCTTTCTGTGATCAATATAGGAGAAAACCACCTTTACAAAAAAAATGTATATTCGCGACTACAGACATCGCGATGAGCGCATGGTTTGTACAAAGTGTAAAACATATATATAGACATATTCTCCAGTACATTTAACAGTAGAGCTTTATTAGTGTACTTTTCAAACTCATTTTTAGGTCGAGCATTCGAGACCTCTTGTATATACTTTAGTATATACTTATTATATACTTCTATGTGTATGTACTTAGTGGGCTCTGGAGATCAGCCCTAGGACTTGTCTGCTTCCGCTCAGGGACTTTTTTCTGTTCAACTGCCTCTATTTAACTGTCTTGATAGAAAACAACCAGCAGAGGTCAGTAAAATACCAGAATTGCTTTCTGCTGAGGGACTGTCTTTTTAAAAAAAAATCTGGCAACTGCCTGTATTTAACTTTCTTGATTGAAAACGACCAGCATAGGTCTGTAAAATACCAGAATCACTTTAGCATTCTCTAGATTCCAGTCCATAGAAATTGTCTTCCAAGAGCACCAGTAGACAATAATATTTTTTTCAAAACTTGTATTTTCAGTGATATGACCACCGAAGGCCGTGATTTTATATTAAAAACAGAGCTTTGGACTATACCATTTCCCGCTGAAAGGTAATATTTCTCTCCATGTGTTCCCATACCTGGCGTGTCACGCAGTTTGATACTTACTTTCCCTCCATGTTAAAGAACAGTAGATGTTTCAGCACCCAGGCTAATGTGCTGCATAGCTAAATACATATAAGGACCCAAAGGCGAGACCGATTGCATTGCAAATGCTTGTTTGTAGTGAGTTTCCAGAAAAATCGTCTTGAAACACTATTTTTCATTTTCGCGAAGACAGCGGAAGTCGCAATGACGCTGGTAATCGCGATCACCCTGGACACGTTGCGAAAACGGAAAACAAAAGCAGACATTCACTGACCACCAACACATCCAAAAATATGTAAAAAAAAATCCATTCTGAACATTGCACTACACATACTACTGTATACGTACTTCTTTCAAAGCATGTTTAAACTCATATTTTTCTACTAAGATTTTTTAAAAACCATCTTTCAAACCTATTTTCCAGTTTCGCGGTTATTCGGGACGTCGCAATGATGTCGTTAACCGCGATGATCACGCCTTTTTCATAAAGTGAAAACCCATATATGCACACATATTACAGTATTTAACACACTAGGGGTTTATTACTGTACACTTCAAACTCTTTTTTTCTAGTGTATTTCTAGAACAACCATCTCTAAAACCTATTTTCCGTTTTTGTGTTGAGGCCGGAGTTCCCGATGACGTTGGTCATTGCGATCTCCGTGGTTATGTCGCGAAGGCAGAAAGCAAAAGCAGGAATTCAATAGCCACCACCACATCAAAAAATTATAACTATATAATTAATTCTAACCATCTCAGTACATAACTCACCATATAAATAACTCTGTAAAAACATTTATCAAAATCTCAATATCTCTATAACAATGCTGTTGGACTTGGCCCTTTTTGCAGGGTCATCCCTGAACTTTTTGCCTTCCTCCTATATTTTCTCTGACCTGTTTTTGTTGGTTTTATGACTCTGGGCACTTTACCACTGCTGATCAGTGCTAAAGTGCATATGCTCTCCCCATGATAAATTGTGTTATGGATTAGTGACTCCATGATTGGATGATTGGTTTACTTGTCAGTCCCTAGTACAGTGCACTGCGTGTGCCCAGGGCTTGTAAATCCAATGCTGCTGGTGGGCTTGCAGCACTGGTTGTGCCACCCACAGAAGCAGCTTGTAAAATGTGTCTCAGGCCTGCCATTGCTGAGCCTGTGTGCAGTCTGTGACTGCCATGTCGACTTGGCAAGTGCACCCACTTGCCAGTCCCTAAACCTTCCCTTATCTTCATATCAGACACCCCTAAGGTAGGCCCAAGGGCAGGGTGCATTGTAAGTATAAGGTAGGACATGCCCTGGTGTGTGTGGCATGTCCTAATAGTGAATTACAGCCATTTTCGTTTTTCACTATTGCAAGGCTACCTGTTCTCCATAGGCCAGAATGGGCAGTTTTGATTATTACACCTTATAATCCTAACTGACCCAGAGAACATGGTAGAAAAACGAATTTAGTATGCCTGAACTCAGAATGATAAAATACATCTTTTAGTGAAGTTGGTTTTAACATTCTTTGTTTGAAAATACCACTTTTAGAAAGTAGGTATTTTCTTGCCTAAACCATCCAGCTGCCTCTGCTCAGGTTGTGTATTGTGTGTCTGGATTTGTGAGTGACAGGGGCTGGGGGATTCCAGGAGGATGGGTGGGAGGAGTTGCACCTGGGTCTGAATAGGGCTGTGCCTGCCTTCCACAATGCTGGCTCCACCTCCTGCCGGGCGTCTGATGGCTCTGCCCCTCACTCACAAAGGAAAGAAGGAGTCAGAAAAACAAAGTGCTCCAGGACTGACCAGAACTGGTTTTGGACTAGGCAGAGGCCTCTCTGCCTTCAGAGAACAAAGGGAAAAGGTGTATAAAAAGGGGACCCAGACCCCTAGGAAATTAGATCACTTCTGGGAAATCAAGAAACCTGTTGCCAAGGAGAAGAACCGGAGAAGCTGAAGGAGGAGTACTGCCCCTGTGCTGTTTTGCTGATTGGGGTTGGCCTGCAGTGGTTGCTTTCTGCCAAGGACAGGAGAAAAGACTTTGCTGTGCTTTGTCATCTTGAAGAAGGGAATCTCCAAGGGCTTGAACTGAGCTTGCCTCCTGCCTGAAGTCACAGGGACACAAAGACTTCACCCCTTCTGTTTGCCTGCATCTGGAACTGCTGTTTTAGCTGCTAACAGAGGGAAATTGCAACACCGACGCCGGCGAGCGACGCCGTAACCTGCACCGAAGCCGTGGGCACCGCTCGTGAAGAGCACGACGCACCGCCCGACTTGCACCGTAGGCCCGACGCCTGCCGACGCCGTGCGACATCGACTCCGAAGCCGTCATCGAGGCCGCTGCCTGCACCGGAGCCGAGGACACCGCTCGTGACGCTCACGACGCACCGTCCCGACTCGCACCGCAGCCCCGACTTCACCGACGCCAGGGCTTCATCATCGCGGAGCCGATCCTCGACGTGGGTGACCCCCGAATCCATCGACGCCGCACCATCGTAAGGAACCGACGCCTCGCCGCCATCCGTGACGTCACCTCCCCGACACAGTAAGGAACCGACGCCTCACCTCCCCTGCGCTGCAGTAAGGAACCGAGACATCACCTCCCCTGGGGTCGTAAGGAACCGACGCCGCCGGCGCCAACGAAGCATCACCTCCCCGACGCCGTGCACCGTCTTTGTTTTCATCGAATTCCAGGTACTGTTCTTTGTGGGTCTGCTCGACTCCGGGCCCGACGCCGCGCACCTCGCGGTCGGCGCCGTACTTTGGGATTTCCACCGGTCACGACGTCGTGATAACTCCAAGTGGAGTTATTTGTTGCTACAAGCTTTATTTGATTGACTATCCTATTTTTGAAGATAACGTGAACTGTCTCTATCATTTTAAGTCTATTTTTGAGTACTGTATTGTGGATTTTTGCTATTGGGTCTTGTGATAAGTCTATATAAAGATTACTTATTTTTACATAAACAACCTGTGTGGTGTCCATCTGTAGTGTTTTCACTGTATTACTGTATGTGTTCACAAATGCTTTACACACTGCCTCTGAGATAAGCCTGTCTGCTCGTGCCAAGCTACCAGGGGGTGAGCAGGGGTTATTTTAGGAGTGTTTCCCCCTTATCCTGACTAGAAGCAAGGGTCCCTATGTGGACAAAGGTGCAAACCATTGCCAACTAGAGACCCCCAGTTCTAACATTGGTGGGCAGCGGTGAGGATTTGGACTTGCATTTGTGATTCATATACAGTGATTGGTGTACACTACTAGTGAGTGCAGACCAATACGCGACCACATACCTTTTTGATAGGACTTTTTTTTCTTTGGAACCTTTATTTTTGTTGAGAACTGCCAATTTTCACCATGAGCAAAAAAGGATCCATTGCACCTGCAGATATTGAATTTGAAGAAGATAGGGTTGATACCTACACTGTGCCAGAACTCAAAGCTGTTTGCAAAAAGTTTAAAATCTCTATGAGAGGCCTCACCAGGAAGGAGGAGTTTCACAAGGCACTGAGAGCCTGGTTGGAAGCACGGAATGCCAGTGGGCAGTCCGAGGAGCCTGTGGAGGAGGCAGAGAATTTAGATGGGCAGCTTGAGGGGCCATTGGGCTTACCTGGGAGGGGAGTGCCTTCCAGGGAGGGCAGCAGTGTTTCTCAAAAGGGCCTGTCTCCAGAGGAGCTGGAGGACAGGGACAAAAGCAGGATGCATGAAATGGAAATGGCCAAACTAAAACAGGGAAGCCATGATAGCCTTGAGCATAAGAAATTGGAGTTGGAAAGTAAGAGGTTGGCCATGGAAGAAAGGAAGATGCTTTTAGAGCATGAGAGAATGATGAGGGTGTTGGAGTTCAAAGCCAGGGGCTTAGGGATTCCTCCCTCTGGTGGCAGCAAAATTGTATTACCTAGTGCTGAGGGAGTAGTACACACACCCAGAGATGTGGTGCCTGACTTGGAGGGGTTAATATACACCAGGAGGTTCAAGGACATGAGGTAGCTCCAGTAGTGCGCAGTGTCCCTGAGAGGAATAGGGAAACTGACGCAGGGATTCATGGTCCTAGTAGCAGGAGGGACACTCTACTGACTCTAGATGGGAGGTGCAGGGAGAGTGGTTCCCCCATGTTTGAATTCCTGGGGTGTGAGTGTGAAGACCGCCCAGAAGAGTGTGGGTTGAGTGACAGAGACAGTCAGATACTGTCTTGCCAATCTCAGAAGAGTGGTGTGGGGTACGTGTGCGAGGCACTGGATGGTGAGGTGAAGGATAGTTTGGTTAACCCCTGTGGGGGACTGTGTGATCCAATTGTGGGAGAGCATATTGTAAGTCCCTGTTTTCCAGAGCTATGCCAACACCTGTTGGAGTGTGAGTTCTCTGACCTCAGGGAGCTCACATTGGAGGCGGACCTTTTGGTGGATTCCAGAGGGTCTGAAGAGGCATTGGGGAGTGACCCTAAGAGGAGTGGCTCAGGTGTCTTCCAACCCATAGTGGTGGGAGAGGTTCAGTGTAGCCCAGCTAGGTCCCGGTGTAGTGGGAGGGGTGTAGGGACTCACGTCCTGTCTCAGTGGAGAAGGAGTGAGTGTGGGGCTGCGTGTCCCAAGGTGCCCGAAACCCAGTCTCAGAGCCTGGATGGTTCTTTAAGGGAACACCAGGTAGGGAGCCTAGGCTGTCCTGATGGGCCGCCTGTTGAGGAGGATCTCCTAGTGTCTAGAGAACCTGGAGCGTCTGTAAATGGAGCTCCAGTGTTTCTGGTATCTGGCAGTGCCGCTCCACTTGGGAGGGTGCAGAAGTCCAGAGTGAGGGGTGAGAGGGGAGAGAGTCCCCAGTGGAAGAACCAGTGGGTCAGGGACCAGCCAGAAGGGCTGAGTCACCAGTGAATGACCATGGTGACACCACTTCTGTCCTGGGGGATCTTCGCGCGCTGTCAGATGGACAGGGGTCGGGAGATCTGCGCCAGGCGGACTGTCACACAACACATGAGAGATGTGTTACCCTCTGGGGGGCATGCGTGCTCCCCAGGAAGTCCTGGTGCGCCAGGCAGATTATTACACACCTCTAGAGGAGTGTGTTTCCCTTGGGGGGGTTGGTGTACCCTCCCGGAAGTCCTGGGTTGCCAGGCACAGGTCCAGCCTAAGGGTACAGACCCTGGGTTGGAGGACCAGGTTCAGGGTGTCCCCCTGACCTGGAGGAAGGGGCAGCTGCTAACAGTGCCCCTACCAGTTTGTCTTCTGGGGGCACCGCTCCAGGTGGGAGGGTGCAGGACCCCAGTAAGGGGGCGGGGAGAGGACAGCCTCACCCCTGGCCTCTGCCCAGTCTAAGGGTACAGACCTTATGCTGGGATCCCAGTTGCAGGATAGAACCCCTGAACTGGTGGGCGAATTGTGCAGGACCCCTGCCACAGGTGCCCTGACAATTCTGGAAGGGGGTACAGCTCCAGGTGGGAGGGTGCAGAGCCCCAAGGAGGAGGACCAGGTGTGGGAGAGCCCACCCCAGTCTCCTGTCCAGCCGCTGGTTACAGGCCCGGGGCTGGTGGGTCAGTGTCAGGATGTCATACCTGACCTGACGGTTGGGAGAGTGGACAAAGGGTGCCAGGCACCTGGGGCTACTGCCCCCGCTCTCTGACACCACAGAGGTTGGAGAGCCATGAAAGGCCTGGGGCCTGGCTCTCATCACTGACGGCTGTCAGTGGCCACTGTGGCTTGCTGTCCTGGTGGACAGAGTTGCCCCTGGGAGGGGGACAGAAGTCACACCCCGGGGTGGACTAGGCCACACATCTGTGTTGGCCATGTGGGTACTGTCTGTCGGTTGGGACACACCTGTGAGCAAGCTAAGGTTAGGTGCTGCACAGGTGGTGTCCACAGTTGAGGAGAAGGGTTCCCCATGGGTTAGCTGGGTGGGCCCTGAGAGTATGGACAGAGGGATCCAAATAGGTTCAGATTGGCGTAGAACTGGAGTATGCCCCTGCTGTTGTGGGCCAGGGTCCAGGTTCTATCGCCCAAAGCAGAGAAGCCCATCAGGGTAGTGATTGGTCTCCCCTGCGTTTTGGCTGGAAGGGGGTTGTGTTGGACTTGGCCCTTTTTGCAGGGTCATCCCTGAACTTTTTGCCTTCCTCCTATATTTTCTCTGACCTGTTTTTGTTGGTTTTATGACTCTGGGCACTTTACCACTGCTGATCAGTGCTAAAGTGCATATGCTCTCCCCATGATAAATTGTGTTATGGATTAGTGACTCCATGATTGGATGATTGGTTTACTTGTCAGTCCCTAGTACAGTGCACTGCGTGTGCCCAGGGCTTGTAAATCCAATGCTGCTGGTGGGCTTGCAGCACTGGTTGTGCCACCCACAGAAGCAGCTTGTAAAATGTGTCTCAGGCCTGCCATTGCAGAGCCTGTGTGCAGTCTGTGACTGCCATGTCGACTTGGCAAGTGCACCCACTTGCCAGTCCCTAAACCTTCCCTTATCTTCATATCAGACACCCCTAAGGTAGGCCCAAGGGCAGGGTGCATTGTAAGTATAAGGTAGGACATGCCCTGGTGTGTGTGGCATGTCCTAATAGTGAATTACAGCCATTTTCGTTTTTCACTATTGCAAGGCTACCTGTTCTCCATAGGCCAGAATGGGCAGTTTTGATTATTACACCTTATAATCCTAACTGACCCAGAGAACATGGTAGAAAAACGAATTTAGTATGCCTGAACTCAGAATGATAAAATACATCTTTTAGTGAAGTTGGTTTTAACATTCTTTGTTTGAAAATACCACTTTTAGAAAGTAGGTATTTTCTTGCCTAAACCATCCAGCTGCCTCTGCTCAGGTTGTGTATTGTGTGTCTGGATTTGTGAGTGACAGGGGCTGGGGGATTCCAGGAGGATGGGTGGGAGGAGTTGCACCTGGGTCTGAATAGGGCTGTGCCTGCCTTCCACAATGCTGGCTCCACCTCCTGCCGGGCGTCTGATGGCTCTGCCCCTCACTCACAAAGGAAAGAAGGAGTCAGAAAAACAAAGTGCTCCAGGACTGACCAGAACTGGTTTTGGACTAGGCAGAGGCCTCTCTGCCTTCAGAGAACAAAGGGAAAAGGTGTATAAAAAGGGGACCCAGACCCCTAGGAAATTAGATCACTTCTGGGAAATCAAGAAACCTGTTGCCAAGGAGAAGAACCGGAGAAGCTGAAGGAGGAGTACTGCCCCTGTGCTGTTTTGCTGATTGGGGTTGGCCTGCAGTGGTTGCTTTCTGCCAAGGACAGGAGAAAAGACTTTGCTGTGCTTTGTCATCTTGAAGAAGGGAATCTCCAAGGGCTTGAACTGAGCTTGCCTCCTGCCTGAAGTCACAGGGACACAAAGACTTCACCCCTTCTGTTTGCCTGCATCTGGAACTGCTGTTTTAGCTGCTAACAGAGGGAAATTGCAACACCGACGCCGGCGAGCGACGCCGTAACCTGCACCGAAGCCGTGGGCACCGCTCGTGAAGAGCACGACGCACCGCCCCGACTTGCACCGTAGGCCCGACGCCTGCCGACGCCGTGCGACATCGACTCCGAAGCCGTCATCGAGGCCGCTGCCTGCACCGGAGCCGAGGACACCGCTCGTGACGCTCACGACGCACCGTCCCGACTCGCACCGCAGCCCCGACTTCACCGACGCCAGGGCTTCATCATCGCGGAGCCGATCCTCGACGTGGGTGACCCCGAATCCATCGACGCCGCACCATCGTAAGGAACCGACGCCTCGCCGCCATCCGTGACGTCACCTCCCCGACACAGTAAGGAACCGACGCCTCACCTCCCCTGCGCTGCAGTAAGGAACCGAGACATCACCTCCCCTGGGGTCGTAAGGAACCGACGCCGCCGGCGCCAACGAAGCATCACCTCCCCGACGCCGTGCACCGTCTTTGTTTTCATCGAATTCCAGGTACTGTTCTTTGTGGGTCTGCTCGACTCCGGGCCCGACGCCGCGCACCTCGCGGTCGGCGCCGTACTTTGGGATTTCCACCGGTCACGACGTCGTGATAACTCCAAGTGGAGTTATTTGTTGCTACAAGCTTTATTTGATTGACTATCCTATTTTTGAAGATAACGTGAACTGTCTCTATCATTTTAAGTCTATTTTTGAGTACTGTATTGTGGATTTTTGCTATTGGGTCTTGTGATAAGTCTATATAAAGATTACTTATTTTTACATAAACAACCTGTGTGGTGTCCATCTGTAGTGTTTTCACTGTATTACTGTATGTGTTCACAAATGCTTTACACACTGCCTCTGAGATAAGCCTGTCTGCTCGTGCCAAGCTACCAGGGGGTGAGCAGGGGTTATTTTAGGAGTGTTTCCCCCTTATCCTGACTAGAAGCAAGGGTCCCTATGTGGACAAAGGTGCAAACCATTGCCAACTAGAGACCCCCAGTTCTAACAAATGCGTATTAATGATTAAATGATATATTTTGTTTTATATTCCCACCAATATTCGCAACATCACCGATAGTTGCAACGTCCCCTCGAAGGTACACCGGGGGGGGCGCTGGTGTTGCGTCGACGCTAATATCTTGCGCGATTCAAAAAAAACATTTTGGACACATAACTTGTCACTAACACCCCCATTTCTCAAACATGGGGTCAGAGTACTTCTACTCTGACCCCTTATGTGGGCTTTCACACAAATTTTCAGCCCCGGGAACTGTTACCGATAGATAAAATGGCGGTTGCAACTTTCTGTTCAGGTTGCGCCCAGCCAATCAGAGCATTCCAGTTGGCGCGTGCATTCGCTATTCATCGCAAAACCTTCGCAAAATATCCGTGGCCAGAAATATCACTATAATTTTTGGCTTAAATTTTACAAAAACTACTTAACAGATTTACACCAAATATGGCAATAAACATTACAAACACACCCTTATTTCGCGCCCAATATTCTCGGTCCCCACTGCACCGATCACCCCCAAATTTTCCATGACAACCAGAACCTACCTTGACACTTTTGTGGAAAAATTTCATGAAGATTGGTCAAACGACGCCAAAGTTATAGGCAAGTCAAAAAATGCTTTACCTATGGAAACCTGGTCCTAACTAGAACTACCTACTGGCGACCGCCAATAGGTTATATATAATATATATGTGTGTGTGTGTATATATATATATATATATATGTGTGTGTGTATATATATATATATATATGTATATGTATATATATGTATATATGTATGTATTTGTTTTTCTCTCGCACATTAAAATGTGCACCCAGCTCGTTTTCAACACTGAAATATCCTCTGCCCTCTCACTTGCCTTTTGATCTTCCTGTGCAGAATAGTTAGAATTGCCACCTTTATAGATGCAGATTCTTTATTTAAGCAAGGGTTGTGAACTAGAACGGGCAACCGTTAATGCTTGGGAACGCTGCAGATAATTTCTGTGCATTTAACTGCTCTATTCTTGCAGCAAATTACTTATAATATTTAATACCAGGTTGGTGGTGTTGTATGCATGGTACTTTTATCATGAGTATTTACTTGATCATTATCGCCTAATTTTGCTTGAGACCTGAAATCACACACATCTAGACTATATCTAAGTGTCTTTCTATAACAGACTTATTTTCAGTTGTTTTTAAATTGGTTCATCTCCTCTTTTTAAACTGTTTTTGATTGTTAAATGTGTATGGGTGTGGGGGGGCTGGTGAAGATGCGGACAGTTTGTTTTTTGTGACCTTTTCTCACCGTTTGTTAGGCAGTCGAGCACTCATCTTTTCGGCCATTTTGGTGAAGCCATGTTTCTTAGAAAGTCAGCGCTCTAGTGGGCCAGCACATGTTAAACTCTAAGAGCCCTATGCTCTTTAAAAATCGGGCCGATGAGCGGAGGAGCCAAAGGCAAGCCCATTTGCTCCTGACAATGCCACAAGCTAGAGATTCTCGCCATCCGAATACAGAAACTGTTATTCTGCTTCCGAGTTGAAGACCTTATGCCCTGAGCTGCCTAGTAAGTGCGCTCAATCCATAGATCTGAGCGAGGGTGACATGTTGCAAACATTGTCGCTTCAATATTTGCCCTATTGGGATGGTTGTGGATGCAACGGAAGGTAACGTTTCAACATGTCTGAACATGTTTAGCATTAATTGCCGCTCATTGGAGTGACTTCATGCAGGGATTCTGGAATTTATCACCGAACACTCACCTGATGTCATATTTCTCACGGAAACATGGCTCAATCAGTCTAATCATGCTGAGGTAGCTCTAGCTCTCCCCTCTAGAACTACATCACAAAGTGTGATGCAACCACAGGGAGTGATGTATAGTATTGCGATCATTTGTAAAGAGGATTTTTCATCCAGTTTAAATACATTTAATTTAACTGTGTGTGAAAATGCAGTGTTTCAGATCCAGATTAATAATAACTTCACCTTTCCAGGACTTTTGGTTTATAGGCCGCCTGGGCCCGAGAACTGTTTTAGGGACTCTTTGATGGCGTAAATTTCCCATACTGTTCTGAGATGGGCCAATTTTAATATCTTTGTTGACCTTAATTTTCGCCACGAGCAGACTAATTGTGGTCGAGTACATAATCTAATTGGTGATCTGGGAGCTATTGAATTGACTCGGCTGGTAACAAACTCCCACACAAGGTGGGATATTTATTGGACCCTATCTTTTCAAACCTTTCTAACCTCCAGGTATACCATCCCGGTTGCGTGGTCGGACCACTATATGGTCCCGATACAATTGCTAATCCCTAATGCCCGGGGTAGTGCAGAGGTCAAAAGACATTCAGATAGGCAATATCACAAATTAGATTTCTAATGGTTACACAGTCTAATCCAGGAAACTTTTCCTAAGTGTGATGCTAAATATTGAGTCTGCTGCACAGAAGACGAACTCCTGGTTAACATCTGTGCTTGATGATTTGGTTCCGCTTTGAACTAGTAGGCAGAATATGAAATGCTCTGCCTCCTGTTTGACGCTAAATTGAGGAAAAAAGCAATGCAAGCTGATAAAACCACATGGAGGAAATCTTACGATGCTGCGGCTAAAAGTATTTAATGATAATTAAAGTCTGTCATAGGCTGGTTAAAAAGACACTTGCTGACTTTTACGCAGACAAAGTTGAGAAAAGTAGCTATCTCGCTAAAGAAATCTACGCTATTATCCAGAGCTTGCTGAAGCCTCCAGCCTACGCATTCCTTTTTGACTCTTCTGTCGATAAATGTGATAGGCTGTCAAATCATTTTAGTAAAAAAGTTAATCATATCAATGTTTATTTCCCCTATGGCAATTCTGTGTCCAGTGCTAGAGGTTTTAGCCAAGAAACTGGGAATATGATACAGGGTGACTGGCTGGTGGAGTTTAAATTGCTGGATGACATCACTCTTAAAGCCCTTATGCGCAGTGTAAAGCCAGATTCTCCTGATGATCCATTGAAACTAGAATTGATGCTTACAGTTGAGATGTGTATCCCCATTTTTCTGAGTTTGGCTAACCTTGCTTTATCTACTACTGTGGTGTCCACTGCATGGAAACAATTCAACGTTATTACACTTCTAAAGAAACGTTCGCTTGACTCTGCCCTCTTGGATAATTATCATCCCATCTTTCTCCTGCCTTTTTTTTGGCTAAAGTGGTAAAGAAACGTGACTAGCTTGCTGGTGGACTTCTTAGAGAAGTACCAGCTGCTAGACCCCTTGCAAAATAGATTTAGACCTGCCCACAGCACTGAATCTGCTCATCTCAAATTGCCAGAGGTCCTGCGACTAACTACTGATGAGGAAGGGTCTGTGGCGCTTATTCTATTGGATTTAAGCGCTGCTTTTGATATGGTGTCCCATGAGGTGCTCCTGCGGCGTTTACAGAAGTTTTAAGTCAGGGCGAGGTCTGGGCTTTGCTTGCCTCTATTTTAAAAGATTGTTCTTTTAAAGTGAAATCTCCACCTTTCACATCTACTATGTGGACCTTTGAGCATGGCGCCCCACAAGGCTCAGCCCTCAGTTCCACCTCTTTTAATACCTATGTAAAACCATTGGCTGATGTTGTAAGATCTTTCAGGCTTTCACTGGTGTCCTATGCAGACGATACCTGGCTTATTTTATCACTGACTGCTGATTCCATAGCCTGCGCTGCCAACTTTAAGAACTGTTTGATGGCCGTTGCCGACTGGATGCTTCCTAGCTGCCTGAATTTGAATTCAATAAAACAGAGATTCTCCTGTTCGGGAAACATTTGCAAATATGGGGAGATCCATGTTGGATGAGTGTGTTAGGATTACCCCCTAAGCCCAGATCTATTGTTAGAAACTTGGGCGTTTTGCTTGATGGCATTGTGTGTTGCCCACCAGATCATGAATAAGCTGGGCGCACCTACCTTGTCGTCCGTGCTTCTGCCCTATATTCCTACCAGGGCTCTAAGACCTGCTGACTCCAATCTGCTGACGGCACCTCGCTTTATTCTGCCCTGGAAAGAAGGTCACTCTTTTCGGGCAGTGGCACCAGTGCTATGGAACAATCTGCCTCCAGCTCTTCGGAAAAAATCCAACCACATCTGTTTTAGAAAGCAGCAGAAGACCTGGTTGTTCGCTGAGTAGTCTGTGTATGTGGTAGGATGTTGCAGGTAGTAGTAGGGCAGCGCTGGGAAGCCCTCTAGGGGGCAGCCATGAGCTTTGCAAGTTTTATAACAACATACATTGAATGTCCTAGTTCTCTCACATAGCTTAAATGAACGAAATGGCTTGGCTTATAAAATAGGAACAATACAGGATGGTCTTTAAATAATATTCAGAGATAACATAAAACGCATTATACATACATGTTTCTACCGAGCCCAAATTCAGTAGATTACCAGTTATTTCACACACTTCATGTAAGTATTGTCATGTTAATGTTTGCAAATTTGGTCTGCTGCGTCCCACCTGTACTACAAATGAGCAAGAGTTTTCTGCCTCCCAGCAGTGTATATAGTCTGATTATGGATGCATGGCTAGAAGGCATGTGGGAAGGAGGCAGCAGAGGATGCTTGTGTGAGGGCAGCATGCTGTTTATGCACATCCAGAGAAGCAGTGGCACAACGCCAGGGGTGGATTTACTCCTACCAGGTATCTGCAGAATTCATCAGTGGGTGGGCTACTCCGTGTAGCGCATCAACCACGCCTTCCCGGTAGACCGGGTGGGTGTGACCAGTAGATGGGTGACTACAACAGCCTATGCAGGCTGACTCCGGCAGCCGTAGTCTTGCAGGGTTTGAGGAAGGTATGTCATGTAATGTGCTGTTGTTCGTTGATTTGTTTTTCGTCAAAGATCCAACTTTTAAAACTGGGCAGAGCCCATTGCCTTCTGGAGTGTTTGCTACAGTAATGTATTTTGCTCTACTAAGGCAGTCAGAGCCTACTTTCCATCCCGTCTGTACATAAGACACTGTAGGTTTACAGTTGCAATACAATTGCTACGAAACTGAGGAATGATGACAGAAAAGGCCGAATTGAAGTGTCTCCGTAAGCAGTTTGCTCTCTGTTGGAGATGCCATGGCAAATTCCCTTGAAGCGAAATCTGAACTGACCTCAGTAGCATTGTATTGACATTCTTCTGATTGCATGATTGGTTATCCCTGTTGGTTCTGGGTATAAGGAATAATATGTCGAATATGTTTGGAAATAGAACTCATAATATGTTTGTTCCAAGATATATTGCGTAAAAGTAATGGAAATGTGCTTTTTGCATGTGTAGCTTTTTATTTCTCCGTTTCCCATATAGAAACACCTTAATCCCCTCTCTTTATTTATGGGGATAATCCTTGCTCATTCCTACCCTGGAAATTCGCTACCTCCTGCTTTTGACTGAGCATATTTTCTATTTTCAGCATGGTGAATCAATTGCAGAGTGTGTGAGAACACCCCCAAGGGTATACGTTTGCAGTGTTCATCTACTTTAATAGGTGCTCCATCCAGAATTTACTGCATTTCTGCCCTTTACACTACACTTGAGAAATTGCCAATTAAAATTCCAGAAATTCCTGTTCGAGGCATATGAGCTGCAGAATACATACTTGTGCATAGATCGCCATCTGGTGGTGGGCTCGGATGTTTGCAGTTTGTTGTTGTCTTGGAAGAAGTCTTTGTAGTCACGAGATAGGTGACTCCTCCCTTGGACGATGGTGCGCATGGGCATCGACTCCATCCTCACATTGTTTTTTTCCGCCATCGGGTTCGTATGTGACTTGCTGCGCTCCGGTTCGGTACCGTGTTTCCAACCCCTTTCGACGCGCACCCATCACCACTCGACGGTATTGTTTCGTTCGCGTGCCCTTCGACGCGCTAACTTCAAATCTTCGATTCTGGTCGTCGACGCGGGCCGCTGGGCCTATCGACGCCATTCGGGCCTACGGCTAATGGAAAGGACTCCATTAAAAAAATGCCCCCAGTGTGGAGCTAAATTTCCACACAGTGACCACCACAAGGTCTGCAACCTTTGCCTCTCGCCAGAACACGAAGAAAAGGATTGCCAGGCCTGTGCCTCTTTTCGTTCCAAAAAGACTATTCTTGATCGCCGGGCTCGACGACATGGTATGGCTCAACAGGCTACACCGGCGCCACACGACATCTTCAACGAAGGCCCCGATGTTCCAGAGGTAGAGGATTCAGAGGAGCTCGACATCGTCTCCGAAGCTGACGACTCTGACTCCGATGACCACATCACTCCAGGTCAACGAGTGAGTACAAACGTCCATGCCCGTGCCCCACCAGATAAACAGAAGGCTCCGGTCAAAACTTCGCCTGAAGGCCTTAGTCAAGACCGAGGGAAAACTTCAGAAGCCCCGCCTCCGGGCCCGGCTCCGAAGACAAAGGAAAAGCCTTCCGGCAGCTCGGGACCGAGCAAGCCGCATATCAGTACCCTTAAGACACCTTTGGTACCGAAATCAGGGATACACCCTATTCCCGTTACGTCCAAAAAGGCCTCGGTACCGAACCCTTCGGCACCGAAAGACCATAAGGCCTCGGAACCAAACAAACACCGAAAACCTTCGAATCTGAAGAAAATTCCCGGCTCGACGCCGGCATCTAAGCCAAAAGAGCACAAGACCCCTCTTACGGCTTCAGAGTCCAAATCAAAACCACGGTCGGCTCTGAAAAACCGGCACCGAAAGGAGACAATATCCAGGAAGAGCTTTTTTGACCAGATCCTATCGATCCAAATCAAAAGACTTTACATGTGGACCCTAAAACAGGCCATATTGTCAGTCTCCCAACAAAGAAGAGGAAGTTAGATACCTCACACCCTCCTGAAGAAAAGGGACTTTGCAACTTCACCCCTAACACCCTCTTCTCCTATTGTTCCTACCAAACCTTTGTCTCCTACAAACTCTCCTAGACTTTCTCCAATACTTCCATACTCACCACAGGATGAGGATGATCTAGGGGACGGGGGTGGACACGATAAAGACCCTTTAGATGACCCTGATGATGACACTACTCCACCACAGGATACATGGGACGATTACAACAATCCCACAGATCCTCCGGACCTTCCTGATCCGGATGTATACCCATCTAGGCCTTCCCCCCCAGATGAGAATATAGGATTTAGTCAGCTCATTAATAGGGCTGCGCAATATCATGGCGTTGAACTCCATTCAAACCCCATGGACTAAGACTTCCTAATTGACACATTTGCTCAGTCACAAAAAACAATTCATACAATGCCCATGCTTAAAGGTGTCATTAAACATGCACCAGAAATATTTAAAGACCCTGTTAGGACCAGGATCCTAAATCCTCGAATTGATAAAAAGTACAAGCCTGCCCCTAATGATCCAATTTACATTAAAGGACAACTCCCTTTAGATTCTTTGGTAGTCTCCAATGCAAGGAAACGGGCTAATTCCCAAACCTCTGGTGATGCTCCACCTCTAGACAAAGAGTCTAAACTGCTAGAGGCATCAGGTAAACGAGTTGCCTCCCAAGCAGCCAATCACTGGAGAATAGCTAATGCACAAGCATTGCTTGCCAGATATGACAGGGCTCACTACGACGAGCTCGAAGACCTAATTCAACATTTACCTGACCAATACAAAGCCAAGGCCAGCGATCTGGTCCAAGAGGGCAAATTAATTACCAATGCATCCATAAAATGTGCCCTTGATGCAGCAGACACCGCATCTAGAGCTCTCAACACCAGTGTCTTACTTCGTAGACCTGCATGGTTGCGCATTTCTGGGTTTAAGCAAGAAGTGCAAACAACTATTTTAAATCGGCCATTCGATCAAGAGCACCTCTTTGGCCCAGCTGTGGATACAGCTTTAGAAAAAATGAAAACAGACACTGCAAAATCAATGGGAGCATTACAGTCTCAAACACCACGAGGTTCCTTTCGTCGCTCCTATTATATGGGCGCATTCAAAAACATTGGCATGGACACTTCCTCCACCTACAAGAGTCCCACACAAACATCACCTAACAAGCCATATTTCAGAGGTGGGTACAGAGGAAATAATAGCAAGGGAAGAGGTTGAGGTAACAATAACCGAACCTCCCCTACTACCAAACAATGACTTCCCTCCTCTCCCTCCAGACCATTCCACTCCGTTCGGAGGAAGGCTCTCACAGTTCCTACCTGTCTGGAACTCCATCACTACAGACAGGTGGGTAAGACAAATAATCCAGTATGGTTACTGCCTGGAACTTACCGCAACTCCCCCAACCATACCGCCCAAACAACGTCCAATGTCAACGGAACATCTAACTCTCCTCAAACTAGAAGTTCTCTCACTTCTTCAAAAGCATGCAATAGAACCAGTTCCCCTTCAGCATCAAGGCACAGGGGTTTACTCCCTTTATTTTCTCATCCCCAAAAAAGACGGTACTCTCAGACCAATATTGGACCTCAGACCTTTGAATATCTACATATAATCAGACCATTTTCACATGGTCACCCTTCAACAGGTCCTCCCACTGCTCCAACAAGGCGATTTCCTTGCCACTCTAGATCTCAAGGACGCCTACTTCCATATTCCTATACACCCTGCTCACAGGAAATAGCTAAGGTTCATAGTGGACGGTCAGCACTATCAATTCAAGGTCCTCCCATTTGGAGTGACCACAGCACCCAGAGTCTTCACAAAGTGTCTGGCAGTAGTAGCCGCCCACTTGCGAAGACAACAAATTCATGTCTTCCCTTACCTGGATGACTGGCTCATAAAAGCCAAGTCATACAGCCAGTGTGTTCACCACACTCTACAAACAATTCACTTGCTTCACAACTTGGGGTTCACAATAAACCTCACCAAGTCATATCTTCAACCGTCCCACATACATCAGTATCTAGGGGCCACAATAGATACTTCCAAAGCACTGGCATACCCCAATCCAGTCAGAATAGCCAGTATGCAAACCCTCATAACAAAATTTCAACCTCAACACTCACTACCAGCTCGAGTGTTTATGCAACTAATCGGAATGATGGCCTCTTGCATTTTCATAGCCCCACACGCAAGGCTTCAGATGCGCCCTTTACAAGAATGTTTAGCACGTGAGTGGAACCAGGCTCAAGGGCAAATTTCAGATCTGGTGTTGGTGGACAGCCGCACTCATCGCTCTCTGCAGTGGTGGAACACACAAAACCTTTCCAAAGGGCGGCCGTTCCTAGACCCCGTTCCACACATAGTGCTAACAGCAGACGCATCGCTCACCACCTGGGGAGCCAATCTCCTAAACCATACGATTCAGGGCAAGTGGACCCCTCAACAAAAAGTGCTCCACATCAATCACCTGGAGTTACTGGCAATCTTTCTAGCATTAAAATCATTCCAGACACATCTCATCAACAAAACTGTCCTTGTCCGAACAGACAATATGACAGCAATGTATTATATACAAAAACAGGGCGGGACCCATTCTTCACAGCTTTCCCAAATAGCGCAAAGCATATGGAAATGGGCCATCCCACAAAAGATATACCTTCTAGCAGAACATCTTCCAGGGGTACACAATCAGATTGCGGATCTGCTCAGTCGTCAGACAGAACAAATCCACGAATGGGAACTTCATCCACAAGTTCTTCTTCCGTTCTTTCAAATGTGGGGCCACCCAGACATAGATCTGTTCGCCACACATGCAAACGCAAAATACCCAACCTTTGCCGCCAGGTATCCACACCCATTGTCCAAAGGCAATGCGATATGGATGAACTGGTCAGGCAGATTTGCGTACGCTTTTCCGCCACTCCCGCTCATTCCGTTAGTAGTGCGCAAGCTCAAACAACAGTCTCTCAAGATGATCCTGGTTGCTCCAACATGGGCCCGGCAACCTTGGTTCACAACACTCCTGGAACTCTCAGTAGTTCCACACCAAAAGCTACACCTCTCCCCAAAGCTTCTGACACAGAACCGTGGAGAGATAAGACATCCAGATCCAGCTCAACTAAACCTAGCAATCTGGCTCCTGAAGTCCTAGAATACGGTTACCTCAACCTTCCACCGAACTGTATGAACATTATTAAGGAACCTAGACGCCCTACTACTAGAGCTTGTTTTGCAGCCAAATGGAAAAGATTTGTCATTTACTGCAATAACAACAAAATTGACCCACTAGATGCTTCAATTCAGAACATAATCTGTTATTTACTGCATTTACAAAGATGTAATCTGGCATACACATCCATAAGACTACATCTTGCTGCCCTTGCCACTTACCTACAAAACAGAAATTTGTCATTGTGTAGGGTACCTGCCATCAAAGCGTTTATGGAAGGCCTTAAAAGGATAATTCCTCCCACAATCCAACCATCTCCAGTGTGGAATCTAAACATTGTCCTTACTAAGCTCATGGGTCCCCCATTTGAACCTCTACACAAATGCGAACTGCAGTTCCTTACATGGAAAGTAGCTTTCCTTGTCGCAATCACCTCTCTCAGAAGAGTAAGTGAGATCCAGGCTTTAACCATACAAGAGCCATTCTTACAAATACATCATAACAAGGTGGTTCTTAGAACAAATCCAAAGTTCCTTCTCAAAGTAATCTCTGCTTTCCACCTTAATCAATCTGTGGAATTACCCGTTCTCTTCCCAAAACCAGATTCCGTAGCGGAGAGGGCTCTTCACACACTTGATGTCAAAAGATCTATACTTTATTACATTGACAGAACTAAACCTTTTAGGAAGACAAACCAACTGTTTGTAGCTTTCTCTCCACCTCATAAAGGAAACCCAATTTCCAAAACTGGAATTGCCAGGTGGATAGTCAAATGTATTCAAATATGCTACCACAAAGCAAAACGCACATTAACATTTACCCCTAGAGCGCATTCAACATGCAAACTAGGGGCTTCCATGGCATTCTTAGGGAACATTCCCTTAGATGACATTAGTAAGGCAGCAACATGGTCTACGCCACACACCTTCACCAAACACTATTGTGTAGATGTGCAGGCAAAACAACAAGCTTCTGTGGGCCAGGCTGTTCTTAAAACACTTTTTCAAACCACTGCAACAGATACAGGTATCCACCGCTAAGGGAGAGCACTGCTATACAGTCTATGCACAAGTATGTATTCTGCAGCTCATATGCCTCGAACGGAAAATGCTACTTACCAGTATGCATCTGTTCTTGGCATGTAGAGCTGCAGAATCACATACGCCCACCCGCCTCCCCGGTACCTCTATCTGTTCCAGCGTTATCTTACTTAGATACTTACACATGGACTTCTTTTCTCTTTCTTACAAACTCCATCATTTCCCTTCATGGCGAAAAACAATCTGAGGATGGAGTCGATGCCCATGCGCACTATCGTCTAATGGAGGAGTCGCCTATCTCGTGACTACAAAGACTTCTTCCAAGACAACAACAAACTGCAAACATCCGAGCCCACCACCAGATGGCGATCTATGCACAAGTATGTGATTCTGCAGCTCTACATGCCAAGAACAGATGCATTCTGGTAAGTAGCATTTTCCTTTCTGTGAATATGGATTGGGAATTTGCCCTCACAAAACGTTTTCTTGCACATCTAACTTGTTCCGGAGTGTGTAAACTGTTTTGTGAAGCAGACTCTTTGTAACCAACAGTCACGGTAGAAAGAAATTATCTGAAAAATGTCGTACGGACTTTTTTTTTTGCATAATTTGTGGAGCACTAAACCTGAAATTCTGTGCACCTGAACGCTTATTCCATATTTTAACCAGAATCTAGCAACTGGTCCAACTTTGGTTTATTTTCTTTTTAACTGTGTAATTCCGTCCAATTTATTTAAGCTCGACATCCGATTGTCAGTGAAGACCTGATCACTGGAGCTATTTGTATGTTGCAGAACGGGCAGTGCGGACATTTTACTTCTGGCAGGATGGTCACCGCACAACCTGATAAAGCACTGGTGGGATCTAAGGAAGCTCATTCTGCAGCTGTTGAAAAGGCATTTGGGATTGCTTATATCTTGTATCAAGTGTATTTGGAAGAAATGTTCTAAAAATCAAATATATTTGTGCATCACATAGGAAAGACTTTGAATTTGCAGTCACCCAGCAGCATTATCTCTATGAAAAGGATGCTGAAATATAGTCATACATCAACAAGTTATCCATGCAAACTACTGCCTACATGCATGTGAACAACAGATCAACTGAAATGCTGCAGTAGCCTGTGAGGCAACTTCACAACATTTAGAAAACTGATTTCCCTACTTTTCTGCTGTGCAACTGTGCAGGAGGTCTCTGTGCTAGCAGCCAATCTTCTTCTTTGTATGGTAGGGGTTGTTTCAATAGCTGCAGGGTCATCTAAGCTCATTCTATGCATTTTATTGTGATTGAACAGTTATCCCATGCTCCATTTCAGAGTGAATTTAATCATACTCATATCCTCAGTACTAACAGACGTGTAATGCCTTCTCATTTTTCTCCATTCAGCATAGACTGTATAATGATTATCAGCCATGGGGAAAGTCTCTAGAGTAGAGTAGACTTTTTGTATGAGTTTATTTGTATAGTGCAACCTATCCAAAAGGCATCAAAGTGGCTTACTGTTTCTAAGGCATATATGCAATCTTAATTTTTTTAGGCGGGACTGCTAGGACTTAGTATTGGGATGGACTCTTAGCTGTACCGCTGCATAGCGATCCTTTAAGAAGTGCTTTGTGTACCACAAAGTTATCTCCCTTCTGAAACCTTGGACTTTTTTTTTTAATTAAGTAGAGACAGTACTGGTCTGTGATTTAGAGATGGAAAACATTCCAGGTTTACTTTTGCCTGATAAGCACAGCAGTTAGTTCCCCCCCTGTGGGAATTCATATCCCAAGAAGTTACTGATGAAAGAATTCAAGGAAAGGACAATATATACCACTGTTGAATGAAGCTAGGTATGTTTCCTGGATCTATGTTTGTTCACTGATTGGTTCTGTAGTCCTAACAAAGTTATTGGGTGAATTCATTGTACTGGAAGATCTACCTCTTCTCGTTCAAGATGTTCAGGTAGAAGATTGGCACGGTCTCGATCTCACTCTAGGAGATATTCACCTTCAACTACCTCATGATCTTCTATAAGAGATTACTCTCCTGCCAGAGATGAAATTTGCTTATATAGTATATCAATTGTGCAGTGTTTAAGATCATCTAAAGGTGTGACTGTGTTATATGTTCCTGCTACCAAAGAGAAACAGTGTTGTTGATCCAGCCTTCTTTCTGACAACAATATTTTATTCTCTCTTAGGTAACATTTTTTGGGGTCCTAAAGACATTAGATTTTCCTTTGTGATTGTTTCTTTTCGTTAGCAGTTAATTGTATGTCATGGTTAAAAAGTTGGATTTTAATTCAAGATATCCAAATTTTGCCCAAATAACATCTTACCTAAATTTATGTATCCTAAAATGTCACACACATGTTGCCCGTTTTTTCCATGTTTAAAGTTATTGGGTGAATTCATTGTTTTAAAAACCCATTTGTTTTGTAGTAAATGCAGCTGACAATAAACAAAGGGACAAGAACATGAACTGTATAAAAATTTCCATTGATCCGTAAGTAGAAGCATGCCTCCACAGTTTATAATTTTGAGAAATTGGTTAAATATTTTGTTTCCAGTTATTGGACTATGGTTTTGGCACTCACCTTTTAGAAAAGGAAGATTCCCACAATAGTCGCCCACTTTGATGTTACCCAGACATCACTGTCAATGGTAGGAGTTTGGATAATCCAAAAGATTGGTTCCAAGGGCGATGTATATTATGGTCTTATCTGGTGAAAATATATTTTTCACTGCGAATACTTTTTTCAGAATATATATCTTTTGGAATGTGCCATGGCCCTGTTTGGGTTTAAAATTATTTTATGTTTGTTGTCAAAACTTGAGCCCTGGTGTTTAACTCTCATGCCACTTGACCACTGGAAATTTGTTTATTCATCTCATACATGTTAGGGACATTCTTCCAGTTGTTGTGCTGTATTGTTTATGAATATTCTTTTGTTTTTTGCACTTTATTTGCCTTGTGTATTTTGTTTTGCTCAATGTTTTGCTGTATTCAAAGCTTTCTTCAAATATAATTTTCTCACTATTTAGGCCTGACTTCTACAAGTAAGAAATAGAGCAAAATCTGAGAGTTTTTTTAAATAACTGGAAAAATTCCTCAAAATTATTAATCGTAAAGGTTATTATATAAAGTCCTCTTACTAGATGTATTTTCTCTTCCAGGGGATCCTCACCAATAGTCCTAAGCACTGAATAGTCCCGCCCAGGAGCGTTTATAAAATACATGTATGCATATATGCATCAGTCTAATAAATGATTTACACTCACAATAATTGCAGCCTATAAACAGGCCAAATTTTATTTTCCTTTTAAAAAGAAAGACATTTACTTTCATATAAGCCACCATAAAGTAAAGGTAAACATATCAAACCTTTCACAAGCTTTCTTCAAAAGAAAAAGAAATGAAGGACAGAATTTAGCCAATATGCTGCAAGCAATACATTCAGCTAATGCAACTGGCACTGTGCATTGAAGAATCTCACAGTACTCTGTGCCCCATCATGACGTAAAGTTGGCAGTTAGGCAAATTTGTTTTTCCGTCTCGTGGAAACAGGAGCCTGGGGCACTGAGCTCTACCTTTTTGGCAAATATCAAGAGAAAATATTTATAAAAACTTGTTTTCAGTTTTTTACTCAACGTTCTTTACGGCTAAAGTAACTTGACACCTTTTTTCTGAGTAAAAGTTGTGATTTTCTTACAGAATGCCTTCACTTTTTGTGAAGTGCCCATCCTGTGGGAAGAAGATGGCTTAAACAGACCAACACAGGGTCTGTATCCACTGCCTTCCAGAAGATCACCATCCTAATTCATGCAGACACTGTAAAAAAACTCTCCAAGAGAACATTGAGAGATAGAGGAAAAAATCAGACTGCATGGACTACAGGAGAAACAGCAAGAAAACAGGAGAAGACTAGTGGTTCCTCAAGAAGTAATGGTGAAGGTCATTTTCCCACCAGAGCGCTTTCCTCCTGCTCCAAGGACTCCCTTAGATGAACCCCACTTGCAGCAAAGCATCTTCTATCAACATCAAAGACTTCACTGTCGCAGTCGTGACCAGCCTTTGTGGTGTCATGGTCTAGATCTCCATCAATCCATCTGTCACCAAGGTGGTTGCAAAGCTTATGTAGGCGGGGAAGTCATACTCCTGGTTCTGATTATTCTCACGCATATTTGCCCGCAAGGAACACTGTATCCTGGGCGTGTCTCAGCTCCAAGACTGTTTGGAGAGGGAGCAGAAGTATCTTCTCCTGTCAGTCAGACTTCCCCTGTAATGAGAGAGAGATCACTGAGGAGGAGGCATCAAACTCACTCTAGATCTAGATCTAGAAGACCATGTACTGGAAGATCTACCTCTTCTCGTTCAAGATGTTCAGGTAGAAGATTGGCACGGTCTCGATCTCACTATAGGAGATATTCACCTTCAACTACCTCACGATCTTCTATAAGAGATTACTCTCCAACACTGACAGACCCTCCTCCAGCTAGAGTCTCTTCAGTAGATGATTTCTCCACCTTTAATGATGTATTTGTGGGAGGGCTGCGAAATTGAACATCACGATGCCCACAAAGACTACTTCGACTTCAGTCATCTTTGCGACTTTACACCACAGAACCTCTTCTAGAACTCTTTTGCCTTTGGTTCCAGGTCTTTTAGAGCCTGCAATGCCGCTATTCTTAACACTTGCATCAATAAGGTCTGTTCCTTCCAGACTTCTAAAGAAGTACAAACCACCAGACCAGGACCCCCTTTTTTTTAAGGCAAGATCCTAGGCCGGATTCAGTGATTGTAGCTGCAGCTATAAAATCACATACAGTTGCTCCTCCTTCTACTGCCCCACCAGGCAAAGAGCGCAAAAGGATGGTCAGTTATAAAGGTGTCAGATGCGATAGCTCTCTTGGGACGATATGTTTGTTTCCTGTGGGACTCTTTACAAAAATACTCTGACAAACGTTTCAAGGAAGATAGACGACTCCCAAGAGATCCTTAAAGAAGGAATGCTAGTCTCAAATCAATGTGGCAGCAGCAGATTCATCCGGCTTGGTAGCACACGGGCCATGGCCTCTCTACAAGACTCAACTCTTGGTTGAAACTGACCAGCCTTAAACCGGAAGCGCAAGAAATAATTGCTAATTTACTATTCTCAGGCTCAACATTATTCGGCTCGCATGCGGATGACGAAATGTTAAGAATGAAGTCTGAAATGGACACTTTAAATGCAGTTGGCTGGGAGAAGAGAAGAGAGTTTAAAAGGCGATACAGGCCTTCTGACAGGCGTTATTTCCCTCGGAGGGTTCAAACCTCTCATTGGTTGCACCAACAGGAGCAAGCAACCAAGGCAACCATACCACCACAGGAAGTCTTCTAGATGGAAAGGAGGTCTTCACCAACCTCAAACTGCTTCTGAAGCAAAACCTCCAGCAAAACAAATACTTCTTCCTTCCTCCTTCTATATTGCCTACTCCAGTAGGAGGAAGAATAAGCAATTATGTCCAGGAGTGTCGCCAAATAACCAAAGACAAATGGGTCTTGAATATTGTTCAGAATGGATATTCTCGAAATTTCAGATCCTCTCCTCCTTCAGTACCACCAACCAAACCATCAGACTATGAAATAGAACTGTTGCAGAAAGAGGTAGACACATTAATGCTAAAAAAAAAAAAAAAAGGATTGGGAGTTTACTCCTGGTATTTTTTGGTTCCGAAGAAGTAACCTAAACAAGAATTCAGACCCATACTAGACTTGAGAACTTTAAACAAATTTATAAAAAAAGAAAAGTTCAGGATGCTGTCATTACTCTAAATATACCCCTAGCTACAACAAAGACTGGATGCGTGCTATAGACCTGCAAGATGCCTGTTTCCACATACCGTTCGTACAGAAATGTAAAAAATGTCTACTGTTCGTGGTAGGCTCTAAACATCTTCAATTTACAGTTCTTCCATTTGGGCTAAAGTCTGCACCCAGGACGTTTTCGAAATGTATGGCTGTTATAGCAGTACATCTAAGAAAGCAAAAGATATTAGTCTATCCCTATCTAGACGATTGGTTAATAAAGAATCCATCCTCAGAAACAACTCTGAAGCATTTCCAGATACGTCTGGGCATGTTCTCACGACTAGATCTTCAAGTCAACATAAACAAATCAATATTGCATCCTGTACAAAAGATACACTATCTGGGTGCTATTCTGGAAACCCAATCTGCAAGAGTGTATCCTTACCATAGCAATCTCCTAGAATTGAGAGCAGTACACCTAGTGTTGAAGTCCTTTCTTCCTGTGATAACAAACTCCTACTAACAATAATACAATGAATAAACCTGAATTAACAGCGAGGGACCCATTCCAGACCTCTGTCACTCGGATCACAGGACATATGGAAATGGCTCATAGCGAGGAACCTAAGAATTACAGCAGTACACCTTGCTGGAGTTCAAAACAGAAGCAGATTTCCTTGGGCGTATTATTCAAGAGAACCATAACTGGGTTCTAAACGACAAAGTACTGGAGGGAATTTTTCAAGAATGGGTCTTTCCCCAAATAGGCCTGTTTGCAGATGCAGAAAACAAATTGCCAAGACCACGCCTCCAGATTTTACCAACCAGAGTCAAAGAGGAATGCCCTTTTGATCGACTGGTCATGGACATTTCTTTACGCTTTTCCACCCATCCCTCTTATTCCGTCAGTTTTGATCAAGTTGTACAAATCCAAAACCAGAATGATACTAATAGTGCCGGAATGGTGGTTCATGGACCTTCTTCACCTCTCCGAGTGCCCGCACAGGAGGTTGCCATGCAGGCAGGAACTCCTTTACAAGTTAGGAGGTCAAATTCCCCATCCAAATTTTCCATCGCTGCGATCAACCGCTTGGCTCCTGAATTCTTACAATTTGCCTATCTAAAGCTACCCAAGACTGTATGGACAATTTGAGAAAGACCAAGCGCTGTTACACAAGAAGATCCTATGCCTTGAAGTGGAAGAGATTTTGTATTTGGTGTATTCAAAACAATTCTGATCCATTTAATTGTCCTGTTGCAGTGTTGTCACCATACTTAATTCATCTAGCAAAATCTAATTTACTGTACTCCTCTATTAAGTTACATTTTGCATCCATAAACGCTTATATAAAATCCCCCTCACAAACTTCATTTTTAGGTCTCGCCTGAGCCAGCGCTGCTCTGCGAGGCTTTTAGTAAGGGCTTTAAACTTGGAACACACGCTCGTGCGTGTGCTTTTTTTTTTTCATCACCCGCTATTGGCCTTTGCATGCGTCTTTCTAACAAAGACAGCACACAATTGGCCAAAGGCGGGTGCATGTCCCGCCTTCTCTCTCCCCTGGCCTAGGGAGCTCGGGAGCGAGCAGCAGCACCATCTGTTTCCAATTATCGCGCCCGCGAGTTAATTGGAAACAGATGGCGGTCGCGCTGGCCCTGGTGCACTTTTGCTCCAAACGCGGCGCTTTCACTTTCGCCGCCGACCTGGCACGCGCGGCCCCGCTTGTTCCATTTGGTCAGTGTGATGCCGTTATGCTGCATGATGGAGAGACCCCTTTTAACGTGTTATAATTTTAAAAAGTGTGTATTTTTCTATTGTATTGTAATATTTATAGAGCTTACTACTCCAATGCGAGACGTGAAAGCGCATGCCTACATAGATAGCATATTGCCACTTGACTGCTAGAAACGGAAGTATCGCGTGATGGTTGTTTTTACATTAAAGGGCATGCTTCACATAATTTGACACAAAGGAGTGCTGTGCTACAAAATAAAATTTAAAAAAAACACAGAATTCGCGTCTATTTGATGTAGTGGTGCAAACGTGATTTTTTTGTAGGCTAATTCTCTGTTCTGCTCGTTCAAAGTTTAAAACCATATGCGTTTCCTTTCATGACTGTCCAAAATATGACATTCGGTGCTTTTCAGTGGAAAACTCACTGCGGACTGCGATTGCAGTGTCAGAAGACCGTGGTTTGAACTTTGACAGGCTGAGAGCTTTGCTAGTTATGAAACATTTATCATACCCTTGCAATTTCAGTTTGTTCTAGTTTCCTTCTGGTAAATATCCCCTTTAAAAATATAATTTCTCAAATAAAATTAAGTGATAAATAATGAATCGTCAGTAAAACTCAGAGGCGTTCCCAAAACATTGGGAAGGGTGATTTGGGCACGCAACACAGTTTTGTTAAGCCACAGCTTTACCCGGAATAATTGTATCTCAGAATTACAGGATAGCCGCTTTGTGCTGGGCGCTAGTATTTTCAGTTGGGCTTGATAATATGCAGACTATTTAAGTTGGCACTTTGAATTTCCAGGTACCAACTTATAGAACACCAAGACCACAAAGGGATGAATGGAACACGTCTAACCCAGCTGACAGTTTTCAGAGACCACTTTCAATGCAGCCATGTGAACATTGTTGGAGATATTAACATGTTATAGTTTGTAAACTCATATAAGCCATATTGTAATGAAAAGTGTGGTTGTTTATAATTACCGACATGGCTGACAAAGGAGAAGCTGCAAGGTCTGTCTGAGCCAGTGCTGTGTTTCCAACTGTGTCTTTGTTCGTGGTCCATGCATTGTTAGACCACTGGTGAACAGTATAGTTAGAAAAATAAGACAAGCATTGGCATAGCCAATAGCTCTCGCTTTTGGGACCTTATAAGTATTTAGTTATGCAGCACAATATCCTTGGTGCAGCAACATTAACTGTTGCATGGTTAAACACTTATAAGGTCCCAAAGGCGAGACCTATTGGCTATGCCAATGCTTGTTTTTAATTCCTGTGTTTAAGGATTTCTTAGAGGGTATTAAGAAAGTTTCCCCTCCAGTTAGAACTCCCTCTCCCTGCATGGGAGTTTATCATTATTATATCTAAATTAATGTGGCCTCCTTTTGAACCTATTTACAACACCTTGCATAGAAAACCGCTTTCTTAGTTGCAATTACTTCAGCGCGCAGAGGACATGAAATCCAAGCCCTGTGTGCAAACGAACCATGTACAGTTTTTCACAAAAACAGAGTTGTAATGAGAACTCCTCGTTTTTTCTCTAAAATGATCTCGGATTTCCACATTAACCAAATTATTTCTTTGTTCATGTTTTTTTCCCTAAATCCTTCAACTCGGGCAGAGAAGTCTCTCCACTCCCTTGATGTATCTGGGTGTTGAAATTCTATCTGGACAAAACTAAAGACATAAGAAAATTAGATAGGCTTTTCATAAATTATGGACCAGTAAGGACTGGTTTGCCCTCTACAAATCAATCTATATCAAGATGGATAGTTTATTGAATTGTTTTTGCATATGAATTGGCGACAGAACCCTTACATGGTAGACCAAAAGCGTATTATACTCAAGGTAAAGCCGCTACTATAACCCTTCTTAAAAATGTCCCCATTGCAGATATTTGCAAAGCTGCGACCTGGAGGTCTTTTCATACTTTTACTAGGCATTATTGTTTAGATTTAAACTTCAGGGAAGATACTCAAGTAGGGCCTTCATCATTGAGGAATCATTTTGGATAATTATTAGGGTTTTTTCTATTTCATGTCTGTTTTAAAAAAGATGGGCTTGCTATTCAATTCAGTACTTTTGACTATTGATGAGATTCACCTGGAAGAGAAGGAAAAATTACTTACCTATAATCCTAATTCTCTTCCAGGGGTATACTCGTCAGTCGTAAGCATCCCTCCTACCTCAGTGGAAAAGAATTCTACAGTCCTCATTAAATTTTACCCAGGTTAAACATATATAATCCCGTAAAAAGTACCTGACCTAGCTGTTATCTGTGGGGCATGATGGGATACTGAGGGTACTGTGAGGTTCTTAAAGGTACAGAGCCAGTTGCATTAGGTGAATGTATTGCTTGCAGCCTATTGGCTAATTCTGTCCTTCATTTCTTTACCTTTTGAAGAAACCTTGTAAAAGGTTTGATATGTTCACCTTTACTCTATGGTGACTTAAATGAAAGTAAAAGTTTTTCATTTTAAAATGAAAATAAAATGTGGTCTTCTTAGCCTATTTATATGCTGCAGTTGTGAGTATAAATATTTTTTTAGATTGATGTAGATATACATACATGTATTTTATAAATGCTTCGGGGTCCCTGCGCGTGGGCAGGAATATTCAGTGCTCATGACTGAGGATACCCCTGGAGGAGAACTAAGATTACAGGTAAGTAACTTTTCCTTACATAACATTTACTTTGAACCTCTACTTGACCTTCTAAGATTTTACAGCGTGGTGTTCTGCTACCATCTCATTGATTTTAAAGGTAGCACAAATGCTGTACAGTCCTGCCATCCACTTTTGGGCGCATTCACTGCAAGTTGTTTTCCTTTGAAGAAAGGTTTTGGTTTCAGGGTAACTCATAGTATCTCCCCTTAAGCCCACAGTGCACCAGGACATAGACATCACCGTAGGTTTTATTTTACCGCTTGTATCAGGTTAAGATTCATCTTTGTGTGCTCCGGTACTCTCGCGCTACACAAACAGAAAAGCTCAACATTGAGAAACCAGAGCACCAACTTTAACACATGAGAACCATGTGTTACCGTCAACTTAATTTGGAATAGAATATTACCAAAAAGCAAGGGGTCAAGTTGTATAAGAGTGATTTGTGGGGGGGAGATATTGAACAATAGTAAGCTCCTGTGGCCCCGACCGGCAAGTGGTCTGTAACCTCTTCCTCCGGAGGGACCACAACTTCCACCCTGTAAAGCTTTTCAGTGCAAAATGACCGTTGAGCAGTGAAGGTATAAATGCTTGATGTATTATAGGATGAAGTGCCTAAGGAACTTACTCTGGAAAAAGGGATGGCTCATGGGGAGCAGAATCTAGAATACATCTCCTTGTACAACTTCGGGCACCATTTTTCCCCATGGTATTCAATGAAACCCACACCCGGGGCAAAGACTATGACTAGAGTTCACAAACCCCACATTCTGAGTCTATCCCCTCTACTTTCTTATGCCCAAGGAAGACAGGACATTGTGGCTGATACTCTATCTCCGACCACTTGATCAATACGTTACATTTGAGCACTTCAAGATACGAACTCTCCAAGACATCATTCTGCTGCTCTTACTCAAGGACTACTTGGCGACCCTCAGTCTCAAAGACGCCTACTTTCACGCACCCATTCACCCAGCTCACCAACAGTACCTCAGGTTTGTGGTAAGTGGAGTACATTTCTCTTTGGGGGCACATCAGTCCCTCAAGTGTTTGCCACATGTCTGGCAGTGGTGGCAGAGCATATTTGATGCAACTGCATTCATATCTTCTCCTACCTGTATGACTGGCTGGTAAAGTGTAGCTGCCAAGTGCAATGCCGCACTCACACTCAACAAGCTATCCCACTCCTCCACACATTGGGATTCACAGTTAATACCAAAAAGTCTCACCCTTGCTCTTAACAAATATACCCATTCTTGAAGCATTGTTCGTAGGAAAGTGCCCCTTTTTGACATGGTATCGCCCACTTTTTGCCTGGAGTCTCATGCAATTTTGACAGACGTGTACTGGGTTCCTGCTTTCCAGGTCCCAGTACCAGATCTCTTTCCCTAAAACTGTACAATTGTTCCCCAATTGGCAAGACATTTAGCACCTCTGTAGGCCCCTAGTAAATGGTCTTCCTGGTACGTAAGGGATGCAGCATGTATTGTGCCACCCTAAAGGACCCCTCTCTACACTCATGTAGACGGCCATTGCAGACTGCGTAAAATGGTGCAGACAAAAGTGATAACACGACATGGCACGCATACTGTTTGCCATTCCTGCAGACACTGCATGCAATATATGCATGTCACCCCTACAGCAGCCCTTACAGCTCTAAGGCATGGTGCATTTTTTATATGTTAGGACATATCTGCATGAGCAGATATGCCCCTGTGATGTCCAAGTCGATTCTTAGACATTGCCATTAAACAGGGAAGTCATCTTAAGTATAAGTACTGGGCACTGGTGATTGAATTCCCCAGCTACATGATGGCTTCACTGAAACCAAAGGTGTTTGGTATCAAACACCTTGTGTTAATACACCCACATTAATTCCAGTGATGGATTTATTAATACATGCACCCAGAGGGTATCTTAGAGGTACCCCCTGAACCCTACTAGTCCTCTAGTGTGCCGACTGACTGGTACAATCCAGCCTTCCACCACCGATGCGCTTCTGACCGCATAGGAGTTGACAGCCCCGTTCTTAGAGGTCAGGAACAATGCCTGCTCTTGCAGGACGTGTTTACACCTCCTCCAGCAGGAAGGCTAGTAAATCAGCATACCAAGGCCAGAGGCTTTAAAGTCTCTGTTGCCTTTGATATGCGACCCTGGCATTCCCCAGACCTGAGAGATGCCACCACCTGACCTAAGGCCCCTTTGGCACCAGGACAGGCAGGAAATTAGTTATGCGATGCGGTGCGGAGCACATCCAGGTCAGACACACCCCTAAGGCGAGCTGCCTGATGTGCCCCACTCTAGGAAAATTCCGCCATCTTGGTGATGGCAGAATTAGGAACACTAGGACAGGGTTATGCCCACTTCCCACAGGAACTGGTGATATAGGGGGCGTAATGACCCTAAGGGTAGGTAGCCCAGTGGATACTACTCTGCACTCCATTAACACCCCCAAATTGAGTATTTAGGTGGCCCCCTGACAGATCTTTAGATTCACCTGACTAAAAAAAGAGGACACTGAAGAGCCGATCAATGCGAGAACTGAAGACTTCTGTGAAATTTTGGTGCCAAACCCTGCCTGCCTGCACCAGACTGAACAATTGGAAAGACCTGACTCGTCCTTCAGCTGTGCTTCCTCCAAAAGCTTTGGAGGGTTGCCAGTACCTCAAAAACCAGCCAGCATCTCCCTTGGAGTGGAGGAACCACTCCCCTGCATCCTGCAGGCACCGACCGCGGCATCCGGTTTCAAGAAGCTGCTGACCACCGGGTCCACTGACACAGTAGCCAGCTGCCCAGGAGGAGGTCAGCGTACTCAAAAAGATCAGATCGTCTCCTTACCAAGTTTGGCGACGCCAGGACCTCTGAACCTCCCTGCACTGATACCTGGAATACTGGACCCCTTGTCACGACCAATGCTTGTTTAAAGTCCAGTCTGGACTCCAACAATCTGCTCCGCAGAAGCCATCACCGAGAGTGGCTCAGCTGTCCTGTTTCTGTCCCCTTTGCTGGTCCTGACCAATAACTGTGAGCACCTTGATGTCCGAGAGCCAGCCGACTACAAACACTCTGCACCCGAGCCGCCCGGGGCCTAGTAAATTAACGGCTCCCCCGTGCTCCCAGGACCCTCACGACCCGAGCCCCCTTTGGGAGCTCCCAGATTTGTCCCCAAGTCCCCCTTTGCAGCCTATTTCTCAGTGGCCCCTTTCTTTTACTACGGTGTTGTGCGCAAGGCTACCAAACCATCCAGCACCTCTGCACCCGGACACACCATGGCAGATAAAACTGAACTGCTGGTGGACCTCGGCCCTCTAACACGACCTAAAGGGGACCCTGGAAATCCTATTGCAAATACCTGTATGCAGTAAATGTTCTTCTCTCTTTAGGAAAGCATTACTGCGTAAAAATCATCTGTTTGCGAACATCGCTAAAAACTGTAAAAGTTATACTTGAAAAGTAATTACCCAATTACGAAGTTCTTGGTGTTGAAATATATATAAAAATGTGTTATTTTTTCTAAATTGCTGTGGATCTCCTTCAGTGTGTGTACCATTTATTGAATCTGTTTATGCAACAAATGCCTAACACTCCCCTCTGATAAGCCTAAGGCTGATCGACCGCACTGCCACAAAAGACAAATCAATCAATCAATCAAACATTTGTAAAGCGCACTACTCACCCGTGAGGGTCTCAAGGCGCTGGGGGGGAAGGGGGGAGCTGCAACTGCTCGAACAGCCAGGTCTTGAGAAGTCTCCTGAAGGTCAGCAGGTCCTGGGTCTGCCGCAGGTGGATGGGGAGGGTGTTCCATGTCTTGGCGGCGAGGTGGGAGAATGATCTGCCGCAGGCGGTCGTTCTGCGGATGCGTGGAACCGTGGCGAGGGCGAGGTCAGCGAAGCTGGTGGTTCGGGGTGTAGAAGGTGAGTCGTTCGTTGAGGTATGCTGGTCCGGTGTTGTGGAGTGCCTTGTGAGCGTGGGTGAGGAGCTTAAAGGTGATCCTCTTGTTGACGGGGAGCCAGTGCAGGTCTCTCAGGTGGGCTGTGATGTGGCTGTGGCGGGGGATGTCGCGGATGATCAACACCCATGTGGTCCTTCAGTACTCTCACCAGTGGTAGAGTAGACCTTTTAGCCGCCCACATCTATGGCAATGCACTATAGATCCGTGCTTACGCATTTTCCCCACTACTGCTCATTCCAGATGGTAGTAAGGAAGATGTGGAATGCACCAATGAAGGCTAATCCTCATAGCTCCAACCTGGGTATAGCAGCTGTGGTACACGCTTCTTCTGGAGATGTCAATACAATCCTACAAAAATCTTTGACTACATCCTAACTACTTCATGCTGCATCAAGGTCTTCTATGCCACCCTAACCTCAGAGCATTCAGTCTTGTGATTTGGCACCCAAAGCCTTCGAATCCAACTATGTACAGTTTCCCAAGAAATGCATGCAAATTCTAAAAAGAAGCCCCAAAGCCCATGACGATTGCGTGTTATGCAGCTAAATGGAAAATATGTATCTATTATTGTAACAATCTGTACAAGCACCCATTTCAGGCCACAGTGCAAAACATCTTTTAATGGCTACACTTACCAAAGGTTGGACTATCCTATTCTTCCATAAGGATGCTCCATGCGTCTGAAGCCACTCCTGCAAAGTAGAGATATTCTGCTGTTAGAGCCCTTTTGAAAGATCTCTATCGGGTTGACCCACCTCCAACGCCACCCGTCCCTTCATGGGACCTCAACAATTGTATTTACAAGGCTTATTGGTCCCGTATTCGAGCCACAGTACACTTGTCTTCTACAGTTCCTTTCCTAGATAGTGGATTTCCTCAATGCACTCACCCCTCCTCCTAGTTAGTGAGCTGCAGCCCTCACAGTTAAGTAATTTATCCAAGTGCATAAAGATTGAATTGTACTGAGAACACGCTCTGATTTTCTGCCGAAAAGTCTCTCCTTTCTTCATCCATCAACTTATTGGCCTACCCACTCTTTTTCCACTCAACCATAGTCTTGATCATACCAAATCCTTTAGGAACACCAAGTAGCTCTTTGTCACTTTTGGTCAATCTCTTCATGGCAATCCAGTTTCCCAAGCCAGCCTTGCCAAATGGATTGTCAAATGCTTTCAGATCTGTTCTGACCAAGCCAAACTCTCTGCACTCTGTGGCTAGAGCATATTCATCTCCTAAAAGGGGCCACTATGGCTTTCCTCTGCAATATCCCACTCACAAACGCATGTAAAGGTGCAACAGTGTCTGCTATTCGCACATTCACTAAATACTACTGTGTGGACATCCAAATCGGACAAACAGTACTAGAACTTTGCTCCAAACGTCTTCTGCTGGTGCTTGCACGCCAACGATTTAGGGAGATGGGTTCTGCTTTACCTTCTTAAGTACAGCAGGTGATCTGCATCAGCGCATAGTGAAATTGAAAATGTTGCTATAAGTGATATAGCGTTGCCTGCACCTATCCACCTCCCTGGATGCGAGCTTACAGTGAGACGTGTAATCAGTTATAATTACAGTTGTCTCTGCCAGCACACTTTTTCTCTACCAGAACATATAGCAATTACTGCTTCACATTTCTATACCTACTATTCTATGCTCTTAGGGGAAAAATACAATCTAAGGTGGAGTCTGTGTCGTGGTGCATTTTTGATCTTGAGAAAAGTATCACCAGTGGCCTTGAAACTAAAACCAACTTCTAACGTCTCCACTCCACACCAGATGGCAGGAGTGTGCTCAGCATATAAAACTACAAGCTGATTATTTTTAGCTTTTGCTCAACATCAGAGGCATGCAAACCTACAATTTCTAATCTCAAGAGAGGGCTTGTGTGTCTATCCATACCTGGCAAAGTGAAAATCCAGAGGACATTCTTTAGAAATGCCAAAAATGCACCGTACAATTGATGCCGTTATTGTTTCCTGTAAGTGCAAAGTAGCGATCCACAACACACAAAGGTGTATAACATAAGGCCAAAGACGATGCAGGTGCCACCAGCATTGTGGATCCCCTGTTAATTTCACGCTTGAGTTTTGGTGCGATAAATGTGTTAATTATCGATGGCCGCAATAAAAAGCTTTTTGAAATAAAATACATCTTTCCAAAAAGTCACTAAGTGGTAAAAATATTAAGAACAAGTGAATCTGTAATAGAGTCAAAGCTATATTTCATTTTGAAATCCTATGTCGTCAATGTTTCCAGCTGTAATTTGAAGAAGTAATAATACTCTGCAGTGCTTGGTGTTGGACAGTCTCTGACTCATTCTTTGAGTTTGCTGTAAAATGTAACTTTGTTTTCAGCGAAGCAAATATCATCAGCATATGGAACAATGGGAAAGGCATTCCAGTTGTAGAACACAAGGTAGAAAAAGTGTATGTTCCAGCTTTAATCTTTGGGCAGCTGTTAACGTCTAGTAACTATGACGACGAGGAGAAGAAGGTGACAGGTAAGACTTCTGTGATTATCTGCTCTTCATTTGGCCATTTATAAATCATGAATTAGTACTCTTTTTTTATTTTTTATAATAAAGTACCAGTTGGAATTGTAATTAAAACCAAATTGACCTATAAATTTATTGTAATGTTGAAAATGTTTTGACCAGCTTTGCCTCTGCAGTCTTGAAATGTCGGTGCTATAACAGTTTTAGTATGACTCGGGTTGATGGGACTCGTTTCATTGACCCAAGACGTTTTAGAAGAGTTTTTGGAGGCTGAGATCCCTAGCCAGACGTTGGATACAAAAATCTATATTAACTATAGTAGTGGCGTGAGGTAGATTCTGAGATGCCCTTGGAAGACACGTTGGCTTGGGAAAATTTGTAGATTCTGTACTCTGCTTCCTGACGAGAGTCGCCTGTCCAATGTGAGAGTCCTAAACTGGGCCAGATGCCGGTGGAGATCATGGTAGATAAAACAATGTGTCAAGTTGTCCATTAGGACCGGTGCATTTTTTGGAAGCCTTATAGCTACTACTTTTGGGCAATTTACATTGCTGCCATTTTACACATCACAAGGGAGCATAAAAACATTTTAAATGAGGCACTGTGGCCAGCAGAAAACAGATTTCTTCTGAAGATGTGAGTAGCCATGATTTTCGCTCCCTGATCTTTGTTTGCGACTTTATCATAATGAATAGGTATTCCACTCTTGTGCGCCTGTATGTTTGCCTTCTTTCATGGCCATAGTGTAGGCAGATTAGTTGTGTTGTCTGACAGCCACCTGTCTTTTGAAACATGTTTTTGCCTACCGTTTTTCAAATGCTCAGTTGCTTACATTTTTTTTTTTAATCCAATGCTGTTTTCTTTAATAAGGATTTTATAGTTTCCTTAGTGGCTGCTTTTACTTTATCCTGCCATGTCCAAAGTTTTTCTCAAAGCGTCTACTGTTAGATGTTATTTTGCGAGTAAAATAGACTTTGATGATACATATTTTGTTGTGTTCTGGCTTGTGAACACCAGATTTTGCAGCGTGAATCTTTCTGGATTCACTATGCTGTGCATTATTCCGCCATCTCGTGGTTGGGTCTTTTTTTTTTTTTTTTGTTGTTGGCCCAGGTGGGCGGCGACGCCCCACCATTTGGTGTCTTCGGTGACGTCGTCGCGCTTCCGGCGGAAGCTCCCACCTTTGGTAGCCATCTTCAGATTCTTTTTTCCGCCGTGGGGTCTGGATCGTTGCCGAGAAGTTCCAGAAAGTTTGGACGAAGAATCTCAAAGTCGAAATTTCATCACAGAAGATGTACTCCTGAGACACCGGACTACGACACTAGTACCGGAGAAGAAGGACGACGAGGTAGAAGGTCCACGACCGAAATCTCGACGCCTACAGAGAATGCGCTCACAGGGGGCTCCCTAAGCGCGGTTATGGACAAGACTCCGTTCAAGTTCTGCAAAAATTGCCACCACAAATACGCCCAAAAAGACCAGCACCCAGTCTGCAACCTCTGCTTGCCGCTCGACCACGCCAGCGAAGACTGCAACGCGTGCTCGGCGTTGACCCCGAAGACCCTCCGGGTGAGAGACAGAGAAGGGCGAACTACAGCATGCAGGGCCAGGGACCAGCACCATCTCTCCGAGACCTGGGTCTCTCGAGCGGAGAGGAGGACAACATCGCAGAGGGACCAGAGGACTGCGCTGTCGTCCAAATCGAAAAGAAAACGTCGAAGGAGGTAAGGGAGTCGTCGACCCCAAAACACCAAAGCGACGCTCGAAAGAGTGAAGCCAGACCCTAGCGACACTCCGAGAAGTGTAGCAAAGTCCTCGAAGGGAGCGTTGCCGCCGAAACACTCGATGAAAGCAACAGCACCAAGAGACAAACAGCCGAGCGGATCCTTGGACAAGGACTCTCAATCGGCGAAAGCCTCCGAAAAAACAAAGGCGTCGAAGGTCGTCCCCGAAAAGGAAACCTCGACACTGAGAAAGGAAGGCCCGGCGTCTGTTTCGACGACCGCGACCACGAAGAGAGGCACTGCACCACTCGACGCCGAAAAGGTCCACGAGATGGCGAAAAAGAAGAGGAGGCTCGAGGCAGAGATGGCGAGCATCCTGCAACGCAAAAAGACTTCGACGAGAAGATGAAACAATACGCTATTCCGTCGAAGCAAGCCCACGAGGCAGTCGAGGAGTTCGAGGCCGAAGTCGTCGAGGCCCCGGGGACACCCGAACAGCTCGAAGACCAGGACGAGGAATACTACTACTTCGAGGCCGAAGGCGAAGAAGAGATGCTGTCTTACAGGGACTCGGCGTCCTCTGAAGTACAAGACCTAGACTGGCAAGACCTCGACACAGAGTCACCAGAAGAAGGGGTAGACACTTACCCCTCGAGACCTTCGCCGCCAGACGACATCGGAGTCTACAATGAGGTCGTGCAGAAGGCTGCAAAGACTTATGGGGTCGAAATGCAGGAGGAAAAAACAAAAGCAGGTTTCCTCTTCGAAACCCTGCTCCCCAACAGACAAGGAGCCAATTTCTACCCATGTTACCTGGCGTTCTCGACCAGGGAAGGGAGGCCTTCAGGGAACCAGCAATCTGCAAGGCGGTTACCCCGAGGAGCGAAAAGAAGTATAAGCACTCCACAAAAGATCCTGCATACATACAGGGGTCTGTACCAGCAGACTCCATTATCGCTGCAACAGCCAGGAAGAGGGCCGGTGTGCCCACCAACACAGGCCCACCTCCAGACAAGGAGAGCAAAAGAATAGACCTCACAGGACGTAAGGTGGAGAGGAACGCAGCCATACACTGGCGTATCGCCAACTCCAACGCCCTCATCAGCAGGCATGCATACCAGCATTGGGCAGAAATGAGCCAGCTCATTAAGCACCTGCCAGAAGAACACCAACAAAGGGCCAATTACCTAGCGGAAGAAGGCAAGGCCATCGCGAACACTTGCCTAAAGTCAGCCTTGGACGCAGCAGAGAACTCCAGCAGGCAAATGATGATAGGGATGACTGAGAGGAGACACGCATGGCTCAGGATCTCCGGCTTCAAACCAGAAGTACAGAGCAACATCATCAACACACCGTTCGACGGTGAGAAACTGTTTGGAGCAACAGTTGACAACAAATTAACACAACTAAAGACGGACAACGAAACTGCAAGGTCCATGGGAGCGCTGCAGTTCAGGGGAATGAGAAGAGGGAACCCCTCAAGGCGAGCCAGTGGTAGAGGAGGCAATGCACCTACCACTTCACACCAATCACAACAACAAGGGTACCAAGGGAACAACCAGGGCCAAAACCTGCAGGGACAACAGCAGCAGAATTGGCAGTACCAACCCAGAGGACGGTCCTTTCGAGGGCGCGGGTACGGACGGGGACAGGCCCGAAGAGGGGGCCAGCAGCCCGCCTCAAAGTGACTCCACACACAGAACAAGCCCCCACCGTTAACACCAAGGTTGAGGGGAAGTCCGCAAAAGGAAAAGATAAAGAGCAGAAGCACACAGCAAATAACCACCGAGCATACGACACCAGTGGGAGGAAGAATAGGAAATTTCTCACACAATGGAGGAAAATTACCACGGACAAATGGATACTAAACACCATACAGCACGGGTACTGCATAGACCTCCAAAAACACCCGCCAGGGAGAAGACCAAGACATCGGTCAATACCCGCAAGAGAACTAGCCCTCCTCCGCCTAGAAGCAGAGGAACTGCTACAAAAAGAGCAATAGAGCCAGTCCCAAACAACGAAAGGAACAAGGGAATATACTCAACGTACTTCCTAGTGCCAAAGGTAGACGATGCACTAAGACCAATACTGGACCTCAGATTCCTGAACAAGTTCGTAAAAACTCAAAAATTCAAGATGACTTCACTTCAGGAAGTAATACCCCAAATCCAAGAAGGGGATTACATGGCGACCTTAGACCTAAAAGATGCATACCTGCACATACCCGTCAACCGCAAACACAAACGGCTATTAAGATTCGTGATAGGCCACGATCACTACCAGTTCACAGTGCTAGCCTTCGGACTAAAGTCCGCACCAAGAGTGTTCACAAAATGCCTAGCAGCAGCTGCAGCGCACCTTCGGAGAAGGAGCATACATGCATACCCCTACCTCGACGACTGGCTGGTAAAAGCAGGATCATACAGACTCTGCAAAAAACACATCAAACAAGTCATAGAAACACTGTCCACATTAGGTTTCTCAATACATTGGGAAAAATCGTCAACAGAACCCCAACAAATCAAGATATTCTTGGGGGCACAAATAGACAGCACACAGTCCAAGGTGTTCCCCAGCGACAAGAGAAGTATAGCGCTCCTGAGGGAAACACGTCATTACCGCAAGGGGCAAGTTCTGACAGTGAGGACGGTGAGCAGACTAATGGGAATGATGGCATCATGCATCCACCTTGTCCCGCATATCAGACTGCACATGATACCGTTCCAGGAATGGATACAACAGCAATGGTCACAAGCCACAGGGAGTTGGGACGATCTAGTGGTTGTCACACAGTGCAGAAAGAATAGCGTGGTGGAAAGAAGAGAACATATTACAAGGGAAGCCATTCACACAGCCAACTCCAACAGTGACCATCACAACAGACGCCTCACAGCAGGGCTGGGGCGCGCACATGACCAGACTCCGCGTCAGGGGGCTCTGGTCACAACAAGATGCAGTGAAACACATCAACTACCTAGAACTCAAAACTGTGTTCCTAGCCTTAAAAGCCTTTCAAAAGCAGCTTTACGGCCAGCGAGTGCTGATACAAACAGACAACACAACTGCAATGTTCTACATCAACAAGCAAGGTGGGACACAATCAGCACCGCTGTCAAGTCTGGCACAACAGATCTGGAGATGGGCCATCCCTCTAAGGATAGACCTGCTAGCAATACACCTCCCAGGAATAGACAATGTAGAAGCAGACCGACTCAGCAGGCAGACGTCTGCATCCCACGAATGGGAACTGAACCAACAGGAGGTGCAGCAACTGTTCCAAAAGTGGGGAACACCACGGATAGACCTCTTTGCAACACCCCAGAATGCAAAATGCCAACATTACGCATCCAGACAGCCGGACCAAAGGTCCCTAGGGAATGCCCTATGGATAAGTTGGTCGAACGAATTTGCTTACGCTTTTCCCCCGATACCACTGTTACACAAAGTACTCAGCAAATGCAGGAGCAGCAGCATGACACTCATACTGGTGGCACCTCAGTGGGCCAGACAAACATGGTTCTCACAGATAATGGAAATGGCGCAGGAACCAGCACACAGGTTCAGCAGAAGGAAAGACCTCCTCACAATGCAAGACGGAAAAGTGCTCCACCCAGAACCAGACAGCCTCAGCCTAGCAGCATGGCTCCTGAGGACCTAGAATTCGCACACCTCAAACTACCTCCAAGCACCATGGCAGTACTCAGAGAAGCAAGGAGACCCACTACAAGAAAATGCTACATTGCAAAGTGGAAAAGGTTCTCACAATGGTGCATTACAGAGGGACTGCAACGAAAAGTCACAAAAGAATCAACAGTACTGCGATACTTAACACACCTACTACAAAGCGGGCTGAGCTACTCGTCACTAAGGGTTCACCTAGCAGCCATAGTGGCCTACACCAGGGGTGAAGCGGTGAAAAGCTTCTTCACCTCCCAAGTGGTCAAAAGATTCCTGGAAGGGGCTAAAAGAATAGCCCCCTAAAAGGATGCCAGCCCCAAGCTGGAACCTCAACACTGTACTGACACAGTTGATGAAATCACCATTTGAACCCATACACAAGATCACACTGCACATGCTCACACTAAAAACGGCTTTCTTAGTGGCTATCACGTCACTGCGAAGAGTCAGTGAACTACAGGCTCTCACACTACAAGAGCCCTACTTGCAAATACACAAGGACAGAATTGTCATGAGGACGGACCCACACTTCCTGCCAAAGGTGGTGTCGCGGTTCCATTTCAATCAAACAATACAGATACCAAGTTTCTTCCAGAAACCTTCAACACCCTCAGAAAAGGCGCTACACACGCTAGACGCCAGAAGGGCAGTGATGCACTACATAGAAAGGACGAAGGTATGCAGGAAAACAAAACAACTCTTCGTTTCCTTCGCAAGCAGTTTCCTGGGACGACCAGTAACAAAAAATACCATTGCACGGTGGATTGCACAAGCAATACAACTCTGCCACAAGCAGGCAGGACAAGAGTTACAAGGAGCCGCCCAGGCTCACTCAACAAGGAAAAAGGGAGCAACGGTTGCGTTCCTAGCGAACACACCTATACAAGACATTTGCCAAGCGGCAACATGGTCTTCCGTGCACACGTTCACCAAACACTACTGTGTTGATATCCAAATGAACAAAGAGGCACAAGTAGGACAGAAGGTCTTACAGCACATTTTCAGCAACCAATGCTCATCTTCCACCCAACCACCGCAATAACAAAACCGCTACTAAGTCTATGCACAGCATAGTGAATCCAGAAAGATTCACGCTGCAAAACGAATAGTTTCTTACCTGTCGGTGTAGTTTTGCAGCTTGAAGACTTTCTGGATTCACTAGCGATCCCACCCGCCTCCGCCAGGAAGATAACATAGGAGGTTAAGGGTACAACTGAACTACATACAAGGTTTAAAGGGATCAAAGAATAATTGAAGGATTAAAGGTTAAAGACATAGACAACAAAAAACTGTAAGAGGAAAAGAAAAAAGAATCCGAAGATGGCTACCAAAGGTGGGAGTTTCCGCCGGAAGCGCGACGACGTCACCGAAGACACCAAATGGTGGGGCGTCGCCGCCCACCTGGGCCAACAAAAAAAAAAAAAAAAAGACCCAACCACGAGATGGCGGAATAATGCACAGCATAGTGAATCCAGAAAGTCTTCAAGCTGCAAAACTACACCGACAGGTAAGAAACTATTCGATATTTCTGATGAATCTTTTATTCGCAGATACCTCACCATGTGAATCTCTACAGGTGCCAGACTGGATCTGGAAATTTTCTGCAGTAGTTCCTGCATGTCACAAAGTGCCACTTTTGGCCTTCGGACATGAAGACACAGAGCCTGATGTAGGTGCCACCCCTGCGCACCGATGTTGGTTCTTTTTGTTCTGTACACTTTGACGCAATCAGGAGGTTTTCTTGGCAATGCTTAGGTGGACTTGAAGACAGCAGTTTTCAAACAATATACTGTGTTCTGAAAGCATACGTCTTTTATGGATCTGCATGACGTCTGCCCTGGCACTAAACCTTACTCCAAGCCTTGTGACAGATGCTCACCTATGTACCACAAGACCCTCTGGGATCGCGTAACCAAACTCTACCTTCCCAAGCCCAAAAATTGGTGTTGATCTAAATCCAGAATTCGGTCCCGGTCTCCTTTGTTATGTAATTCAAAAGGAAGTTGATAGACACTGGTTGGAGCACCTCTGTTTTCTGATTGTTTCCAAATAGATTTTAGATTTTTAACAAATCAATAGGTTGTTGTTGATCAAGCCAGTATTTTGTGCAAAGGCACTTAAATTAAAGTTGAGTAAGTTATCACAACACCAATGTGGTAGTGTCGGTAATGCACAAAGAATTCAGGTGTCATTTCCACTGTGATTGCTTTACAGTTGAGCTACTGACTTAGTGCACATTTTCGTCTCCAGAGGGCTCTGCTTCATAAGAAATGCTCATTTTCAATTCCCTTATATGTTCGCACATCCTTATCCACAATGATCCCACAAGTGACATCTTTCTCATTGATATACTCCCACCAGAGATCAAGTGGTTTACCCATGTTTGATGTAGTCAATGAGTGTCTCAGAATTTCAGGAGAGAACTGTGTTAAAGGCATATCAGCTCTGTTTCAAATTAGAATTTATCTTGGTATGGGCTGGACACAAAAGTGACCATGAGGCCACCCACACTGCTTCTTCCATTGTCCTGTTTGCAATTCATTTAGTGCATCACCCAGCTGGGGTGAATATCTGCAGGAATATTCCTAACTAAACTGAATAAAATACAAAGATTACAAATAAAGAACAGGAGAATGAACAGTATCTAATAACATAACAGCCAGGGTAAAGACATAAATACAATTATTTTGTCACTCTGTTTGTTTCATAATGAAGTCACATCGAGCTAAGTTGTTCCTCATGGTGGTGTATTCAACATGAGTTTGGAGCGTGAAGTGTGTTGATCCAGCCACCTGTGGACTTGACATATTGCCGAGGATATTAAGTGGAATCCTTTATCATCTGTATTAATAACTGCAAAATGACAGTCATACGCTGCTCCAATTTCAGAGTTCCAAGCCATCACAACATTTTATTTTCATTTTCATGCCTCTGACTCAGGATTTGTGGGATGTGTGGACAAGTGTTCGATCAGGTATCGGTTAACTGCAGTTACATGCATTCTTTTAAAATATAATTTCTGTAATAAAACTTCTGAAGCAGAACCTTTTCTTTATAGGATCCTCATGGGATACTTAGTAATCATTTGTTCTGTTTGGGCCTTCGACTAAATGCTGCAAAAAGGCTTTTCTGTTTTAGTTTGGTGAATTGTCAAATATAGTAAGTTATAAATATCACTGAATGGCAATATTGTGTATTCATTCCTGTGGTGATACATTGTCCTACAGAATTCCTTATTTAAACATATTTTAGTTATGATAAATATACTAGCACTTCAAAATTATGCACTTGAATCTTTTCTGCAAATTTCTTTCGATGAGCTTCGAAAACACAAATATTTTATATTGCGTGGACAAGCCTGCCCAGTGACATCCCAGGTGAATAAATGTGATGGAGAATAAATTGTAGTGACTGAAGACAGGATACTAGAAGCTAGGTTAGCTATTTTACTCAAGAACAAAATGATTGTCTCATTCTGAGTGCCCAGATCATCTCAACTAACAAATGGGAGCACCGTTGCCTCTTCAAAATTAATCACTATAAAGAAATTTGAAAATCTCTCATAATGTGTATTTGTATTAAAAACATTTTAATTCACACTAGTTGGCTTTTGATATATGAAATATACACACTTTTGTGAGTGGTTTTAGTAAGTGGGCATTATGCACTATATACTGTTTCTCATCTGTCAGACTTAGTAAAACAAAATTGCTTGGCTGAACTAAAATCCAGGGTATACAGTGAATATCCCATGGCCTTCCTTCAATAATGGCAGATTTCTATAGAATGTATACAGATTACAGTTTTACTAAGATAACTTCAGTGTAGGACACAACGCAGAGCTTTCTCTTTACCAATACTAGGGCTGCCCTGGGTGGCATATTTTCTGCTTATGATTGATTTAGTACATTTCCATGTAAAGAACAGTTTTCAGGAACACTTTGAGCGTCTTGCAGTTTCTGGAGGAACGTTGCAAAATGTGGCACTCGTAGTGGTAGGAATCTTTGCTTTCTGAATCTGGTTTTGTATTGTGTAACAGAGGATACATGGCCTTTCTGTGATGTGTGAATAGATGGCAGCCTGGAATAGTCCTGATAATTCTGGTTGCCACGTACTCAGGACTCGGTGGATGAGACTATTTTTGTAGAAATATTCAGGGATATTTGCGTCTCCCCATCTTTTGCACCAGAGTTGCTGAAGTTGAGGATATGTATGTCTGGCTTCAAAGGCATCATGTCTTCTCATGAGTCCCATGCAGAGATGAACCCCTGCATTTCAAGCTATGTCATTTATTGTTCGGTTTCCTCGAGGTATATTATTAACACAATGTTCCCATAAGTTATTTTTTCTGACTTAAATTGAATGTTGAATTACTTCTTCAATGCATGCAGGAAAAGTAAAGTAACCAACCCTAGCATCTCTAACTGAATCTTCCATTGTCTGCACCAGTTTAAGAGTGGGACTAGTAGTCTGAGGATTAGTGCAGGCTTGAGCAATGCTACTCTATTCTTCATCTGTATTGAGACTGAATGATTCGGCTTTGTGTTTACTGCAAATTTAGGAGCCAGACAAAAAAAACTGAAAAAATAATAATTTGTGGATTAAATGTAAGTATCCCCAGCACACTCCCAACATGTGTAGTGAGTGGTGAACTATGTTGTTGAAACCATTTGATATGCTTTTCACAGTAGAGATTTTCTGTGGTCTGGGCCACTGAGGAAAAAATTGTGCAAGTATTAAATTATGTACTCTATTTACATTTCCTACAAATGTGGCCCAACAGGCGCTAAGCATTTTCGTAAGATGACATACTGTGTTTGAAATCAAGGACCCAGATATCTGCAGCCCACTTGGCCCCCACTAAATGTATATTGTCAGCCTCACAGTATATCTACCCTTCCCTCGTGCTCGCTCCATTTACCTGCATGCATTTTATGCTTTAACCTGTTGCAACTCCACCCCCGTTCGCACCAGAACACATACCCTAATGACATGGTACTATTTAAAAAACTAAAAATATATTGATGTATACATTTCTTCCAGCCTGGGACATATAGGTTCAGTCATACAACTTGAGCCAAGATTATTTTCTTCTTTAGGTGGTCGAAATGGTTATGGTGCAAAACTTTGCAATATATTCAGTACGAAGTTTACAGTTGAAACTGCCTGCAAGGAATACAAACACAGCTTCAAACAGGTAAATGTTGTGTTTCGTGGGCTATGTTACTCCATTTATTTGTTAATGATGACGTTTCGTGAAGTCTGTTGTTCTTATTACTGACGTGTTCCTAGATGAAAAAATATTCATAGTACAAAAAGGTACCTAGGTCGCCTTATAGCACTCACCTTGCCATACTCTGCCTGCCCTTGGCATCACCTACGGGCATTTTTAAAGCGCAGTTGACTTTGGCAGGCAGTAAAAAGCTCCACATTTCTTTTCTCATTCTTTATCAAGGTGGCTGCATAGCAGCCTACTTCTCCATGGAATGTTTCTGCCCGGTTGATTCACATCTCAAGTGAAGGGATGAAGTGAATCTGCCGAACTCTGCACATGTCCTGATTACTGTGCTGGCAGAATGCAAAATTACTAAAAGAGAATTGTTTATTCTGTGTATTGATTTATGTTTTAACATTAGGAGCACAATTTCCAGAACTGAATGGGTATATTCAAATTCTATATATCAGGGAATTTTCTCCTTTCCCTCAAACTCTCGCTTCCTCACGCACGTACACGATTATGTAAAGGCGCATCAGCATGGTAGGTTGAAGGTTGGTGATAGGAATGTGTTTCTCATAGCTACATTGCCTAAAAGGACAAAAAATGTTTGAAGCCAGTGTGTTCTGTGTGTCCCATGCTGGAAGGTTGGTGGAGGTGGATACGAGTATCTTGTTGATACTGATGCAGGATACAGAATTTATGGTGCTAACGAAGTGAGAACCTTGCACCAGATGGACTCATTGTCAGTGAAATTGCTCTCCCACCCTCGCAGCTCCACCATTGTGAGGCCTGCCCCTGCACTCTCGAGTGTTGGTGATCGAGGCCCTCCTCCACCTGCAGGTTTCCCTGCGCCTCATCCCTGGTGGTCCAGTTGACCTCTGTCTCCTTCCTCTCACTCTGCTCTTTCACTCGTTTTTCTACCCTTTTTTATCTTTCACCTTTCTGCACTTTTCTGCATCTCTGCTCTTTTGTGCCTTATTTCTGCTCATTTTCCCTTCCTCTCGCTCTGCTTTCACTCGTTTTTCTACCCTCTTTTATCTTTCACCTTTCTGCACTTTTCTGCATCTCTGCTCTTTTGTGCCTTATTTCTGCCTATTTTCCCTTTTTTCTTTATCCCTTATTTCCTCCCTTTACCTTTCCCTGCCGCTGCTGCCCCCGCGGCCCCTCCCCCCCAGCGCGACCGGCCCAATCCAGCTCCCCTCTCCCCTCCCCGCTCCCAGCTGTCCAGCCCTCCCCGACCCCTACTTAATGGCGGCCACTGCGGGGACAGGCGAGCAAGACCACTGACTCATTGTCAGTGAAATTGCTCTCCCACCCTTGCAGCTCCACCATTAAGTGAGGCCTGCCCCTGTACTCTCGAGTGTTGGTGATCGAGGCCCTCCTCCACCCGCAGGTTTCCCTGCGCCTCATCCCTGGTGGTCCAGTGGACCTCTGTCTCCTTCCTCTCACTCTGCTCTTTCACTCGTTTTCACTCGTTTTTCTACCCTTTTTTATCTTTCACCTTTCTGCACTTTTCTGCATCTCTGCTCTTTTGTGCCTTATTTCTGCTAATTTTCCCTTCCTCTCGCTCTGCTCTTTCACTCGTTTTCACTCGTTCTTCTACCCTCTTTTATCTTTCACCTTTGTGCACTTTTCTGCATCTCTGCTCTTTTGTGCCTTATTTCTGCCTATTTTCCCTTTTTTCTTTATCCCTTATTTCCTCCCTTTACCTTTCCCCGCCGCTGCTGCCCCCGCGGCCCCTCCCCCCCAGCGCGACCGGCCCAATACAGCTCCCCTCCCCGCTCCTGACTCCCAGCTGTCCAGCCCTCCCCGACCCCTACTTAATGGCGGCCGCTGGCGCGCCGAAGGCGCATCAAAGGCAAGCCCGTCTGCGCCCGTCTGCGCCCGTCCGCGACCCGACCGCGACCAGCGCCAGGAACCCTGGACCTCCGCGCCGCCAACGCTACGACCCAGCAGCACCCCATGCACTCAACCCAGGCCGCAACAACAACTGCAAGCTAGCATCACCAGCCGACACCCACGGACCCTTCAGCTGTCACCGCTGCCGGCACACCTGCAGCACCGCCAAGAACACAGATCCAGCACAACCCGCCCACAAGAACACAACCGAACCGAAGACCCTGCAATGCAGCCTCCTCAACGTCCGATCCCTCCACAAGCACGCCACAGAAATCTGGGACCTCCTCGACAGCACCACCCCGGACGTAGCGTTCTTCACTGAAACCTGGACCAACACCACCTCGGGACCGGACATCGCCATCGCCATCCCCCAAGGATACAAGATCTCCAGGAAGGACCGCCCCACCCACCCAGGAGGAGGAATCGCCATCGTCCACAAATCCAGCCTCCGCCTGAGCACACTCCCTGACGAGCCCACAGAACTGATGGAACACCTTCACTTCAAGATACTGGCCAGCCCCACCGCCACCCTCCGAGGAACCCTCATCTACCGACCCCCTGGACCCCGCGGACCCTTCGCCAACTCCATCACGGACATTATCTCCCCGCAGGCCATCACATCCACCAACTACACCCTGCTGGGAGACCTCAACTTCCACCTCGACAACCAACTGGACCCCAACACCACATCCCTCCTGGACAACCTCCACAACATTGGCCTGCGCCAGATCGTGACCGAGCCCACGCACTCAGCAGGACACACCCTCGACCCCCTCTTCACTACAGGAAACTCCATCACCTTCAGCCACACCACCGAACTCCCATGGACCGACCATCGTTGCGTCCACTTCACCTTCAGAACACCCACAATCCACAGACACCAGCACCTGCTTCCACGAAGAAACTGGACCAAAATCACCGACGACCAGCTCAGCTCCTCACTCAACAACTCCACCCCAACCATCGCGGAAAATGACGACCCCAACACCGCAGCCCGAACCCTGCATAGATGGATCTCGGACAGCACCAACACCATAGCCCCCCTCAAGAAAAACAACAATACCCGCGCCAAGAAAGCCAGATGGTTTACCACCGAACTTCGAGAGTCCAGAAGCACATGCCGCCGCCTCGAAAAGGCCTGGAGGAACACCAAATCCACAGAAGCCCACAACAACTTCAGAGCTGCCACCAACACCCACCATCAACTCATCAGAGAAACGAGGAAAAAAGCGATTGAAGACAGAATCTCCACCCACGCGCACAACAGCAAGGAACTCTTCAGCATCATCAAGGAGTTCGCCCAACCCACTAGCGAGTCTACCGACATCCCTCCCTCACAAGACCTCTGCGACAAACTCAGCACCTTTTTCCACCACAAAATCAAGAGCATCTACGACAACTTCGAAGGCAACCAACACACTGAACCCTCACCAACCACCCCCGACACCCGGAAACCAGCGATTGACGACTGGACAGCCCTCACCACCGAAGACACGCTGAAGACAATGAAGTCAATCCACTCAGGGGCCCCCACGGACCCCTGCCCCCACCACATCTTCAACAGAGCCGCCGACACCATCGCACCCATGCTCAGCCACACCATCAACCGCTCCCTGGCGACCGCCTGGTTCCCCGACGACTGGAAACACGCCGAGGTCAACCCCCTCCTAAAGAAACCCTCAGCGGACCCCACCGACCTCAAAAACTACAGACCCATCTCCCTGCTCCCGTTCCCAGCGAAAGTCATCGAGAAAGCCATCAACAGCCAACTCGCCACATTCATTGAAGAACACAACATCCTCGACTCCTCCCAATCCGGCTTCAGAAAAAACCACAGTATGGAAACCGCCCTCCTCGCCGCAACAGACGACATCCGCACCCTACTGGACAAAGGAGAAACAGTAGCCCTCATCCTCCTCGACCTATCAGCGGCGTTCGACACAGTCTCCCACCGCACCCTAATACGCAGACTCTACGACGCAGGAATCCAGGACAAGGCCCTCGACTGGATCCGCTCCTTCCTCTCCGGCAGGACGCAGCGGGTCAGACTCCCCCCTTTCCTCTCGGATCCCACACCTACCACCTGCGGAGTCCCCCAGGGCTCCTCCCTCAGCTCGACGCTCTTCAACGTCTACATGGCTCCACTCGCCCCCATCGTCAGAACCTACGGACTCAACATAGTGTCATACGCAGACGACACCCAGCTCATCCTCTCCCTATCCAACGAGCCCAACACCGCCAGACGCAACTTTCGAGAAGGCATGGAAGCCGTCGCCAAATGGATGAAAAACAGCTGCCTACAACTAAACGCCAACAAAACAGAAGTACTCATCATGGGCCCAAACCCCGACGCCTGGAGCGACACCTGGTGGCCCCCCGCCCTCGGAAACCCGCCAACCCCCACGGACCACGCACGCAACCTGGGAATCATCCTGGACTCCGAGCTCAAAATGGACCGCCAGATCAACTCTGTCTAGTCTTCCTGCTTCCACACCCTCCGCCTTCTTCGTAAGACCTTCGAATGGATCCCCCTCGAACACCGAAAGACCGTCACTCACGCCCTGGTCACCAGCAGACTCGACTACGGCAACGCACTCTACGCCGGAATAAACAAAAACCTCACCCGCAAGCTACAGAACATCCAGAACGCCGCCGCAAGACTGGTCGTCAACCTGCCAAAACACTGCCACATCTCCCAGCACCTGCGCGCACTCCACTGGCTCCCTGTCGAGGCGAGAATCACCTTCAAGATGCTCACCCACGCACACAAGGCCCTCCACGGCACCGGACCAGCATACCCGAACAGCCGACTCAAATTCCACGCACCCCAAAGGACCCTACGATCAGCCCAGCTCTCCTACGCCGTGGTCCCCCGCACCAGAAAGACCAGATCGGGAGGCCGCTCCTTCTCCTTCCTCGCGGCCAAAGCATGGAACGCCCTTCCGCTCCACCTCAGACAGACAACATCGCTCCCCATCTTCGCAAGAAACCTCAAAACCTGGCTCTTTGACAGACCCCCTCCTTGATGGATGGAACCTGCACCCCCTCCCCCCCCCCCACCCCTAGCGCCTTGAGACCCTTGCAGGTGAGTAGTCGCGCTTTAACAAACCCCTGATTGATTGATTGACATTGCCACCATTGCTCTACCTTTTCTGTATAAATGAGTTGGGCACCAGCACTGTGCTTCTTGGTACTTGGTGGTCCGCCACAATCTTCCTTAAAATCTGGATAATCATTAATGATTCCTAAAGACTACCATCTGTGTTCGAGTTTTGAACTTGAGCCTCTAGTTCTGCTACCGTCCCTTCTCGTGCCTTATGTAATATTTCTTCCAGGGTTCTACTGTCTACTGCCAGCACACTGCATTGTAATTAGAACCAAAAGGATACTAATGTATAAGACAAAAACATGAAACAAAGTTGTCTGTGTCGGTCTATGGCAATGTATTGCTCAAATCTTCTTTATTTGATAGGTCTGGATGAACAACATGATGAAGACGACAGATCCCAAAATTAAGCTTTTTGATGGAGATGACTATACCTGCATAACATTCCAACCAGATTTATCCAAATTTCAAATGGAAAAACTTGATAAGGACACAGTGGCCCTATTGACGAGGCGAGCCTACGACATTGCAGGATCATGCAAAGGGGTGAAAGTCATATTAAATGGAAGAAAACTCTCTGTAAGTGTCTATTTCACCAAGCAGCACTTGTCTACATCTTGCTTAGAAGGATAACTTGCTTTATGCTTTGTCTTTCTTTGTTTTTAAGGTAAATGGGTTCCGAAGCTACGTAGATCTTTACGTAAAAGACAAATTGGATGAAACAGGAGTTGCACTGAAAGTTATTCACGAGGTTGTGAATGAACGGTGGGATGTTTGTCTCACTCTAAGTGAGAAAGGATTCCAGCAAATCAGTTTTGTTAATAGTATTGCCACTACAAAGGTCAGTGTATTAAGACTTCAGATACTAACACTTAATAATTAAGACTGCAAGTTTACTGATCAAAGCATATAAATACAAGCGAAAAACTGTTGGTTCACGGTCTGTATTTCGAGAAACAGCAGAAAACTGGTGTTTTGATAAGATTCGTTTGCTGTTGCTAAGGTTTTCAGGTCAGTTGCTGTGCAGACTGACATGAAAAGTAGATAAAAACTTGCAAATGTCCTTTCATGTTGCCTGGCTTTGCAATTCCAGTGCCACTTCCATGAAGCCTTTGATCTGACTAACTACACCTCAGTTTAACTGAGCAGACAATCCACTGAATTTTGGTCTTTGTTAAGGAGGGTGGAGCTAAAACTAGTACTATTTGCTTGTGAGCTATAAAGGACTGGATGGATTAAGCCCGATACTCCGGTTCTCTTCATAGTGGTGGGCAGTTTCAGCTAGCTCAAACTGCAGTTTACAACTTCAGCTTTCAGAGCATTTAGTCCAACAGCTTTCACACAAACACTAATCATTGCTATGCTTAGATACCTTTGGGTTTTAATGCCATAGAAATAACATTTTTAACAAAACGGAAATAACTAAGTATTGTTGCATTGCATTCAGGTATTTAACACCGAACAAGTACTCTGAAACTGCCCAGCACGTGTTAAGCTTTCATCTAAATAAATTTGTTAAACTTGCAGCCGATCATGTTGTACCCTTTGTTAAAAGGAGGCTTTTAACACTCAGCAAAAGGTGTTTTTATCGTTAACCTCAGACTTAACACTTCAGGCCTCATCTTAACATTTAGTGAAAATTCCACTCTCACCAACTTTGTTAGTAATAACGTTTTATGCAGTGCTAAAGGCCAGTCAAATGGCAATCAAGTGCTGTAAAAAATGAAAGACCTGTTCTGCTAAAGCATGATCTTAAAATATTCCAGTAATCTTTCAGGCCCCTCAAATATCTCCTGAAGCAGAAGCATGCTGTGTTTGGATAGGTGGTATCATAGGTGTTCTTTCTAATGCTTTTGAAAGTGAGAATAGCCTCCTAGTAGATTACCCCAGGGTTCTGTTGGAAACATATGCCACAAAATGTTGGGAAAGACGTTTTATAGCTTTACAGTGCACAGCTTTTGTGTCTCAGTACTAAGGTTTTGAGTTTAATACTTGAAATGTAAATTATATAGTGCCTGTGATACATGATGTTTTTTTGGTAAATTGAATATTATTGTAGCTGCTGAGGTTTTCATGACATTTTTTTAGCATTTGATATTTATGGTACTGTTAGCAGAGTTAACAAGATCTATCTTGGAGCCTTTAATGCCCCTCGCCACAAAAGCCCTGTGCGTTTTTTGATTGTGAAAAACATGGCTTTCCTCTGCAGCTCCAGGTGGAAGTTTGGCAATGCATTATCTTTAGTGTAGGAAGCTGGCTCTTTATGTGATATTTTAATAATCTGATATACCGTGTAAAAAGTGCAGGGGTTCCCTTATGAGTGGACCGGGCTTGCTATGCAGTCCCAAAGTGCTCTGCTAGAGGGTAGTGTTGAGCAGCCTTAAGCTTAACACGGAGGAGTGCAAGACATTTGCAAACACGCTCAATGATTAATAAAGGACTACACTACTAAATCAATCAATCACTTTATTTCCCCAGTACAGAGGAACGGCATAAAAAGTATTCTGCGTAAAATATACTATCATACAAGTTTTAAAATACAAAGTTACATACAATTTCATATATAATTCCTCAAAATTATATAGTTAAAGACAAGATAGAAAAATATAATTTCATAAAAGGAATGACCGTGTATTAGATTACAGAAGTTGCTTTCTCGTATTAAAAGCACAACGTAAAAACGAGGCTATGCAATAACAAGTTAGTGGATCAGGTAATGATTGTAAATAATAAAGAGCAGGACGACATTGACTAAAATTGAGGGTACGCATAAGTGGTAAAATATATTTGTTCGAGGCATATGAGCTGCAGATCACACACTGTGCATAAATCGCCATCTGGTGTTGGGTCCGGATGTTTGCACTTTGTTGTTGTATTGGAATAAGTCATTGGAAGTCACGAGATCGGTGACTCCTCCTTTGGACAATAGCGCGCATGGGCATCGACTCCATCTTCAGATTGTTTTTTTCCGCCATCAGGCTCGGATGTGTTCCTCGCGCTCCAGTTCGGTGTCGCCACCGTTCTAACTTTCGACGCGCAATCCTTCACCCTTTCGTCGGTATTGTTTTCGATCGAGTTTCCCTTTTTGACGCGCATCTCTACAAACTCCAATCCTTAGATTTCGGTCGTCGACGCAGGCCTTCGGGCCTACCTGCGCCATCAGGCCTTTTGGCTCATGGAAAGGACTCCCTTCAAAAAGTGTCCTCAATGTGGATCCAAGTTTCCCCACGCCGATCTTCACGAGGTGTGTAATCTTTGCCTTTCGCCCGAGCACTAGGCCAAAGACTGTCCAGCTTGCGCCTCTTTCCGCTCCAAGAAAACGATACAGGATCGTCGAGCTCAAAGAAACATGGCTCGATCGTCGACATCCATACCAGACGATATCTTCCAGGAAGGCGTCGATGAACAGGAACAACTCGAAGAGGGCCTCATCAGCGCCTCCGAAGCAGACGATTCCGACATCGAAGACATCACTCCTGGGCAACGGGTCGTAAGTACTGACGTCGACCCCTCCCCACCATCCATTCCGGCAAAGGCTTCGGTAACACCTTCACCTTCGGGCCTAGTTGCACACCAGGACAAAACTTCCCACGCCCCGCCTTCCGGCTCGGCCAAGAAGTCGTCACATAAGCCTTCAGGCCGCTCGGGCTCGAGCCAGCCTACCCTCGGTACCGAAACCCCATCCCCGGCACCAAGACCAAAAGACAAACCACTGTCTACGCCCGCACCAAGGCCGGGTTCCACATCGGCGCATTCGGCACCGAAACCCACCGGCACTGAGCCTTCGGCTCCGAAAAAACCATCGGAACCGAGCAAACAACCAGTTCCGAGAACCGCTGGAACTCAACCTTCGGAGCCCAAAAAGTTATCGGTACCGGCTCCAAAGACCCCAACGGAACAGACAAAAACTCCTGTTTCCAAACCTAGGGAGTATAAAACAACTCCAAAATTGGTGCCACACAAACACTCGGACCCGAAAAAATCGGCGCCGAAACACCACACTTCAGAGGAGGAGCTTTTCCAACCCGATCCAACCCAACAAACTCTGGAAATAGACCCAAATACAGGTCGACTTGTGGTTAGTCCTTCCAGGAAGAGGAAATTGGACAAACCTGCACCAGCTCCACTCCCTCTCAAGAAAAAAGACATTGCCACTTCTCCTTTCAGGATCCCTTCTCCACCCCCTCCTCCACACCACATCTCTCCTATTCCATCTCCAGTACCCTCACAATCTCCTCCACCTCAGGATGATGAGGACCCTTCTGAGTACGAAGGCGATGACCAACCGTTAGGAGAACCTAGTCATCCTAATATCCCTAATGACCCATGGGACAATTATGGCACACCAGATCTCCCCGATACACCACAAGATGATATCTACCCATCTAGACCATCCCCTCCGGAGGACACTATAGGATTCACTCAGCTCATACATAGAGCTGCAGAATACCACGGTGTAGATTTACACACAGACCCTGTAGAAGAAGACTTCCTTATGGACACTTTTGCACCATCTCAAAGGTCCACTTCTATCCTCCCAATGCTAAAAGGGGTAATCAAACACGCTCCTGAAGTCTTTAAAGATCCTGTAAGGGCTAGAGTCATTAACCCCAGGGTAGAAAAGAAATATAAGTCTTCCCCAGCTGACCCTGTTTACATTAAAGGGCAACTTCCCTTAGATTCTTTAGTAGTTTCTAACACCAGGAAAAGGGCTAACTCCCAAACCTCAGGCGATGCTCCACCTCCTAATAAGGAGTCAAAACTCTTGGACGCATCTGGTAAGAGAACAGCGTCCCAGGCAGCTAACATTTGGAGAATTGCCAACACACGGGCGTTGCTGGCTAGGTACGATAGGGCACACTATGATGAACTAGAGACCCTACTACAACACCTTCCAGAACAATACAAAACAAGAGCCAATGATCTCATCCAGGAAGGCAAGATTATAACAAATACCTCCATTCGGTGTGCTCTGGATGCTGCAGACACAGCCTCACCAGCCGTTAATACCAGTGTTCTTTTACGTAGACATGCATGGCTCCGTATTTCAGGGTTCAAACCCGAGGTTCAAACTGGCATACTAAATCAGCCGTTTGACCAAGAACATTTATTTGGACCTAGTGTGGATTCATCTTTAGAAAAGATTAAAAAAGACACCGACACAGCCAAATCAATGGGAGCTTTGCAATCGCAAACTCCCAGAAGTTCCTTTCGTCGCTCCTCTTATAGGGGCGCCTCTAGAGGTTTTACCACGGACAACTCTTCCACGTCCTATAAAAGTCCCACTCACACCTCCTCTACCAGAGGTTATTACAGAGGCGGCTACAGGGGCAATAATAACAAGGGTAGAGGCAAAACCGTCAATACCCGTACTGCCTCCACCTCTAAACAATGACTTCCCTCCACTCCCCCCAGACCATTCCACTCCAGTCGGGGGAAGATTACTACAGTTCCTACCTGTCTGGAACACCATTACCACGGACAGGTGGGTGAGACAAATCATCCAATCCGGTTATTGCCTGGAACTCACTTCAACTCCTCCAGACATACCACCCAAACAGCGTCCAATGTCAACAGATCATTTAACGCTTCTCAAACAAGAGGTACTTTCCCTCCTACAAAAACATGCAATAGAACCAGTTCCCCTGCATCAGCAAAACACAGGGGTCTACTCACTGTATTTTCTCATTCCAAAGAAGGACGGAACCCTGAGGCCCATCCTCCACCTCACACCATTAAACCTCTACATACAGTCAGACCATTTTCATATGGTCACTCTTCAACAACTCCTTCCTCTACTCAAACAGGGCGATTTCCTTGCCACCTTACATCTCAAGGACGCCTACTTCCACATTCCCATTCACCCTGCTCACAAAAAACATCTTCGATTTGTAGTGGACGGTCAACATTATCAGTTCAAGGTACTCCCATTCGGAGTCCCCACAGCACCCAGAGTTTTCACAAAGTGTCTGGCAGTCGTAGCAGCCCACTTAAGAAGACAACAAATTCACGTCTTCCCATACTTGGACGACTGGCTCATAAAAGCCAGGTCGCATACCCAGTGTGTAAATCACACACACACCACAATCCAACTACTTGACGACTTAGGGTTCACAATAAACCTCACAAAGTCTCACCTCCAACCGTCCCACATCCAACAATATCTAGGTGCCACAATAAACACCTTAAGAGGCCTTGCATACCCCAATCCAGCAAGGATAGCAAGCATACAAGCCCTTATAACAAAATTCCAGCCGCAACACTCACTTCCAGCTCGAGTGTTTATGCAACTAATGGGGATGATGGCCTCTTGCATATTCATAGTACCGCATGCAAGACTCCAGATGCGCCCCTTACAGGAATGCTTGGCACGTCAGTGGAACCAGGCTCTAGGTCAGCTAACAGATCTGGTGTTGGTGGACGGCCGCACACATCGCTCTCTGCAGTGGTGGAACACCCAAAACCTTTCCAAAGGGCAACCGTTCCTAGAGCCAGTTCCACAAAGTGTGCTAACAGCAGACGCATCGCTCACCGGATGGGGGGCTCATCTACTACATCACACCATACAGGGCACATGGACACCTCAGCAAAAGTTACTCCACATCAATCATTTGGAGTTACTCGCAATCTTTCTGGCATTAAAATCATTCCAGAAACAGATATCAGGCAAAGCTGTCTTAGTCCGGACGGACAATATCACAGCAATGTATTATTTACAAAAACAGGGGGACGCACTCTCTACAGCTCTCTCAACTAGCTCAGAGCATATGGAGGTGGGCTATTCCTCAAAACATATTCCTCTTAGCCCAACATCTTCCAGGAATTCAGAATCAGATCGCAGATCTGTTAAGTCGTCAAACACAACAAATTCACGAGTGGGAACTTCACCCACAAGTTCTTCAACCATTTTTCCAAATGTGGGGGCATCCAGACATAGATCTCTTCGACACACATTACAACACAAAATGCCCAAGCTTCGCCGCCAGATATCCACACCCATTGTCCAAAGGCAATGCTATATGGATGAATTGGTCAGGCAGATTTGCGTACGCATACACTAGATGTGAAAAGAGCCCTCCTTTACTACATTGACAGAACAAAACCCTTTCGCAAAACAAAACAACTTTTTGTATCTATGCAATCTATGCACAGTGTGTGATCTGCAGCTCGTATGCCTCGAACAGAAAATGCTACTTACCAGTATGCATCTGTTCTTGGCATGTAGAGCTGCAGATCCACACACGCCCACCCACCTCCCCGGCTACCTTTATCTGTTCCAGTATTTTCTTAATTAGATACAACATACATGGACATCTTTCTGTTTCTCACAAAACTCCATCATTTCCCTTCTTGGCGAAAAAACAATCTGAAGATGGAGTCAATGCCCATGCGCACTATTGTCCAAAGGAGGAGTCACCGATCTCGTGACTTCCAAAGACTTATTCCAATACAACAACAAAGTGCAAACATCCGGGCCCAACACCAGATGGCGATCTATGCACAGTGTGTGGATCTGCAGCTCTACATGCCAAGAACAGATGCATACTGGTAAGGAGCATTTTCCTTTCCTTTCCTCACTATAAAACCTGCAAAAGAATAATAAATGAAGTTCCTCTTAACAGGAGCTTCCGTCACAGGGGCATACTGAGAGCGCATCAAGGGAGTAAACATTAGATCAATCTCCAGGAGTTAAGGTAAGTGGTGGGCAAGGTCCAAGGCAGCACCAACAGTACACCACCAGCGAAACGAGGGCAGCCGTGTGCAGGGTGCAAATCAGCATTGGGATCCCAATGCGTTTTAAAGGGGATCGGTCACTGTAAAAAGAGGCTGTAGGCTCTGTCTAGGAAGCCAGTCGGGCTGAGCCAGCAAGTGGGCTCTGGCATTGCGATGCTCTAGGACAGGGGGACACCTCTGGTCCCCCCCTCCCTCCAGGCCCAGGGGTGACCGGTGCAGGGGTGTCGGGATTTTCCTTACCGGAGCAGTCGCGGTTGGTGGGGCCTGCATGCAGAGGCTGCAGGCGACTATGTGGAGTCCAGAAGGGGTGAAACCATGATGGACTCGAGGTCTGGGGAACTTTGTTGGCACTAGTGGCCTACTTCAACTCGGGCCGGAGGCGATAAGTTCAGTGGTGACTTCAGGTGTCTGGTTTTGGTGGTTCCGGAGGCCTCAGTCTCTTCTCCTTTGGAGATTCTTTAGAACAGGTCTGCTGTTCATAGGAGATCCTGAGTCTTTTTCGAAAGCAGGCAGTCCTCCCAAGATTCTGGAGTCACAGCTGCGGAACAAGTCCACTTTGGCGCAGTTTTTGACAAGGGCGGCAGACAGGACGGCGGTGATGGGGCCAAGTCAGGTGCTCTCTTCAGTCTTCTCTACTTTTGCGGCTCTTCGGTGTCCTCTCTTAGGTCGTCAGGATCTGCTTCTCTGGTGCCAGGGACTCTCCTAAATACTGAATTTAGGACGTTAGGGGAGTGTAGGGTAGTAGTCCCCTATATGACCTCTCCCTGTGGGAATTGGGCATAACCATGTCCCAGAATTTCTAGGTATGCCATCACAAAGATGGCTATCTCTGAAAATTTGTGTACACCTCGTAGTTAGCCCACCTTAGGGGTGGTACTAGCCTTGGGGTGACACGCCTACCTGACTAGCTAATTTTCCCACCTGTCCAGGTGCCAAGTAGGCTTTGGACAGGGGTGGGTGGCTTCCTCTCCTATGAGGAGAGCCAGAGTCTCATTCCAAAGGCACGGTTCCTTTGTAGGTCTCCAGCCCAAGGAGGCTAATCAGCAGGTCATCCTGTGAGAGGGCGTTTTTACACCCTCTTCCCGAATAGACTTTTGTTCCTGACCTCCTGAGAGCAAAAGGCTCTCACCCTTGCAGGTCAGAAACTTGTGTCGGATGACAGGCTGGCAGAATTCAGTCAGCAAGCACACCAGAAGCTGGTAGGGTTTCAGGTGGCACCTCTAAGGTGCCCTCTGCGTGCATATTTTGATAAATCCAGCACTGGCATCATGTAGCTGGGGAACTCGTTTTCACCACTTGTAGGAAACAAGTGATGGGTTTCCGTTGCAGTAACCCCCCACTTTTTGCTAGATTTCTGATGCACTTTGACTTGATGTGCCCTGGGTCCCTGTCAATCAGGTTCCCAGGGCCTGTGTTCTTTACCAAAACTGTACCTTTGTATCCCACAATTGGCACCTCTCTGGCCACATGCAAGTCCCTTGTAAAAGGTACCATGGGTGCCAAGGGCACTGTGACCAGGGAAGGCCCCTAAAGACTGCAGCACATATTGTACCACCCTTAGAGGTCCTGTACCTTAACACACACACACACACACACACACACACTGCCATTGCAGGCTGCGTGTTTTGGTGCAGAGAAACGTGAAGTCGATATGGCACACATACCTGTGTGCCATGCCAGCAACCCACTGCCTATGGTATAGGTAAGACACCCCTCTAGCTGGGTGCACTATACCACTGGTGAGGGTAAAGTTGCATGAGCACTGTACCCCTACAGTGTCTAAGTCCATCCTTGGACATTGTAAGTGCAGTAAAACCGTAAAGAGTATATGGTCTGGGAGTTTGTCATTATGAACTCCACAGCACCATAATGGCTTAACTGACTTCTGGGAAGTTTGGTATCAAACTTCTCAGCATAATAAACCCACACTGATGCCAGTGTGGGATTTATTATACCATGCACTCAGAGGGCATCTTCGAGATGCCCCCTGAAAAACAACCAGCCTCGGGTGGGTTCCCTGACTGGTAAAAACCAGACTGCCACCATGAGACATGTTTCTTGACCCCTGGGGTGGTAGCCTTCCCTCCCTGGGCCCAGAAACAAAGCCTTTCCTGGGCGGAGATGGACACACCTCCCCCAGGTCAGGAAGAGCCATCTGTGGCAGGGGACCTTCAAAGGCCTTGCCGCCTTTGTAACATGATCCCCAGGCTCTCCTGCTATCAGGAGCAGGCCCCCTACCTGTCTCACCCCCTTTTAGGAGAAAAGACAGACAAGACAAATTAGAGCAGCCCAGAAGGTGTGCCCACCTCTGCCAACCCCACCCCTCAGGAGGAGGAGGCGAGGTGAAGCTCACTCTTCATTGCCCACCATCTTGCAGATGGCAGGCACTCTCCAATCAGGATTGGGGATTGTGCCCACTCCCCCACATAGGGTGAGCACACCAAGGGTGTAGTCACCCTAAGGTCAGTAGCCCATTGGCTACTGACCTCGAGATCCCTAAAACGCCCCCTAAATACAGTATTTGGGGGGGGGGGGGGCAGCCCTGAACCAAGAAGGCAGATTTCCGCAACCTACGAAGGACGAAAGAAGACGCCCAGCATAGGAGACTGCAGAGAAGAACTGACTTTGCCCCAGCCCTACCAGTCTGTCTGCAGCTTCCAGATATCCTGCGCCAGAAATAGTCTTGTCCTGCAGCCAGCGACCTCCAGAACCCCTGGGAGGACTGACTGCCTTCGACAAAGACCGAATCTCCTGTGAACAGCAGCTCTGTTCAAAAGAATCACCAAAGAAACCCGACGCCTGGAACCACCACTGCACCCGACGCCTATGCCCCTAGTCCGAGTGGCCCACCAGTCCCAGCGAGGTCCCCCAACGCTCCAGAGTCTGAGTCCACCGTGGGTTGACCCTTCAATACTCCCCAACGTTGCCTACAGCCTCTGCACAGAGACCCCCCCAAAGCTGCGAGTTGCTCGGTAAGGTGAAATCTGACTTCAAAAGGCACCCCTGCATCCGACTGCCCTGCGCCCTGGAGAAGAGGACCTGAGGTGCACCTACATCCCTGAGCCCTCCAACATACCTGCGCAGCTGTTGGTTCCTCCCAGGAGACTTCCTGGACCGATCCTGCAGCTAAAAACCAAAACCGGCAATCCTCATTGAAAAGAACAGGGCACCCGATGCCAAATCACCACCCTGCACCCGGCCGCCCCTGTGCCGCTGTGGGTGCACCTTGTGTGCCAACTCTGATTCCCCTTTGCCCTTAGCTAAACCCTAGGAGCTTTGCTCTCACCTCCAAGTGGCGTGCCCGTGAGCAGCCACCAACCGGAGGCCCCCTATCCCCCATTGGATAACATTGTGCCTCAGCACTCTCCACCCGGCTGCTCTAGTGCCGCTGAGGGTGCTTTGTGAGTGCATCCTTGACCCTGGGGGAACCCTTGTTCCAACCCTAGAAACTCAACCCTCAAGACCATTTACGTACCTGCAAAACGATAACCCAGTTTTGTTGGGTGTTTTGTATGGAAACCTAAGAATCTGTGTTTTGATAAAAACTGTTTTACTCACCTTTTCTCTCGGAAATGTCCCAGTGTGATATCTAGGCATATCAACATTAGTAGAAAAAGTAATCTGAAGTGTAACTTAAAAAATAATTGCAAAGTAACTAAAAAGAATTTAAACTGTTTCTGAACATTTGACCTACCTGTAACCGCATTCAACTGCATTCACCTGTATTACCTGAGAAAAGTATTATTTTACTTACCTGCACCCAGTCTGGCATGGTTCTAAAAATAAAATGCAACAAAGAAATATTGTTATACAAAACCAATTGGTCAGAGTTCAGTCTTTGAGTGTGTGAAATAATTTCTTGCCTGAGTGTGTACAATAAATGTTTAACACCACCCCCTGATAAAGCCTTACTGCTCACCCACACTACCATAAATAGAGAGTAAGTTATTATCTACTTTAACCTCTGTAAGCCTTTGGGGATCCACTGGTCTCTGTGCACACTATACCGTACTTTGGTATAGTATTTACAAAGCAAGCTTCCTACACCAGTGTCCAGCACGTACTCAAAATGGCTTCCCTATTCAATTGCAACAATAGGGCTGACCAGCATAGGGCTGTATCTGCTCTTGCAGATATGCCCTCACATGTAGTATAGTGCACCCTGCCTTAGGACTGGAAGGCCTGCAGTAGGGGTGACCTAATTATACTCCATGCAGTGTCTGTGGGCATGGCACACAGGAATGTGTGACATGTCGTGTTTTCACTTTTGTCTGCCCCAAGACACGAAGCCTGTAATGGCAGTCGTGCATGTGCTTGGTGAAGGGGTCCTTTAGGGTGGCACAATTTGTGCTGCAGCCTTTAGGGACCCTCTTTAGTACCTCAGGCCCTAGGTACCAGGTTACCATTTACTAGGGTCTAAAAGAGGGTTCTAAATGTTTTGATTATTGTTGGAACAATTGCACAGTTTTGGGAAAGAGCTTTGTCTCTGGGGACCTGGTTGGCAGGAACCCAATGTCACCCATCTAGCAGGCCTCACAGCCCTAAAGCAGGGTGCACTGTATACCACAAGTGAGGGCATATTTACATGACTAGATATGCCCCTACAATACTCAAGTCAATTCTTAAATATTGTAAGTGCCAGTGAAGCCATAGAGAATACATGGGCTGGAAACTCAACAACTCGAGTTCCCCAGCACCATGATGGCTTCACTGAACACCGGAGTGTTTGGTACCAAACAGCTCCTCTCAATAAATCCACACCTATCGCAGTGAGTGATTTATTGAAACATGTACCCAGAGGGCACCACAGAGGTGCCCCCTGAAAACATACCAACTCTGGTACGCTCTCTGACTGGCTTTAGGCAGACTGCCACCAAAAGACATGTTTAAGGTCCCTTGGGTCGAGAGCCTCTGCGCTCTGTGGCCAGAAACAGAGCACATACAGAGCGGAGGTGTCACACCTCTTCCCCCTAGGATGGGCACAGTGCTGGGGAGGGAAGCTTTAATGGCCTGCCACCTTTGTAATGCGATCTCAGCCTCTGCTGCTAGCAGCAGATGTCAGCCCCTGGTTCACACCCCCAGTTTTGGGCGATACAACCGGTGGGAAAACTTAGCAAGAATAGGAGGTGTGCCCCCCTTCGTCAACTCCACCCCTCAGGCGCTGGAGGCGAAGTAAAGCACATTTTTCAGTGCCCTCCATCTTTAAGATGGTACGACTTACCCAATCAGGGCTGGGGTTATGCCCCCCTCCCACATGAGGGTCGCATAATAGTGGGTGTAGAAACCCCATTGGTCCCTACCTGTTACTCCCCTGTAACACCCCCAAGTCTAGTATTTAAATGGCTCCCCTAGATCCTGAAATCAGATCTACAACGACCTAAGAAGCCCATACACCAAAGAGCTGCACTAGTACGAGAGAAGAAGGACCAGTGACTAACTGCGCCAGCCCTGCCACCTTGTCTGCTGCCTTTTGCCTCTGCTACAAAAGACGAACCGTCCTGCAGGCCCAGTGACCTCCAAAGCCCTACCTTCGATAAAGACTAAATCTCCCATGGATAGCAGACCTGTCAAGAAGAAACCATCTACAAAGAAAATTACTCTGCCCGGAGGAACCGCAAGTTCACTTCTCGATCCACCTCTGCACCTGACGCCCACGGCCCGAGTCGATGTGGCTCACTGGTACTGTGAAGGTTCCCCAGTGCTTCTGAGCACAAGTCCACCATGGGCTAACCCCTGCCAGACTCCACCTCGATGCCTGCAGCCTCAACTCGAAGACTCCCCCCGACCGCTACCTGCCCGGTAAGCTGTTTTGCGATGCCTAAGGACAACCCATCACCCGAAACCCTGGGCCTTGGGGATCCTGACCAACGGTGTCCCTGCGTCCCATAGCATCTCAACTTACCTGGGCAGCTGTGGGTTTTCTACGTCCGGCCTCCTGGCCTGAGCCTGCAGCCTTTCTTCAACCTCTATCTCCCCCTTTGAATTGCATTGGGTGCCCAACGCTGTGTTGGCACTCTGCACCCAGCCACCCATGTGCTGCAGAGGGTGAAAGTTTGGTGCTACTTTGTGACCCCACCTTGTACTTGCCTTCACTCCAGGAGAACCCCCAGTCTCCATTGGTTAACATTGGGCACCGACCCCGAATCTGACCTCTGCACCCGGCCGCGCCTGTGCCGCTGGTGGTACAGTTTTGGTGCCAATCTGAAGCTTGCCTGGTGTTGACCTGAAACCCCGAAGACTGGAACTGTAAGTTGTGTAGTTACCTGAAAAATCACCTCCACCTTTTCATCCATAGGGTAACATTGCAAAGCTTGAAAATTGCAATAAGTGTCAATTTTTTAAAAAGTATTTTTTCCTGAAAAACGTACTTACATTTTTGCGAACATCTTGGTCTTAAAATAAATCTTGAGAGAATCCTATTTTTTTAAATTGGTGTGGATCTCCTTTTGTGTAGTGTCATTAACGATCACTTTGTACATAGCAAATGTTTTACACTTCTCTGTGTTAGGCCTAAGGCTGCTCGCCCACATTACCACAAATAGAGCACTTTGGGTTTACATTGAGCCCTGTACACTTCTGGAGGAATATCTGGACTCTGTGCACGGTATAACCACTTAGTGGCGTATCATATACAGAGCCAGCTTCCTACAGGCACCAGTGTGTCTGGAAAGATGCCACTTGTGTCAGCCAGTCTGAGCCTTCATTCTGGCATCTTGATCTGCAAGCTACATACATTGTACAACAGGATGGTTTTGATGCCATGAGTGCAATCTGTCCTGGAACAAATATTGATAACACTGCAGTGGGTGTTGGCTAAATGATTTGATTTAATTAGCATTCCAGAAATGCCAATTTCTAGTTTCCAGATGAGTGGGTGATGATGATAGTTGCTTCAGAATAGCTTGTCGCCTTTTTGTTTAGCATGATTTTTTTGGGAAGTAGAGCTATGCCTAGTGAATGTATTTAGCACCGTCATTGCCTGGATATAGATGGCCGGTTGAATGGTTAGGATTGGCTTAGTTCAGAAACTTCAGACCAGAGGTCTTCAATCAGTGGGGTGCGACTCCCAGGGGAGCCGGGAGTCCTGGCAAGGAGGGCGCGTTTTTCCCAGCTCACTTGTGCCTGGAATCCAAAACGTTTGCTTCCGTTTTGGAAGAAGACAACCGTACTGGGACGGCTAATTTTGATCGTTAAAATGCTTCAGCTGAAGTTTCATTCATTGAGTCTCCTGTGCTGTGAAAAGCCTTCCTGCCAGGGTGCCTGCTTGCCTTAATGAAATGCAAATGTGCGCAATTAGTTAATCTGCAAGTGTAAAGGGTGCTTGGGAGCCGGTTCTGGCTTTAATTGATGGAACCACCCTAAGCATTGTGATGAGACAGATTTTTATTTTTTTTAATGGTAGTGCAAAGAGTTAACTGGGCTGTGAAGTGCGTGCTTTTAATTGCAATTGTATTTACACAGCCCTTAGTACCCCATAGGAGGTGTTGAAGTGACACTTATATAAAAAACAAAAATGCATTACATACGGTCTGGTATTACTAAAATCTACATTTTGAAAGCACCATTTTATCGTAAACCTATGTGCACATTTTGTATCAGTCTATCTTGTACTGTGTGTAATGCAAGTATAAAATATTGACTTACATATTCACATTGCTTTCTGTCACAGGCTGTGACCTTCTAGCACTACACAATACGCTTGTCACTGTCCTACACTGCACCAACCAAGATTGAATTCTGTGGCTCTCTGGCTACACACATACCTCTGCAGTGCATTAACTAATAGAGGTTTCATAATGTACTACAGTGCATTTACCACTGAGTAACATTTTTCTTCAATTAAGCTGCTCATTATTTTATATGTAGCTGTCGGATTGTGAAAAACCTAAAAATCTTACACAATATTTTGGGGCTTATTTATGAGAGGCTTGTGCTGTCAGAGCATCACTCTTTTTGACGTTCCGGCGGCGCAAGCATCTCAACCATACCTATGAGGCAACGCAAACTTCCCTGCATGGCTTTACATGGCCTCATAGATATGGAGTACAGCAAAGCCGCGCTAGTCGCTGCTTCGTCTTACTCTGCTTCAAGGAGGTGTTCCATGGGCATTGCATGGGGTTCCCCACGCATCACCCATGGGGTTTGATGCTGCCCCAGATTTAGAAAATCACGTAAACCTGGGGCAGCGCCAAAACCTTACCCCTCCCCAGCGGAGGCGTAATGAGGAGAAATGTTTTAAATTCTCGTTTTTCCCTCTTTCCATGTGTGCTGCATTCTGCAGCTCACATAGCAAGAGGATGACACCCCTCGGGAATGTTTTAGTGAAGGAAGGTGCCCCTTCCTGGGCAATAACAATCCTGCCTATGTTGGTCCTAGGCAGCAATTTGTGTGACAATGCAGTAGGAAAGGACAGGAATGCACCGTATTTCATAAATACGGTGCATTCCTGCACTTTCACATTTGCGTAGGGCAGCGCTGCAAGCAGACTTGCGGTGCTGTCCTATGCCAATTTCTCATAAACGAGACCCTTTATTTTTAGCTAGACCTTTGACCATGCCCCCACGCTCACTGACCTTTGGTTTGCTAAACACTTTATAATATTATTTCCCCACCGTAAAAATTATTTGCTGCAGGAATTGGGGGCGTTTATGGTTGTCAATAGTTGTCAATTATGAGTAGTACCAGGTTCTAGAACTTTTTGTCAGGGGGTGGTTCTTACGCCAAAAAAGATTTTGACAAAAGGGTCTCGGCATCAAAAAGTTTGAAGACCTCTGCTTTAGAGCCTTTGCCAACTAGGAATGACACGTGAAGCTCACACTCGGGCCCCGACCCAGGGTAGGAAGGTTTCTCTTAAAGGTGTGGTGAGCCCATGTTAATCTTTTTCATCTAGGATTGTTTGTGGCTCATGAAGTGAACTTGGACATTTTTGTCCTATAACATGACACTGTGGCCCATGCTGTTAAAGGTATCCAGTGTTGGTGCCCTGCACTTGGTGACCTGGTATGTCTAATAAGTGTTGGGTCAATGTGCACCTACTTTGAGGAGACACCTTTGTACTTTGTGTCCTGATAAAGTAAGAGGACTACTGGCAATGAAATATTTTGACCTGTTCTTACTTGACCTATTCTTATAGTTGCAGTAGCTTACTTATGTTAAGGATCAGTAGGTGATCAGTAAGCTGTTTGGTCCCCTGCAAACCAAAATCCCCAACCCTCCCCCTAGTTACTGCCCGTATACACAGGAACAAGATACTGAAGATGAGAAGCGCGGGTCACGGTGAATGGCTATCCCATAGTACCCCTACGTAGCTCTTGTGAGATGTCTTCTCCACAATCTTTGCATACTTTGTAATGATTTTTAGGAGCCTCTGGTATTTATTTACCTTTTTATAGAGTTGACTAGCAACTAAGAAATGTTCACTACCCACATTTGTTCAACATAGCACTTTGTTCGCTCCCTGATTGGGTCTTTTTGTGCAAAATAAAATTCTGGGTGGAGGGTTCCCAATCAGTACATTGACCTCTGCACTCCCATGGTTGATGTGGTTTGTTCAGAAAAACCCTTGGGTTATTGGACCTTTGTCATAGTTAAGCTTGATTTATGGTACCAAAAGGCCATTCACCACTCTTTGGATAAGTTAATTGGACATTTTAGTATATTCATATATGTAAGTACATTCAGCAGTTTAAAAGCAAAGCATAACACTGGAGCTGTCCATCAAAGGGAGTCTTGAAGGGAACAGTTATTAGGGCCAAGAAACTGGTTGAGAATAAGTTTGGAGTTCCAAGAAGGATGGAGGAAAGGATGCATTTGGTTAGGCAGGCAACATCCAGCTTGCAGTTTTTTTTTTGGGTGCATGATCTTGAGGTAAGATGTCCTCTGTAAGTGTGTAACAGTGCACATACTTATAGTTGGTTCCTCTGACCTCTTCAGTCTGAACCTTTGAGCAAGACTTGGTACAAGGATGTCCATTATTGAGTCACAGTTCCACATACAATGTTCTGTCAAAATGTAAAGTATTTTTAATTGATCGTTATGGGCTTGTTCATGACCTGATGTTTCCAAGATGTGATTAAAAGAGAGAATTTTGGTGTAAGAAAACCCCTGATTCAACTGTTCCCTTCAAGCCCCCCTGTAATGGCCTGCTCCACTGTTATGCATTGCTCTTAAACTGCTGAATGTATTTTGTGGCCACTAAAGCTTTAAAGGAAACACATTTCAGTGACTGCTAGTTTCTAAATGTTTCTTCATTTCCCATTATTGTTGTGCTAAGTCTACTGACTCTTGTTTGTAGGGTGGTAGGCATGTGGACTATGTGGTGGATCAAATTGTTACCAAACTCATAGAAACTGTGAAGAAGAAGAACAAAGCTGGTGTTTCTGTAAAACCATTCCAGGTAAGCATGCTCACCTTCTGTCTGCCAAAGAAGAAAACGTACTCCTACAAAGCCTTAATTGCCCTTTTTTGTTTCCGCAGGTGAAAAATCATGTGTGGGTCTTTGTCAACTGTTTAATTGAAAACCCAACATTTGACTCTCAGACAAAGGAGAATATGACCCTGCAGCCAAAAAGCTTTGGCTCGAAATGTCCGCTGACTGAAAGGTTTTTCAAAGGGGTTAGTATAAATTGCATGACACATGTTACTTTCCATATACACTTTTGTATTAGAGTTAGTGTTTTGTATATTATACCCCAAGGCTGTCTTTTCACTTCTCTATATGGCAAATCAATTGTTTGCCAGAAATGGAGCAGATTCGAAAAAAGGATAAAGACATAGACTACGTCTTTACAATGCTGCTGGGATTATTTGCTATCTTTCGTGAGCTTCTTAATGTTGAAAACCCAGCACATTGTTTGGTATGTTTCAGAAAACTATCTAATGTTGAGCTTGTCCTTAAGTCATCTAAGGCAACCATATTTTGAAAATGCAATTTCGTCAGTGAATAGCTTAGTCCTTAAGTTCTATTATTTGCTGATTTAAAATTCACTTCTTTCAAAATGAACAGGACTGAAAATGGACTGTCTGGGCTTGTTTACTTTGCTTGCCTGTGTCCTCATCTATGCAGTTTTGTTGTTGATTACATTTGTAATACTCACCAGGTTCAGATAGTTGCCTGCTTCCCATGGCTCTCTGTGTCATAGTTATGTCTTGTTTAATCTTTTTTGGTAGTACCTTAAAGATGTCCATATGATCTGTAAACTCTTACTAATCCATCCTTAACTCTTTCAGGCTTCTAACTGTGGCATTGTGGAAAGTATTCTGAACTGGGTGAAATTCAAGGCACAGACACAGCTAAATAAGAAGTGCTCCTCCGTGAAGCATAGCAAAATCAAAGGCATTCCTAAATTGGACGACGCTAATGATGCTGGTAATCATTGCATTTTTGCCCCCTTCTACCATATTTTCGAAAAGTAGTTTTTATTATTTTTTACTATGCTTGGGTGACATTTTGTCAACAATACTATATTCACTAAAGTTATTTTAGTTCTTGCCAACATGCGAGTTTTGCCTTACAAAATCCTTTAAAAAATCTACTTCACTGTGGCATGAATCGGACCAGAAGAAATTCCTAAAAAGCAGTTAGTTGGAGTGCCTTTTCATTCCTAAAACTGCTAGTAGTCTGTAAGGAGACTGCTGGTCTATGCCTGCCCATACCATGCCTTTGTAGCCCTTGGCATCTTCAAAGCACTTTGAAGTTACCTTTATTTTCATAGGTAACAAAGTTTTAAAAATCTTATATAGTTTAAATTTGCAGTTTCTTTATTATTTTTCCAAGTTTGTTTTGGGCACAGTGCCAGCGGTTATATTTACTCTGCAATTTCATTATATGCTTTTTTGAGAATCTCTCATAATTGTTGCTGTAATTGGACTGTAAGGTCAGAGGTGTTGGTTTGCATGGATTTTGTCAACCAAAATATGAATATTTCGTTTTGTGTACTGTTGGCTGTGTAAAGGCTATCACTGCAGCAGCTTTCCCATGGAACTGTATTGTCCTCCACTGAGCAGAATGCCTGATCAAAATTATGCTATCATAATAATATTGTCAAAAGTTTGAGGACCAAAGTATCGAGAAAAAGTGTAGATAGGCAAAAGTATAGATTTACTATTTACCTCCACATCTACTTACCTTGAAGATCCGTATGTCATTGAGTTACATGTATGTGGAGTTAAGAAGATTAAACCTATACTTGCCTATATATTCTTGCCTTAATGGAAATATATCGGGGACCAAAATATCAACAGTATTATCATGGCACAATGTCTTGCTATCTCCAGAATATGCTGCTGTCAGGTGCCCAAACTACATGTGCAAACATAAAAGTAAAAAACATAATTGCAGAAGACAGCCTTGTCACAGACCTACTTTCCATTTCATCTTGAGAGGTGATCATCTTTTGTAGTCCAGTTTCACTCCTTCAAAATCTTTACTTGTCTAAGTAATGGCTTATAATGTCCTGTAAGTGGTTTCCTATTTTTGTTCTGTTTAACTCAGTGCTTCAGACTCTCCAAAGCAGGGTTTCTGGATGGCTGTTGCGCAACTGCTTTGTTGCCAGCATCTGAGAAACAATCTGAAAGACTGAATAAAAAAGGAAAAACACTTGTAGGATTTTTTTAAATATATTTTACTGTGGCCTTTGTAGAAGAATCTAAAGGTGTGAATTTGTGACTGGTTTTCCGGTTTGTTACCTTTAATGTAATTAATTTTTATGTTTTCAACCAGGTGGTAAACATTCCCTGGACTGCACACTCATTTTGACCGAAGGGGACTCGGCCAAATCTCTGGCTGTCTCTGGTTTAGGGGTGATAGGACGTGATCGCTATGGTGTTTTCCCACTTCGGGGTAAAATTCTCAATGTGCGAGAAGCTTCCCACAAACAGGTAAGATAAAAGTAATCCTGGATAAGATTTCATAGCTAGAACTCTCATCACAAGGATCAGTAATGCTATCTTTGTGGCCAGTTGTGCTTTTACTTAATGAGAGCTTATTTTTCTTTTTACACAGATAATGGAAAATGCAGAAATAAACAACATCATCAAAATAGTTGGCCTCCAGTACAAAAAAACATATGATGATAATGAATCTTTGAAAACCTTACGCTATGGAAAAATTATGATCATGACTGATCAGGTTGGTTTGTAGTGCTTCTTATAGATGGATAAGTATGGTTTTTTTCTCAGTATTCACAGATATTCTGGATTGAGAACCTCATAGTCACCTACTGTCTGTCCCATGTTATGAATTTTATGATTCAGTTGTCTTCTTGATGATACTTGTTAAAGAGTACTTTGAGTCTCTGGCTTGGCTGCATGACAGATCGGGTATTGTCCCTGCAAAACCTAAAAGCACAAGACCTCGGTGAAGGCAGTCAAAGGCTAGAGGTCCAGATGCTTAATAAAATTAAAGCATCAAGATTTTTTCCTTCCTATCCTCCACTACAAGATATTTGTTAGTACTGTAATCATCACATCCCTTAACACAAGCTTACCCACCCCCTCCCTGGCTTTCCAGAATTGTAGTCAATGCGTCCCAGTTCTTACCTTCCAGTTCTTACCTCGCAAAAGAAAAAAGCATATGCTGAAAATGGACATTTAATTATACTCCAGGTTGCCCTTCAGCTAATATTTCCACTCAGCTGATCTCGAATTTCTGTCTTCCAAGGAAACCAGTACTACCTCATTGCTTTTTACGCCTACAAAGCATTTAGCCTGTAATGGTAAATACCTCGCTAAACAGTTGGTTGCCTGGAGTATCCAAACAAGTCTGTTAAAAAAATAAAATGCAGTCTGCTGCCCAAGGGCTCCAAAGAAGAAAAAGCCATTGGTCTAACATTTACTAAGTTGTCAGACTGAACCTCCTTCGTATTCCAATGCACTTTACTACCGACTCCTCTGCGTTTCAACAAGCAGACACCTTATAACTGACCTACATACCCTATTAAGTTGTCCAATTCGTAGCGGTTTACCCAGCTTTTCACCTACCCTTGCTATCCCTTTACCTAAGGGCACTTTGTCCTGCTTACTGATACCTTTTACAAAATTCATCTCTGACTCGTGTTTCACTTTTTGCTAGTCTGCTGTTCAGTCATCTGATGCCTCAATTGGGCATGATTTAAGCTGTTAAACAGTTAGAATTATTTTTCTCATAGGCATTGATAACACAAATAGAATCCTAAAGAGAAAGACACCAAAAACGGGGATTTTCCCAGATTAGTGTGCTCTAGAGTTCTTCCCTACATTGAAAGGAACCCAGAAATACCAGAAAACATTTAAAAATGTTTCTCTTCTGCGCAATAAACCAGAAAGCCACAGAGACAGACGTACACAAATGCACAAAAATGGTCACCAGTTATTACAGTGGAGTCTTAAAACGTCCGTAAGGGAGGAGTCCTAAAATGCTTTGCACATATGACTTGACTTGTTTTGGACATGCACATAAAATCACTTAATACTTGTCAAAGCATTGTCTTTTTTTGCTTTTTTTTACCCACCACTGTGACTTGCTAGTAGGGCTTTTTGGTACAAACACCCACTTAGTGAATGGAAGGATTGATTAGAATCAGAGGTTATCTGTTAAAAGAAATTACTTATTCAAAATTAAATAAAGTGAAATTACTGCAAACGTTTTCCATGTACCTTAGAATTTTGCCAGCAGTTGTAAGTCTCCATTAAATGCTGTTTTCATCACAAAATGGTTATTTTTTTGTGTACTTAGGATCAAGATGGCTCTCACATCAAAGGCTTGTTGATTAACTTTTTCCATCACAATTGGCCATCGCTGCTGAGGCACAGTTTTCTGGAGGAGTTCATTACTCCTATTGTAAAGGTATGGGGTTTCAGGTTTACATGTTTTATATACATATTTAACACATTTAAATGGTTAACCGGGTGTGGCTTTGTCTTTAAGGTATCCAAAAGTAAGCAGGAACTGGCCTTCTATAGTATTCCTGAGTTTGATGAGTGGAAAAAACAACTGGAGAGCACAAAACTGTGGAAGATAAAGTACTACAAAGGTTTGTTTGTAAAAGCCTCGTTATAGCCAATAGTGACTTGTGTGGGATAAGTTTTGCGTAATGCAGTTGGTCTGTCTCCCCAGATAACTTGATATCATTGTGTTTGTCTCCGTCATCAATTCGTAGACAACCCATGGCCACTTGGACCCTTTGGTTCTGCTTTGCAACGCCTGCACTAGTCCTGATCAGATTATACAAAGTGCCTAATTAGTTTAAAAACACAAAAGCTACTTTACCACCTCCTTCCTCCAGTCTTTTAGTTTAAACTAATAAAATGCAGTCAAGGTATTTTGTCCACGGCTTCCAGTCAATTACTTCAACCATACCTAACAACCTGACATCCATTCTGGACCAAATATCAGTCATTACCACACGGACAATTACACCATGGTGCATTACAATGTGTATAATACAGTGTGCCGTATTACAATGTTTGTACTGTTAGCACTCAAAACTACTGATATATGTATGAATGTGTGTGTGTAATATATATATTTTCCACCTGCATAAATGGGGAAACGTCCAAACCCCCTTCTTTTACTTGAAATGGGGTAACCTTTTTATGTGAACATCTCCCTATCGCCTAAAAAAGCCCTACCCATCCCTGAACCCTAAAAATCCATCACTACCCGATCCTTTTCTGAACCCTAAAAACTTTACTACTCTTTACCTATACCCATCCTTGAAACTTAAAAACTGAGTTTTTATTTAAGTCACAATGTTTAAATATATTTGTTTATATGTATATACAAATATGTAATACTAAATGCACACATATATATACACGTATATGTATATGTGTAGTTGCATATATCTGTTCGTAGCATGTGTTGCTGTAGATACACATGCTCTGCATTCTTCTGCCGTCTAGTGTTGGGCCTGGATGTTTGCAAGTTGTTTTTCTTCAGAGATGTTTGAATCACAAGACCTGTTGTGACTCCTCCCTTGTTTCAGAATGCATCAGCTCAGCAGCACCACCTCACATTGTTTTCTTCCTCCATTGGGTTCAAATGCTTGAAATGCTGCTCCGAAGTCGAAGCGTTAAAACATACCTGGTTCTGTTTCAGGTCTAGCAGTTCCTTTTCCACTCAGAAGACCAGGACAAAACTCCCTGTGCATCAAAGACCTTTGATTTTTCAAATTTGCTCACTCCGCTTAATCTGCTCAGAAGCCCTGCACCATTACTTGCTGTTTACCCTTTGAGGCTACTTAAGGCTAGCCAGAGTGCTTAGTCATGGAGCAAACTTAATTCCATTTTTGTCCAAGGTGCAATGCGAAGTATCCCTGGTCTGATCAACACGATGTCTTCAATCTCTGCCTCCCCACAAACCACCTAGAAACAGCTTGCGAGGCCAGCTCTGCATTTGGCAGCAAGAGAGCCCTCAGACATAAGAGGGCGAGAGAAGGTGGTCGCACTATAAAATGCATTGCGATAAGCTATCGGAGATGCCGGACCTCTTCAGAGCGAAGATATCCACGGGGCTGAAAAGGTAGAACCAAACTTACTGCCTCCTCCTACCACTTCCAAGCCCTAAGAAAGTCAGACATATCCTCTTCACACATCCACAGTCCTCCTTACTTCCCACCACTACCATACACACCTCCACTGTCACTACTTTGTCTAACACCACACTCCCCTCCGCCTGAAACACACTGTAACGCAGGGAGCCCTTACTACCCTCCAGACCCAGAGAGAGAGCTCTTTGCCCCACCGGAGGGATAATTCCTGAGAAGACTGTAGTTGACCCATAGGATGACTCCAAACTTGAGCCATACCTGCTCAAGCCGTCCCCACCAGATGATACCACAGCATAGCATGTCGGGCAGCTCAACATCACTAGGTCCAGCTGCACACAGTAGAGGATGAAGGGGTTTTCCTGCTCAAAATCTTCTCAAAAACTGAGAGGTGGGTCCGTTACCAACCCATGTTTAAGTCCACAACTGACGCTGTCAGGGACCCAATCAAGCCCTCACATCGAAGAAAGTACCAGCCAGCTCCACAAGATTGAGCTTATATTAGAGGGGCTATTATCCCCGACTCACTGGTAGTGCATACTTCCCTGAAAAGGGCCTCTGTTCAGGCTCCCCTCCCTGTCCTGAGGCCCATTTGGCACCAGGACAGACGGGAAATTAGCTATGCAATAGGCGTGTTGCACACACACAGGCTAGTCACACCCCTATGGTGGGCTACCTGATGTGCTCCACGAAGGAAGGGTTCCACCATATTGTTTTTGGTGGAACTAGGAACTCTGGGACAGAGTTATGCCCACTCCTCACAGGAAGTGGTCATATAGGGGGTGTAGGGACCCCAAGGGTAAATAGCCCATTGGCTACTACCCTTCAGTCCCTTTAACGCCCCTAAATCTAGTATTTAGGGGAGCCCCTGGCGCCAGAGAATCAGAATGGACTGACTTGAGAAGAAGGACGAAGAAGAGCTGAAAGAAGCAAGAACTGAGGAACTGCGACGGACTTCTCCAGGACTGGAGGAAGCCAGGGTTGCACACCAAAGGCGGTAGAGGCTTTGAAGCTTCTGGCCTTGATATGCAGATACACTAGCCATTTGCTTGGAGGAGGTGATGACACCAGTCAGAGCAGGCATTGTTCCTGACCTCCTGAGAGCGTGGGCTCTCACACCTGGGGGGGTCATCTATAGTGGCAGGCTGGACAGGACCAGTCAGCCAGCACACTAGAGGACTAGAAGGTTTCAGGGGGCTCCTCTAAAGTGCCCTCTGGGTGCATGTAATGATAAATCTAATACTGGAATCAGTATGGATTTATTAATACAAGGTGTTTGATACCAATCCCCATAGGTTTCAGTGAAACCATTATGTAGCTGGGTAACTTGTAATGACCAGTACATATCTTAACATGGCTTCCCTGTTCACATTCAATATCTGGTTATCTGGACTAGACATCACAGGGGCATATCTGCTTATGCAGATATGTTCTTGTAGGAAGCTGGCTCTGTATATACTATACCAAAATGAGGTATAGTGTGCACAGAGTCTGGTGGACCCCCAAAGGTAGGCAGAGGTAAAAGTAGATAGCACCTTACACTATTTGTGGTAGTGTGGGCGAGCAGTAAGGCATTAATAGAGCATAGTGCTAAGCATTTATTGTACACACTCAGGCAAGAAATGATGTCACACACTCAAAGACTGAACTCAGAACAATTTTGTTTGTATAAAAATATTATATAGATATTTTATCTCTAGAACCAAGCCAAGCCTGGTGCAGGTAAGTGAAATAAATGCTTTGCTAAATCTTATGCAGTGATTTACAGTTGAATGCAGGTTCAAATGCAGTTGGTTGAATTACAGGTAAGTCAACAGTTCATAATTACTTTTCAGTTACTTTACAGATTACTGTGCATGTTACTTTTTAGATTACTTTTTAAGTTACTTTTCCTAATCAGTGTGATATGCCTAGATATCACACTGAGACATTTCCTAGACAAAAGGTAAGTAATTCACTTTTGGTACATTTGCAGTTTTTCAAGTTTTCATACAAACCAACTCCACACTTAAAAGAATTTTCCAAGAAAAGCAGTCAATGCAATCCTATGTGAGGAAATTAAGTTATTGGTTTCAAGGTAAGTACTTAGGTTTGTGAGTTGGTTTTCTGGGGTTAGTACAAGGGTTCCCCCAGGGTCAAGGAGGCACTCTCAAAGCATCCTCAGCTGCAGTAGGGCGGCTGGGTGCAGAGTGCTGAGGCCCAATGTTATCCAATGGAGGATAGGGGGCCTCTGGTTGGTGGCTGCTTACGAGCAGGCCACAAGGTTGTGGGAGCAAAGCTCCTGGTGTTAGGCTCAGGGCAAAGGGGGATCCGGTTTAGCACACAAAATGCACCCACTGGGGCGGCAGGGTGCTGTTTTGGCATTGGGTGCCCTGTTTTCAATGGGGATTGCCGGTTTTGATTTTTAACTGCAAGCTCGGTCCAGGAAGTCTTCCAGGAGGAACCAACAGCTGGGCAGGTAAGTTGGAGGGCTCGGGTACGAAGGTGCACCTCGGACTCTCTTCTCCAGGGTGCTGGGCGGCTGGATGCAGGGATGTCTTTTGAGGTCGGATTTCACCTTACCGAGCCACTCGCGGTTGGGGGGGGGGGTCTCCGTGCAGAGACTGCCAGTCTGCCACGTGAGATGCTGTTCTGACCTCCTAGGGTGAGAGCCTTTGCTCTCAGGAGACCCAGAACAAAAGTCTATCCGGGAAAAGGGTGTAACACCCCCACCCACAGGAAGACCTGCCGATTAGCCTCCTTGGGCCAGCAAGCTTCAAAGAAGCTGCCGCCTTTGGAATGCGAATCTGGCTGCCCTCACAGGAGAGGAAGACACCTCCCCCCTGTCCTGAGTCCCCCTGGCACCTGGACAGGCAGAAAATTCGTTAGTCAGGTAGGTGTGCCACCTCCAAACTAGTACCACCCCTAAGGTGGGCTACTGTGAGGTAGACACGATTTTTCAGAAGAAGCCATCTTTGTGATGGCATACTTAGGAACTCTGGGACAGGGTTATGCCCACTTCCCACAGGAAGTGGTCACATTGGAGGCGTAATGACCCCAAGAGTCAGTAGCCCATTGGCTACTACTATGCACTCCTCCAACGCCCGTAAACTCTGTATTTAGGGGAGCCCCTGGCACCAGAGAAGCAGATCCTGATGACCTAAGAAGAGAGAGGACAAAGAAGAGCTGCAAAAGCAGAGAAGAGAAGAAGCAGCTGCCCTGCTACCAGCCCCTCCGGCCTGTTTGCTTCCCTTGTCGAAAACTTCGCCAAAGTCGACTCGTCCTGCAGCTGTTTACTCCAGAAACTCGAAAAAGACTCAAGACCTCCCATGAACACCCGAAGCTACCACTACCCCAGTTGCCTTCACCCGAGGTAAAGTGGGCCTCCGGTGTCAACATGGTCCCCCAGCCCTTCAGAGTTTGAATCCATTGTGGTTCCACCCGTCCTGGACTCCCCGACATCGCCTGCAGCCTCTGCACACAGGCCCCCTTAACCCAGACAGTTCCTGTAAGGAAAAACCCGATGCCTAAGGACACCCTGAACCCTTCGCCTGTGGGCCAAAGGTGCACCGTTCCTTCCAAACCCCCCCCTTCCCCCTCCCCTGTCCCAGAGCATCGCAAGGCCTGAGCCCATTTGCTGCTCCAGGCCGACTGGCTCCCTAGTCAGAGCCTGCAACCTCTTTTTACAGTGACCGATCCCCATTGAGACGCATTGGGCTCCCGACGCTGATTTACTCCTGCCGCCCTCGTGCCGCTGGTGATGCACTGTTGATGCTGCCTTGATCCTTGCGCACCACTCGACTTAACTTCTGGAGATCGGTCCTGCAAGTCGATGTACTGTACCTGTTTGCAGAACTTTATGTTCGAGGCATGTGAGCTGTTGATCACATGCTTTGCATACACCTGCCATCTAGTGTTGGGTCCGGATGTTTGCAAGTTTTTTTTCTTCGAACAATTCTTTCCAGTCACGAGGTAAGGTGACTCCTCCTTTCAATGATAGTGTGCATGGGCATCGACTCCATTGTTAGATTGTTTTTTTTCGCCATCGGGTTTTGACGTGTATTGCTGGGCTCCGGTTCGAAACCGCTCCTCGGGTTACCCTCGGTGCGCAATCCACTTGCCCTCAACGGTATTGTTTTCGATCGCGTATCCCATTCTTCGTGTTTCGTATCGGTTTATAAAACTCTATAAAAACGGGAAATTCGTGGAAGGCCGTCGGGCCTAGCCGCGTTGGTCTACCTCGCAGTCCATGGATAAGACTCCATTTAAATTCTGTCCCAGGTGGCACCCAAAGTATCTGAAAGAGACACGTTAGTGACAGATTCCTTACCTTAGAATATCCCCAGGCGTAAGGCTGGATCCGGAAAGTTTTTGCGTAGCAGTACCCTTGCGCGTCGGTAGGCGGCGTCGTGCGGCTCCGCGTCCGTCGTCGGCGTCGGGACCGCCGAGATGACGTCACGGGCAGTACTTAGACGCCGCCCCTGCGCGCTGACGTCAGTTCTTCTTTTTCCGCGCCAGTAAGCGCAGATCCGGGAAGAGCAGTGCCCTAGTCATTTTTTGACTACCTTTTTGGTGATTTTTTCACTGTATTTTCTTCGAGTTATCTAGGCTCCGGGGTGTCGGTAGGGATGCCCGGCTTCAAGCCATGCGACGCCTGTGGTCGAATGATGTCGATCACAGACCCGCACTTAGAGTGTCTCTACTGTCTCGGCCGCGACCACGACACAAAGTCGTGTTCCGACTGCCGGGCCTTACACCCGAAGGCTTTGCGAGAGCGGTCTCGAAAGCTACTCGAGGTCCGGCAGTCGGCTCCGCGCCGCACCAAGCCCCGGGAGAGGTCGAGGGGCCGGTCGCGGAGTCCTCGCCCGTCATCGGAGTCCAAGTTTTCGCACTCTTCGGGTAAGTCGAAGCACAAAAAGTCTAAGAAGCACCATCGCTCTAAGACTTCGCCTCGCCGGTCTCGCGACTCGGCTGAGGCCCCTGTCGGCACCGTCCCCGCGGCTCCGGATGTGCCTGTGGCGCCGCCCCCGCATTACCCGTCCTTCCCGGGTTCGGGGGCGACTCCGGCCGAGATACAGGAATTCCTGTCGGCCATGGCCAACCTCTTCGGGCGTCAAGGCCCCTCCGGTGCGCCTTCGGGCCCCGCGGGCCCTAATACGGTTACCCCGGCGCCGCCGACGACTCCGGTCCCGGCGCCGCCTGTATCACCAGCCTCGCTCCCGGCTTCGGCCCCGGCCTCGAACCCGGCTCCGGTGGTACCGCAACCCCCATCGACGCCGGTTGACCTAACTACGCCTCCGCCGATGTCCCCGGTGCCGTTCCTGACGCGTCGTTCCCCCGTTCTCTCCGGATCCAGACGCGGCGTCGGACCGGCGTCGCACGACGCCGGCTCCGGCGCCACTGAGACCTTGGGTCCCTGACGTCCCCCCTCCTTATTTTCTATCGGAGGAGGACCAGGAGGGCTGGGAGGGGTCGGAGGACCCTCTCACACAGCAGTGTGAGTATGATCAGGACTGGGCAGAGGAACTTGGGGATGCCAGTGGTCTGGACACTTCTCCTGACACTGGCATGCTGTCTCCTCCTTCCGTGGCTACGGAGGAGGGAGCAAATTTTGCAACGGTGTTGCGTAGAGCAGCTGGAGCCTTACACCTCCAATTGCCTACAGTGGCTGTCAGGACTAACCTCCTGACGGAAGTGCTTCAGCCGGCAGTTACCTCCTCGGAGCCATTGCTGCCGTTCAATGATGCACTGTCTGACGTTCTTTTGGGCACCTGGTCCAAGCCAGGGGCCCCTGTGGATAGGAACGTGGCCCGACGCCATCGCCCTGCTCCGGGCGACCCCTTGTTTCTCTCTCAACATCCCACCCCCGAGAGCTTGGTTGTCCAAGCCTCTGCCTCCCAAACCGCCTTCCCTACCGCCCCTCCGGATAGGGAATCCAAACGCCTGGACCAATTTGGGAAGAAGGCCTTTTCTTCCTCCAGTGCTGGCTTGCGGTCAGTCAACACCGCTTGCCTTTTGGGCCGATATTCCCACTCTCTGTGGGATTCGGTGGCGCTCGTTTTGCCCCAGTGTCCTGAGGAGGTCCAGACACTGCTTTCCCGCACCATTGCGGAAGGAAGGGATGCGGCAAAGTACACCATCCGTTGTGGCCTTGATACCGCCGACTCACTGGGCAGATCGCTTGCAACGACGGTGGCGCTGCGGCGCCACGCCTGGCTGAGGACAACTGGTTTCTTGGGTGATGTCCAGAATACACTCATGGACATGCCCTTTGATGGAGTCGGTCTTTTTGGTTCCAAAGCAGACCATGCGCTGGAGCGCTTTAAGGACTCACGGGCTACTGCCAAGTCCCTGGGCCTTTCTGCTGTGCGCCCTCCGCTAACCTCTGCTTTTCGCCCCTTTCGTGGCCACGGAAGGGGCGCCCAGTCACATCCGCTGCCCAGCCACCGGCCCGCGCTGCAAGCGTCTTCGCGTGGCCGAGGACGTGGCTTCCGCCGTGGCGGATCGGGCAACCAGCGTGCGGGTCAGGCCACCAACCCCGCCCCGTCCGCGGCCTCCAAGCCCTCCTAGTCCTTCTTTTCAGGTGCACAGAATGCCAGTAGGGGGCAGGGTCCGCCATCACCTTCACCACTGGCGTGCCATCACCTCGGACAGGTGGGTCTTGGACATTGTCCGAAGGGGCTACTCCCTCCCCTTCGAGACCAACCCCCAGCCATGCCACCTCAATTCCACCGCATGTCAGGGGATCACTTGGTGCTTCTGCAGAAGGAAGTCACGGCCCTCTTGGCCAAGAGGGCCATCGAGCATGTTCCGACCCCAGAAGTAGGACGTGGTTGCTACTCCCACTACTTCCTGGTGCCCAAAAAGGACAAGGAGGACATGCGTCCTATCTTGGACCTCCGGAACGTCAATCGCATCCTCCGGAAGGAGAAGTTCAAGATGCTCACCGTAGCTCAGGTCTTGACTGCCCTCGACCCTGGAGACTGGTTGGTAGCGTTGGACTTACAGGACGCTTATTTCCACATCCCCGTCCTGCCGGCCCATCGGCGTTACCTGCGGTTCACCGTAGGCCTCGAGCATTTTCAGTTCACCGTGCTCCCCTTTGGCCTTACAAGTGCCCCTCGGGTGTTCACGAAAGTGATGGCGGTGGTCGCAGCTCATCTGCGCCGGGCAGGGGTTCCAGTCTTCCCCTACCTCGACGTCTGGCTGCTGAAGGCGGGCTCGTCCCAGGCAGTTGTCTCCCACCTCCAGACTACGGCCGAACTCCTGCACTCGCTGGGGTTCTCCATCAATGTGCCGAAGTCGCATCTGATTCCTTCTCCACAGCTCCTTTTCATCTGAGCAGTTCTGGACACGACGCAGTTTCGGGCCTATCCTCCCGAACGGCGAGTCCGGGATATTCAGGCTATGATTCCGATCTTTCAGCCTTTATCCTGGGTTTCGGTACGGATGACCCTGATGCTGCTGGGCCTCATGGCCTCCTGCATCCTGCTGGTCAATCATGCCAGATGGCATATGCGGGCTCTGCAGTGGGACCTGAAGTTCCAGTTGGCGCAGCACCAGGGCAACCTGTCCGATCACGTCCAGATCTCGGAGGGGACTGCAAAACAGTTGCAGTGGTGGCTCTCGAACCGGCAATGGGTCATGGGCAGATCCCTCTCCCTTCCCCAGCCAGAGCACACAGTTGTGACGGACGCGTCCCTTCTGGGATGGGGCGGTCACATGGGAGAGGCGGAGATCAGGGGCCTCTGGTCTCCGGCGGAGTCCCGGCTCCATATCAACGTTCTGGAGCTCCGGGCGATCCGACTTGCACTCAAGGCATTCCTTCCCTCTGTCAAAGGGAAGGTAGTGCAGGTGTTCACAGACAACACCACCGCCATGTGGTACTGCAACAAACAAGGCGGGGTGGGGTCGTGGACCCTCTGTCAGGAGGCTCTGCGCCTCTGGACATGGCTGGAACATCAGGGCATATTCCTGATGGTTCAACACCTGGCAGGTTCCCTGAACGCCAGGGCGGACGAACTCAGCCGCAGGTGCATGATGGATCACGAACGGCGTCTTCACTCGAAAGTGGCGCAAGGACTCTTTCTACAGTGGGGAGAGCCTTTGTTAGATCTATTCGCCACCGACGAGAACGCGCAATGTCAGCAGTTCTGCGCGTTGGAATTTCCAAGGAGGCACTCGCTCGGCGACACTTTTCGTCGCGAGTGGAGTTGCGGTCTGTTGTACGCCTTTCCGCCTATACCACTTCTACCCAGAGTGTTGAAGAAGATTAGGCGCGACCGGGCCCAAGTCATCCTTGTGGCTCCGGACTGGGCTCGAAGAGTTTGGTATCCCGAGCTACTCAGTATCCCCCGATCCGTCTGCCTCTTCGGGAGGATCTTCAGTCGCAGCAGCAGGGGACGGTCCTCCACCCGAACCTGTCCAGTCTCCACCTGCTTGCGTGGATATTGAGCGGCGGCAGTTGATTGCCTTCGACTTGCCTCCCGAAGTTTGTGATGTGATTCTGGCAGCCAGGCGTCCCTCCACTAAGGTGGTATACGCTTGCAGGTGGAACAAGTTTGTGGCATGGTGCACAGCAAAGGCTGTGAATCCCCTTTCTGCCCCTCTTTCTGAGGTTCTCCTGTTCCTTCTTTCCCTGGCCCAACAGGGTTCTGCCCTGGGTACCGTCAAGGGCTCTTTGTGCCATCTCGGCCTTCCTCAGGCTTCCTGATCAGCCCTCCCTTTTCAAGTCCACTGTTGTTAACAGGTTTCTAAAAGGCATTACACACCTCTTCCCTCCTGTTCCGTTTGTGATACCTCAGTGGTACTTGAACTTGGTTCTTACCTTTCTCATGTGCGCTCCCTTTGAGCCTCTACATAACTGTCCTCTTCGTCTTCTGACTCTGAAGACAGCCTTTCTGGTGGCCATCACCTCCGCTCGGCGGGTGAGTGAGCTCCAGGCTCTATCATGCAAACCTCCCTTTCTGTCTGTCCATCCAGACAAGGTTGTTCTTAGGACGCGTCCGTCCTTCTTGCCAAAGGTGGTTACTGCCTTCCACATTGGGCAGACCATCACTTTGCCCACCTTCTTTCCGCCTCCGCATCCTTCCAGAGAGGAAGAGAGGCTCCACCGTCTGGACCCAAAACGTGCGCTTTCCTTTTATATCAACCGCACACAACACTTCTGGGTGGATGACCAGCTCTTTGTTGGCTACGTGGGCGCCAAAAAAGGTCGGGCGGTGCACAAGAGAACCATCTCCCGCTGGGTAACCTTGTGTATCAAAGCCTGCTATTCTTTGGCTAAGAAGGAGCCTCCTGTTGGGCTGCGTGCCCATTCCACCAGGGCAACGGCTGCTACCACGGCTTTAGGCCGCGGTGTTCCGCTACAGGATATCTGTCAGGCAGCTACGTGGGCCTCGCTGCACACGTTTACCAAGCATTACTGCCTTGACAGTCAGGTCCGGAGAGACTGCTTCTTTGGCCGTTCTGTCCTCCGGGACTTCCTTGTCTGATCTTTGTTCGCAGACCCACCACCGGGGTTGGTATTGCTGGGGTATCTATTCTAAGGTAAGGAATCTGTCACTAACGTGTCTCTTTCAGATGCACAAGTTACTAACTTGTGTAACAATATATCTGTAAGAGACAGTAGTTAGTGACAGATTCCTTACCGCCCCACCCATCCTCCCCGTTCTGCGAACTGATTTCTAGGGTTAAGGACATCCCTTTCAGGGCCCTAGTATTTTTCAGACACCTATGTCAGCTTCTTGGTTGGCTCTGCGTTCCTGGCGCGGAAAGTCGTGTACGGAACTGACGTCAGCGCGCAGGGGCGGCGTCTAAGTACTGCCCGCGATGTCATCCCGGCGGTCCCGACGCCGACGACGGACGCGGAGCCGCACGACGCCGCCTACCGACGCGCAAGGGTACTGCTACGCAAAAACTTTCCGGATACAGCCTGACGCCTGGGGATATTCTAAGGTAAGGAATCTGTCACTAACTACTGTCTCTTACAGATATATCGTTACACAAGTTAGTAACTTGTGCTTCTGCGCACCGACTCACACGAAGTGTGCAACTTGTGCTTATCCCCAGAGCACAACCAACAGGACTGCGACACGTGTAGATCTTTCCGATCGAAGACAACGCTCCGTGAACGTCTGGCTCAACTTCACGAAATGCAAAGTCAAAACATCGGCTCCATTCCGGACCTCTTCCGAACAAGACTTACGATGCACTAGGAGCCGAGGAAGAAGAAGAACAGGAGGAGATCGTTTCTGTCTCAGAATTCGGCTCTGATATGGACTAAGAGATTCCGCAAGGTCAGCATATCATGCGTACCGAACCTCCCTTGCCCCAAAGTCCAAGTCAGCCCAAGAAAAAAGGCTACGTTCCCACCTCCGCCTTCGGGCCAAGGTCGGCACCGAGAAAATGTTTCCGGCTCGGCACTGAAACACACACAAAATCCTTTCGGCTCGGGGTTGAGTCGGCCACACTCGGGCACCCAGCCGAAACCTTTGCCCTCGAAACCGAAACCAGTCTCGGAGCCAGCTCCTTCAACAAAATCGAAAGCTTCTTCGGATCCGAAAGCTTCTGCACCGAAAACACCGCCACCGAAATTCTTTGCACCTAGACACAAAAATGCTCCTTTACCGCAACAGGAGCCCCGTTTCGACGTCTCGCCTTCCAAACCGGACCCGAAACAATAAGAACTGTTTATTAACCCTAAAACTGGACATATTTCCACCAAATTGCCACTTAAACGCAAACCAGAGCCAGAGGACACTTATCGCATCCCTCTTAAAAAGAAACATGTTTGTACTAACCCTTCTCCTCCTGCTCTATCACCTCCTTCCCCACAAAACAAAAATTTACTGATAATACCTACTAATTCACCACAAACATCTGATGATCAGGATGATGGTGATGGGGGAGATGATACTATGCCTGCAGACCCCTGGATGGATTATAATACTGATTCACCCACAGATAATGATCCTGACATTTATCCTGCAAAGCCTTCTCCACCAGATGATAATGTAGGCTATATAGAGCTATTAAATAGGGCTGCTGAATATCATGGCGTTCAATGACATAAGGAATCCCTAGAGGACGGCTTTCTCTTTGAGACACTTTGTACTTCACAAAGATCAAGCTACACACTCCCCATGCTCAAAGGTATGTTAAGACATGCGGACGACATATTTAAAGACCTGGTTCGTGCACGCATTCTCACCCCTAAAATAGATAAGAAATATAAACCTGCACCATCAGATCCAGCTTTCATTAAAGGCCAATTACCATTAGATTCTTTAGTGGTTTCTAATGCCCGTAAATGGGCAAACTCACAAACGTCAGGGGATGCCCTCCCTCCAGACAAAGAATCTAAACTAATAGACGCCTCCGGGAAAAGAGTAGCCGCCCAAGCAGCAAATCACTAGTGTATTGCTAACACCCAGGCCCTTCTAGCCAGGTACGACAGAGCGCACTGGGACGAAATAGAGCAATTGCTCGAATTTCTACCAGATGAACATAAATCCAAAGCTCAAGACTTAATACAAGAAGGGAAGCTCATCTCTAATTCTTCAATTAGAAGTGCTTTAAATGCCGCTCAAACTGCAGCTAGGGCCATTAAGATCATTTGTTCATTAAGAAGACACGCCTGGTTCAGAATTTCCGGGTTTAAACCTGAAGTCAAAGCTTCCTTTCTAAACACACCGTTCAACAAACAACATCTCTATGGTCCCGTTGTAGACACCTCCTTAGAGAAAATGAAAAAGGATAGACGTTGCAAAATCTATGGGAGCACTGCAGTTCCGTCCAATCGGGGTTCCTTTTGTCATTCTATCGTGGGGGGTCAAGAAGTATCTCGTCAGACACTGCTTCTACACCATACAAAGGCAACAATCAGTCCACCTCTTCAAGAGGTTTCTTTAGAGGAGGGTACAGAGGCAACAACGGGAAGGGTAGGGGTAAAGGTTCCACAACACGTACCTCCCCCTCACCTATCAAACAGTGACTTGCCTCCGCTTCCCCCCCCAATCATTTAACACCTGTCGGGGGTCGTCTTTCTCAATTCCTCCCTGTCTGGCAATCAGTAACTACAGACAAATGGGTACTAGGAATTATCCAATCTGGTTATTGCCTGGAGCTTACCAATAATCCTCCAAACATTCCTCCACGTTCACACAAAATGTCACCACAGCATCTACACCTCCTCAAAGAGGAGGTTCAGGCTCTCCTACTAAAGGGAGCCGTAGAACCCGTACCGCTACAATATCAAGGGTCGGGCGTGTACTCCCTATATTTTCTAATACCCAAAAAGGACGGCTCTCTTAGACCCATACTAGACCTCAGAGACCTAAATCATTACATACAATCAGATCATTTTCACATGGTTACACTTCAACAAGTGCTCCCAGTTCTACAGCAAGGCGACTTTGTCTACTCTAGACTTAAAGGACGCATATTTCCATATACCAATACATCCCGCTCATCGCAAATATCTCAGATTTGTGATAGCGGGGCAGCATTACCAGTTCAAAGTGCTTCCATTTGGAGTCACCACTGCTCCCAGAGTATTCACCAAATGCCTAGCAGTAGTCCTGCTCACCTACGAAGACAACACGTTCATGTCTTCCCGTACTTGGACAACTGGCTCATCAAAGCCAGCACTTACCCAAAGTGTCTCCAGCACACTCAAATAACACTCCAGTTACTGCATTGACTGGGGTTTACAGTAAATGTGTTAAAGTCTCATCTCCAACCTTCCAACACACAAACCTATCTGGGAGCCACTTAAGATACTCAAAAAGCTCTAGCTTGTCCCAATGCAGCCAGAATTCGCAATATTCAGGCTCTAATCGCTCAGTTTCAGCCCAACCACTCATTACCAGCTCAAGTGTTCATGCAACTGCTGGGAATGATGGCGTCTTGCATCATGATTGTTCCTCATGCAAGGCTTCACATGCGTCCCCTTCAAGAATGCTTAGCGAGTCAGTAGAACCAGTCGCAGGGTCAATTAACCGATCTAGTGTTGGTAAACGGCCGCACCCATCGCTCTCTGTAGTGGTGGAACCCACAAAATCTGTCCAAAGGGCGAACCTTCATTGACCCTGTTCCACAGATGGTGCTAACAGCAGACGCGTCGCTCACTGGTTGGGGAGCTCATCTCCAAGATCACACAAATCAAGGCTTGTGGGGTCAAAAGCATATACATCTCCACATAAATCACCTAGAGCTGCTAGCAGTGTTTCTAGCGCTCAAAGCCTTTCAAATTCACCTTGTAGGCAAACCTGTCCTAGTCCGCACTGACAACATGACATCCATGTACTATATACAAAAACAGGGGGGGACACTCTCTCTCCAACTGTCACTATAAGTACAAGCCATTTGGAGGTGGGCCATACACCACAGAATTTATCTCCTAGGTCATGAACTGAGTCGAGCTTTGATATGGATCCTATGTCCTTGAACTCCATTTCTCCCAACCTTGAGCCGGCTGGCCATAATGCTTTCAGAATCATATATCCCCCTAACCTATCAAAAAATGCCGCAAAAAACTTAAAACACAGATTACTTAAAACCCACCCGGAAACCCTTATCTCAGATCCCTACTTCTCCATCAAAAAAGGTGTTACCATAAATGATCTCATCTTCTACACTAAACGACGTGCGCAATGGCGGAAGGCCATCTGCTCACTGCTCCAGAACTCCACTTCCCTGAAGACTCCACATGGTCTTAGATTGATGGTTGCGCCCTCCTCGGCTTATAGAGCTGAAGCCACCATCTCCCTTTACAAAAACTGAACCATCCTTATACAAGCTTCAGACCGCAACCTAGTGGTATTTGACAATTTCTTCCCCACCATCATGAATACAGTGGCTAACATCAAATACGCGCCCTCCCTAGGTGGGGCTGGCTCCCCTGAGGTCCCCCAGTCTCCTCAAAGTCTATCCCATATCACACTAGACCCATCTTCTGACCCTCCCTTAGCTCCGAAGTGCCCCCTTTTAGCTATCTGTACACATAAGAACAATTCTCCTTCAATGCCCGATGGAAAGGAGCCTAGTAAATAGTCTTCTTACTAGTCTGCTTGCTCTCCCCTCCTCAAGGATAGCTAGCGCTAACTCCCCTAGCTCCACAGATCACAGCATTGCCCTGATTCTCCCCGTGATCCCTTCCCCCATCCCTCAATCCCAGCCTGCTCCCAAAGGCTTTAAGGGGTCAATATTTGACTTACCCTTCTTCCCCTATCCCACCCAACCCTCCGAGCCCCCAGCACCAAGTCCCGGAATCCCTCCCCACTGGGCTCATACTTTCGCCGCCGGGCCTACTATCCTCCGCATCCACTCGCTCTCTACCACCGCAGGGTCCCTTGAACCTAGCCTCCCATCCCCATACTTCATTGGAAGGCAGACTTAATGAGATCTCACTTTGCCTCCAACAACTTAAGGCAGAGGTATGTAGCCTATTACATATCACTGCTGAACTGTCAGTTAACTAGAGATTAAGCTGCTCCACAATGACCAATCACCCTATCAACACGCTCCCATCTAAAGGGTCTACCTGGCTCCCAACTTCCCTCTCAAATCGTCGGTCATCATCCTACATGACCCATACACCCCATAGTTGGGTATCCGCTCCCCATCCTAATGACCCTTCAAGGCCCTCTATATGTAGAGAGTCCCTGTCTGATATGGATATTCATTCTCTCCTACTCTCATATGAGCCGACACATTCTTCCACCATATCAAACTTGCATCAAATTGAAAGCATCCCTACTGACCCTTTCAGGGAACCTAGGCTAAACACCAGAGCCTTAAATGAGAACAACCTCACGAGAGTCACCACCACACTATTTCCCCAATGGACACCCATACAAAACTCAAATGCGTGCTTCTAAATTGTAGATCGGCAGTTAAACATGCTGCTGACATTGCCAACCTCATCCTTGCACAGGGCCTTGACCTTGTAATGCTGACTGAAACCTGGCTAAATGACTCAGCTGCTCCCATCCTGGACATTTTAGTGCCACCCAACTACGATATCATTAGGTTGGACATAGCAAGCGGACAAGGTGGAGGCATCACCTGTATACATCGTAGCAATCTAACAGTGAAAGTACTACAATCTGACCTCCTGCCGTCTTGTGAATACCTATGTATTGAGGTGGCTGGTAGCAACAATCACCCATGCAAACTGCACACGTTCTACCACCCGCCACGCGACAACCTTCCCTTCATAGAACAGATCATGGACATTATCTCAGCTAACACGGATTTCCATGGCACTCAGATCTTCCTGGGTGATTTCAACCTTCATTGGAATGATGTGAACGATGTGGTGGTCAATAGCCTTAAATCCTTCCTGCTAGACCTCAACCTAATCCAAATCTGTGACAGCCCCACTCATATTAAAGGAGCTACCATAGATCTTATCATTGGTAAGCCCAATACTATCCTTCTGGAATCGATCCTCCCGTGTGATTGGACAGACCACTATTGCATCACCTTCCTCATCCTGGAGTCGGTAAGAGCTAGTAGAGTCCAGCCTAAGAACCCCAAACACTTGAAAAGATGTCTACGAAACATCAACTCGCACGATCTGACTGCTCTCTGCGATAACATCCTGCTGTAGGAAAGTGGCTCTATATATACTACACCAAAATGAGGTATAGTGTGTATAGAGTCCAGGTGACCCCAGAGGTAGGCAGAGGTTAAAGTTAGATAGAACCTTACTCTCTATTTGTGGTAGAGTGGTCGAGCAGTAAGGCAGTATCAGAGGACAGTGAGATGCATTTGATGTACACACTCAGTCAGCAAATTAATTCACACACTCAGACTGAACTCTAGACCAATTGTTTTTGTATAAAAAAATATACTGTTGTTTTATTTTTAGAACCAAGCAAGCCTGGCACAGGTAAGTATTAAATACTTTACAGTAATAAGTTGCTGATTGTAGAACAGTTTGAAAATGCAATAGGAATTGTACTTTGTTTGATTTACAGGGGATGCAGTAGGTTGCAATACTTAGCAAATGCAGTACATTGAAATGAATAGGCTTTTTCAGTAAATTGCAGGTAAGTTACTTTTCACGTTACTTTTCTAACTCAGTGCTGGATACCTAGATTCAGCACTGGGACATTTCCTGCAAACAGGTAAGTAAACACGTTTTGGTTATTTGTGCGATTTTTAAAGAATATTTTTAGATTTCAAAACTCCACACTTAGAAACTTTTTGGGAGAAAAAGTGTCAATGTTATCCTATGGAGGAAAAACAGGTTATCGGTTCACAGGTAAGTTATCGACTGTGGGAGTTAAGGTTCCGGGGTCCGCCAGGGTCAGTGATGCACTCTTGTTACACCCTCAGCATCACTAGGGCGGCCAGGTGCAGAGTGTTGAGGCCAGATGTTATCCTATGGAGGATAGGGGGTCTCCGGATGGTGGCTGCTGGCAAGCAGGCCACTGGGTTGTGGGAGCAAAGCTCCTAGACTTTAGCTCAGGGCAAATGGGGAAACAGCTTAGCACAAAAGGAGCACCCTCGGCGGCACTAGGGCGGCTGGGTGCAGGGTGCTGTTTCGACATCGGAAGCCCTGTTGTTTCCAATGGAGAACTTCTGGTTAGCAAAAGCACTGCAGGCAGGGAGACGAAGGACTTCTGGGTGCGACCACCACTTCGAGAGGTAAGTTGGGAAGTTAAGGGTTGGTGAGGCACCGTTGATTTGGGCACACAAGGCCGTGGGGCGTCTGGTGCAGGGGTGCCTTTTGGGGTCGGATTGGCTTACCAGCTCCGGGTCGCGGTTAGAGCGGCCTTCTGGATTTCGACTGCAGGCGTCGGCTGGAGGCAGGTCAGGGGTCGCCGGATCTCTGTTCAGGATCGCCGGGGTGACCTTCTCGTGGTGTTTGCCCACTCAAGCTCGGGCCGTGGACGGCGGGTGCAGAGTGGGGCAGATTCGTGGTCTCCGGCTGCTGCCAGAGGATGCAGTTTGAACAAATCCGGTGTTCACGGGAGAAGCAGTCTTTGGAAGTGAAGGCAGGCAGGTCCTCCGAGGTTTTTGAGGTTGTTGGCTGCAGGACACACCGGGATTTCGCAGGAGCAGGTTCGAGGGGAGACAGGCCGGTAGGGCTGGGGCCAAGTCAGTGGGCGTCTTCCTCTTGTTAGCTGGCTGCACGGCTGTTCGGTCCTTCTTCTTTTCTTGTTTCTTGGCTGGATCTGAGGAAGCAAGGTTCAGGGTGCCCCCTAAATACTAGATTTAGGGGCGTTACAGGTAGGTAAAGGGCAGGGACCAATGGGTCCCTTCCCTGGGGTGGGTACACCCCCCTATCGTGCCACCCTCCAGTGGGAGGGGGGCAGGAGCCTGTCCCTGGTTGGTTGGGTCCCCCCATCCTCAAGATGGTGGGGCCTCGGAGTTGTGCTTCTCCTTGCCTCCCCCACCTGAGGGGTGGAGTTGGCAGAGGTGGGCACACCTCTCTCCTTCACTTGTTTTTCCCGCCGGTTCTCCTGCCCAAAAGTGGGGGGTAGAACCAGTGGGGACCAGTTGCTGAAAGCAGCAAATGTTCTGGGGAGGCTCACAAAGGCGGCATGCCTTTGAAGCTTCCCCTTACGAGAACCCTGCCCATCCTGGGGGAGGCGGCTTTGCACCTCGTCCTCGGATGTGCATTGTTTCAGGCCCCCGAGAGCAGCAGGCTCTCGACCCAGGGGTCCAGAAACATGTCTGTTGGTGGCAGCCTAAGCAGCCACTCAGTCGGGTCACTAGAAGTTGGTCGAGTTTCAGGGGGCATCTCTAAGATGCACTCTGTCGTGCATTTTACATTAAATCCCACACTGGCATCAGTGTGGGTTTAATGTGCTGAGAAGTTTGATATCAAACTTCCCAGTTTTCAGTGTAGCCATTTTGCTGCTGTGGAGTTCGTAATGACAAACTCCCAGCACCATATACTCTTAATGGCAGCACTGCACTTACAATGTCTAAGAATGGAGTTAGACACTGTAGTGGTACAGGGCTCATGCACCTGTACCCTCACCACTGGTATAGTGCACCCAGCTAGAGGGGTGACTGATGTATGCCAGGGCAGTGGTTTGTGGGCATGGCACACAGGGATGTGTGCCATGTCGACTCGTCACTTTGTTCTGCACCAAGACACGCAACCTTCAAAGGCGGTGTGTGAGGGAAAAGGTGCAGGGCCTCTAATGGTGGCACAATAAGTGCTGTAGCCCTTAGGGGCCTTCCCTGGTCACAGAGCCCTGTGTACCTGTGGTACCATTTACCAGGGGCCTACCTGTGGCCAGGGACGCCAATTGGGTTTAGGCTTCAATGCAGTTTTTAGGGAAGGAACCGGTTGGTGGCTGCTTACGAGCAGGCCACAAAGTTGTGGGAGCAAAGCTCCAGGACTTAGGCTCAGGGCAAATGGGGGTCAAGATAGCACCAAAGGTGCACCCTCAGCGGCACAAGGGCGGCTGGGTGCAGAGTGCTGTTTTGGCGTCGGGCACCCTGTTACTTTAAATGGGGTTTCTCCGGTTTGTAAACACACTGCAGGCTCGGGGACGAAGGTCTTCTGGGTGCGACCACCACTTGGAGAGGTAAGTTGGGATGCTGGGGGTTGGCTAGACACCGTCGGTTGGGCCACCCAAGGCCGTGGGGCGTTGGGTGCAGGAGTGTCTTTTAGGGTCAGATCTTCTTACCAGCTCCGGGTCGCGGTTGGGGGGACCTTTCGGATTTAGGCTGCATGCGTCGGCTGGAGGCAGCCCGGGGAGACCTCCTCGTGGTTTTTTGCCACTTGAATTCTGGCCGTTTGCGTAGAGTGCAGAGTGGGGCAGACCCTCGGATCCTTGCTGAGCTGGAGTCTGTTTGTTGAACAAATCCGGTGTTCACGGGAGACAGAGTCTTTGGGATTGAAGGCAGGCAGGTTCCCCAGGTCTCTCGAGGTTGCTGGCTGCAGGACACACCGGGATATCTCTGGAGCAGGTTCGAGGTGGGGACAGGCCGTTAGGGCTGGGGCCAAGTCTGTGGGCGTCCTCCTCTTGTTAGCTTCATCTTTTCTTCTTCTGGTTTCTTGTCTGAGGAAGCAAGGTTCAGGGGTGCCCCTAAATACTAGATTTAGGGGCGTTACAGGTAGGTAAAAGGTTGGGACCAATGTGTCCCTTCCCTGGGGTGGGTACACCCCCTATTATGCCACCCTCCAGTGGGAGGGGGGCATAAACCTTTCCCTGGTTAGCTGGGTCCCCCCATCTGCAAGATCGCGGGGACTGAGAGTTGTGCTTCACCTCGCCTCCCCCACCTGAGGGGGCGGAGTTGGCAGAGGTGCGCACACCTCTCTTCCTCACTTGTTTTTCCCGCAGGTTCTCCCGCCCAAAGTGGGGGTCAGAACCAGTTGGGACCAGTTGCTGAAAGCAGCAAGTGGCCTCGGGAAGCTCACAAAGGCGTAAATCCTTTGAAGGTTCCCCTTCGTGGACCCTGCCCATCCTGGGGGAGGAGGCTTGGCACCTCGTCCCAGGATGTGCATTGTTTCAGGCCCCGAGAGCAGCAGGCTCTAGATTCAGGGGTCCAGAAACATGTCTGGTGGTGGCAGCTGAAAGCAGCCACTAAGTCTGGACACTAGTGGTAGGTCGTTTTTCAGGGGGCATCTCTAAGATGTCCTCTGAGTGCATTTTTAATTAAATCCCACACTGGCATCAGTGTGGGTTTAATGTGCTGAGAAGTTTGATACCAAACTTCCCAGTTTTCAGTAAAGCCATTATGGTGCTGTGGAGTTCGAAATGACAAACTCCCAGCACCATATACTCTTGATGCCATTACTGCACTTATAATGTCTAGGAATTGGTCTAGACACTGTAGGGGTACAGGGCTCATGCACCTGTACCCTCACCACTGACATAGTGCACCCAGCTAGAGGGGTGGCTGACCTATGCCTTAGGTTGTAGGCATGCCTTAGGTTGTAGGCATGGCACACAGGGATGTGTGCCATGTCGACTCTTCACTTTGTTCTGCACCAAAACACGCAGCCTGCAATGGCAGTGTGTGTGTATTTGTAAAGGTACAGGGCCTCTAAGGGTGGCACAGTAAGTGCTACAGCCCTTAGAGGCCTTCCCTGGCCACAGTGCCGTTGGTACCCATGGTACCTTTTACAAGGGACTGACGTGGCCAGAGGTGTGCCAAATGGGGGTACAAGGTACAGCTTTTGGGAAAGAACACAGGCCCTGGGAACCTGATTGGCAGGGACCCAGAGCACATAAAGTCAAAGTGCATCAGTAGTCTGGCAAAAAGTGTGGGGGGGGGTTACTGCAACAGAAACCCAGCTTCCTACAGGCACCCATCGCCAAAACAGCACCCTGCCGCCTCTGCAGGTGTCCTTTGGGTGCTCACTCGGATCCCCCTTTGCCCTGAGCCTAACACCAGGAGCTTTGCTCCCACAACCTTGTGGCCTGCTCGTGAGCAGCCACCAACCGGGGGCCCCCTGTCCCCCATTGGATAACATTGGGCCTCAGCACTATGCACCCGGCTGCCCTAGTGCAGCTGAGGGTGCTTTGAGAGTGCATTTTCGACCCTGGGGAAACCCTTGTTCTAACCCCAGAAAACCAACTCTAAAACCTAAGTACTTACCGATAAACCGATAACACTGTTTTCTCCCATAGGACTGAATTGAATGCTTTTCTGTGAAAAATCTTGTGTGGAGTTGGTTTGTATGAAAACGCTAAGAAACTGCAAATGTGTAAAATCTGAATTACTTACCTTTTGTCTAGGAAATGTCCCATTGTGATATCTAGGCATATCACACTGAGTAGCAAAAGTAACTTAAGAAGTATTGTTTATTGTAATCTTCAAAGTAACTGAAAAGTAATTTTTACTGTTGACTTACCTGTAAATTAACCAACTGCGTTTGAACCTGCATTCAACTGTAAATTATTGCATAAGTATTGGAAACTATTATTTCACTCACCTGTACCAGGTCTGGCTTGGTTCTAGAAATAAAATAACTAAATAATATTTTTATACAAACAAATTGGTCTGAGTTCAGTCTTTGAGTGTGTGGTATCATTTCTTGCCTGAGTGTGTACAATAACTGCTTAACACTAGGCATATCACACTGAGTAGAAAAAGTAATTTAAAAAGTAACTAAAAAGTAATCTTTACAGTAATTTCAATACCTTGACTTAAATGTATTTCAAACTACTGCATTTGAACTTGCATTCACTTGTAAACACTGCATAATATATTGCAAAGCATTTATTTCACTTACCTGTGCCAGGCTTCGCTTGGTTCTAGCAATAAAATAACTTAATATTTTTATACAAACAAATTTGCTCTGAGTTCAGTGTTTGAGTGTGTGACATCATTTGCTGATTGAGTGTGTACAACAAATGCTTAACACTACCCTCTGATAAAGCCTTACTGCTCGCCCACACTACCACAAATAGAGAGTAAGGTGCCATCTACTTTTACCTCTGCCTACCTTTGGGGATCCACTGGACTCTGTGCACACTATACCTCACTTTGGCAAGTATATACAGAGCTAGCTTCCTGCAATTACCACTAGTTGGTTATAATGTGCACAGAGTCCAGGGGTTCCCCAAAAGTGTACCGGGCTCAATGTAAAACCCAAAGTACTCTATTAGTGGTTGTGTGTGCGAGCAGCCTTAGGCCTAACACAGAGGGGTGTAAGACATTTATTGCACAAAAGTGATCAATAATGGAAACACGACTCAAGAAGGATATCCAGACCAATTTTAGTAAAATATACTTTGTATTTTATTTTAAGACCAAGAGCTTCACAATAAGGTAAGTACATGTTCGAGGCATATGAGCTGCAGAATACATACTTGTGCATAGATCGCCAACTGGTGGTGGGCTCGGATATTTGCAGTTTGTTCTTGTCTTGGAAGAAGTCTTTGTAGTCACGAGATGGGTGACTCCTCCCTTGGACGATAGTGCGCATGGGCATCAACTCCATCCTCAGATTGTATTTTTCCGCCATCGGGTTCGGATGTGACTTGCTGCGCTCCGGTTCGGTACCGTGTTTCCAACCCTTTTCGACGCGCAACCATCACTACTCGACAGTATTGTTTAGTTCGCGTGCCCTTCGACGCGCTAACTTCAAAATCCTCGATTCCGGTCGTCGACGCGGGCCGCTGGGCCTATCGGCGCCATTCGGGCCTACGGCTAATGGAAAGGACTCCATTTAAAAAATGCCCCCAGTGTGGAGCTAAATTTCCACACAGTGATCACCACAAGGTCTGCAACCGTTGCCTCTCGCCAGAACACGAAGAAATGGATTGCCAGGCCTGTGCCTCTTTTCGCTCCACAAAGACTATCCGTGATCGCCGGGCTCGACGACACGTTATGGCTCAACAAGCTACACCGGCGCCACACAACATCTTCGACGAAGGCCCCGATGTTCCAGAGGCAGAGGATTCAGAGGAGCTCGACATCGTCTCTGAAGCTGACGACTCCGATGACCACATCACTCAGCGTCAACGAGTGAGTACAAACGTCCATGTCCCTGCCCCACCAGATAAACAGAAGGCTCCGGTCAAAACTTCGCCTGAAGGCCTTAGTCTAGACCGAGTGAAAACTTCAGAAGCCCCGCCTCCGGGCCCGGCTCCGAAGACAAACGAAAAGCCTTCCGGCAGCTCGGGACCGAGCAAGCCGCATATCAGTACCCATAAGACACCTTCGGTACCGAAATCAGGGATACACCCTATTCCCGTTACGTCCAAAAAGGCCTCGGTATCGAACCTTTCGGCACCGAAAGACCATAAGGCCTCGGAACCGAACAAACACCGAAAACCTTCGGATCCGAAGAAAATTCCCGACTCGGCACCGACGTCGAAGCCAAAGGAGCACAAGAACTCTCCTACGGCTTCAGAGTCCAAATCAAAACCACGTTCGGAACCGAAAAAATCGGCACCGAAAGCAGACAACAAGCAGGAAGAACTTTTTCGACCAGATCCTATCGATCCAAAACAAAAGACTTTACATGTGGACCCTAAAACAGGCCATATTGTCAGTCTCTAAACAAAGAAGAGGAAATCAGATACCTCACACCCTTCTTAGGTACCTGCCAAGAAAAGAGACTTTGCAACTTCACCCCTAAGACCCTGTTCTCCTATTCTTCCTACCAAACCTTTGTCTCCCACAAACTCTCCTATACACTCTCCTAGATTCTCTCCAATACTTCCATACTCACCACCGGATGAGGATGATCTAGGGGACGGGGGTGGACACCATAAGGACCCTTTAGATGACCCTGATGATGACACTACTCCACCACAGAATACATGGAACGATTACAACAATCCCACAGATCCTCCAGACCTTCCTGATCCGGATGTATACCCATCTAGGCCATCCCCCCAGATGACAATATAGGATTTAGTCAGCTCATTAATAGGGCTGCGCAATATCATGGCATTGAACTTCATTCAGACCCCATGGACGAAGACTTCCTACTTGACACATTTGCTCAGTCACAAAAAACAATACATACGTTGCCCATGCTTAAAGGTGTCCTTAAACATGCACCAGACATATTTAAAGACCCTGTTAGGACCAGGATCCTCAATCCTCGGATTGATAAAGTACAAACCTGCCCCATACGATCTAATTTACATTAAAGGACAACTCCCTTTAGATTCTTTGGTAGTCTCCAATGCAAGAAAACGTGCTAATTCCCAAACCTCTGGTGATGCTCCACCTCCAGACAAAGAGTCTAAACTGCTAGATGCATCAGGTAAACAAGTTGCCTCCCAAGTAGCCAATCACTGGAGAATAGCTAATGCACAGCCATTGCTCGCCAGATACGACAGGGCTCACTACGATGAGCTCGAAGATCTTATTCAACATTTACCTGACCAATACAAAGCCAAGGCCAACGATCTGGTCCAAGAGGGCAAATTAATTACCAATGCATCCACAAATGTGCCCTCGATGCAGCAGACACCGCATCTAGATCTCTCAACACCAGTGTTTTACTTCGCAGACATGCATGGTTGCGCATTTCTGGGTTTAAACAAGAAGTGCAAACAACTATCCTAAATCAGCCGTTCGATCAAGAGCACCTCTTTGGCCCAGCTGTGGATACAGCTTTGGACAAAATGAAAAAAGACACAGACACTGCAAAATCTATGGGAGCATTACAGTCTCACACACCACGAGGTTCCTTTCGTCGCTCCTTATATAGGGGCGCATCCAAAAACATTAGCAGACACTACTTCCTCCACCTACAAGAGTCCCACACAAACATCACCTAACAAGGCATATTTCAGAGGTGGGTACAGAGGAAATAATAACAAGGGTAGAGGTCGAGGTAACAATAACCGAATCTCCCCTACTATCAAACAATGACTTCCCTCCTCTCCCTCCAGACCATTCCACTCCGGTCGGAGGAAGGCTCTCACAGTTCCTACCTGTCTGGAACTCCATCACTACAGACAGGTGGGTAAGACAAATTATCCAGTATGGTTACTGCCTGGAACTTACCGCAACTCCCCCAACCATACCACCCAAACAACGTCCAATGTCCACGGAACATCTGACACTCCTCAAACAAGAAGTTCTCTCACTTCTTCAAAAGCATGCAATAGAACCAGTTCCCCTCCAGCATCAAGGCACAGGGGTTTACTCCCTTTATTTTCTCATCCCCAAAAAAGATGGTACTCTCACACCAATATTGGACCTCAGACCTCTGAATATCTACATACAATCAGACCATTTTCACATGGTCACCCTTCAACAGGTCCTCCCACTGCTCCAGCAAGGCGATTTCCTTGCCACTCTAGATCTCAAGGATGCCTACTTCCATATTCCTATACACCCTGCTCACAGGAAATATCTAAGGTTCATAGTGGACGGTCAGCACTATCAATTCAAGGTCCTCCCATTCGGAGTGACCACAGCACCGCGAGTATTCACAAAGTGTCTCGCAGTAGTAGCCGCCCACTTGCGAAGACAACAGATTGATGTCTTCCCATACCTGGACGACTGGCTCATAAAAGCCAAGTCATACAGCCAATGTGTTCACCACACTCTCCAAACAATTCACTTGCTTCACGACTTGGGGTTCACAATAAACCTCACCAAGTCAGATCTTCAGCCGTCCCACATACATCAGTATCTAGGGGCCACAATAGATACTGCCAAAGCCCTAGCATACCCCAATCCAGTCAGAATAGCCAGTATGCAAACCCTCATAACAAAATTTCAGCCTCAACACTCACTACCAGCTCGAGTGTTTATGCAGCTAATCGGAATTATGGCCTCTTGCATTTTCATAGTACCACACGCAAGGCTTCAGATGCGCCCTCTACAAGAATGTTTAGCTTGTCAGTGGAACCAGGCTCAAGGGCAAATTTTAGATCTGGTGTTGGTGGACAGCCGCACTCCTCGCTCTCTGCAGTGGTGGAACACACAAAACCTTTCCAAAGGGCGGCCGTTCCTAGACCCAGTTCCACAGATAGTGCTAACAGCGGACGCATCGCTCACCGGCTGGGGAGCCCATCTCCTAAACCATACCATTCAGGGCAAGTGGACCCCTCAACAAAAATTGCTCCACATCAATCACCTGGAGTTACTGGCAATCTTTCTAGCATTAAAATCATTCCAAACACATCTCATCAACAAAACTGTCCTTGTCCGAACAGACAATATGACAGCAATGTATTATATACAAAAACAGGGGGGGACACAGTCTTTACAGCTTTCTCAACGAGCGCAAAGCATATGGAAATGGGCCATCCCACAAAAGATATACCTTCTAGCAGAACATCTTCCAGGGGTACACAATCAGATTGCTGATCTGCTCAGTCGTCAGACACAACAAATCCACGATTGGGAATTTCATCCACAAGTTCTTCTTCCGTTTTTTCAAATGTGGGGCCACCCAGACATAGATCTGTTCGCCACACATGCAAACGCAAAATGCCCAACCTTTGCCGCCAGGTATCCACACCAATTGTCCAAAGGCAATGCGATATGGATGAACTGGTCAGGCAGATTTGCGTACGCTTTTCCGCCACTCCCGCTCATTCCGTTAGTAGTGCGCAAGCTCAAACAACAGTCTCTCAAGATGATCCTGGTTGCTCCAACATGGGCCCGGCAACCTTGGTTCACAACACTCGTCGAACTCTCAGTAGTTCCACACCAAAAGCTACACCTCTCCCCAAAGCTTCTAACACAGAACCGTGGAGAGATGAGGCATCCAGATCCAGCTCAACTAAACCTAGCAATCTGGCTCCTGAAGTCCTAGAGTTCGGTTACCTCAACCTTCCACCGGACTGTATGAACATTATTAAGGAAGCTAGACGCCCTACTACTAGAGCTTGTTATGCAGCCAAATGGAAAAGATTTGTCATTTACTGCAATAACAACAAAATTGACCCACTAGATGCTTCAATTCAGAACATAATTTGTTATTTACTGCATCTACAAAGATGTAATCTAGCATACACATCCATAAGACTGCATCTTGCTGCCCTTGCCGCTTACCTACAAAACAGACCACATTTGTCATTGTTTAGGGTACCTGCCATCAAAGCGTTTATGGAAGGCCTTAAAAGGAGAATTCCTCCCACAATCCCACCATCTCCAGTGTGGAATTTAAACATTGTCCTTACTAGGCTCATGGGTCACCCATTTGAACCTCTACACAAATGCGAACTGCAGTTCCTTACATGGAAAGGAGCTGTTTGAGGCATATGAGCTGCAGATTGTACACTTTTGCATAGATCGCCATCTGGTGTTGGGCTCGGATGTTTGCATGTTGTTTTTGTCTTCGAAGAAGTCTTTGTAGTCACGAGGTTGGTGACTCCTCCTTCGGTCGACAGTGCGCATGGGCATCGGCTCCATCCTTAGATTGTTTTTTTCCGCCATCTGGTTCGGATGCGACTTGCTGCGCTCCGGGTTGGTGTTGTTATCGAATCCCCTTTCGACGCGCAATCACAGCTAACCGACGGTATTGTCTCGATCGCGTATCCTTCGACGCCCCCTCGACGAAAACTTCGAAAATCTTCGACATCGGCAAACTTCGACGCGGGCCGTTGGGCCTACTCGCGCCGGTAGCGACGGACGTCGATGGAACGGACTCCCTTTAAAAAATGTCCCCAGTGTGGTGCTAAATTCCCACACTCTGACCTCCATCCCGTTTGTAATCTGTGCCTCTCTCCAGAACATAGAGAGGACGACTGTGAGGCTTGTCTTTCATTCAAATCCAAGAAGACTATCCGGGATCGACGAGCTCGACGCCACGAATTGTCCCGAGGCACAGGTTCCTTTCCGGACATCTTCCATCCAGGTCCCGACAGCCTTCCGGAACCAGAAGAGGAACAGGTCTCGGTCTCCGAAGCAGACGACTCCGACGCCGAAGATGACATCACCACGGCGCAATGGGACGTGAGTACCGAGACCCCCGCCCCACCCAAGCCCATACCAAAGGCTCCGGTGACACCTTTGCCTCAGGGCTCAGGTCCACACCGAACGAAAACTTCGAGCGCCCCGCGTCCGGGCCCGGCTCCGAAGTATGGAGAAAAGCCTTCCGGTTCGAGCCAGCCACCCGGTTCCGAAAAACCATCTTCGGCACCGAAAATTAAGTCACCCGAGATGCCGCGCCCTCCTCTCTCGGCACCGGAGAAACATTCGGCGCCGAAACCGGCAAAAGACCCCTCGGCACCGAAGCAGCCGGATAAGACCTTGGCACCAAAGCAGCCGGATAAGACCTCGGCACCGAAGCATACAGATAAGCCTTCGACACCGAAGACGTCGGAACCGAAAACATCAAAGGAGAAGCCTCCCAAACAAACACCTCCGGAGCCAAAACAACCCGCACCGAAGGTCTCTGTACCAGGAAAGGCTTCTATACCGGACATTGCCACTAAACAGCCAAGACCAGTTTCTATGGAGAAATCTTCCACACCGAACAAAACCATCGATCCCGAAGAACTTTCTCCCCGATCCAAAGCAATCCACCATTTTGATTCACCCAAAGACTGGTCATATAGTTACCAAGCTACCTACAAAGAGGAAACCAGAGCATTTATCACATGCACCAGTTCCTCTCAAGAAAATGCACATAGCTACTAATACTTCACCACCACCTTCACCACCCCCCCCACCAATTAACCCTAATTTACTTTTTTCTCCAGCACATTCTCCACAACCACAGGATAGTGACGAGGAACATAGGGATGGGCAAGAAGACGAAGACGTAGTGCCACTTGACACTGAGGATCCTAATGATCCACCACAGGATACAGACCCATGGCATGATTTAAATACTGATCCTGATCTTAATAATGATCCGGACTACTACCCCTCAAAACCATCTCCACCAGATGACAATGTGGGTTTTGCCCAGTTAATTAATAGGGCCGCAACATACCATGGAGTCAAACTACATTCAGACCCTGTAGAAGAGGATTTTCTTTTGGAGACCTTCGATCAACCACAAAAATCTACCCATGTATTGCCAATGCTTAAAGGTCTTCTTAGACACGCTCCTGAGGTGTTCAAAGACCCAGTTAGAGCTAGGGTTCTTAACCCCAGAGTAGATAAAAAATACAAGGCAGCTCCTACCGACCCCATCTACATCAAGGGTCAACTCCCTTTAAATTCCCTAGTCGTAGCCAATGCGCGCAAACGAGCAAACTCTCGGGGATCAGGTGACACACCACCTCCTGACAAGGAATCAAAGTTATTAGACGCATCAGGCAAGCGTATGGCGTCTCAAGCTGCCAACTCCTGGAAAATAGCAAAAACACAAGCCCTTCTAGCAAGGTACAATAGGGCTCACTATGATGAGCTGGAAAAGCTCATTCAACACCTCCCTCAACAATATAAGGACAAAGCCCATGACCTTATACAGGAAGGCAAACTAATTACTAATACTTCCATAAAATGCGCGCTCGACGCAGCAGACACCGCGTCCCGCGCAATAAACGCTAGTGTTTTGCTACGCAGACATGCCTGGCTCAGGGTGTCTGGCTATAAACAAGAGGTACAAAATACCATCCTAAATCAGCCTTTTGATCAGGAGCACCTCTTTGGCCCTGCAGTGGACACATCTTTAGAAAAGATAAAAAAAGGACACGGAGACTGCCAAGTCTATGGGAGCATTGCAGTCACCCTCTACCAGAGGCTCCTTTCGGCGTTCCTTCTATAGAGCAGGCTCCAAAACAAATACACCAGAGCACCCGTCCTCATCCTATAAAAGTCCCAACCAGGGCTCCTTTTCTAGAGGATACTCCAGGGGAGGTTACAGGGGAAACAACAATAAGGGCAGAGGCAGGGGTAATAACACCCGCAGCTCCCCTAGCACCAAACAGTGACTTCCCTGCGCTTCCCCCCCGACCATCCCACTCCTGTCGGGGGGACGCCTGTCACAGTTCCTACTGGGATTCCATCACAACAGACAGGTGGGTAAGACAAATTATCCAGTATGGTTATTGCCTGGAACTCACTTCTACCCCTCCCAACATTCCTCCCAAACAGCGTCCAATGTCATCAGAACACCTAACGCTTCTCAAACAGGAGGTTCTTGCGCTATTACAAAAACATGCAATAGAACCGGTTCCCTTGCTCCATCAGGGCACAGGGGTCTATTCCCTCTATTTTCTCATTCCAAAAAAGGACAGCTCTCTCAGGCCAATACTGGACCTCAGACCGCTAAACTTTTACATCCAATCAGACCACTTCCACATGGTCACCTTACAACAAGTGCTTCCACTACTCCAGCAAGGCGACTTTCTCTCCACCCTAGATCTAAAGGACGCCTACTTCCACATTCCCATTCATCCCGCTCACAGGAAGTATCTCAGGTTTGTGGTAGATGGCCAACACTACCAGTTCAAGGTTCTACCATTCGGAGTCACCACGGCACCCAGAGTTTTCACCAAGTGCCTCGCAGTGGTTGCAGCTCATTTGAGAAGACAACACATTCATGTCTTCCCTTATCTGGACGACTGTGAGAAAGTGCCATCTTTCTTACATGGTATGCCCCCACTTTTTGCTGAATGGCTGATGTACTTTGACTGAGTGTGCCCTGGGCTCCTGCCAACCAGGTACCCAGGGCCTGTGTTCCTTCCCTAAAATTGCATTGATACCTACACCCAATTGACATCCCTGGCCACAGGTCAGCCCCTGGTAAATGGTACCATGGGTACCCAGGGCACTGTGACCAGGGAAGGCCCCTAAGGGCTGCAGCACTTGTTGTGCCACCCTTAGGGACCCTGCACCTTTACACACACACACTGCCTTTGCAGGCTGCGTGTCTTGGTGCAGAACAAAAGTGAAGAGTCGACATGGCTCACATCCCTGTGTGCCATGCCTACAAGCCACTGCCCTGGCCTAGGTCAGCCACCCCTCTAGCTGGGTGCACTATGCCAGTGGTGAGGGCATAGAGGCATGAGCCCTGTGCCCCTACAGTGCCCAAGTCCATTCTTGGGCATTGTAAGTGCAGTGCTGCCATTAAGAGTATATGGTGCTGGGAGTCTGTCATTACGAACTCCACAGCACCATAATGGCCCCACTGAAGACTAAGAAGTTTGGTATCAAACTTCTCAGCACATTAAACCCCCACTGATGCCAGTGTGGGATTTAATGTAAAACGCACTCCAGAGGGCATCTTAGAGATGCCCCTGAAACCAACCCGACCTCCAGTGTCCGGACTGAGTGGCTGCCCAGGCTGCCACCACCAGACATGTTTCTGGACCCCTGGGTCGAGAGCCTCTGCTCTCAGGGGCCTGAAACAATGCACATCCCGGGACGAGGTGCCAAAGCCTCCTCCCCCAGGATGGGCAGGGGGAGCTTCAAAGGCCTGCCGCCTTTGGAGTTTCCCCAGACCATTTGCTGCTTCCAGCAAACTGGTCCCCACTGGTTCTACCCCCACTCCTGGCGGGAGAACCGGCGGGAAAACCAGAAGCAGGAAATGGGTTGTGCCCACCTCTGCCAACTCCACCCCTAAGGTGGGGGAGGCGAGGTGAAGCACAAACTCGAGTCCCCGCCATCTTGAGGATGGGGGACCTGGCCAACCAGGGACAGGCTCCTGCCCCCTCCCACTGGAGAGGAACAGAATAGGGGGTGTACCCACCCCAGGGAAGGGACCCATTGGTCCCTGCCCTTACCTACCTGTAACCACCCCTAAATTTAGTATTTAGGGGCTCCCTGAACCTTCCTTCCGCAGTTCCCAAATCCGAAAACAAGAAGAGAAGACGAAGCAAGAAGACCAGCCGTGCAGCTGCTAAAAAGGAGGCGACAACAACTGACTTGGCCCCAGCCCTACCGGCCTGTCGACCTCTGAACCTGCTCCTGCGGAATCCCGGCCTCAGCAACCTCACAAACCCCGGAGGACCTGACTTCTGTGCTACAGCCTTCGGCCCAGGGACTCCCACGAGCAGTGGTACTGCTCAAAAGAAAACCTACCAAAGACCCGGCCCTGGCACGGAGCCGCGAAACCTGCACACTCTGCACCCGCCGAGTCCAGCCTGTGCCTGAGTGACCAAAGACCTCGAGGACGACCCCCGGCGATTCTGACCTGGAATCCAGTGGCCAAGGACCCTCCTCGACGACCCAGACGACGCCTGCAGCCTCAGGACAAGGGACCCCTCCAACCGCGACCAGCAGGGGGTAAGATTTCCCGACCTCAAAGACACCCCTGCACCCGGCGCCCCACGGCCCCCTGTGCCCAACTCCTGGGTGTCTACCTATCCTCCAAGACCCCAACTTACCTCCTGAAGTGTTGGTCGTCCCTGAAGAATCACCGTCCCCGAGCCTGCAGCCTTTCTTCACCTTTCACGACCTCTATTGTTTAACATTGAGCGCCCGACGGCTCAAAAGCACCCTGCACCCAGCCGCCCGAGTGCCCCTGGAAGTGCAACCTCTATCCTAACCTACTTCCCTACTTGCCCTGAGCAAGTGACCAGGAGCCCAGCTCCCACAGTCGCGTGGCCTGCTTGCCAGCAGCCACCAACCCGGGGCCCCCCGCCTGCCATAGGATAACATTGGGCCTTCTCACTCTGCACCCGGCCGCCCCTGTGCCGCTGAGGGTGTAAAACTGTACTTACCTGATCCTGGGGGACCCCTGAGTCTTACCCAGAACCTTAACCCTGCCAGTCAAGTACTTACCCGAAATCCGATAACTCACTTTTCTTCCATAGGGTTCCATTGACTGATTTTCTGCGAAATTTCTTCTAAGTGTGGAGTTCTGAAACTTTAGAATATTCACCAAAAATCAACCGAGTCACGAAAACGAAAATACTCACCTAGTATTAGGAGGGGCCTCAGTGCTGGACCCGAGTGCCCAACACTGGCCCTAAAAAGTAATCGCAACGTTACTTACCGTTAACTCACTTTTCCTTCATAGGGATCCATTGACTGGTTTTCTGTGAAATTTCTTCTAAGTGTCGATTTCTGTATTTTACAAATATTCTTTAAAAATCGAACAAACTACAAAAACGTAATTACTTACCTGTTTTAAGTAAATGTCCCAGTGCTGAACCTAGGAGTCCAGCACTGGATTACAAAAGTAACGTAAACATACTTTGCTTGCACACTGTATTTCCTTTCATAGGATAACATTGGTAATTTTATCCAGAAAAGTTTCTAAGTGTCAGCTTTTGAAATATAGTAATATTCTTCAAAAATCACTACAATAACCAAAACGCTTTTTCTTACCTGTTTACAGGAAGTGTCCCAGGACTGAATCCAGGATCCAGTCCTGTGGTTAGAAAAGTGCTCTGCAAAGTAATCAATTGTAATTAAGCATAATTTTCCATTGAGCTCAATGTTGCATTGAATTTGACCCTGTGTTGCCTCTTGCACCAACTGTGATTACCACTATCTAAAAAGTCTATTGCCTATCTGTAAGGTGAATAACCAAAGCATCTCATACTGAGAAAGTATATTTTGACCCTATTGTTGGTTCTAAAATAAAACAAGCATATATTTTTTATATACAAACCATTGGCCTAGAGTTCAGTTCTTGAGTGTGTGGCTTCATTTGCTGACTGAGTGTGTACAACAAATGCTTTACACTGTCCTCTGATACTGCCTTACTGCTCGACCAAGCTACCACTTTGGAGAGTAAGGTTATATCTAACTTTAGCCTCTGTCAACCCTCTGGGGACTGTGGACTCTGTACACCCTGAACCTTACTTGGGTACAGTATATACAGAGCCACTTTCCTACATTGGTGGATCAGCGGTGGGATACAAACTTGCATTTGTTGGACTACTTGGTTACCATCTGATCACACGACAGAACTCTTAAATTGCCTTTAGAATTCTGATTTTTTAATTGGCATTTTTTTTACCAAATTACTAAAAGTCTTGTTAGGGCCTTGCTTAAGTCCCTGTAGCATCTTAGAAAATAAAAAGTCACTATAGCCAAGGTTAGAGGGGTTAGAATTTTTTTTTTTTAAAATGTCTCAAGACAAGAACCCAGCTATTAGTGAAGATAATAATGACATACAGGAACTGGTTGAGGAGCTCGACCTCACCCCTTATCTTCATTTGTCTTTCAAAGAGATAAGGTCCTTATGCAAACTTAAAGATATACCAATGGGCCAGCATCCAACCAAACAAGGGCTCCAGGAGCTCCTGGCTGAGTATGCTAAAGCCCACCCCTCTGAGCATGGTGATGACCCAACAGAGGAGGAAAGGAATGAGGAGGATGGGGATGGTAACCCACCTCCATCACTTCCTAGGGAAGATAGGGTCCCTGCACCCTTAACTCCAAGAATAGACCTCTGGGGACCTAGGGGCCACCTAGGTGGTCCTGGTCCCAGAGAGGACACTGAGGATACCCTCAGTGAGGAGGACAACTTGTTAGCCAGGTTGGCCAAACGACTGGACCTAGAGACCAGACTCCTGGCTCTAGAGAAGGAAAGACAGGAGATGGGTTTAGCACCCATCAATGGTGGCAGCAATACTAAAAATAAGGATAGGGAGGAAACTTCTGAACCTAAAATCCCCAAAGGGATTGTCCCTAAGTTTGAGGAAGGTGATGACATCACCAAATGGTTCACAGCCTTTGAGAGGGCTTGTGAAATAAGAAGAGTAAAGAAACCTCTGTGGGGGGCACTCCTGTGGGAACTGTTCTCTGGTAACTGCAGAGACAGGCTTCTGACCCTCTCTGGGCCAGATGCAGGGTCCTATGACCTCATGAAGAGTACTCTGATTGAGGGATTTGGGCTCACTACTGAGGAGTATAGAATTAGATTCAGGGGGCTCACAAAACCCAGACCCAGTCCTGGATTGACTTCGTGGACTACTCAGTAAAGACACTGGATGGCTGGTTAGCTGGACATAATGTGCATGATTTTTCTGGACTTTACAATTTGTTTATGAAGGAACACATACTAAGTAATTGCACAAATGAAAAGTTGCATCAGCATTTGGTAGACCTAGGTCTAATTTCTCCCCAAGAATTGGGAAAGAAGGCAGACCACTGGGTCAAGACTAGGGTGACAAGGACAACCACTGGGGGTGACCAAAGAAGGTGGTCACCAAACCCCCAGGGGAAAGGTGGTGAGAATCCCCAAGATAAAAAGTCTGAGTCTTCCAAAGGGCCCCAAAAACCTGTTCAGGGGGTGGGTCCCAAACTACTCCCTATGTGCCTCAACCCTATAGGGGAAGAACTTTGATCCCTTGAAGGCCTGGTGTAATAACTGTAAGAAGTCAGGACACCTCACTGTAGACAAAACTTGCCCCCACAACAAAGCCCCTAAGGCACCCAGTACAGCTACTCCTGGGGCAGCAAGTTTACAGATGGGATCAGAAGTGTACCCTGAGCAAATCTGGGAACCCACTGAGGCAAGTCTGGTCTCCCTAGGGGAAGTGGAATTTGCCACTGTAGCTGTGTGGCCACCCAACTTAAAGAAGTATTTGCAATACCCCTGGGTGAATGGAACTAGAGTAGAGGCTCTGAGGGATACAGGTGCCAGTGTCACTATGGTGAGGGACACACTGGTTTCCCCTGAGCAATACTTGATTGGGAAAACTTACCCAGTCACCAATGCTGACAGTGTCACCACTAGTCATCCCATGGCCATGGTGACATTAGGCTGGGGGGTTACTGGCCTGAAGCAGGTAGTGGTCTCTCCGAAGTTACCAGCTGCATGTCTGCTAGGAAATGATCTGGAAACCTCAGCCTGGGCAGAGGTGGAGCTAAAGGCCCATGCAGCCATGCTGGGCATCCCTGAATTGGTGTGTGTAAAAACAAGAGCACAGAGCAAAAGGCAGGGTGAAGAAATAGTGTTGGAGCCTGAAATGATGGCCCAGCCTACCAAGAGAAAAGGAAAGAAGACTGGCGGACCAGCTTCTACACAGTCACAAGAGCAGGACCCCTCTCCTCAGGGAGAGAACCTGGAAGCCCCAGAGGGAACTGAGCCCCTAGAGCTTGACCCTTACCAGGTTGAACTCTTGGGCCCAGGGGGACCCTCTAGGGAAGAGCTGTGCCAGGGACAGCAAGACTGTCCCACTCTTGAAAGCCTGAGGCAGCAAGCTGTTTCAGAAGCCAAGGGAGATGTCAGTGGTACCCACAGAGTCTATTGGGAAGAGGGATTACTGTACACTGAGGCAAAAGACCCCAACCCTGGAACCACCAGGAGAGTGGTAGTGCCCCAGAAGTACAGGGAGTTCCTCCTAACTTTGGCTCATGACATCCCCTAGCTGGACATCTGGGCCAAACCAAAACTTGGGAAAGGCTAGTTAGCCACTTTTACTGGCCCCAGATGCACCAAAAGGTGAAGGAGTTTGTCAGCTCCTGTGTTACCTGTCAAGCCAGTGGCAAGACAGGTGGCCATCCAAAGGCCCCCTGATACCACTACCTGTGGTGGGGGTTCCCTTTGAAAGGGTAGGTGTGGACATAGTGGGTCCACTGGAACCTCCCACAGCCTCAGGGAACAAATTCATACTGGTGGTAGTGGATCATGCCACTAGGTATCCTGAGGCTATTCCCCTTAGGACTACTACAGCTCCTGCAGTAGCCAAAGCCCTCATTGGTGTCTTCACCAGGGTAGGGTTTCCTAAGGAGGTGGTTTCAGACAGAGGTTCCAACTTCATGTCTGCTTACCTGACCCACATGTGGAAGGAGTGTGGGGTGCAGTACAAGTTTACTACACCCTACCACCCACAAACCAATGGCCTTGTTGAGAGGTTCAACAAGACATTGAAAGGCATGATCATGGGGCTCCCTGAAAAACTCAAAAGGAGATGGGATGTCCTACTACCATGCCTGCTTTTCGCTTACAGAGAAGTGCCACAGAAGGGGGTAGGTTTCTCACCCTTTGAACTTCTGTTTGGCCATCCTGTGAGGGGACCACTCTGTCTTGTAAAGGAGGGCTGGGAGAGACCTCTCCAAGAACCCAAACAAGATATAGTGGACTATGTGCTTGGCCTAAGGTCCAGAATGGCTGAGTACATGGAAAAGGCATCCAAGAACCTTGAGGCCAGCCAGGAGCTTCAGAAGCACTGGTATGACCAAAAAGCTGCACTGGTTGAATTCCAACCTGGGCAACAGGTATGGGTTTTGGAGCCAGTGGCACCAAGGGCCCTCCAGGACAGATGGAGTGGCCCTTACCCTATCCTAGAGAAAAAGAGTGAGGTCACCTACCTGGTTGACCTGGGCACCAGCAGGACACCCAAAAGGGTTATCCATGTGAACCGCCTAAAACTCTACAATGACAGGGCTGACATCACCATGCTGATGGTGACAGATGAGGAACAGGAAGCTGAGAGTGAACCTCTCCCTGATCTCCTCTCCCACAGCCCAAAAGATGGGTCAGTAGATGGAGTTGTCTTTTCAGACACCCTCACTGCCCAACAGCAGACTGACTGCAAGCAAGTCTTGCAGCAGTATGCTGGGCTCTTTCCTTGACCCCTGGTCTGACAAACTGGTGTACCCATGATGTGGACACTGGTGACAGTGCACCTGTCAAAAACAAGATCTATCGTCAGTCAGACCAAGTTAAGGAAAGCATCAGAGCTGAAGTCAGCAAGATGCTGGAGCTAGGGTTATTGAGCCCTCTGAGAGCCCCTGGGCTAGCCCAGTGGTTCTGGTCCCCAAACCTCATCAAAAGGGTGAAAAGAGAGAGATGAGGTTTTGTGTGGACTATAGGGGTCTCAACTCTGTCACCAAGACAGATGCACACCCTATCCCAAGAGCTGATGAACTGATAGACAGATTGGGTGCAGCCAAATACCTGAGTACCTTTGACTTAACTGCAGGGTACTGGCAGATTGGCATGGCCCCAGGAGCCAAACAGAAAACAGCATTCTCCACACCTGATGGGCATTTTCAGTTCACTGTTATGCCCTTTGGTTTAAAGAATGCCCCTGCCACCTTCCAGAGGTTGGTGAATCAAGTCCTTGCTGGGTTGGAGTCCTTTAGTGCAGCTTATCTTGATGATATTGCTGTCTTCAGTTCCACCTGGCAGGATCACCTGGTCCACCTTGGGAAGGTTTTAAAGGCCCTGCAAACTGCAGGCCTAACTATCAAGGCATCCAAATGCCAGATAGGGCAGGGCACTGTGGTGTACTTGGGCCACCTGGTTGGTGGAGGCCAGGTACAACCCTTACAGCCCAAGATCCAGGCTATCCTGGACTGGGTAGCTCCAACAACTCAGACCCAAGTCAGGGCATTCCTTGGCTTGACTGGGTACTACAGGAGGTTTGTGAAGGGATATGGGTCCATTGTGACTCCCTCACAGAACTCACCTCCAAGAAGATGCCAAAGAAAGTAAACTGGACAGTCTGTTGCCAAAAGGCTTTTGACACTCTGAAAGAAGCAATGTGCTCAGCACCAATTCTAAAAGCACCAGATTATGCCAAGCAGTTCATTGTGCAGACTGATGCCTCTGAGCTAGGGATAGGAGCGGTCCTATCCCAGACCAATGATGAAGGCCAAGACCAACCTGTTGCTTTTATAAGCAGAAGGCTTCTCCCCAGGGAGCAGCGTTGGAGTGCCATTGAGAGGGAGGCCTTTGCTGTGGTCTGGTCCCTGAAGAAGCTGAGGCCCTACCTGTTTGGAACTCACTTCCTAGTTCAAACTGACCACAGACCTCTCAGGTGGCTAATGCAAATGAAAGGAGAAAACCCAAAACTGTTGAGGTGGTCCATCTCCCTACAGGGAATGGACTTTGAAGTGGAACACAGACCTGGCACTGCCCATGCCAATGCAGATGGCCTTTCCAGGTTCTTCCACTTAGACAATGAAGACTCCATAGGGCAAGGTTAGTCTCATCATCTTTCGTTTGGGGGAGTTGTGTGAGAAAGTGCCATCTTTCTTACATGGTATGCCCCCACTTTTTGCTGAATGGCTGATGTACTTTGACTGAGTGTGCCCTGGGCTCCTGCCAACCAGGTACCCAGGGCCTGTGTTCCTTCCCTAAAATTGCATTGATACCTACACCCAATTGACATCCCTGGCCACAGGTCAGCCCCTGGTAAATGGTACCATGGGTACCCAGGGCACTGTGACCAGGGAAGGCCCCTAAGGGCTGCAGCACTTGTTGTGCCACCCTTAGGGACCCTGCACTCTTACACACACACACTGCCTTTGCAGGCTGCGTGTCTTGGTGCAGAACAAAAGTGAAGAGTCGACATGGCTCACATCCCTGTGTGCCATGCCTACAAGCCACTGCCCTGGCCTAGGTCAGCCACCCCTCTAGCTGGGTGCACTATGCCAGTGGTGAGGGCATAGAGGCATGAGCCCTGTGCCCCTACAGTGCCCAAGTCCATTCTTGGGCATTGTAAGTGCAGTGCTGCCATTAAGAGTATATGGTGCTGGGAGTCTGTCATTACGAACTCCACAGCACCATAATGGCCCCACTGAAGACTAAGAAGTTTGGTATCAAACTTCTCAGCACATTAAACCCCCACTGATGCCAGTGTGGGATTTAATGTAAAACGCACTCCAGAGGGCATCTTAGAGATGCCCCTGAAACCAACCCGACCTCCAGTGTCCGGACTGAGTGGCTGCCCAGGCTGCCACCACCAGACATGTTTCTGGACCCCTGGGTCGAGAGCCTCTGCTCTCAGGGGCCTGAAACAATGCACATCCCGGGACGAGGTGCCAAAGCCTCCTCCTCCAGGATGGGCAGGGGAGCTTCAAAGGCCTGCCGCCTTGGAGTTTCCCCAGACCATTTGCTGCTTCCAGCAAACTGGTCCCCACTGGTTCTACCCCCACTCCTGGCGGGAGAACCGGCGGGAAAACCAGAAGCAGGAAATGGGTTGTGCCCACCTCTGCCAACTCCACCCCTAAGGTGGGGGAGGCGAGGTGAAGCACAAACTCGAGTCCCCGCCATCTTGAGGATGGGGGACCTGGCCAACCAGGGACAGGCTCCTGCCCCCTCCCACTGGAGAGGAACAGAATAGGGGTGTACCCACCCCAGGGAAGGGACCCATTGGTCCCTGCCCTTACCTACCTGTAACCACCCCTAAATTTAGTATTTAGGGGCTCCCTGAACCTTCCTTCCGCAGTTCCCAAATCCGAAAACAAGAAGAGAAGACGAAGCAAGAAGACCAGCCGTGCAGCTGCTAAAAAGGAGGCGACAACAACTGACTTGGCCCCAGCCCTACCGGCCTGTCGACCTCTGAACCTGCTCCTGCGGAATCCCGGCCTCAGCAACCTCACAAACCCCGGAGGACCTGACTTCTGTGCTACAGCCTTCGACCCAGGGACTCCCACGAGCAGTGGTACTGCTCAAAAGAAAACCTACCAAAGACCCGGCCCTGGCACGGAGCCGCGAAACCTGCACACTCTGCACCCGCCGAGTCCAGCCTGTGCCTGAGTGACCAAAGACCTCGAGGACGACCCCCGGCGATTCTGACCTGGAATCCAGTGGCCAAGGACCCTCCTCGACGACCCAGACGACGCCTGCAGCCTCAGGACAAGGGACCCCTCCAACCGCGACCAGCAGGGGGTAAGATTTCCCGACCTCAAAGACACCCCTGCACCCGGCGCCCCACGGCCCCCTGTGCCCAACTCCTGGGTGTCTACCTATCCTCCAAGACCCCAACTTACCTCCTGAAGTGTTGGTCGTCCCTGAAGAATCACCGTCCCCGAGCCTGCAGCCTTTCTTCACCTTTCACGACCTCTATTGTTTAACATTGAGCGCCCGACGGCTCAAGCACCCTGCACCCAGCCGCCCGAGTGCCCCTGGAAGTGCAACCTCTATCCTAACCTACTTCCCTACTTGCCCTGAGCAAGTGACCAGGAGCCCAGCTCCCACAGTCGCGTGGCCTGCTTGCCAGCAGCCACCAACCCGGGGCCCCCGCCTGCCATAGGATAACATTGGGCCTTCTCACTCTGCACCCGGCCGCCCCTGTGCCGCTGAGGGTGTAAAAACTGTACTTACCTGATCCTGGGGGACCCCTGAGTCTTACCCAGAACCTTAACCCTGCCAGTCAAGTACTTACCCGAAATCCGATAACTCACTTTTCTTCCATAGGGTTCCATTGACTGATTTTCTGCGAAATTTCTTCTAAGTGTGGAGTTCTGAAACTTTAGAATATTCACCAAAAATCAACCGAGTCACGAAAACGAAAATACTCACCTAGTATTAGGAGGGGCCTCAGTGCTGGACCCGAGTGCCCAACACTGGCCCTAAAAAGTAATCGCAACGTTACTTACCGTTAACTCACTTTTCCTTCATAGGGATCCATTGACTGGTTTTCTGTGAAATTTCTTCTAAGTGTCGATTTCTGTATTTTACAAATATTCTTTAAAAATCGAACAAACTACAAAAACGTAATTACTTACCTGTTTTAAGTAAATGTCCCAGTGCTGAACCTAGGAGTCCAGCACTGGATTACAAAAGTAACGTAAACATACTTTGCTTGCACACTGTATTTCCTTTCATAGGATAACATTGGTAATTTTATCCAGAAAAGTTTCTAAGTGTCAGCTTTTGAAATATAGTAATATTCTTCAAAAATCACTACAATAACCAAAACGCTTTTTCTTACCTGTTTACAGGAAGTGTCCCAGGACTGAATCCAGGATCCAGTCCTGTGGTTAGAAAAGTGCTCTGCAAAGTAATCAATTGTAATTAAGCATAATTTTCCATTGAGCTCAATGTTGCATTGAATTTGACCCTGTGTTGCCTCTTGCACCAACTGTGATTACCACTATCTAAAAAGTCTATTGCCTATCTGTAAGGTGAATAACCAAAGCATCTCATACTGAGAAAGTATATTTTGACCCTATTGTTGGTTCTAAAATAAAACAAGCATATATTTTTTTATATACAAACCATTGGCCTAGAGTTCAGTTCTTGAGTGTGTGGCTTCATTTGCTGACTGAGTGTGTACAACAAATGCTTTACACTGTCCTTCTGATACTGCCTTACTGCTCGACCAAGCTACCACTTTGGAGAGTAAGGTTATATCTAACTTTAGCCTCTGTCAACCCTCTGGGGGACTGTGGACTCTGTACACCCTGAACCTTACTTGGGTACAGTATATACAGAGCCACTTTCCTACAACGACTGGCTCATAAAAGCAAAATCCCACAGCAGCTGTGTTCAACACACACTCCGTACCATACAACTGCTTCACAGTCTGGGATTCACACTAAATCAGGGCAAATCCCATCTCCAACCGTCCAGAATACAACAATATCTAGGGGCTACAATAAATACTTCCACAGCCCTAGCAATATCCCAACCCAGTCAGGATAAGTGCTATACAGATGTTAATTCAAAAATTTCAGCCACAACACTCACTACCAGCAAGAGTGTTCATGCAACTAATAGGGATGATGGCCTCTTGCATTTTTCTCGTTCCTCATGCAAGACTACAAATGCGTCCATTACAAGAGTGCCTAGCACGTCAGTGGAACCAGGCTCAAGGTCAGCTAACAGATCTGGTGTTGGTGGACGACCGCACCCACCGCTATCTGCAATGGTGGAACACACAGAACCTTTCCAAAGGGCGGTCGTTCCTCGAGCCAGTTCCACAGATAGTGCTAACAGATGCATCGCTCACCGGCTGGGGAGCTCATCTTCAAACCCATACCATTCAAGGTATCTGGACGCCCCAACAAAAACAATTTCACATGAACTACCTGGAATTGTTAGCAATATTCCTAGCATTGAAATCTTTTCAACTGCACCTTCTAGGCAAAGCTGTCCTGATCCGCACAGACAACATGACAGCAATGTATTACATACAGAAGCAAGGGGGACACACTCCCTACAGCTATCACACTTAGCGCAAAGCATATGGAGATGGGCCATTCCGCAGAAACATATACCTCCTGGCAGAACACTTACCAGGAGTACACAATCAGATTGCGGATCTGCTCAGCCGTCAAGCACAACAGATCCACGAATGGGAACTTCATCCTCAAGTTCTTCTCCCATTCTTTCGACTGTGGGGACACCCAGAGATAGATCTGTTTGCCACACACCAAAACGCAAAATGCCCAAACTTCGCATCCAGGTATCCACACCCATTGTCCAAAGGCAATGCACTATGGATGAATTGGTCAAACAAATTTGCTTACGCTTTTCCGCCTCTCCCACTCATTCCGTTAGTGGTGCGGAAACTCAAACAACATTCTCTCACAATGATCCTAGTTGCTCCAACATGGGCAAGGCAACCATGGTTCACAACTCTACTGGAACTATCAGTAGTACCGCATCAAAAGCTACACCTCTCACCCAAATTTCTCACTCAGAACCATGGAGACATAAGACACCCAGATCCCAATCAACTCAACCTTGCGATCTGGCTCCTGAGGTCTTAGTTTGGCTACCTCAATCTCCCGCCAGACTGTATGAATATTATCAAGGAAGCCAGACGCCCTACAACAAGGGCATGCTATGCGGCAAAATGGAAGAGATTCGTCATTTACTGCACGCACAACAAGATCAATCCACTAGATGCTTCCATTCAGAACATCATCTGTTATCTACTGCATCTACAACAATGTAACCTAGCGTATACATCTATTAGGTTACATCTAGCCGCCATAGCAGCCTACCTACAAAACAGACAACATTTGTCCTTGTTTAGAGTTCCTGCTATCAAAGCTTTCATGGAAGGACTTAAAAGAATAATTCCACCAAGAGCTCCACCCTCTCCGGTATGGAACCTTAATATAGTCCTTACCAGGCTAATGGGTCCTCCTTTTGAACCCCTCCACAAATGTGAGCTGCAGTTCCTCACCTGGAAAGTAGCCTTTTTGGTTGCTATCACATCCCTCGGAAGAGTAAGTGAAATCCAGGCATTAACCATACAAGAACCATTTTTACAAATCCATCGTAACAAAGTGGTTCTTAGAACTAACCCAAAATTTTTACCCACAGTAGTATCTGCCTTCCATCTAAACCAGTCTCTTGAACTCCCAGTATTTTTTCCTCAACCAGACTCAGTGGCAGAACGAGCTCTACACACCTTAGATGTTAAAAGAGCAATGCTCTACTACATTGAAAGAACAAAATCTTTTAGGAAAACTAAACAACTTTTTGTGGCTTTCTCCCCACCTCATAAAGGTATTCCTATATCCAAAACAGGAATTACAAGGTGGATTGTAAAATGCATACAAATATGCTACATCAAAGCCAAACGCACATTAACCATTCCCCCTAGAGCTCATTCTACACGCAAACTAGGGGCTTCTATGGCATTCTTAGGGAACATTCCCCTAGATGACATATGCAAAGCAGCAACTTGGGTTACACCACACACCTTCACAAAACACTATTGTGTAGATGTGCAGGCAAAACAACAAGCTAGTGTGGGCCAGGCTGTATTAAGAACACTATTTCAAACTACTGCAACAGATACAGGTAGCCACCGCTAAGGAGGTAACTGCTGTATAGTCTATGCAAAAGTGTACAATCTGCAGCTCATATGCCTCGAACTGAAAATGCTACTTGCCAGTATGCATCTGTTCTTGGCATGTAGAGCTGCAGAGTTGTACACGCCCACCCGCCTCCCCGGATACCTCTATCTGTTCCAGTGTGATCTTACTTAGATACATTACACATGGACATCTTTCTATTTCTCACTACTCCATCTAACCCTACGTGGCAAAAACAATCTAAGGATGGAGCCGATGCCCATGCGCACTGTTGACCGAAGGAGGAGTCACCAACCTCGTGACTACAAAGACTTCTTCGAAGACAAAAACAACATGCAAACATTCGAGCCCAACACCAGATGGCGATCTATGCAAAAGTGTACAACTCTGCAGCTCTACATGCCAAGAACAGATGCATACTGGTAAGTAGCATTTTCCTTCCTTGTCGCAATCACTTCTCTCAGAAGAGTAAGTGAGATCCAGGCTTTAACCATACAAGAACCATTCTTACAAATACATCATAACAAGGTGGTTCTTAGAACAAATCCAAAATTCCTTCCCAAAGTAATCTCTGCTTTCCACCTTAATCAATCTCGTTTTCTTCCCAAAACCATATTCCGTAGCGGAGAGGGCTCTTCACACACTTGATCTCAAAAGAGCTATACATTATTACATTGACAGAACTAAACCTTTTAGAAAGACAAACCAACTGTTTGTAGCTTTCTCTCCACCTCATAAAGGAAACCCAATTGCCAAAGCTGGAATTGCCAGGTGGATAGTCAAATGTATTCAAATATGCTACCACAAGGCAAAACGCACATTAACAATTCCCCCTAGAGCGCATTCAACACGCAAACTAGGGGCTTCCATGGCATTCTTAGGGAACATTCCCTTAGATGACATTTGTAAAGCAGCAACATGGTCCATGCCACACACCTTCACCAAACACTATTGTGTAGATGTGCAGGCAAAACAACAAGCTTCTGTGGGCCAGGCTGTTCTTAAAACACCTTTTCAGACCACTGCAACAGATACAGGTAACCACCGCTAAAGGAGAGCACTGCTATACAGTCTATGCACAAGTATGTATTCTGCAGCTCATATGCCTCGAACGGAAAATGCTACTTACCAGTATGCATCTGTTCTTGGCATGTAGAGCTGCAGAATCACATACGCCCACCCGCCTCCCCGGTACCTCTATCTGTTCCAGCGTTATCTTACTTAGATACTTACACATGGACTTCTTTTCTCTTTCTTACAAACTCCATCATTTCCCTTCATGGCGAAAAACAATCTGAGGATGGAGTCGATGCCCATGCGCACTATCGTCTAAGGGAGGAGTCACCTATCTCGTGACTACAAAGACTTCTTCCAAGACAACAACAAACTGCAAACATCCGAGCCCACCACCAGATGGCGATCTATGCACAAGTATGTGATTCTGCAGCTCTACATGCCAAGAACAGATGCATACTGGTAAGTAGCATTTTCCTTTTAATTAAAAACACTCTTCACTTAGAAAAATCGACACTTAAAAACTTTTAAGCACAGTCCAATGTTATCCTACGGAGAAAACAATATTGCAGTTAAACAGGTATGTAATACACTTACAATCCCAGTCTTCTGAGCCAAGTGTCAGCAAGGGCCAAGGATCAGGGGCGTACCAAAACTGCACCACCAACTGCACAGGGGCAGCCAGGTGCAGATGTGGAGACTGGGGGTGCCTGGAGCCACACTGCTTGCAGGTAAGTAGATCGGTTGCAGGAGCCAAGCTTTGGGGGTTAGATTAAGCACGGGTGGGGGCACAAAGCAGCACCAAACATAGACCACAAATGGCACAGGGGGGCGGCAGGGTGCAATTTCGACGTCAGGAGCCCAATGCTTTTATATGGGGATCCTTCTCTTGGCAGACAGGCTGCAGGCATGGCACCGGAGGTTGCAGGAGGGAGACCAATGACAGCAAACATTAGTAGAGGTGTAGGGGGCCGTAGGGGCACCGTCGGTTCAGTTCTCCAAGTCCCAGGGGCTCTGGGTGCAGGGATGTCTTTTGATGTCGGAGTCTTTTTGCCGGTCGGGGGGAGCCTCTGGATTTACACTGCAGGTGCCACCATGGAGATCAGGAGAGGTCAGCCAATGCTGGACAGAAGGTCAGGATTGCTGGGGAGATTTCACTGCACAGGTGAGCCACTCAGACTCGGGCTGTGGGCGTCTGGTGCAGAGTGGGCAGGAGACCCAGATCTGCCTTGATCCGGTTCCTTGGAGCGTGTTTCTTCTTGGATAGGTCCGCTGTCAATGTGAGATTGGAGTCTTTTTCGAAGGCAGTAGTCGTCCCAGGGTTTTCAGAGGTCACTGGCTGCAAGACTGGTCGCAGGATTGCAGAAGCTGGAGACAGGCCCGTAGGGCTGGGGCCAAGGCAGTCGTCGTCTTCAGTCTTCTCTGCAGGTCATCGCAGATCAGCTTTCCAGGTCCGAGGGACCCACCTAAATAATAGATTTAGAGGTGTTTTAGGGGAGTAGCAGGAAGGGCCAATGGACACCCTTCCTAGTGTGACTACACCCTCTTATTATGCCACCCTCCTGTGGGAGGGTGCATAGACCTAGCCTTGATTGGAGGGGTCCCCCCATCTTCAAAATGGTGGGGACTGAAAGATGTGCTTTACCTTGCCTTCCCCACCAAAGTGGTGGTGTAAACTAGGGGCTGCCATATGCTGCTAGCAGCAACGGCTGGGGTCACATTACAAAGGTGCCATCAAGGTGATCATGTGTGTGCAGTAAATGTCTTACACTCTCATTGGGGGGGGGTTCACAGCAGACACTCTTTAGCTGCCAGGCACTCGTGTACCATTTACTAGGGACTTACAGGGAGGGGAAGTACCAATTGGGGATTTGTTTTTAGGGCAGAAGCACTGGCGCAGGAGACCTGGTTGACAGGGACCCTGTGTACTACAATTGAAATCCCATCAAAAATCAGGCAACAATTGGAGGGCTAACCATGCAAAAGAGGCACTTCCTTACACTTGTACTGGCAGTAATAGGACTGACCAGCGCAGGGGCATATCTGCTCATGCAGTTATGCCCCCACGTGTAATATTCAGCACCCTGCCTTAGGGCTGTTATGCCTGCTGGAGGGGAGACTTACAAATATGACATGCAGTGGTAGGAGACATGTCACACAGGGCTGTGTGACATGTCGTCCTTTCACTTTTGTCCGCACCAAGACACACAGCCTGCAATGGAGTCCGTTAGGGTGGCACAATTCATGCTGCAGCCCTTAGGGGCCCTTTTTAGTATGTCAGGCCCTAGGTACCAGGGTACCATATACTAGGGACTTTAAGAACGTGTGAAAGGTTTTGCCAACTGGGAGAACAATTGTACATTTTGGGGTAAAGAACACTGGTACTGGGGGCCTAGTTAGCAGCAACCCAGTACACTTCAGTCAAAGGTGCATCAAATACCAGGCAAAACGTTTCGGGGGTGGGTTACTGTAATAAGTACCCAGCTTCCTACAAGGAGGTTTGGCATTGAGCAGCTCACTACAAAATTCACCTATGTGCAGAGCATCCACTAGAGTGGACAACTTTGCGGACCTGCTCAACAGGACCCATCAAAATCAACCCACAAGTCCTACAGAAGTACTACCGCCACAGGGCGACTCCAACAACAGACCTGTTCACCACGCCCGAAATAGCGGAATTTAAAATTTTGCCACCAAATAGCTACACCCTCAATCCAGAAGCAATGTATTAAGGATCAACTGGTCAGGGATATTTGCTTACTCTTTTCTGCCTCTTCCCCGTATCCCACATGTAGTCAGAAAAATGTACTAGATGCATATTCTAATTTGTACTAACTTGGCCAAGACCGCCATGGTATTCAGTACCTCTAGAGATGTCAATCATTCCCCAGTAGAATCTCCCATTAAGGCCTAGCATTCTCTGTGCACCAACGTGGAAAAGGTTTTTATACTAGTGGTTTTTTGAACTTATAGACCCCTTCACTGTTTCTGTGCAGGAGAATCCCTACCTTCTACACTGTTATAACGCAGGCCTGGCGTACACTCCCATACGACTACTCCTCACTGCAATTGCAGCATACTTTCAAAACAGGCAACATGTCTCCATTTTTAGGGTACCTGTCATCAAAGTTTTCACAGAAGGGTTAAAGAGGGTCACCCTCCAACAACTCCTTCCTCACCTATATGGAACTTAAATGTCATACTAACACGCCATATGCCTTTGCATTTGTGTGCATTGCAGTATTTGTCTTGGAATGTGATTTTTCTAAGAATAATCACTTCCCATATGCCCACATTTGAGAGCTGCAACTCCTTACAGTTCAGGAATCCTACATTTCAGGTTCATAGAGATAGTGGGGTGGGGGGGTGGGTTCTTCGCACTAGCCCTAATTTCTTACTTAAGGTGATCTCATCCTTTCACATTAACCACATTATTGATCTACCTGTCTTTTTCCCACAGCCAGAGTCCATAGCTTAATGGACGATTCACACATGGATGTTCATGTATTTTATTAGCAGCAATAAACCATTCAAAAAGTCTTATCAACTTTTTGTCACCTTCACCAATCCCCACAAGGGATCTGCTATTTTCAAAGCTGGCATTGACAGATGGGCAGTTGCATACATATGACTATTTTATACTAAGTCTAAGTGCACTCCACCAGTCCCCCCCAAAGCACATTCCACGTGGAAAAAGGGATATCTAGGTAATACTTGGTCAACACCTCATATGTTCACCAAGCATTATTTTGTTGTTCTACTGTATGCCAACAAGCTCTAGTCGACCAAAGTGGTTTTAAGGACACTTTTTGAAACATCGGCATCATCTACTAGCTAGCCACCGCTTTATGGAGGAACTGATTTAAAATCCATGCAGAGAATGTGTATCTACAGCCACACATACTACGAATTGAAAATGTTAACCATCTGTTCGTAACAAGTAGGGCTGTAGATTCGCATGCACCTGCTCTCCTCCTTGGAAGCTACCAATGATCACACTTTTTAGGTCGAGCCTAGAGCAGCGCATGCGCTGCTTGCGAGACTTTTAGTAAGGGGGTTTCGAAAGCTGACCAGACGCTCGTGCGTCATGGCCTTTTCCCTGCGGTTACACGCGCAGGGCCGACATCTGTTTCCCATTATCGTGCCAGACGCGTGCGCGATAATTGGACACACATGCCGGCCGTGCGGGGAAAAGGCCATGACGCACGAGCGTCTGGTCAGCTTTCAAAAGCCCAGGCTGCCGCGCTTGCTCGCCCCGCTCCTCTTTTGTCATTATAGCTCGGCTGCACACAATACAAAAGGTATACCCTTTATTACAATACGCGTTTACATGTACACTTGTTGAATTAGCCGCGATCTCTGAGATCCGATTCAGTCTCCTGGGTTAGCATGTATAGACCCAGTGTGTGTACTCATAAATCAGTTTATTTATATGTGCGGCGGAGGCCCGCAGCAATTGAGAAAACCTTTAAGGATAAGAAGCGTTAGCGCGCCTCGTCAGGGGCAGTATGCGCTATATAAATATACTGGGGCATCTTTTTTAAGAAATCACGCAGCTAATGGTGGGTGCATGTCCCACATTTTTAGGTCGAGCCTAGAGCAGCGCATGCGCTGCTTGTGAGACTTTTAGTAAGGGGGTTTGGAAAGCTGACCAGACGCTCGTGCGTCATGGCCCTTTTCCTGCGGTTACGCGCGCAGGGCCGACATCGGTTTTGCATTATCGTGCCCGATAATGCAAAACAGATGTCTCGCTGTGGCACGCGCAGATCGCTCGCTGTGGCGCGCGCACCACTCGCGTCGCCCCCACCTCCTCCCCGCTCGTGCCTTCAAATGCTTGTCCTTCGTGAGGTTGGGGTGTGACATATTACCCCTACTGCAGCGCAGGAGGCATCACACCTTTGCATGTGGAGAGGAGACATTGTCGCTAAATAGCATAAACGTTTACCTTAACTATTTCACACCTAGAACAGGAATTATGAGTTCCAGTTTTATGTAGAGAGCTTTATACCTCAGTCTATTCATTAACCGCCATAAAGAGCGGGTGCTTTTATCGTCCAATTTAAGACAACACAGTCATCTTAGAAAAGCTGCGTTGACCTCGTCAGGGTTCGAACAAGTGAACAACCAGGAGGTAACAGCGCGTGTCAGCGGAGAGCGTTTAACTGACGGAGCATTAGACAGATCAGCGAGTTAATCGGCGGACGGAGGAGGCATCAGAGAGCAGTGCCAAAGAGGAGAGAAGCCGACGCATGCATTTGTACAGCAGCTGCTGTCGGAAACCGTGACAGCTCAACCTTGGCTAACAGAGCCCTAAATTTAGAACTACTTTTACATTCGTTATGTCGCGACAAGCATCTATTCTACATGGAAATGAATGCGAAATCGAATAGCTCTTACACCTGCTGCATTTTCACCTCGTATAAAGAACAAAGTATATGCTCCTTCAGTTATCGGCACATTTTTGCACCATTTTATGTCGCCCTTATTTTGATGTTCATTGTAAGGTGCTTGGGTACCCGTGCATCGTTTCACCCCAACTATGCGGAGTAGGACTCACGAACCAATTCACCCGTTCACAGATTTGACCCCGGCGGTGCACTTTGCCTTTCATCCTTCTAAGATCGATAAAACAAATTCCGATAGGTAACGCTCATCTGTTTAAAAATGCCAGATGACGCTCGGGTAGAAATGGGCTTTATAAAATCGACGATGATAATTCGTAACGATGCATCATGCCTTAGCATACGTATTTTCACCCCCAATTGACTTTGTATTAGCACTGTTTAGGGCATTAATCACCTAATTTGTGTTTCCCCTTCACACTTTTAAAATGAGAGGTCTATCTAGTGAGAAGAAAAAATACCCGGGGTTTGAGCCCTCGGGACTTAAGTGAACCCAGAGACCCACGTAAGAATCGTGGCTTCTCTATGAGCACGAATTGTGTGATTTTGTGCAGGTCACTATCTCTGCTGGCTTCGCAGTTCACTTACCTGCCAAAATGTAGGCGCACCAATAGGAGTCTCGGTAACGTGCAGCGCTGCGCGTCTTCTGCTTGGTAGAGAAGGCGCGCAACACCTCGAAACACTGAAGTTTCTGCTCCGCCGATCCAAACTCACCTATCACAAGCAGGAACGTTCCTGCTGCGTAATCCACTGCGGGGTGCAGCTTGGACACGAATCTTGCGTCCACCTCCATGCTGGCCCTCCTCTTAAAACGGCGTTAAGTTCGGAAAGATGATGTCCTGCTCCGCATCTTCTCCTCGCGTCCAGGCTGTGTGCGGGTACCAGTAGCTCTCTGTGGAGCCAGGGGCTGCAGGGAGCAACAGGGCACTGAAGGCGGGAAGGAGGAGAGAAGGGCAGATAAATAGGAGAGCGGGACGCAGCGTCCAAGGTAGCCAGTAGGAGGGTACCTGTCATCCCTGAGGCCGGGGTGGGGTGCAGAGGGGGGTGGGAGTGGTTTGGAGAAGAGATGCACTACTGAAGCTGAGTGCAAGGACCCTACCCAGCGGGAGTAGCCCCTCTCCTCCAAGCACCGGGTCTTTCGCAAGGGCGGGGGTCAGCCACCTATAACCTTCGCCCTGAAGGTCTGTCTGGGAGTGGGGGCTCGAAGTGGTTTGGGGTAAGGGAGGGGCAGGTTTCCTTATTCACTTGGGCAGTATCTAGGAATCGGGGGAGGTCTTGTAGATGTGGCTGCAGGAACATGCCGGAGGTGGCAGAAATAAGTGACGGGCAATAAATTGGGTGGGGGAAGAAGCGCTATAGAGGTGTGCGGTGGGGGTGGGGGCGATGCAACAGGGCGGAAGGTCCTTTCCCACTTGGGGGGCCGGGCGGACTGAGGGAGGCGGTGCTCTGGTGACGGGGAACGGATCACCAACATCTGGTTCTTCTTTCAAGGAGTCTGGTGCTCCGTCGCCGCACCCACCTCCCCTCCATCAAGCACCCACCTCCCAACGCACGCACCCTCACACTGTCTAATGAGAGGAAGCAGCCAGCCACCACATTGCGACTTTCTGATTACAGTTGTGGTGAGATGATGATATAGTAGGTGACTAATGGAAGGCAGTGACGGTGCAGCCTGCAGGCTGCGTGGAGTGGAGGGGTTGTTATTCCGGGAGTGCGTTTCTTTTTTTTTGTGTTTAAAAGCTTTATTAAAGAATTATAAGAAATACATAGATCAGCAATACAGAATAAACATACTGAAGGAAGAATATCAAAAAGTGGCTAAATTAAGAACCAAAGAAGAAAGCTATTTTTGGTTTTTCAGGGAATAAAGGAAAGGGAGGGGAAGGGAGAAGGGGAGGGGGGAAGAGGATATTTGCAACTTTACAAAATTAAATAATAAAATAATGCATATTTACATAGGGATGCAAGTAGTATTATTAGTATACTTAATAAATACAATAAACCGAGAAAGGTAAGGAACAATAACCAGAGAAAATGTACATTCAAGGAGGTTTAAAATTTTCAGAATGGGAACGAGAATTATCTGCTAAAACAAGATTATCCAAGTATTGAGTCAGGGTAACCAAAAAAGGTCTCTATTAGCTTTTGGGCTGCAGGAGGAGGCGAAAGCAATATCAAGACGATGGAAGTGGCAGAGACTATTCCACCAGTGCTGAAGAGAAAGCTTTGTAAGGGTTTTCCAGTTAAGAGTGATGTGTTGAAAGGCTAGTGCAAGCATAAGGTCGAAAAGACCATGTGTGTATGGGGGAAGATTTAAGGAGTCACATAGACTACCGGAGAAAAGAAGAGGGAGAGAATAAGGGGTGGTAATGGTGAAAATACGGGAAATATAGGACCAGACTTTTCCCCAAAAAAGAGAGACCGGAGGGCAAAGAAAGAGAAGATGTAAAAGATCAGCAGTAGAAGCACCACAGGTCCAGCAGTTAGTATCAGTGGAGTGGGAAAATTTAGCAATAGATATAGGGGTAAAATAAAGTCTGTGATAGAGGAAAAACATAGATTGAGTGAGAGAGGCAGAGCGAGAGATTTTGAGAGAGCGGGACCAAAGTTTGTCCCAGAAGATGATAGACCATTCACAACCCAGGTCAGCTTCCCATGAAAATTCCAATTTAGTTTTAGTACGATCTGGATTAGGAGCTGAATAATATTTATAAATGAGAGAAGCTTTAGGTAGGGATAGAAGGATCGTATGAAGAGAGTTTATAGTAGAAGGAGGAGGAGAAGAGGGGAGAGAATAGAAAGTGTCAAGAATGACCGACATCAGAGTGGTGAATTTCTGTAGGAAGGAGCGAGGACAATGAAATGAAGCTTGAAATTGGGGGAAAGAGCACGGAGATGAGCCATCAAAAAGATGTTTAACCCAAATTATGCCCTTTGATCTCCAAGATTTCCAGAAGATGGATCTGTTATTAATAGTAATAATGGAGTTATGCCAAATTGGAGATTCTAAAAAGGATTCTCTTGAAATGCAATCCGGTTGTGTCAAGGGTCTTAGTAAGGTACAAGTATGTTTGAATAAAGGCATAGAAATATGAGGAGATTTAGCAGAGAAGGCCAAAACTTCCCTTAGGGTGAATGGTAATAATAGGGTACGCTCAATAGTAAGCCAGAGGGGAGTGAAAGAAGAGAGGTTGGAAAGAAGCCATCTTGAGGCCTGACGGAGACAAAATGATTTATGGAAAAGGCGGAAGTCAGGAAAGTTCACACCTCCATTAGATTTTGTCTTACGAAGAAAGGATAAGGAGATCCTGGCTTTTTTATTGTTCCAGAGGAATTTAGAAAGGCGAGAATCTATACGTTTAAAATAGGAGACTGGAATATGGACGGGAAGCATGGAAAGAGAGTAAATTAGAATAGGGGAGATCATCTTAATGGAATCCAATCGACCCCACCAAGAGAGAAACAAAGGATTCCAAGAGGAAAGTAAATTGTCAATCCGAGAGAAAACCGCCTTCATATTCAATTTAACAGTAGCGGTGATGGAGTTCGAGAACCATACACCTAAATATTTTATTTTGGAGCTGTTCCATGCAAATCCAGTGGCAGAAAAAGACTGAGGAAGACAAAATTTGGTAAGGGGGAGAATTTCTGTTTTATCTGAATTGATTTTATAACCAGAGACAAGAGAGGAGGAAGAAAATTCATGTAATAGAGAAGGAATAGAGATTTCTGGAACGGAGACAAAAAGCAGGATGTCATCTGCGTAAGCTGAGAGCTTTAGATGTTGGTCACCATAAGGGAAGCCAGATATAGAGTCATTATTGCGTATTGAGGATAAGAAGGGCTCAAGAGCTAAGACAAAGAGAAGAGGAGAAAGAGGACAGCCTTGGCGGACTCCGCGCTGGAGAGGAAAATAGGAAGAGATACAGCCATTAACCAATACAGAGGCTCTGGGAGCTGAGTATAATAAAGAAATAAGTGAAATAAAGTGAGGACCAAAACCATGCCATTTTAGGGATGCGAAAAGGAAGGACCAGTCAACTCTATCAAATGCTTTTTCCGCATCGACAGAAATGGCCGCCAGAGATGTAGAGAGAGAAGGGATTTTGTTTAAGACATTAAGAAAAAGTCGGGAGTTATCTGATGTCAATCTACCCTTAACGAAGCCACATTGTTCTTTTCCCACTAGATGAGGCATAAGCGGATCTAAACGTAAGGCAAGAGTTTTGGCAAAGAGCTTATAATCTACATTAACCAAAGAAATTGGGCGGTAGTTTTTACAGAACATAGGGTCTCGGCCTTCTTTGTGGATCAGACAAATAGTGGCTTTTGAAAAGTACCTTCCGTCTTGCCGGTAAGGTAGAATGAGTGAAACAGGGTTAATAGTTTAGGAAGTAATAGGTTAGAAAAGTGTAAGTAAAATTCGACTGAGAAGCCATCCGGACCAGGAGTTTTCCCTTTTTTTAAAGTGCATAATGCAGCGGATAATTCATTAAGGGATAGATGGGCTTCAAGGTCAGAAAGGTTAAGGTGAAGATTAGACGGCGTTGGAAGTTTGTCAAGATAAGACTGAATAAGAGAACTAGAAGGAGGAGATTCTGGGGTATAAAGGTCTTTATAGAAGTTTTTAAATTCGATAAGAATGTCTTGATCTTTATGGACGAGAGAGCCATCTGAGGAATAAATGGAATCAATCGAAGTACGTTCTTTACGGGCTTTGAGGTAATTAGCCAAAAGTTTTCCTGCTTTATTTCTACCCCTGTAATAACGAGCACTAGTGCGCAGAAGAATTGAAGATGCATTGTCAGTCGTAGATTTATTAAAGGCCAGTTTAGCGCGCACCAGAGCCGGTAAGACCGAGTCTGCCGGTGAAGTATAGAACTTATGCTCTAGAGCTTTAATATGCGCCAATGTGGTCTTACGTTGATGAAGAAAGCGCTTCTTCTTTTTTGAAACAAAATCTATAATAAAACCTCTTGCGGTTGCCTTAAAGGAGTCCCATAAAATATGAGGTGAGGAAGCGGAGTCTTTATTTAGGGCAAAGAATTTGTTGGTAAAGATCGTGAAGGCGGAGGAGAAGAGAGGGTCAAGAAGGAGGGAGTTATTAAAACGCCAGCGGGAAGACCTGGGATGTGGAGGGAGTAAATCCAGATCGGTTACAATTGGGGCATGACCAGAGATGACAATAGGTTCGATAGAAGAGGAAAGCAAGTTCTGAGATAAAGATTGAGAGAGAAAAATATAGTCCAGACGAGAAAGAGAGTTATGAGGAGGAGGAAAAAAAAGAAAAATCAAGAGCATCGGGATGGGAAAGCCTCCAAGAGTCCACAAGGTGTGTTTGGGAGATAGTGTCGAGAAAATGTTTATGGGTTTTATGAGTTGTGAAGCGCACCTGGGACTGACGGTCAAGAAAAGGATCCATGACTTGATTGCAATCGCCTCCTAAGATAAAAAGATCATCTCTGAATTGAATACATTTCTGTGTAATTAAAGGCCAAAAGGAACAATCAGGATGGGTAGGGCCATAGATATTAAAAACAGTCAACGAAATATTATTAATTAACAATTGAGCCAACAACCATCTGCCTTCTGAATCCGTTTCCTGTGACATAACTTTACAGTTCAATTTCTTGTGGCATAAAATCACAACCCCATTTTTCTTGTTAGAGGTAGGGGAGACTAAAACTGAGCCCACCCATCCCTTCTTCAATTTTAACGCCTCAGCTTCGGTAAGGTGGGTTTCTTGCAAAAGAACTAAGTCAGGGTTATAAGAGGCAAGATGGGATAAAATTCTCTGTCTTTTGATTGGATTAACAAAACCTTTCACATTCCAGGAAATAACTCTGAATGTAACAATATTTGAAGTATATAAAGAATACAAATATGCAACGATAAACAAATGGAGTAAAGGACAAAAGAGAAGATGAACAGAAAAATAGAAAACCCAATGGGTAAATAGAAAAGAGCAGTGCAAAGAGTAGAAGTAAAAAGGAGAAGTAAGAAGGCGGGAAAGAGGGAGGTAAAGAAGAAAAGACAGTACATGTCAAAATAAAATGACGACTGTAATACGTACCTTAAGGGGTAAGAAGAAAACGAAAGGCGGCAAGGGACATTGGAGACAGCACACCCAACGGGGAGCAACACAACACACCAGGACATCAATGTGAGAAAATACAAACGGGAGCGGGCATGTAGAGGAAGAATAACATCTAACAAAATAAATTATATCTGCAAATGGAGACAAAGAAATATATGAGAAATAAGAGAACAAACAATTCCATACAATGATGTGATAGAGTTACATAATCAGGTATAGAATAAAAAGGGAAGAAGAGTAATGATATACAACAAGGAAGAAAGGCGAGGTGGAAGAATGAGAGGCTGATACATAAATAGAAAAGATGAAAGAGAGGAGAAGGAAGAAGGGAAGCATAGAATGAAACATGAAGCAGAGAAAGATATATATAGTCTGGAGAGATTACGATGACCTGTAAAAGAAAGGAGGTTAGAGCAATAACTGCAATGTGTTAGGACCATAAAGGGAAAACAAAACTCAAGTTCCAGAGGAGCAAGGAGCAGTTTCCATCGACGTAGCAGAACATGACTGGATAAATCTGCGAAGGTCAGCAGGGTCTTCAAAGGTAGAAGTCTTATTGAGATAGGTAACCTTAAATAAGCAAGGGTGGAATAGGCCATATCGTGCACCCAAGGAGCGAAGAGCAGGACGAAGATCCAAAAATTCCTTACGGCGTTTGGCAGTCAATGTAGAGACATCCTGGGAGATAAATACTTTGGTACCTAGCCATGAGAGGTTCTTTTTGGCTTTGGCAGCATTAAGTACCAACAGAAGGTCAGTGAACTGCAAAAACAGTATTATAACCCCACGAGGATTTGAAGGAGCAGATGTCGATGAGAGACGAGGGCCCAGTCTATGAGCACGCTGGATGTTCAATTTAGTCGTAGGTGGGAGATCCAAAAACTGTGGTAGAAAAGATGCAAAGTATGTGACAGGATCGTCACCCTCAAGGCCTTCAGGAAGGCCATAAACGCGTAAGTTATTGCGTCTATTTCTGTTCTCCAAATCTTCGGTAACCTTCTTTAGTTGTGAAACTTCCTTCTCCAACAAGGAAACCTTGAAGTTGAGGCCTGCACGTCGTCAAGGTGTTGTTCCACCACAGTGATACGGGACTCCATAGAAGACCACTTGTCATCCAACGATTGCAGCCTGGAATTTGTTTCTTCAATAAATGGGCGAAGGGAGCGCAACTCCTCCCAGACCATGTCTAAAGAGACCGGAGAGGAAGACTTGGGTGGAGATGGAGAATCCTGCTTGGGTCTCTTATTGGTAGTTGAGGGTAATGATAATTTGGATGCCATGTTGATAGTATTTTCTGTGAGGGAGGAACAGTTCTCCCGTGACGAAAGATCCGATAAACAGGAGAATTTGTTGAAGGTTGGAACGTTTGCACCTTTGGTGGCAGGAGCAGAAAGACGCACCTCGATTGCTTTGTTAGGATGGAGTAGGCGCCTACTTCTACCCATGAAGCGTGGTAAAAATAATGAGGAGAAAACAGGGTGATGCGTAGAAGAAAATTCACAGTATCTCAAAAGAGTTCCCCCTCAAAAGCAAGCTTCAGGGAAAGAAAATAACTATACTGCGTAGTAATCATCCAGATAAAAAGAAGAAACTGCCAATAAAGTCAATATATATTGATGTGTGAGGAAAAAGACGAGAGAAAAGGTCATACAAAATGGTGGTCATCCCCAAGAGGAAAGAGTCACCTGTATAAAATCAGTCCAGAAATTTTTCAGCCTCCATGAAAAAAGCATATGGTCTGAAAGCGCCCATCCTCCGATTTAGAAGTCTGTCATTCTTTCTCTTAAACGAGCTGTAGAACCGCTTTAAAATCGCGGTAAAGGTCCGGCGCGAAGCGGAGCTCTAGCGGCGGGCGGCCATCTTAGGTCGCGATGCGCGCGCAATCCCCGGGAGTGCGTTTCTAAATGGTTGCCCTGACCTGCCGCGTGTTTAAGTTGTTTCTCTTCTGCACCACGCACGTGCGTCTTTAGCTCAGGTGAGCAGCGACACGTCAGCCACCGCTGCGCTGTCTGTCTCCTGTCACCCGTGTCAGACCCACCTGCTTGCTGCCTTTGATTTTTATCGTGTCTTTCTTATCTCACGGGCTCAGGGCAGGTTCTGCTGGAGGGGACAGTGAGATAAGCTTGTTATCGATTCTGAAAACAACTTCTTGTCTTATTAGACATTTGCAGTTACTTAACCTAAGATGCCATGGACACCTTTTTGCAGCTTATATGCAGGGGCTAGCAATAAAAAACAAGCATTTGCAATGCAATAGGTCTCGCATTGCTGAAAGTTTGAGCTATTGGTGTAGCAAATAATTATGCAACGCCAATAGCTCAAACTTTCAGTAATGCGAGACCGATTGCATTGCAAATGCTTGTTTGTTATGTTTCTCACACAGTTTTAAATCCTTAACATCTGTTCTGTCTTCAACAAGGCATTCCATTTAAACTGCTTGCCAGCTGAGCAGGAAAACAATCTGAGGTGTAGCACGGGAGTTGCAACAGGTATTGTGACTTGAATTTCTTCGAAAAAAACAACCTGCAAATGTCAGGAATGAACATTAGATGGCAGGAATATGCAGAGTATGTGAATCTACAGCACTGCACACTGAACAGATGTACATATGTACATTTAACCTTCAACCTTTGTGTTTTTTTTGGTGTGTAGAGATCTATCTTTCTTATATATATATATATATATATATATCTAGATATAGATATAGATATATATAGATAGATATATATAGATAGATATATAGTTGATAACTGTGAAATATGGTCCTGTATTTCTATCGAGAGGTTCTGGTGCTATCATGTGCCACAATACTGAAGGCTGAGTGGTTTGCAGATGTCACCAAAACCCAGAGATGGCAATCTAATGGAACGCAAGTAATCAATGTTTTTTTGTTTTGGATGTTTATTTTGCACTAGTTAGCTTGAAGACGGTTTTCTTCAAAGTGTAGCAATCAATGGGCACTGATTGGAATTAGAACAGTGGTTCTTAACCTCTTGACTTCTGTGGACCCCCAGTTTTTACTGGAATCCAGGAATCCCCACTGAATCATTTTTGGAATCTGGATACCCACACTGAGTCATTGCTGGAAGTCATGGTGCCCCGGTTTAAGCAATTTTGATGATTTGAACAAAAACAAGCATTCATCGAACAAACCCACAAATTAAAAAAAAAAAAAAAAAAGTTGGTAAGAAGAATCAAACTTTTCCTTTAATGGAAAGTTAGGTGCTTTTCTAAATTCAACTGAGGCCACCTATGATACATGTTATAGTCTGTTTGATGCATTTGCACTGCTCCCACAAATAAATCTGAAGGCACCCATCTTAATTTTTAGCCTCCGATTTCAATTTTTTTCACGTTTACTGAACACTTTAAAAGTTTGTTTTATATTTTGCTTCTTTATTTATACACGCTTCATTAATCTGTTAATATTATTGAATTTCCAGAGCTATCGTGGAGTCACAGTGGTCCCCAGGCCACAGGTTAAGAACCACTGAAATAGAATATTTAGGCTTTGTTTAACTTAAGTGAATTAGATTATTAATAAAACAATGGGCAGTACAGTGGATTTAGGTGATTTTGTGGCTGCGGCATTTACAGAATAATTATGGATGTTCTCACTTACCGCATAGTTTGGAAAACGTTCAGATTTTATCAAAAATGTTGTTTCCATTTCAAATGAATAAAAGTAATGCAGACAATGTCTTATATAATTTGCATTTTTACAGCATCATTTAGATCACCTGGTTGCACCATAGTGCATAATCCTGCTAGCCCTGACAATGTTGAGCCTCCGCAGACTGGTTTGCGTGCTCTCTTTATGATGATAAAATCCGTATTTCACCCGCAACTGTGATATGTTTCTCATATTTCACTGTTCCCTATGTATTCTGCGTTTATATATCTTTGCATGTAATATTCATATGCAAAAATATATTTAATGTAAAAGTTAAATATAATATTACACAATCAAATGTATATTAACTGGGGAACTTCAATTAATATAAAAGGAAGGTAAGCACAGCCTTTGGCACTGCACTGCGAGGATTGTACACTGTGCTGTGCCCAACACTGTGTGCTGCCAACTCCCGTTGTGCCCGACCAAAGGCTGTGCAGAGGGAATTGGCATTAAGGCCTGAATGCTCAGTCCTCGGCAGGCAGCCAACCACCGATGCATACAGCCTTCAGCGGTTCACAACTGGGTTGGCCACATGGTCCGGACTCTGGCCAAGCCCTGCACACAACTCTTTGCATGTGTCCAATCCAAGCTGCTTCTAGCTGTCTTTGGGTTTTGCCGGTTTCCAACCAGACGCTTGCAGCTAAGAGGGGGTTTAATGCCACAGATCTGCAGAATCTGCATAGAAAGCCTGCAGATTTAAACTACACGGTCCTTGAACAGAAGGAAAGGGGGTTGCAAAGAGATTACTTCACAAATCCTGGTTCGCTTTCCAGACTATATTGACAAACACCTGCTCCTGCAATATACGAGAGTCTAAAACGATTATTCCAGTGTGTTTTGCCCAAAAGTATTCTTTGTTTTCTAATGAGTTGTTGCTCCAACATTACATGTGTTGGAAAGACAACAAATCAAAAAGTTTTAAAGTGTAAAACACCGCTGGCTGGAGAAGAAGTCTTCAGCGTATAGAAAAAGATTATCAAAATGATGATCAAGGAATTCAGGAAAAAATGTAATTCTGGGTCATAAAATGACTGTACACAAGATGACAGCTGGACTATGAGACCCACACCCCCATGTGTGGGCGGGATGTAGATGGTACTTACACGTGTGGGGTGGTTATGCATGAGAATTTTTGGTTGAGCTTTAACTTTTGGTTGTTAACGAGGGCTACATTTTCTTTTGTTTGGGGAAATTATGGTTACTGGTGCAGTTCCTGCTCTCTTCCTTTTCTCTGCCTTTGTTGGTTGTGCAGCGATCAATCCTGGCTTGGTTTAGTGGGTGAGGAAGATAGCTCTGAAAGATAGGACATGTGGTCTTTAGCAGATGGGTAAGACAGGCACTACTAATTATATGGATATCAAGCAAATGTTTGGTTGTTGAAGCTATTGATCCCTTCTATTTCAGTACATCATACTGGTTTCGAACTGCTTCCTCAAATTTTGGGATGAGTTCTATTAAGTTTTCAATTTTTTCTCTGTCGCAAAAAGGAACTTTTTGCCTCTTGTAGAGATTTTATGCACTAGTGTATTGCCTAATCTACTTATTCTAGAATCCACATGTCCAAATGTTTAGCATGAAGCATGCCAGCAAATCACAAGAAGCTGTTCAGCATCAATAAATTCTTTTAAAAAGCTAGCTTTATTATCCATACTGCATAAAATATATATAGAGTTGCTATACATGGAGAGGCTGCATTTCTCTTGGGCATGGCATGTCCCATAAAAAAATGAGGGTACAAAAAGAGAAATGGTCAGTAGGCATCTCCTAATAAAATGTGTGTGTGTGTGTTAGTGCGCTCTCCCTCTCCTCGCCCCCGCTCGCCTCCATCTTGCAATCCCTCCACTCTCTCTCACTCCTCTTTTGCTTCTTCATATCATATAGGAGGGGAGCTGTGATTTGTGATCAGTGGACAAGTGAGCAAGTGTTTTTGGCAGGTAGTGGTGAGGTGTGAAAGACAGTGACATATTAATTTAAGGTTTTTGAGCAAAGTAAAGAACAGAATTCAGAAAGGTCTGGGTCATACACAGAAAAGTGCATATTCAGGAAATTAAGCAACTATTAAAAGTTAATTAATAGATAACTTCTCATTTATAGGTTTGGGTACGAGCACTGCTAAAGAAGCGAAAGAGTACTTTGCTGACATGGATCGGCATCGAATCATATTTAGGTACGCCGGCCCAGAAGATGATGCTGCCATTACTTTGGTAAGAACGAGTTCCTGAATCTTTACGTTTACATTCTTGTTCTGCCTTACGTATGCTATTCAAATTTTAAACGTATCTGTTCGGTGCCCTTTGTTTAGGTTGCATCACAGTAACATCATTCTGCTGCATGTTATGTATGGATAGATGCTCTAGAGGTGGACGTCCTTCACCACTTCTCAAGCAGAAAACCACTTATGTCCATAGGGCACATATCAGTGAATAGTGTGATCATTGCATGGTTTTAATAGCTCATGTAGCATTAGAGACGTAAAACACAATTCTGGAATGTACTTAGTGTACAAGTCAGATGAAATTGTGCTGTAGATGCTACAAACAACCTACTTTAACCATTTAAACCAATAATACGTTTGCAACTGTAGATTTTTTTAATGAGGCCTTAGTTTGGTTACCTGTCAAAGTGGGCCTTCTCTGCTTCTTCCATGGCAAGACAAGCTTATGTGGCAGGGTACAATCATCCACTGCACTTTGTAACAGTCATACCTTGGGTGACACGACTGCCAATTCATCACTGACAGAGGAAACTGTTATATTATCTGATGGTGTCTTTCCTTTTGGTTTATTATGACTTTGTCTTTCTCAAGATTTTTTGTTCATCTCATTTTAAGCTAGAACTCTGCCTTTAAGTTACTTGTGTTGTTTAAAAGTGTTCCTTTCTCTCTTTTTAAGCAGCGCTTGTCTTTACCTCTCCTTTCATAAAAGCAGACTTACTTCCCTTTAATTGCCTCTGGCATGTGCTTTCTTTCCATTTGTGTTCTGGCTGGCTGTGAGAGGCTGGCTCTCCATATACTATACCATAAAGGGGTATAGTGTGTAGTGAGTCTAGTGGGTCTCCAGAGGTTGTATGGAGGCTAAATAGATAACACTAATGTTCCTATTTGTGGTAGTGTGGGCAGGCAGTTAGGCTTATCAGAGGGTTTTGTTGATGCATTTGTTGTACACATAGTGGCAATAAATGAGACACACACTCAATGAATAAATCCGAGATCAGTTTATAAAAATTGTACTTTGGTATATTTATTTACTAAGACCACAAAACATTCATAGAAGCAAGTACGTTTTTAAATAAAAATACTTCTCAGTTTCAAAAGTGGCCACTGCAATTTTCAGTCCTTGCAATGTTAACCTATACGAGGAAAACAATGACGTTTTGTAGGTAAGTACACAACTTACAGTTCCAGTTTTCAGGGTTGGAGGTCAGCAGAGGGCAAGGTTCAGATAAGCACAAACACTGCCCCGCCTGTGGAAAAGGAGCGGCCAGGTGCAGGGTATAAACACGGGTTTGGTCGCCCAATGCAAGTCAATGCTGGAACTGTGTTCTTTAAACAGGCTGCAGGCGTCGAACCGGAGGCTACACGAAGATTACCAGTGCCAGCAGAGGTAAGTTGAGATGCTGTGGGTCGCAGGGACACCACCGGTCGAGCTCTCCAAGGCCCAGAGGCTTCGGGTGCAAGGGTGTCCTTTGATGTCTGGTTTCTCTTACCGGAGCCGGTTGAGGGGAGGCTTAGAAATTACACTGCAGGCGGTGTCATGGAGTCCAGGAAGGGTCAGCCAACGCTGGATTTGGACTCCGGATCGCTGGGGAACCTTTTCTGGACGGGTGGGACACCTGGACTCAGGCCGGAGGCGTCAGGTGCAGAGTGGTCAGGGATCGCGGTTCCGGAGGGCACCAGAGTCCATTGTCTTGGCTTCTTGGGGACAGGTCTGCTAGTCTCGATAGTTCTGGTCTTTTTCGAAGGAAGGCAGTCCTCCCGAGGGGTTTAGAGGTCGCTGGCTGCAGGGCAGGTGTCTTTTTCTTTGCAGGGTCTATGAAGCTGCAGGCAGGCCGGTAGGTCTAGGGCCAAGTCAGTGGGCGTCTTTAGTCTTTTCTGCACTGCAGCTTCTCCGTCCTCTCTTTTCATAGGTCGGCAAGAACTGGTTTCAGGGTCTGGGGGAGCCACCTGAATACTAGATTTAGGGGCGTTACAGGGGAGTAGCAGGTAGGGACTAATGGGTTCCTTACCTGGGGTGGCTACACCCACTATTATGTCACCCTCCTGTGGGAAGAGACATAGCCAGCCCTAGCCCTGATTGGATAAGTCCCACCATCCTCAATGTGATGGGCACTGAAAAATGTGCTTTACTTCGCCTCCTGCACCTGAGGGGTGGAGTTGGTGAAGGGGGGACACCTCCTATTCTTCCCACCTTTTTCTGCCAGTTTTCACGCCAAAAGTGGGGGTTTGAACTGGGGGCTGCCATCTGCTTCTAGCAGCAGTGGCTGGAGTCGCATTACAAAGGTGGCAGGTCTTTGGAGCTCCCCTCTCGAGCACTGTGCCCATCCTGCTGGAGGAGGTGTGACCCCTCCGCTAAGTATGTGCTTTGTTTCTGGCCAATGAGAGTAGAGGCTCTTGACCTAGGGGTCCAGAAGCATGTCTGGTGGTGGCAGGCTGCCTAAACTAAGTCAGAGACCACACCAGGGTTGGTAGGTTTTCAGGGGGCACCTCTGTAGTGCCCTTTTAGTACATGGTTTAATACATCAAACACTGGCATCAGTGTGGGTTTAATAAAGGGAGTCGTTTGGTACCAAACACTCCTGGGTTCAGAGAAGCCACCATGCTGCTGAAGAACTAGAGTTGTCAAGTTTCCAGCCCTTGTACTCTCTGTGGCTGCCCTGACACTCTAAGAATGGACTTAAATATTGTTGGGGCATATCTGCTCATGCAGATATAACCACACCTGTGATATAGTACACCCTGCCTTTGGGCTTGTAAGGCCGCTAGAGGGGTGACTTACATACTCCTGAGGCAGTGATGCTTGGCATGGCACACAGGGCAGTGTGCCATGTCAATTTTGTCGTTTTTCTCTTCACCTTTGGCATTGAGGCTGCAGTGGTAGTTTGCATGACCTGGGTGAGGGGTCCCTAGGGTGGCACAACTGATGCTGCAGCCTTAGGGTACCTTCTTTGGTCCCAATGCCCTAGGTACCAGGGGTACCATTTCCTAGGGACTTACAGGGGTAGCTGAAGTGGTGCCAAACAAGGTGCAGTTTTAGGAAAAGAACACTGGTGCTGGAGACCTGATTAGCAGGGACCCAGCACACTTAAAGTCGATGTTGCACCAGATACCAGGCAAAAAGTGGGTGGTAGTGCAATAGTACTCCATTTCTCACACTGGCATTGTAAACTATGCTGCAGTGGTGGCCACAGGAAATGTAAAGGAAAGCTTGGGCCCTAACAGGAAAAATATAATATTGCATTTTCTCCTCGAGCCCCATTAGTGTAAAGCTGTCAGTAGCAAGGCAGGCAAAGAAACCCCTTTACAAAGATAACTGTAGATAACGAGAATAAAGGGATAAGAGCTGTTCTAGATCTGGTGGGAATTCAAGTATTTAGTTTCTCTGGTTACTAGGTGAAACGTTTTGACATTGTTTTTAAGTTTCTGAGGAGCACTCCTCTAGTTTCTCTTAAGGTTTAGTACACTGCTGATATATTCGTTCTCTTTTCATTTCTGTTTTTGAAATGATGCTCATCTGAGGCCTGAGTGATCAAAACTGATGCAAGATAACATTCTGCAAGCTTTGTTCTTGACTGATAACATGTCACTGACTTATTATAATGACTTATTATAGTAAATGCTTCTTAGTTGGATAGGAATGTCAGAGTTCAGTAACGGTGAACTTTGTTGATTTTGTTTTGTATTGTGGCATTTTTCTAAGCATTTTCCTCGTTCTGGTTGATGCACCAGTTTGCTTTCCAAAGAGTCAATATTGTTTTGCAGCATGAATCCTTTTCTGGATTCACATGCTAAGCATTATTCCCACATCTCTTGGTTGGGTCCAGAAACTCCTTGTGGGTCCTCTTTTTTTTTTTTTTGTTGGTCTCTAGGCATCGTCTGTAGCCATTTGCTGCAATGTCTGTCCTCCTGTGATGTCAGATGTGCGTCTCGGAAGCCCCTGTGCGTGGTCGCCATTTTCAGGTAATTTTTTCCGCCATTGAGCCTGGAAACAATAGCTGAATCTCTACGGACGCTGAAGGAATCACCGAAGATAATACATCAGATCGTCAAAGGAAGGTAGGAAATAAACATCAGAGGGGTAAAAACCGAAGGACACTGAAAATCCCTGAAAAGAGGCCCGAGGATCACCGAAAGAATTGGACCATGTAAGTCATCGACTAGGCGGTTGGAGAATGTATGGAAGGGGTGAAAGCCACCAAGAGAAATGGAGAACACTCTCTTCAGGTTTTGCCCCAAGTGCCACCGAATGAGGTCTGTAACCTCTGCCTACTAGAGGACCACTACACAAGTTGTGAAGCATGCACAGAGTTTAGACCCAAAACCTTGAGAGCGAGGGAGAGTCAGAGGAGTGAACACCAGGCAAACATGCAGGCGCAGAGAAAAATGGAGCCCGTTGCTGAGGGACCTCAGCCTGTCGAGTGAGGAGGAGGACAACGTTGAGCAGGCAGAACTGGCACAGACAGGAGGCTCTGACGTTGAGGTGGAAGGCAAAACAGGAGACCAATTAATCCAGGGAAGGCGAACCTCAAACAACAGACAACATTGAAAAAACTTTCTGGGCCTGAGCTATAGACTTCAGACTCCAATTCACATAAGACTGCCTCGGCGAAGAAACACTCGGCGACAGAAGGAAGGTCGAAAAGTAAAGAAGAACCCCGTTGGTCCCAAAAAAGGGACACCGATAAAGGTCGCCCCTTGGAGAAGACTCCGACGCCGAAAGGCGTTCGAGAGGAGAGGAGAGGCGGAGGTGCCGGACCTGAAGGAAATGGCGTAGAAGCCTATCCGCACTGAAGAGCGACCCCTCGAAATCAAGAGAAAGAAGAGAAGGCTTGAGGCTGAAATGGCAGTGATCCTGCAGATGGAAGGATTTTGATGCTTCCATTAAGGAATTTAAAATCCCCTCGAAGCCACCAGGATAAAAGATAGAAGAGGAAGCCGAGCACGGTGAGCTCTATCCACCAATTACTCTTGAACCACAATAAGAGGAACAGGAGATGTTCTTCTATGAGGAGTACCTGGATGTAGGAAAGTGCCCTTTCTGCATGGTTCCCCATTTTTTGCCAGATAACTGATGCAATTTGACTAGGTGTGCCCTGAGTCCCTGCCAATCAGGCTCCCAGGGCCTGTGTTCTTTCCTTAACCTGTACCATTGTTTCCACAATTGGCACAACTCTGGCCTACCTGTAAGTCCCTTGTAAGGGGTACCTATGGTACCAAGGGCATGGTAGCCAGGGAAAAGCCTCTGAGGGCTGCAACATGTAATATGCCACCCTCGGAGATCTCTCACCACAAACATGCGCCACTGCCATTGCAGCCTGTGTGCTTTGGTGCAGCTAAAAGTGAAGAGTCGACATGGCACACATTCCTGTGTGCCCTGTCTGCCCAGCACTGCATGAGGCATAGGTAAGTCACCCTGAAGGCACGGTGCACTATACCTCATGTGAGTACCTATCTGCATGAGCAGGTAGGTCCCTATAATATCTAAGGCCATTCTTGGATATTATAAGTGTCCAGTAAAGCCATCCTGAGTATATGGTCTAGAAACTGGTCATAGAGTTTCCTAGCACCATAATGGCTTTACTGAATCCCGGGATGTTTGGTATCAAACATCTCAGAATAATAAACCTACACTAATTCCAGTGTCAGATTTATTATTCCATGCACTCAGGGGTCCCTTCTAGAGGGGACCCCTGAACCAAGCCAACCACTGGTGGGTTCCTGACTGATGCAGACCAGCCTGCCACCACAAGACAAGTTTCTGGTCCCCTGAGGTGGGAGCCTTCGCACCCTGGGCCCAGAAACAAAGCCTTTCCTGGGCGGAGGTGTTCACACATCTCCCAGGTCAGGAAGAGCCATCTGTGGAAGGGGAGCTTCAAAGGCCTTGCCACCTTTGCAATGCGACCCCCTAGCTTCTCCTGCTAACAGGAGCAGGTTCCCTTCCTGTCTCCCCCCCCCCCCCCTTTTTCAGCAGGAAGACAAGCGGGAAAAATTAGGACAGCCCAGAAGGTGTGCCCACCTCTGCCAACCCCACCCCTTAGGTTGGGAAGGCGAGATGAAGTCCACACTTCAGTGCCCACTCTCCAATCAGGATTAGAGATTGTGCCCACTCCCCCACGTGGGGTGAGCACACCAAGGGTGTAGTCATCCTAAGGTCAGTAGCCCATTTGCTCCTACCTTGAGACCCATAAAATGCCCCCTAAATACAGTATTTAAGGGGAAGCCCTGTACTGAGACTTTAGAATGGACGACCTAAGAAGACTGGAACCCGAGAATACCGCAGCAGAGAAGAGTCCAGGCCCAACTGACTTGGCCCCAGCCCTACCGGCCTGCCTGCAGCTCCAAATCGCCCAGCACAGAAAACGACCGCACCAAAAAGGATCAACGACCTCCAGACTTTGTGAGGACTGACCCCATGCTTCCACAAAGACTCAAGACTCCCGAGGACAGCGGCCCTGTTCACAAAAGATCAAGCCCCTGCGGAACCAAGAACCCCTGCGCTAGGACTTACCTCTACACCCACTGTCCACGACCCGTGTCCAGAGGGTCCACCGGTCCTGAAGTGGTTCCCCAGCGGTCCTGACTTCCAATTCATCAAGGGGGGATCACCTACAAGGTCCAGTGCTGACACCTGCAGCCTCTTCACGTCAACCCACTCGACCGCGACCTTCCCGGTAAGCATAAACCTTACGTCCAAAGACACCCCTGCATCCTCTAGCCCTGCGTCCTGGTGACCAGATCCAACGATGCCCCGACATCGTCTGGCATCTCAATTCCTTCCCCTGGCTGTTGGTTCCCTTGAAGAGACCTCCTGGTCTGAGCCTGAAACCGGAACAGACGATCTCCATAGGATAACATTGGCCGCCCGACACTGTATGAGCACCCTGCACCCGGCCGCACCTGTGCCGCAGGTGGTGTGGTTTTGGTGCTGCCTTGGGCCCCCCTTTGTACTTGCCTTAAGTCCTGAATATTGTCCTCCAAGGCCTCTTTAACTATCCGTGAGCAGCCTCCAACAGATGTGCCCCTAGTCTCCATAGACTAGCAATGACACCTTTGCACTCTGCACCCAGCCGCCCTAGTGCTGCTGGTGCTGCACCTAGAGTGCTGAATTGAACCTTTGTTCTACCCTCCAAAACTCAGTTACCAAAAGCATTTACTACCTGCAAACCTAACACTTCTGTTTTTCTCCATAGGATTGTATAGTAGTTTTTCTCTGAAAAATGTTCTAAGTGTTGACCCTGTCTTGTACTGCAACAAAGTAAATTAGTGTCTTCAAAAGAGTTAACCTGCCTACTGAGATACTGTGATGCCGAGACTATTAGTTTGTTTCACACCATCCTAGAAAAGTAACTACAAAGTAATCTAAAGTAATCGCCAGTATTCTAAAGAGCTTACAATCCCTTTTTCCTTCTACTGCAAAGTATCTTGTGTGCTTCTACAAAACCGGTGCACACTGTATCTTGAAAAGTATTATTGTATTGAAAGTATCACTTACGTGCTACCGACTAAATCTTGGTTATAGTAATAATAACAAAGAGGCAACTTTTTATACAAACAATTGGTCTGCATTCAGTCTGAGCGTGTGACATTATTTCTTGTCTGAATGTGTACAACAAATTCTTAACACTGCCCTCTGATAAGCCTGCCTGCTCAACCACACTACCACAAAAGAGAGTAAGGTATTATCTACTTTAGCCTCTGCTATACCTCTGGGGATCCACTGGACTCTGTGCACACTGTACCCTTTTGTATAGTATATACAGAGCCAGCTTCCTACAATGGAGGAACAAGGGATCTTCCAGGATGCCAAAATCAGACATGAAGATTGACAGGACCGCAAAACGGACTCACCATAAGAGGCTGTCGAAACGGATCTGTAACAAAGTGCCCCTTTTTGCATGGTTGCCCCCACTTTTTTCCAAACTGTTGATGTACTTTGAGCATGCCCTGGGTTCCTGCCTGCCAGGTGCCCAGGACCTATGTTCTTTCCCTAAACTGTACTATTGCAAAACCCAATTGGCAACTCTCTGGCCACATGTAAGTCCCTTGCAAAGGGTACCCTAGGTACCAAGGGCACTGTGACCTGGGAAGACCTCTAAGGGCTGCAGCACAAATTGTGCCACCCTTAGAGGCCCTGTGCCTTTACACACATACACTGCCATTGCAGGCTGTGTGTTTTGGTGCAGAACAAAGTGAAGAGTCGACATGGCACACATCCCTGTGTGCCATGCCCACAAACCACTGCCCTGGCATACATCAGTCAACCCTCTAGCTGGGTGCCCTATGCCAGTGGTGAGGGTACAGGTGCATGAGCCCTGTACCCCTACGGTGCCCAAGTCCATTCCTGGGCACTGTAAGTGCAGTGCTGCCATTAAGAGTATATGGTGCTGGGAGGTTGTCATTACGAACTCCACAGCACCATGATGGCTACACTGTTGACTGGGAAGTTTGGTATCAAACTTCTCAGCACATTAAACCCACACTGATGCCAGTGTGGGGTTTAATGTAAAATGCACCACAGAGGGCATCTTAGAGATGTCCCCTGAAACTCAACCAACTTCTAGTGACCTGACTACTATCCAGTGGTGAGGGTACAAGTGCATGAGCCCTGTACCCCTACAGTGTCTAAGCCAATTCTTAGACATTGTAAGTGCAGTAATGCCATTAAGAGTATATGGTACCAGGAGTTTGTCATTATGAACTCCACAGCACCATAATGGCTTTACTGAAAACTGGGTAGTTTGGTACCAAACTTCTCAGCACATTAAACCCACACTAATGCCAGTGTGGGAATTAATGAAAAATTTACTCAGAGGGCATCTCAAACGATTTAAGTTTAGTGTTCTGGCTGAGTGGCTGCTCGCCACCTGCCACCACCAGACTTGTTTCTGGACCCCTGGGCCGAGAGCCTGCCGCTCTCGGGGTCTTGAAACAATCCACATCCTGGGACGAGGTGCCAAGCCTCCTCACCCAGAATGGGTAGGGTCCACGAAGGGGAAGCTTCAAAGGCTTGCTGCCTTTGTGAGCTACCCCAGCCATTTGCTGCTCTCAACTGGTCCCCACCGGTTCTGACCCCCACTTTGGGCGTGAGAATCTGCGGGAAAACCAAGTTAGGAGGAGAGGTGTGCCCACCTTTGCCAAACCTACCCCTCAGGTGGGGGAGGCGAGGTGAAGCACAACTCTCAGTGCCTGCCATCTTGCAGATGGGGGGTACCCAGCCAACCAAAGTGAGGCTTATGCCCCCCTCCCACTGGAGGGTGGCATATTAGGGGGTGTACCCCCCACCACAAGGAAGAGACCCATTGGTCCAGACCTGTACCTACCTGTAGCTCCCCTAAAATCTAGTATTTGGGGGCAACCCCGAACCTTGCCTCCTCAGACAAGAAGAGAGAAGAAGGACCGAAGAAGCCGTGCTGAACTAAGAAGAGGACGACGCAGACTGACTTGGCCCCAGCCCTACCGGCCTGTCCCCATCTCAAACCTGCTTCAGCGAAATCGCAGCGTGTTCTGCAGCCAGCAGCCCCCAAGAACCCAGAGGACCTGCCCTGCCTTCACAGAGAAGACTTTGTCTCCAGTGAGCACCGGACTTGTTCACCTACAGACTCTGGCTCCGGCCGAATCCGCAAGTCTGCACCACTCTGCACCCGACGCCCATGGCCCGAGTTCGAGTGGCCCAATACCACGAGGAGGTCTCCCTGGTGAACCTGACCCGAGATCCAGTGGCCCCTGACCTGCCTCAAGCCTTTAGCCGATGCCTGCAGCCTCAATCTAGAGGGTCCCCCCAACCGTGACCAGGAGCTGGTAAGATCAGACGCCAAAGGACACCCCTGCACCCGACGCCCCACGGCCTTGGGTGGCCCAACCAATGGTGTCCAGCCAACCCCCAGCATCCCAACTTACATCTCCAAGTGGTGGTTGTAGAAAGCTGGCTCTGTATATACTACATCAAAGTAAGGTATAGTGTGCACAGTCCAGTGGAACCCCAAAGGTAGGCAGAGGTAAAAGTAGATAATACCTTACTCTCTATTTGTGATAGTGTGGGCGAGCAGTAAGTGTGGGAAGCTGGGTTTCTGTTGCAGTAACTGCCCCCCCCCCCCCACTTTTGCCAGACTACTGATGCACTTTGACTTGATGTGCCCTTGGTCCATGCCAATCAGGTTCCCAGGGCCTTTGTTCTTGCCCCAAAACAGTACCTTGTACCCCCAATTGGCACCTCTCTGGCTACATGTCAGTCCCTTGTAAAAGGTAACATGGGTACCAAGGGCGCTCTGGCCAAGGAAGGCCTCTAAGGGCTGCAGCACTTATTGTGCCACCCTTAGAGGGCCTGTACCTTTGCACCCACACACTGCCATTGCAGACAGCGTGTTTTGGTGCAGAACAAAGTGAAGTCGACATGGCACACATCCCTGTGTTCATGCCTACAACCCACTGCCCTGGCATGGATCAGTCACCCCTCTAGCTGGGATCACTATACCAGTGGTGAGGGTACAGGTGCATGAGCCCTGTACCCCTACAGTGTCTAAGTCAATTCTTGGACATTGTAAGTGCAGTGCTGCCATTTAGAGTATATGGTGCTGGGAGTTTTTCATTACGAACTCCACAGTACCATAATGGCTGCACTGAAAACTGAGTAGTTTGGTATAAAACCTTTCAGCCCATTAAACCCACACTGATGCCAGTGTGGGATTTAATGAAAAATGCACACAGAGGGCATCTTAGAGATGCCCCCTGAAAAACGACCAGCCTCTGGTGTGTTCCCTGACTGGTACACACCAGCCTGCCACCGCAAGACATGTTTCTGGACCTCTAGGGTGGGAGCCTTCGCTCCCTGAGCCCAGAAACAAATCCTTTGCTGGGCGGAGGTGTTCACACCTCCCCCAGGCCAAGAAGAGCCATCTGTGGCAGGGGAGCTTCAAAGGCCTTGCAGCCTTTGTAATGTGACCCCCAGCCTCTCCTGCTATCAGGAGCAGGCCCCCTTCCTGTCTCCCCTCCTTCTCGGCTGGAAGACGGGCTGGAAAAATTAGGCAGCCCAGATGGTGTGCCCACCTCTGCCAACCCCACCCCTCAGGTGGGGGAGGCGAGGTAAAGCCCACTCTTCAGTGCCCGCCATCTTGCAGATGGCAGGCACTCCCCAATCAGGATTGGGAGCAATCCTGCAGCCAGCAGCCTCAAGAACCCAGAGGACCTGCCCTGCCTTCAAAAGAAAAGACTCTGTCTCCAGTGAACACCGGATTTGTTCACCCACAGACTCCAGGTCCGGCAAAGTCCGCACCACTCTGCACCCGATGCCCATGGCCCGAGTTCAAGTGGCCTAACACCAAGAGGAGGTCTCCCCGGCGATCCTGACCCGAGAACCGGTGACCCTTGACCTGCCTCAAGCCTCCAACCGACGCCTGCAGCCTCAAACCGGAAGGTCCCCCCATCCGCGACCAGGAGCTGGTAAGAAGATCCGACCCTAAAAGGCACCCCTGCACCCGACGCCCCACGGCCTTGAGTGACCCAACCGACAGTGTCTAACCAACCCCCAACATCCCAACTTACCTCTCCAAGTGGTGGTTGCACTCAGAAGACCTTCGTCCCCGAGCCTGCAATGTGTTTGCAATCCAGAGACTCCCCATTGAAAGCTACAGGGCGCCCGACGCCAAAACAGCACTCTGCACCCGGCCGCCCCAGTGCCGCTGAGGGTGCATCTTTTGTGCTGGCCTAAACCCCCATTTGCCCTGAGCTTAAGTCCAGGAGCTTTGCTCCCACAACCCAGTGGCCTGCTCGTCAGCAGCCACCAACCGGAGGCCACCTATCCCCCTTTGGATAACATTGGGCCTCAGCACTTTGCACCCGGCCGCCCTAGTGCAGCTGAGGGTGTAACAAAAGTGCATCCTTGACCCTGGGGGACCCCTGAGTTTAACCCCAGAACACTGATGCCAGTGATGCCAGTGTGGGATTTAATGTAAAATGCACCAGAGAGGGCATCTTAGAGATGCCCCCTGAAACTCGACCAACCTCCAGTGACCTGACTGAGTGGCTGCTTAGGCTGCCACCACCAGACATGTTTCTGGACCCCTGGCCGAGAGCTTGCTGCTCTCGGGGCCTGAAACAATGCACATCCTGGGACGAGGTGCCAAGCCTCCTCCCCAGGATGGGCAGGGTTCACGAAGGAGAAGCTTCAAAGGCATGCCGCCTTTGTGAGCCTCTCCAGACCATTTGTTGCTTTCAGCAACTGGTCCCCACTGGTTCTACCCTCCACTTTGGGTGGGAGAACCGGCGGGAAAAACCAGTGAGGAAGAGAGGTGTGCCCACCTCTGCCAACTCCACCCCTAAGGTGGGGAGGCGAGGTGAAGCACAACCTCGAGTCCCCGCCATCTTGAGGATGGGGGACCCAGCCAACCAGGGACAGGCTCCTGCCCCCTCTCACTGGAGAGTGGCAGAATAGGGGTGTACCCACCCCAGGGAAGGGACCCATTGGTCCCTGCCCTTTACCTACCTGTAACGCCCCTAAATTTAGTATTTAGGGGCACCTACAGGCCTGTCTCCCCTCGAACCTGCTTCTGCAAAACCCCGGCGTGTCCAGCGGCCAGCAACCTCAAAAACCCCGGAAGTCCTGCCTGCCTTCACTTTCCAAGCTGTTTCTCCTGTGAACACCGGATGTGTTTGAACTGCAGCTTCTGGTGCCAGCCAGGAACCGCGAATCCCGCACACTCTGCACCCGCCAAATCCGGCCCGAGCTAGAGTGGGCAAATACCCCGAGGAGGTCCCCCCGGCGATCCTGACCCGAGATCCGGCGACCCCTGACCTGCCTCCTGACGACGCCTGCAGCCTCAATCCAGAGGACCCCCCCTACCGCGACCAGAGCGGGTAAGAAAATCCGACGTCCCAAGGCACCCCTGCACCCGACGCCCCACGGCCTTGTGTGCCCAACCCAGCGGTGCCTAACCAACCCTCAACGTCCCAACTTACCCCTCAAAGTGGTGGTCACTCCTGGAAGATCCTCGTCCCTGAGCCTGCAGTGTTTCTTTGTCCCGGAGAATCTCCATTGAAATCAACAGGGCACCCGACCTCAAAACAGCACCCTGCACCCGGCCGCCCTAGTGCAGCTGAGGGTGCCCCTTTTGTGCTAACTTGGTCCCCAACTTGCCCTCAGCTTAACCCTAGGAGCTTTGCTCCCACAACCCCGTGGCCTGCTTGCCAGCAGCCACCAACCGGAGTCCCCCTATCCTCCATAGGATAACATTGGGCCTCAACACTCTGCACCCGGCCGCCCTAGTGCCGCTGAGGGTGCAACAACAGTGCATCACTGACCCTGGTAGACCCCTGAGTCTAACCCCAGAACCCCAACTCAAAAGACCGATTACTTACCTCGAAACCGATAACCTGTTTTTCCTCATAGAGCAACATTGACACTTTTTCTCCCAAAAAGTTTTTAAGTGTCGACTTTTGAAAACTAAGAATATTCCTTAAAAATCACACACATAACCAAAACGCATTTTCTCAACTGTTTTCAGGAAATGTCCCAGTGCTGAATCTAGGCATCCAGCACTGAGTAAGAAAAGTAACGTTAAAGTAACTTACCTGTGAATTGAATTTCCTTCCATAGGATAACATTAGTGGTTCTAGGTGAAAAAGTTTCTAAGTGTCAACTTTTGAAATACAAGAATATTCTTTAAAAATCGTACAGACTACAAAAACGTAATTACTTACCTGTTTTAAGTAAATGTCCCAGTGCTGAATCTAGGAGTCCAGCACTGGATTACAAAAGTAACGCAAAAGTAATTTTACCTGCATTTACCTTAAAAAGCCATTCATTTCAATGTACTGCATTAACTAAGTATTGCAACCTACTGCATCCCCTGTAAATCAAATCAAGTACAATCTTCATTGCTTTTTAAAACTGTGTACAACAAGTAACTTATTACTGAAAAGAATTGAATGCTTACCTGTATCAGGCTTGCTTGGTTCTAAAATAAAATAACAGTATATTTTTTATATTAAAACAATTGGCCTAGAGTTCAGTTCTTGAGTGTGTGAATTCATTTGCTGACTGAGTGTGTACATCAAATGCTTTACATTGTCCTCTGATACTGCCTTACTGCTCGACCAAGCTACCACTTTAGAGAGTAAGGTTCTACCTAACTTTAACCTCTGCCAAACCTCTGGAGACCCTTGGACTCTATATACACTGTACCTCACTTTGGTGCAGTATATATAGAGCCAGTTTCTTACAGCTTCACCTCTCCTCCCCCACCTGAGGGGTGGGGTTGGCAGAGGTGGGCACACCGTCTGGGCTGGCTAATTTTTCCCCGCCTGTTTTCCTGCCGAAACGGAGGGGAGACAGAAAGGGGGCCTGCTCCTGATAGCAGGAGATGCTGGGGGTCGCATTACAAAAGCTGCATGGCCTTTGAAGCTCACCTGCCACAGATGGTCTTCCTGGCCTGGGGGAGGTGTGAACACCTCCACCCAGGAAAGTCTTTGTTTCTGGGCTCGGGGAGCGATGACTCCCACCCCAGGGGTCCAGAAACATGTCTCGTGGTGGCAGGCTGGTGTGTACCAGTCAGGGAACCCACCAGAGGCTGGTCGTTTTTCAGGGGGCATCTCTAAGATGCCCTCTGTGTGCATTTTACAGTAAATCCCACACTGGCATAAGTGTGGGTTTAATGTGCTGAAAAGTTTGATACCAAACCAGTTTTCAGTAAAGCCATTATGGTGCTGTGGAGTTCGTAATGACAAACTCCCAGCACCATATACTCTTAATGGCATTACTGCACTTACTCTGTCTAAGAATTGGCTTAGACAATGTAGGGGTACAGGGCTGATGCACCTGTTCCCTCACCACTTGTATAGTGCACCCAGCTAGAGGGGTGGCTGACCTATGCCAGGGCAGCGGGTTGTAGGCATGGCACACAGGGATGTGTGCCATGTTGACTCTTCACTTTGTTCTGGAGAGAGAGAGAGAGAGAGAGAGATATATAGATATATAGATATAGATATATAGAGAGATAGATAGATAGATAGATAGAGAGATAGATAGATAGATAGATGTGTGTGTGTGTGTGTGTGTGTGTGTGTGTGTGTGTGTGTGTGTGTACAGGGCCTCTAAGGGTGGCACAATACGTGCTGCAGCCCTTAGAGGCCTTTCCTGGCCACAGTACCTTTTACAAGGGACTGGCATGTGGCCAGAGAGGTGCCATTTGGGGGTACAAGGTACAGTTTTGGGTTAAGAACACAGGCCCTGGGAACCTGATTGGCAGGGACCCAGGGCACATCAAGTCAACGTGTATCAGTAGTCTGGCAAAAGGTGGGGGGTTACTGCAACAGAATCCCAGCTTCTTACACCTGGGTACCTGGTTGTCAGGATCCCAGGGCACACTCAGTCAAAGTGCATCAACATTAGGCAAAAAAGGGGGGGCCACCATGCAAAAAGAGGCACTTCCCTAAAACAAGATCACATCTACTCTCAAATGTAGCCCAAGAGATCTGGAGATTGGCCATTCAGAGGGGAGGAGACATGATAACAATACACCTGCCATGTGTAGAAGACAGAGGCAGACGAGGTCTTTCGGCAGTGGGGCACACCAGAGGTTGACCTATTTGTATCCCCAGAGGACTCAAAATGCTGAGACTTTGTATTCAGTCACCCACATAACCTCTTGCAGGAGAATGCCCTGTCGATCGAGTGGTCAGGGAAATTTGCGTAAACTTTTAAAATCGATTCCCGTCATACCTTTAGTGATAAGCAAGTGCAAACAGTCCAGATGATAATGATCCTAATTGCTCTACAGTGGGCAAGACAAACATGGTTCTCAGGCCTAGTGGAGGTGGCGCAGGGAAGTGTAAAGAAATTGCCAAGAAAGCACAACCTTCTCTCCATGCATGGAGGCAAGTTCTACCTCCCAGAAGTAAACAGCATGAGTCTAGCAGCCTGGCTCCTGAGAACATAGAGCTTGGACACTTGAATCTTCCAAAACGTTCAGTGGATGCTCTAAAGGAAGCGAGGAGGCCAAGCTCAAGGAGATGCTACACAGGAAAATGGCACGGATACATCTGTGGTGCAAAGACAAGGTAGGGTTCCTCAGCAGAACTACGGATACTACAGTGCTCAGGTACCTGCTAATTAACAGACTGACTTACACCTCATTAAAGGTGCACTTGGCGGCAATAGTAGCCTACACACAAAGCCACATTAGAAGTAGATACTTCACTACTCCGGTTATCTAGAGATTCCTGGAAGGACATGGAAGATAGCTCCGTCCAGATCAACACCAACACGGAACCTAAACCTATTACTAATACAAATTATGTAAGCTCAGTTCAAACCACTACATAGGCCCGAGCTGAGATTCCTGACCTGGAAGACCGCCTTCCTAATTGCAGTCACATCACTGCACAGGGTGAGCGAATTGCAAGCACTAACCACCAAAGAACCATACCTGCAAATACACAAAGATAGGGTAACGATGAGGACCAACCCACGTTTCCTCCCAAAGATCGTATCACAATTTCACGTGAACCAAGGTATCCAGTTACTGGGGTTCTTTCACCAGCCAAAAAAACAAAGATACAAGTAAAGAGTTTGCTGCTTACTCTCGACGTGCTCAAGGCTGTGATGTACTACCTAAACAGGACAAATGAGGTCAGAAAGAGAGGTCAGTTCTTCATATGATTTGTACACCCAAACAAGGGCTAACTGGTAGTGAAGGGGATCATCGCAAGGTGGATAGTAAAAACAATTCAACTGTGTCACCAGGACACAGGAATACGCTTGGAGGAGAAACGTAGAGCACATACTACAAGGAAGAAAGGATCCACCCTGGCCTTTCTTGCAAACGTGCCCATAAACAACATATGTATGGCAGCCACATGGTCATCAATTCACACCTTTACAAAACACTATTGTGTGGATACTCAGCTAATCAAGGAGGCTCAATTGGGCCAGAGTAATGAAGCGCCTGTTCTCTAGCTCAACCTCAATTTTTACACCATAGCCAAGAGTGACCCAGAATGCCACTACAAAATAAATGAGCAGAATGTGAATCCAGAAAAGGGTTCATGCTGCAAAACAAAATGGTTACTTAGTAGTAGAAGTAGCTTTGCAGCTTGAAGAATTTTCTGATTCACATGCGACCCTCCACCACTCCTGGAAATGAGGCGAGATGAGGAGGGAAGGTTGCTTCAATACCAAAAAATAAAAGGGAAGCCAGTGAGCACAGGAAGAGTTTCCAAAAGGGGAAGAAGAGTCTTGAAGATGTCAACCATGCATAGATGTTACCGAGGCGCACATCTGACTTCATAGGAAGATGGACGAAGCCCCAAACTGCCTATACCAAGGCACGAAAGAGGACAGACATCTTGGAGGCAGCGAAGAATTAAAAAAAAAACTGTAGACTACCTATACACAATATAAGCACAACCCCTTTGAGGCACTGTAACCCTCATTATAGTTCTGTGTGGGAGCCACCCAGGTGCAAAAGTAGCCCTCAACCTCTTGAGTGCGTCATAGGGAATCTCAACTACTTTCAGTGGGATGGTCCCTGAGAGAGAGTGTAATTATGAGCATGTCCTGTAACCAGCATCTGCTGTAGTACGAATGGACAAACTGACTTCCAGGAAGAGGAATGAGTGCCAAAAATGGGAAGAGCTGACTGTGCACCTAGATCCCTGGATATACTCTTGCTAGATCAATCAATGCATGAAAATTATGCCACAAAAGGAGAAAGGGGAAACACACACCTCGTGTGTACAAACCAACATAATTGTCCCAAAATATAGTCTTACTCTTCTAGTTGGAAAAATTCTCTAAAAATACAGAAACATTACAGCATTGTGTCTTGCTACTTGATAGTTCTAGTTACCAATTTGTTTTAGAAGTTGCTTATTGTGTGAAGGACCTACTTGCTGTTGGATGCAGGTTGATTCTAATACTAAGACTGACCTTATGCTAAAATATTGATATTTTGCAGGCCTTCAGCAAAAAGAAAGTTGATGACAGAAAAGAATGGCTAACAAACTTTATGGAGGACCGGCGGCAGCGCAGGTTGCATGGTTTACCAGAGGTGAGAATTGAACTACCAAGAGACAAGTTTGATGGCTTGCGTGAGTACTGATCTTACAGGAATTTTATTAGCCTTCCATTTGTTCTCTTTCAGCAATTCTTGTATGGCACTGCAACAAAGCACTTAACCTACAATGATTTCATCAACAAGGAACTAATTCTGTTCTCCAACTCAGACAATGAGCGATCCATTCCTTCCCTCGTTGATGGTGAGAAGTTTTTTTATGTTTTTTAACCCTTGATTGTGTCAGAAATCTGTCTCGTTTTCTTCTTGTCCATATTCTGCTAGTGTTAAATGGTAGTTATTTAAATGTTTCAGCTGCTTGGGTAGTAAGTTTAGATTCTGAGACAAAATGTGACACAGTGCTACTGGTTATCATTTATCACTTCAGTTTTGTTGAACCTGACAGACTGGTTTGGTATACTGTAGGAAGCTGGCTCTTTATATAGTGGACCACAACGAGGTACACAGTGTAAAGAGTTCAAGTAAACCCCAGAGGAATTACAGAGGCACAAATAACATCCCAAATGCTCTCTTTTGTGGTAGTGTGGGTGTGAGAAAGTGTCTCTTTTGACATGGTGAGCCCCCGATTTTTTTCCTGAAAATGATGTGGTTTCGATTGAAAGTTCACAGGGTCCCTGCCAACCAGGTCCACTGTGCTAGAGCTCCTTCCCTAAACCTGTATCACGATTGGCAACTTCAGAGCTCCTTGGAAGTCCCTAGTAAATTGTACACTGGTTCCTAGGGCATTGGGACTGAAAAGGGTCCTCTAGGGTTCCCTCACCAAGGCCATGCATGAGCAGATATGCCCCTACAATATTTAACTCTATTCCTTAATATTGTAAGTGCCAGGGAAGCCATAGAGAGTACATAGGCTGGAAACTCGACAACTAGAGTTCCCCGGCACTATGATGGCTTCACTGAGCCCAGGAGTGTTTGGTACCAAACAACTCCTTAATAAATCCACAGTGAAGTCAGTGTGGGATTTATCGAAACCCTGTACCCAGAGGGCACCTCAGAGGTGCCCCCTGAAAACCTACCAACACCGGTGTGGTCTCTGACTGGCTTTAAGCAGCCTGCCACCACCAGGCATGTTTCTGGACCCCTGAATCGAGAGCCTCTTTTCTCTGTGGCAAGAAACACAGCACATCCTTGGTGGAGGTGTCACACCTCCCCCAGGATAGGCACAGTGCTCAAGAGGGAAGCTTCAAGCGCCTGTCGCCTTTGTAATGCGACCCCAGCCTCTGCTGCTAGCAGCAGATGGCAGCCCCTGGTTCAGACCCCCACTTTTGTGCGGGAGAACCAATGGAAAACTTAGTAAAAATAGGATGTGTACCCCCTTCGCCAACTCCACCCCTTAGTTGCTGGAGTCGAAGTAAAGAACATTTTTCAGTACCCACCATCTTGAAGATAGTGGGACTTATCTAATCAGGTCTATGGTTATGCCCTCTCCCACTGGAGGGTGACAAAATAGTGCGTGTAGACATCCCAGGTTAAGGAACCCATTGGTCCCTACCTTTTACTCCCTTGTAACTCCCTAAATCTAGTATTTAGGTGGCTCCTCCAGACCCTGAAATCGGATCTATGACGACCTAAGAAGCCCGGACACAAAACAGCTGCACCATCATGAGAGAAGGACCAGTGACTGACTCTGCGCCAGCCCTGCCAACCTGTCTGCTGCCATTCACCTCTGCTACAAAAAAACAACTCGTCCTGCTGCCCAGTGACCTCTAAAGAACTGGGAGAACTGCCTGCCTTCCTTAAAGACTCTAAATCTCCTGTACACAGCGGACCTGGTCAGAAGAAACCATCTACAAAGAATAGAACTCTGCCCTGAAGAGCTGCGTACTCACCGCCGGATCCACCTCTGCACTCGACACCCACGGCCCGAGTCGAAGTGGTCCACCAGTCCTGTGAAGGCTCCCCAGAGCTTCTGAGCACGAGTCCACCGTGGGCTGACCCCTGTCGGACACCATTTCGATGCCTGCAGCCTCAACTCGAAGACTTCCCTGACCATGACCTGCTCGGTAAGCTGTTTTCTGATGCCTCAGGACACTCCTGCACCCGAAGCTCCTGGGGATCCTGACTGACGGAGTCCCTATGTCCCCTAGCATCTCTACTTACCTGGGCAGCTGTGGGTTTTCTTTGTCCAGCCTCCTGACCTGAGCCTGCAGCCTTTCTTCAACCTCTATCTCCCCTATTGGATTACATTGGGTGCCCGATGCTGTATTGGCACTGTGCACCTGACCGCCCCTGTGCTGCTGAGGGTATAAGTTTGGTGCTGCCTTGTGGCCCCCCCTTTTACTTGCCTTAACTCCAGGAGATTAGCCCCTGGCACCGCTTGACTCACCTGTGAGCAGCGCCTCTTCGAGAATCCCCAGTCTCCTTTTTTTAACATTGGGCACCGACCTCAAATCTGACCTCTGCACCTGTCCGCCCCTGTACCGTTAGTGGTGCAGTTTTGGTGCCAATCTGAACCATGCCTGGTGTTGACCTGAAACCCCGAAGACTAGATTTGTAAGTCGTGTACTTACCTGAAAACCGCCTTCTTCTTTTCCTCAATAGGTTAACAATGCAAAGCTGGAAAATTGCACTGTCCACTTTCTAAAGTATTAAGTATTTTTCCTGAAAAAAGTATTTACCTTTTTGCAAATGTCTTGGTCATAAAATATATCTTGAAAGAAGCTTATTTTTCTAAAATTGGTGTGATTCTCCTTTGAGTTGTTTCTCATTCATTTGTCAATGTGTGCATAACAAATTTCTTACACTCCTCTGCATTAGGCCCAAGGCTGCTCCCCCCTACTACCACTGAGCTTTGGGTTTTGCAGCATGAATCTTTCTGGATTCACTATGCTATACATTATTCCGCTATCTAGTGGTTGGGTCCGGAGTTGTAGTATTTCTTCTCTTTTTTTTCTTTTCGTGGCCCGGTGGGCGTCGACATACCATCATTTGGTGTCTTTGCATGACGTCGACGTGCTTCCTCCGGAAGCTCCCACCTTTGGTCGCCATCTTCAGATAATTTTTTTCCGCTGTTGGGTCTGGATCGATACCGAAGGAGCTCCAGAAATTTGGAGAGCAGAATCGACGAAATAATCGGAAAACCAGGAAAAAAGCTTCATCGACAGACCGGACTTCGAGACCGGTAACCAGGACACATCGAAGTGGGAGAAGACCAAAGCTTCGATGTCCTACGGAGAATGCGCAAACAGGGGGCTCCCTGTGCTCCGTAATGGACAAAACACCATTTAAATTCTGCGACAATTGTCACCACAAGTTCGCGCAAAAGAATCAACATCCAGTCTGTAATCTCGGCCTGCCGCTCGACCACCGAAGCGAAGACTGCAACGCATGCTCGGCGTTCACCCCTAAGACCCTGAGGGTGAGAGAGAGGCAGAGAAGAGGTAACTACAGTATGCAGGGGCCACCTCCATCGCTCCGAGACCTGGGCCTCTCCAGCGAGGAAGAGGACAATGTCCCAAAGGGGCGGAAGATGCCCCGGTCGTCGAGGTCGAAAAGAAACCGCCAAAGGAGGTAAGAGATACGTCGACCCCCAGACACTCAGCCGACACTCGAAGTCCTCAAAAGGAGCTTTGCCGTCGAAACACTCGACGTCCGCAACAGCGCCAGGGACAAACAGCCCGTCGGTTCCTTTGAAAAGGACTCCCAGACGGCGAAAGCCCTAGAAAAGGCAAAGGCGTCGAAGAGCAGTCAACAAAAGGACTCCTCGACGTCGAAAAGAGAAGGGGCAAAACAGGCTTCGACAACGACAAACCTGAAGAGAGGGGCTGAAAATCTCGACGCCGAACAAACGGCGGAGAGGGAGAAAAAGAAGAGAAGGCTCGAGGCCGAAATGGCGAGTCTCTTGCAACGCAAGAAAGACTTCGACGAGAAGATGAAGCAGTTCACAATTCCTCCGAAAGTTTCGGCCGAAACCGGAGGGGACGTCGAGGAGCTAGAACAGCCCACAACGCCAGAAACTGTCGAACAGGACGAAGAGCAGTACTACTTCGAGGCCGAAGGACAGGAAGACGACCACACCTATCAAGGTTCGACGACTTCAGAGGCGCAGGACATGCCATGGCAAGACCTCGACGCCGAGTCGAGTCACCAGAAGGGGTAGGCACATACCCCTCGAGGCCATCACCACCAGATGACATAGGAATCTACAACCAGGTGATAAAGAAGGCTGCAGACACTTATGGAGTGCAGTTAGAAGAGGAGAAACCGCAATCCTGTTTTCTCCTAGAGACCTTGCTACCAGCGCAAACAAGAAACCAATTCTTGCCCATGCTACCAAGTGTGTTGGACCAGGGTAGAGAAGCCTTTAAAGAACCAGCTACATGCAAGGCTGTAACACCAAGGGCAGAGAAAAAATACAAACATTCCTCTAGGGACCCTGTGTACATTAGAGGTTCAGTGCCAGCAGACTCTCTCATAACCTCCACTGCCAGGAAAAGGGCCAATGTACCCACTAACGTCGGGCCACCACCAGACAAGGAGAGCAAAAGAATGGATCTCGTGGGGAGAAAGGTGGAGCGGAGTGCGGCAATTCAATGGCGCATCGCCAATTCCAACACACTCATCAACAGGCATGCGTACCAGCACTGGGAGGAAGTAGGGGACCTACTAAAAAATCTGCTAGAGCAATTCCAGAGACGGGCGAGCCACTTGGTGGAAGAGGGGAAAACATGGCAAACACATGTTTAAAATCAGCCCTGGATGCAGCGGAAACATCTAGCAGACAGATGATGGTCGTGATCACTGAGAGGAGGCACGCCTGGCTGCGAATCTCAGGCTTCAAACCAGAGGTCCAAAATAACATACTAAACACCCCGTTCAACGGGGAGCAGTGGTTCGGATCAACAGTGGACGAAAGGCTAAACCAATTAAAGAAGGACAATAAAACTGCAAGGTCCATGGGGGCACTACAATTCAGAGAAATGCATAGGGGGGGGCACCATCAAGGAGACCAACAGGGAGAGGCAACCACCAACCGGTAGCCTCACACCAGACCTTTCAACGGGGGTACCAAGGAGGAAACCAGGGCCAGCAACAGGGCCACCAACAGCAAAGTTGGCAGTACCAGCCTAGTAGGCAATCCTTTTGAGGGCGTCCTCAATGAAGGGGCCAAACTCAGAGGGCGACAGCGACCCGCCTCTAAGTGACTCCTCTGCAAGGTCAACGCACACCCCAACAAAATCTCTGAGGGTGCAACAACAAACAAGCAGAACAAAAGCACATCCAAAATCACAAACAAGACCTCCAACACGTATCGCCAGTGGGAGGCAGAATAAGGAACTTCTTCCACCAGTGGAAGAAGATTACATCCGACAAATGGATATTAAACCTCTTAAAATACGGATACTGCATAGAACTTGCAAAACAACCCCCAAACAGGGCACCAAGAAACAAGGTGCATTCGGCAAAAGAACTATCTCACCTTCTCGAGGAAGCACAAGAGCTCCTGATCAAGGAGGCCATAGAAAAAGTTCCATACAAGGAAAGGAACAAAGGGGTCTATTCCATGTACTTCCTCGTACCAAAGGTGGATGGAACCTTACGACCAATACTAGACCTAACGTTCCTCAACAAATTCATAAAGAGTCAAAAATTCAAAATGACATCCCTGCAAGAGGTAATACCTCAAATACAGGGAGGAGACTACATGGCAACTATAGACCTAAGGGATGCCTACTTTCACATCCCCATAAACAACAAACACAAATGCCTACTGAGATTTGTGATCAACAAAAGTCATTACCAATTCACGGTGTTAGCGTTCGGACTAAAATCAGCACCAAGAGTCTTAACAAAATGCCTAGCAGCAGTAGCAGCCCACCTAAGAAGGCAGGGAATCCATGTTTACCCATACCTAGACGACTGGTTGGTAAGAGCAAACTCATACAACCTTTGCAGGGCCCACATACAAAACGTCATACAGACTTTAGTTCAACTCCGGTTCTCAATTCACTGGGAAAAATCTTCAATAGAACCAGAACAAGTGAAGATATTCTTAGGGGCAGAAATCAATACCATACTAGGAAAAGTATTTCCGAGCACAAAGAGAACGCTAGCGATTCTGAGGGAAAAGCATCTTTACCACAAGGGGCAAGCTCTGACAGTGAGGACCGTGAGCAAAATGCTGGGGATGATGGCGTCATGCATTCATCTAGTCCCAAACATTCGGCTACACATGAGACCATTCCAGGAATGGATGCAACAGCAATGGTCACAGGCAACGGGGAGTTGGGAAGATCTAGTGGTTGTCACACAGACAGTTCATCAGGAGATGGCATGGTGGAACAAGAAGAATGTAACACAAGGGAGACTTTTCACACAACCAACTCCAACAGTGACCATTACAACAGACGCGTCCCATCTAGGGTGGGGAGTGCACATGAACCACCTAAAAGTAAGGGGATTGTGGACACAACAGGAGGCGATAAAACACATCAACTTCCTGGAACTAAAAACTGTTCCTAGCCTTCAAAGCCTTTCAGAAAGAGCTTTACGGGAAGAGGGTGTTGATTCAAACGGACAATACCACCACCATGTTTTACATCAACAAACAGGGAGGAACACAATCAGTAACACTATCAGTCTTAGCCCAAGAACTTTGGAGATGGGCTATCCCAATGCAAATAGACATAATGGCAATACATCTTCCAGGGAAGGACAATGTAGAAGCGGACAGGCTGAGCAGGCAAGCATCAGCATCACACGAATGGGAGATGAACCAATCAGAACTACAAAGGATATTCCAAAAGTGGGGAACTCCGCAAATCGACCTATTTGCAACACCCCAAAATGCAAAATGCCAACACTTCGCATCCAGGCAACCGTGCAAGCAGTCCCTAGGGAATGCGCTATGGATAGACTGGTCAGGGACATTTGCTTACGCTTTTCGCCCCCCGATACCACTGCTCCACAGGGTACTCAACAAGTGCAGGAACAGCCACATGACGCTAATACTCATAGCATCTCAGTGGGCCAGACAAACATGGTTCTCGCAGATAATGGAGATGGCTCAGGGGGTAATGCACAAATTGCCCAGTCGAAAGGACCTTTTAACAATGCAAAACGTAAGAGTACTACACCCAGAACCAGAAAGCCTCTGCCTGGCAGCATGGCTCCTGATGACTTAGAATTTGCTCACCTCAAACTACCAGAAAGCACAATGGCGGTACTCAGAGAGGCGAGAAAACGGACCACAAGGAAGTGTTACACAGCAAAATGGAAAAGATTCTCTCAATGGTGCATTAGAGAAAAGCTGTACAGCAGGATCACAAGAGAATCAACCGTACTAAAGTACCTAACATATTTACTGCAAAATAAGCTCTGCTACACATCCATAAGGGTTCACCTAGCAGCAATCGTAGCGTACACAAGGGGAGAAACTGGGAAAAGTTTCTTCACATCCAAGGTGGTCAAAAGATTTCTGGAATGGGGCAAAAAGAATAGCACCTCCACAAACCAGGCCACCACCAGCATGGAACCTCAATGTGGTACTAGCACAGATGATGAAAGCACCATTCGAACCAATTCACAAGGCAACACTACAAATGCTCACACTAAAGACAGCCTTTTTAGTAGCAATCGCATCACTACGTAGAGTAAGTGAACTGCAAGCTCTAACGCTACAAGAGCCCTACTTCCAGATACATAGCGACAGGGTCGTCATGAGAACTGATCCACGTTTCATGCCAAAGGTGGTATCCAGGTTCCACATAAACCAAACTATACAAATACCAAGTTTTTTCCAAAAACCAGGAACACAAGCAGAAAGAGCACTGCACACCCTGGATGCCAGGAGAGCAGTCATGTACTACATAGAAAGAACCAAAGAATGCAGGAAAACAAAGCAATTCTTTGTATCATTTGCCAACAGTTTTCTGGGCCGCCCAGTCACAAAGAATACCATTGCAAGATGGATTGCGCAAGCCATACAGCTGTGCCATAATCAGGCAGGTCAAACATTGCAAGGAGCAACAATAGCGTTTCTAGCAAATACCCCCATTCAAGACATTTGCCAAGCAGCAACATGGTCTTCAGTGCACACATTCACAAAGCACTACTGCGTGGATATTCAGATGAATAAGGAAGCACAAGTAGGACAAAAGGTCTTACAACATATATTCACAAACCATCGCTCATCTTCCACCCAGCCTCCACAAGACTAGCAAACCGCTACAAAGTCTATGCACAGCATAGTGAATCCAGAAAGATTCACGCTGCAAAACGTATAGTTTCTTACCTGTCGGTGTAGTTTTGCAGCTTGAAGAATTTCTGGATTCACTAGCGAACCCACCCTCCTCCACCAGAAAGATGACCCAGGGGGAAGAATTCAGAAATAAAGGACATACAATCTCAAAAGGAAAAAAAAAAGAAAAAAAAAGAATTCGAAGATGGCGTCCAAAGGTGGGAGCTTCCGGAGGAAGCACGTCAACGTCATGCAAAGACACCAAATGGTGGTATGTCGATGCCCACCGGGCCACGAAAAAAAAAAAGAGAGAAGAAATACTACAACTCCGGACCCAACCACTAGATGGCGGAATAATGCACAGCATAGTGAATCCAGAAATTCTTCAAGCTGCAAAACTACACAGACAGGTAAGAAACTATATGTTTACATTGAGCCCTGTACACTTCTTGGGGAATCTCTGGACTCTGTGCATGGTATAACCACTTAGTGGTATACCATATACGGAGCCAGCATCCTACAGTCATCAGAGACAAGCTCAAATCTTAGTGGGAGATAACTGTCTAGCTTTGTCACAGCCACACTGTCTGAGGTGTGCTGCCTTTCTTAGGGAGAACAGAGGGGGAGTTGACAGAAAAGTCTAGAAAAAGTTAAATCAATTTGACAGATCAGAAACTGGGGGTATCTACATTAAGAGGCAGGTGGTGCATGTTTAAGGCAAGATTTTCCATGTTCCTGTAGTAATCGTACAAGTGGTTATATTGTCGGGCTGCCGATTTAATGGCTAAGGGCAGTATGCCGGAGTATGTGTTTAACCCTGCTTGTTAGACTCTTTGTGTTGAGTCTGTTAGGAGTGGGATGAAAAATAGACTATCCTTGTGTGGTGAGTCTAAAGAAAATACTAAATATAGTCTTGTGCTTTTAAAGCTGTTGCAAGTTCAGCAGAAAAGTACTACCACAAATGTTGTTCTCTCCAGGTTTGGGGAATAGATAGTTTCTTGGAACAGTAAGGGAACGCCATGAGTGCTACCAGCCTCTCATTGTAGTGGGTATGAGGTTTGAGTTAGATGATGCCTAAGAAAGGATGGTTTGGAGTTCATCCAGGCATTGTTAAGCATATGTCCTTGATGCTGTATTCCCACTTGTGCAAAAACATCCTACTCTTTTGCTTTAGTACATCTAGATGTAAACATTGAAGAAGGATTTCTAAATTAAAGAAAAGGCATCATTGCAGCATTTTAACACGAAAGCAAGGTTGCTTCAAGATCCTGTCTTCTTGGCTTTTAGGGTCTTAACATTAAAATAAATAACCAATATCTCGGGTTGTGGAATACTTTACACATTGCTGGAGGTGCTGAAAGGAAGCAAGATACTATGATGTGGACCTCTGGGCTTACTCCCTCACACCCTCTGCTCAAGTGATAGAAGGGAAGAAAGGAATCTTACTATTGTCTGGTAAATGACATCATTCTGATACAGCCACTGTGAGAAGTTGGCCTTGCATATGCTGTCCACTAGTTATAGTGGGCACCTTGCACCAGTCCAAACGACCCTTATTGATGATAGGTTGAAAGACAACCTTTATTGAAAGCTATCCTAGTGGTAGCTATGGAGAGCAGCCTTCAGGCTAAGTCTAGAAGGAATGTAAAGCAGCTTGGTTTACCAGATTATAACCTCTTGAATGACCAAATGAAAGGAGAACCACACAAGGTGTGTATATATATATATATAAAATATATGTATTTATTTCTAAACACTAACTACTAATCTCTTTGAGATTAGAGTCCAAGATACACAATATCACAGTATTAAAACGACAGTAAATAGCACAATATACAATGGGCCCCAGGGGGGGACCAAACCACATATTAAGAAAGTGGTATAAGAACCAAGACTTGACTAGACACAGTGCCTAGAGCACGTAGAATCGCTGGGACCCCAAGGAACCACCCAAGGTAGTGACACAGGAGACCCACGGGGGACGTGTGCAGTGTGAGAACACAGCCGCGAGCGCCGTAGGATTCTATGAGGAAAGTCGCGGTTGGAATTTTAAAGCAAAAGGACACTTAGAAGAAGACTTTGAGCAAACCCCTTTAGACTTAAGGGGTTCTAGGGCCAACACCCACGGGAGCACCGTAGTACTCGAGTTACCTCACCCAGGTGTCAAAGGGTGTCGGGAATCGTCGTTGATTTCAATGGCGATCTGCTGCAAAGTGCTGCTGCCGTGAAGGAGAAAAGTGTCCGGTGTGATCCAAGCCTGGATCGAAGATGTGAAGAACCTGAAAGCAGAGGGGACAGAGTCTGGGTCACTAGCCAGTGACCAGGAGCGGAGCAATCGAATGCCCACCGATGTCGGGTGCTTCAGGTGCGAAGAGGTGAAGCTTGACTCTGCAGCCACAAGGTCCCGGAGACGTCAAGGACGACCAGGAGCCGGATTCGAGCTGTCCCACGAAGGATGTCGAGTGCTGGGGTGTCGGTGCTCGGAGTGAACACAACAAGCCCTGGCAACAGCAACCCACGCAGGAAGAGAAAAGATGCTTTTGTGCGGACCAGCAAGGTCCTGGGGACTCCCCAAGCGATGGAGAGTCAGGGCACGTCTGGAGCAACCAGGGAAGCCCAATCAAAGTTAGAGTTGCCTTCTTGGGGACCCACAGGTCAACGGACCAGGGATTGCGAAGGGACCTCGAGAGGAATCACAAAATGGCGGCCCACGGAACACTCGTTCAGTGTAGGCCTGCAATCTTCGGTGTAATTACTGCTCGGGGTCAGGGCTACAAGTAACCCAAAGCTCAGCCTCAGGGGTAGCCGGAAAGCTGATGCTTCTGCAAATGGACGCGGTGCCCAGGGGTTCGGGTTGCACGGTCACCACGAGGGATACGGGCCTCAGACTTGCTGTGGGCACAGATCGACCTCTGAGACCTCGGAAAACCCACCTCCTGTGTGGCAATATTCTTCGGAGTTCGTCGGAGCTTCGGAGATGCCAACCGGTCAGTTGCGTTAAAGGTGCCTACCTTGCAGGGGAGTAACTCCTTTACTCCAAGGGAGATTCTTCAGTCATCCAGCGTAGTGCAGATCGTCGAAGTACTTGGTTTCTGTGTCAGAGTTTAGTCCAGGTGTAATCTAAAGTCCTGTAGTCAGGGGTTCCTACTTTATACCCAAGGAAGGGGTGGGACAAACTCTGGGGACCCACCTATGGGAGGGTCAGGAAAGAGGGGTGGCTACATCCATTTCCTTTGTCCAGTTTCGCGCCAGAGCAGGGGCTGCGTGCCCCTGCAACCGGTTTGAGCTGGACTATGCACAGGGACACCAAATGTGCCCCCAGTGCAGACTTCAAAGCACTCTAGGATTGCACCCACCCAGCCCCAATACACTAAAGCCTGTCTGGAAAGGTGGTCACACCTCCCTGTGACAGGAAACCTATTGTCCAGGCCTCCCCTGCCGGAGTTTCGTCCAGCAGCAGGAGGGCAGACTCGTGTCTGTGGCTGCAGCATCCATTTTGTGATGCCAGGGTTCTGTTAAGCTGGTACCGGGTGTTAAGTTATGTTAAAGTGACTTGTTAAGCGCACGTACACCGAGCGGTTTCTTGGCGCTGAGCTGGGACGGTTTCAAACACTAGACAGTAGGTTTAATTGTAAGCCTGGGAGAATAGCCATGTTTTAAGTAGTTTCCTGAACTGGGTGTAAGAGGTGGCCAAGCGCAGTTCAAGAGGAAGAGGGTTCCAAAATTGAGGTGCCAGGGTTGAGAATCTGAGACCCCATGTTTCTTCCGTTTAAAGGAGCTGGAGATCAACAGGTTCTTATTAGAGGAACGTAAGTCGCGGGAAGGAGCATATCGCTGTATCTTTGAGGCGATAAAGGCCGGGCCGTGTCCAGAGAGGGCTTTATAGATGGTTCAGCCTAACTTGAAGAGGCAGCGTTGGGTCACAGGGAGCCAATGGAGGCTCTTCAACAATGGTTTCACATGGTGGTGCTTAGGCTGACCATGAATAAGCCTGGCCGCTTGGTTCTGCACCAATTGTAGCCGACGTAATTGGTATACTGGGATGCCAGTATACAAGGAATTTGCGTAATCAATACGCAACATTACCAGGGCAAGGACACATTGGGTCAAGGCTTCGGTGGTCAGAAATCTGCTGATTTTCCAAATTCTCCGCAGATGGAAAAAACAAGCGGAGACCACTGAGCTGATCTGGGCCTTCATAGTAAGATCATTGCTGATCACGATTCCAAGGCTTTTGACCGAGCTGGCTGGGAGTGGGGGGAGGTGTACCGGTGGTGCCATGTTTCTCCCTCTAGTAGGGTGGGATCATACCTCCCACCCCAGTTGCAGGGGTGGAGGTATGATTCCAAGGTGTTTGATACCAAACACGACATATTTCCATGCAGCCATTCTCAAGCTAGCATTTACCGCGAGGTTATAATGCACTTGAGTATATGGTCTGGCTGCATCACAAACAACCCCGGAATGAAGATTCCGAAAGCTGCAGAGGGGCTCTGCTCATGCATGAGCACCCTCTCACATGAAACCCAGCACCCTGCCTTCAGGATTGTTAAGGCCTGCCATAGGGGTGACTGATAGGTTTACATGTGCAGTGATATGGGGAGATATAGGGAGATATAGGGAACCTATATCTCAGTAAGGGGTGGATACACCACCTTACACAGGCTGCTGTAGCAGACCTGTTGTGTCATTTTAAAAGGCTTCCCAGGGGTAGCACAATACATGCTGCAGCCCCTGGTAGGCCTCTGGGGTACCTATGCCCTGGGTACATAGTATACCATATACTAGGGACTCACAAGGGTACCCCAGAATCCAATCTGGAGTGTACCTAAAGTACATACAATCAATTTAGAGTAGAAAGCAGATAGACTGGGGTCCTGATTAGCAGGGCCTCAGTCTGGCTAAGTTGAAAAACAGTGAAACATCAGCAAAAAGTGAGGGTAACTATAAGAAGCAGATCCTACTCTCCTACACAACCCCCCCCCCAAACGTCAGGACATTAAACTCACCTTGACCAGTTGAGTCTTCATGTTCTAAGTGGGAATATCTGGAGAGTCCATCTGCACTGGCATGGTTACTCCCAGGTCTATGTTCCACTGTATAGTCCATCCCCTGTAGGGAAATGGACCACCTCAAAAGTTTAGGGTTTTCACCCTTCATCTGTTTTAGCCATAAGAGGTGCTTGTTGTCTGTCTGAACAATGAAGTGAGTGCCAAACAAGTATGGCCTCCGCTTCTTCAAGGCCCAAACCACAGCAAAGGCCTCCCTCTCAATGGCTGACCAACGTTTCTCTCTGGGGGTCAACCTTCTGCTAATAAAAGCTACTGGCTGATCCTGACCTTCATCATTCAATTGTGATAACACAGCCCCTACCCCCAACTCAGATGCATCTGTTTGGACAATGAATTGCTTGGAGTAATCAGGACTTTGCAGAATGGGAGCGGTGCACATGGCCTGCTTCAGGTCATCAAATGCCTTTTGACAGCTAACTGCCCACTGAACTTTCTTGGGCATTCTTTTAGAAGTCAAGTCATTCAAAGGGGTCACTATGGATCCATACCCTTTGACAAATCTTCTATAGTACCCAGTGAGGCCCAAGAAAGCTCTGACCTGAGTCTGGGTAGTTGGAGCAACCCAGTCCATGATGGTCTGGATTTTGCTCTGCAATGGTTGAACCTGGCCTCCACCCACAAGGTGGCCCAGGTACACAACCTGACTCTGCCCTATCTGGCACTTGGTGGCCTTGATAGTTAGGCCTGCTTTCTGCAGGGCCTCCAAAACATTTCGCAGGTGGACCAGGTGATCCTCCCAGGTGGAGCTAAAGACAGCAATATCATCTAGATCTGATAGAGACTACTAGCCGCAGATTCCTTAACGTAGAATTATCCCCAGGCGTGAGACTGGATCCGGAAAATTTTTGCCACAGCATCCCTGCGCGCCGGGGGCGTGGCAGCACACGACTCCGCCCTGACGCTGTCCGCGGACGTGACATCAGCGAGGTCACATAAGTCCCACCCCGGCGCGCTGACGTCAGTTTCCTTCTTTTCCGCATGCAACGCGGTTCCGGAGTGAGTTCGATTGGCCTGTTTTCAGGCCTCTTTTAACGCCTTTGCGTTGGGAACAGTGTGCAATGCCTTCGGGTTTCAAGACGTGTGCTTCTTGTACGCGTCAGATGTCGGCGACGGACCGTCACCCTATTTGTATATGGTGTTTGGGCGAGCACCATGATTCTACAGACTGCGACGCTTGTCGGCATCTCAAGCCGAAGTCCCGGCGGGAGCGCCGGATGAAGTTACTTTCGGCCCGCTTGTCCAGATCGGTCTCGTCACCGCGTCCGTCCCCTGCCTCGGAAGGGTCCAGAAGCCGCCGATTCCGGTTGCGGCATCGTCCTTCACCGAGGCCCCACGGGCGTCGCTCGCCCGTCGGTAAGTCTTGCAGTTTGTCACCGAGGCCATGTCCTCGTTCTGCTGAGGGCACGGGTTCCTCTCGGGACGTGCGCCCTCGCCCGTCGCCACCCTATCCGCCGTTTCCTGGCGTTGGGGCGACAAGGGCCCAAATGAAGGCCTACGCTACGGCTCTGCGGGCTTCTTTGGGCCCCCCTCCTCTTCCTGAGACGTCCGCGGATCCCTCGCCATGCGCAGGGCCTTCCGCGGACTCGCCGGCGGCTTCGTCCTCGGTGCCGACGCGTTCGGCTTCAGCTTTTTAAGGTGTGGTGTTGTCTAGGTGCGGCCCTACGGGGTTCCCCTCTTCGGCCCACGGCGTCCCGGCCTTGCCGCAAAACCCTGCGGGGTTCCCTGTGGTGTCGCAGGTGGTCGCCGGGACTCACGGCTCGTCCCCGAGTCCCCCTCGGTCCTCTGGGCAGGCGGCTGTCTTACCGGAGGCCGAGCCAACGCCTTTCCGGTGCCGACAGCTTTCCTCCCCGGCCCTGGCGGCGCCACGGGTGGAGGCCGGGACCCGGGGCGCCTCCCCGAGTCCCTCTCGGACCCCTGCGCAGGCGGCTGCCTCGTCGGGGGTCGAGCCGGCGCCTTTTCGGCGCCGTTCATTGGCCGCTTCGGCTCCGACCCTGCCCCTTTCTCCTAGGATGCATGTGGTGGTCGACTCGGCACCCCTGGTGGACACTTCGGCGCCGTTCGAGGACACGCCGGTGCCCATGGTGGACTCTCCGGCGCCGTCACGGCGTCGGAGTGTCGACTCTTCCTCTCCGGAGGGTTGTCATCTCCTTGTCTCCTCTTCGCCGGAGACTGGACGCCGCATCGTTGCCTTTTCCCCGGCGGCTTCCGGGGCGGGTTCTATGCCGTCTCCGCGTCCACAGTCCCCGGACCCGCTCTTCTGCACCTTGCAGTTGGTTGCCCCGCAGGCTTCTCCGCCTTCTCCGGAGACCCCTCGGGCACCTCACTCGTCCGTAGGTCTTCCATCCTATAGGGCAGTGGTTCCCAAACTTTTTTGACCCGTGGCTCCCTTGACCTAATTGGCAGTTGGCCGTGGCTCCCCACCATTTTTTTTACCGGTGGGCGGGTGGGGGGGTGAGGTAAGCCCGACCTCGGGAGTACTTCCTGTTGTCTTCCGTAAATTAATTGGGATGCATTAAAGAATGAAGGTATTATAATCATATTTGTAACAAAATAAAAATATAACAGTTGTTTATAAAAACTCGCTATTCACAAACTACCAGCACCATTAGTCATTCTCAGAGGTGTTGTAAGCACATCAAGTAGTACCCAAATAGCATCACATCGCAGTAGATGACTTGCACAACTGCTTACAATGGCGAGACAAATGAAAGAACGGTAAAACTCTCGCTGGAAACAACCCCTCCTTCAATAAAAACTCAACATTACCCCCAATATGACTTTTGTCCACATAAAGGCCCTTCAAATAAAACAGAATTATACATAATCCTTCTGCTCAGATGAGATGTCGACTTCACTAATAGCAGCGAGGCGATTCATAAGCGTGTTTGTGACACCTGATTGATTTTGGCCCCCCCATCAGTGGATAGAAATTAGTGTCTCATTCAAAATGATTTAGAAATCAGGATACAGGTTGTTACCTACTGCACTTGGTAATATTATGAAATGTAGGAAACCATCACCAGATTCGTCATATGGAGAAAGCACATTTACCTGCGTACTTTAAGGCTATTCCAAGTCACTGACTGCTGCAGGGAACAGTGACGTTTGTGGTGACGAAATGTCCTTATTAAAAATGCAATTACATTCTCTTGTGGATTTTAAATTTAATTTAGCCCAGAGAAAAGGAAAGCGGAGGCTTGGGGTATGACATGGGTTTTTGAGTCTGCAGAAGGCAGGTTTGTCCATGGGGTGACGGTTCGTTGAGATACATAACGTCTGTGTAGGTAGGGAAAATCTAGTGCTCGCTTCTTTTCCGGGTTATGGATATAGGCCAGGGAAAAAGTATGGGATATGGAAGAGATGAGGGTGATGCGCGCCCTGCCCCAGGAGTACTTCCTTTCTTCTCCCTGAAAACAACTGGGATGAAGCTGATGAAGGTACTACAATCAATGTGCAGCATCAGCGAGGCAGCCTGGGCCACTCCTCCCCCCTCACCTATGAAGGATCGCTGAACACTGAGGCCCTTCCAAAGCGCACCTTGGCAAAACTTGCGATCTCCGTCCTAGTCTCAACTCTGCCTGATAAGACATCCTTAAACGCCCACCTTCTCCCCTGAAACAAGTATCTGGAATTTTTCCAGTGTTTCCCCTCCCCTGTGGTGTCTGTCCTTCATCACTGCTGCCCCCGGAACCACCCCTCAAAAAAAGCTCTTCAAGTGGAGGAATAAAGCCCCAGCAGGATGAACACAATGTGTGTGTGTCTGTGCACGTGTGTGTGTGCACGTCCCACCTGTCCTCCATATTACCACACCATCACTAAGTCCAAAATATGCCCAGTGATGCCATGTGGGTGCATAGCTGCCAAACCTCCAGACTGCCCATGTGTGACAACTCATTGTCCCCAGTGTGTGTGTGACACTCCACTGCCAAATGAGTTACACCTTCCTGCAAGTAAATCAAAGCAGCAAGCAGCACCCGAGTGCTCTCTGTGAACCCTCCACCATCATATCTAGACACATCACAAAAAATGAACACATGCTCAAAACAAGCCAGACCCATTGGCACTGCCAATCCCTGTCAACAGTACCAGCCAAATGAGCAACAACAATTATGCTGTGAATAATCAAATTCAAAACTACCTACAGGTTGGAAAAGATGGGATTGTGAACCAAACATCACTAGGATCTGTGAAAGGGCCAGCGGTCCCCAGAGTCTCCCAATCCGATCTCTCCTCTTATCCCTCCCCACTGCTCTCATCTGCAGTCTCTCACCACCAGCCACCCACACCCTGCCTCTCTCTGCATCAGAAATCCTCAATCTGCACATCCCAGATGCCGTCTCCTTCCTCCTCACCACTGGTCCTCCACTGCGTCCCGCATGCACCACCTGCATGCACCCATCCACCTCACAACCACCCACCCTCTCTCTCCTCACCTGCAAGTACCACCCTCTCCTCAGGCTATCAGAATCTCGACATCCATGCACTACTGGACCAGATAGTAAACAGATTTAAGTTCACTTAAGAAGAGGCATTTTAAGCCTTTACAGGACTTAAACGCACCTTAAGATGATATATTTTCATGGCCTCTAAAACTTAGTGCAACCGTTATATGTATAATATATATAGAATTAGCCATGCCCCTAACTAGGCTGATTGCAATAAGTCAGCACAGTTGGGCATACAGACTTTCTCAAGGTAATCACAGTCAGTATGAAAAACGTACGGCCTTTGAGAATGTATTCACATTTATTAAACCAGGCCTACAGGCTTTATCGTTAATATCAGAAGATCACCGTTTCAGGCAGACCTAAAAAAAAAAAAAGGTACAAAAACACAAAAATGAGGTCTCCATATGCAAACATGTACAGTAAATTGGCCAGACCTTAGAAAATGAATGTTACTATTAAAAATGGGCTGGCATTTGAGAGCTAAGTAAAAACTGCAGCCAGGCTAATTTTTTCACTAGGGGCGTTTTGGGTGTGTCTGTTGTGAGACGCACCCACACATGCAACATGGACAGTACACACACTATCTATACATGTCCCCTGCAACCTACTTAGAAGCCCTTCTGCAGCTGGCCTTGTATTAAATGGTGAGCTCTATAGACTGCACCTCATAATCCAATGTTAACAGAGCTTACTGTTGGTGACACTCAAATAGGCAGATTTGCCCTACAGCTAAGGTCCAAATGCCAGAGGTCAAAAAGCAAAAAACTGAGTTTTCACAGGTTTGAACCCATTTTCCTAACATTATACCAAACCTATCCCATAATTTAAAATACACCATAATTTGAATTCAGATAAAAATGAAATTAAATAATTACACATATATTGTTGTTAAGAATTAATGGCTAACGTTACAAGATGTTGTTCGGCAAAGGTCATTAAGGCAGCACTTCAAGTACTTGATAACTAGTCCACTTACGCTTTTGCCATAGAAAATGATAAGGACTAGAGCTTGAACAATCTTTCTACAAAAACGACACACCTGTAACCATCTTGCTACCACATCAGGTGTGGCTATTTGCATCTCCATAATACAGGACCTGAAAATGGTCCTACCTGTCTATTAAGTGACCCATGTTGTAATGTAAAGAATGTAATATAGATTTTGCAATAGTTTGATGGTTACATAAGTTAAATCTGCTTGCAGAAACCAAATTCGGACCTGTTTCTTAACAGCCGACTTAAACATAGATATGATAATTGTTAGTCCTCCCTTACTCTAAGTAAGGCTAATCAGTTTTCACATGCAGACTGAACTTAAAGTAAATTGCATATTTTACATTCATCAGTTCTTTATGTAGGCGACATAGTCTTGTGAGCAAAGGATGAACGAAATGGAAAAATTATAATTAAACTCACCTACATTTAAATCCATTTCTGATGCTGCCCCGTAATAAACAGTATTTATCCTATGCACGCTTTGAAAAAAGTAATGAACGTGCATGTAAACAGAAAAAAGCAGGGTTCTTTGTTTAAGTAACATTGCCATCTAGTGGTGCAGTTTCAAAATGCACGTACCAAACTGCTGTGTATTTCTATATCCGAGCTACAATGGCTTCCAAACTCTGTGCTTGGTGTGCGGCGCCCCTGGCTAGCCCTGACGGCGCACTGGGGTGCCGCGGCGCACAGATTGGGAACCACTGCTATAGGGGCTGGCCGTTTCTTCCTCCGGCAGGGCACGGGGACGGGCGGCTTAGTTTGCAGCCTTCGCCCACGGAAGAGTTGCTCTCTCCCCAACGTCGCCCTACAGAGGCGAGTGTAGCCTTTGTCCGGGCCATCTCCACGGCCACTGGCATTTTGCAAATGGGCAACCCGGTCGCTCCACTCCCAACGCATCACTTGTTGGAGGTTCTCCACCAGGGCTCTGGTGGAGGGGATCCGCTTCTTCCGTTTGAAGCTTCGCTCCTCAACTCTCTTCTGGGGGCCTGGGGGCGTCCTGCTACGGGGGATCCGGTGCCTCAGCCGCTCCTCCACCGCCACCGTCCTGCCCCGCACGATCCAGTCTGCCTTTTTTCCTACCCATCTGCCAAGGGCCCTGTCCTGCAGACTGCTTTCCCTTCCTTGCCTTCGGTGTTGCTCCTTCCGTCACGGCAGGCCCGGTGGTTGGACTCCTGGGGCGTAACATTTTCGCTTCCTCTAGTGCTGCTCAGCGCACGCTCAACACACTTTGTGTGTTGGCCAGGGCTACCTCTGACCTATGGGATTCCGCGGAGTCCCTTCTGTCTCGCGCCTCCCACGAAGGTGTCCGCGCTGATCTGCGGCACCATGTGCTGGATGGTCGAGAGTTAGCTGCTTTTCTTCTCCGTTCGGCCTTGGATGTCTCTGATTCTCTCGCCCGCGCTATGGCGAGTTCTGTGGCCCTCCGCCGCCATGCTTGGTTGCTGGATAGCGTCTTTCCCGAGAATATTCGGGAGCGTCTTGTTGACCTGCCCTTTGATGGGATTCTTTTATTTAACACCCACGCGGACTCAGCTATTCAGCGACTCCTTGCGGGGCTCCGTCCTCCTCCCCCTCCGTAAGCTTCGGCTTGTAGGTCCTCAGGTGTCTTACAGGAGGCGTTTCTCCCACCTTTCTCTTTGGGCCTAGTGTTTCGGTTGGCCCCTCTGTGTGCTGTGTGTGGCTGGAAATGCCTTCAGGGTCCTTAAGTGGGCCCCTCTGTACTTTTGGCTGCGGGTACAGCCCTTTAGCTTTTGTGGTGTGTGTTTTTTGGCTGTTAGTGAAGCCGTATCGGTCCTCAGGTTGGCCCATCTGTGTCTTCTTTTTTGGCTGATTGGTAAGCCGTCTGTGGTGATACCCACAGGTCTTTTCTGTTCTTGACCTCTGCTGCGGGTTTTTCCCTAAGAGGGTGTTCCCCTGTTTTGTTTTGGCGTGCCATACCCTAGGTGGGGTACTTGTTGGCTATGGTATAGCTCTGTCCTAAGCTGGGCGGGTGTGGATCCCTTCTCGGGTTCCTCGCGTTTCCTGGCGTCACTGTATTCCGCTTGGTACGGTCTTTTTCGTCAGCTTTAGCGCAGCTTCCACTGCTCCAGGTTCTGTCCTGCTCAGTATCCGATGGTGTTTCGATCCTTCTTCTACAGGGCTTGCCTGTTGTTTTGCCCTTTGTTCCTGCGGGATATCCGCCTCTGTGCGTTTTGCCTTCCCTCTTCAGCCTCTGGATCGCCAGACCGACTTTTGTCATGCCGTCTACGGCGTCGTGTCTTGGTGTTTCCACCTTATTATCCGACGTTCGGCCTGGTCCTCTACCTTGTGTTCCAGGGGGGCCAGGATATTCCTGGTGTTCTCCTGTGTTCTGGTTGACGGCTTTAGGTCTGTGCTTTATATTTCCCACTTCTCTTCGTGGGCCGGGTTGTGCCACTGGGACGGTCCTTCTCTGGGGCTTGTTCTGGGGTTCCCTTGCCTCTGTCTTAATCTTGCGCTCGGCTTGTTCTGGGCACACTACTTCATAATATGTACCAGCTGCCTGCTGCCCACGCATGGACGTTGTGGTCCGCCCCTGTGGGCCTCGGCGTGTACCCGTGTGCTCCTGTCCGTTGCTCTGCTGGAGCCTTGCGCGACTGTGTCTTCCTTCTCATGTATGCGCTTCTCGGCTGTGGGGCCGTTCCTGCCTTGTCCCCGGCCTCGGGGCTGATGCTCGTTCAGCTATTTCCTTAGCTGTTTGTGTTCTCCTGGGGCGGACTCTGCCTCCGTTTCCACCTCTTCTCCTTGGATTTGCGGGTGGTTCTATTCTTCTTTTGGTACTCTCTTGGTGCCGTCTGTGCCTCCGGGTTCTCTGGCGGACGCCCTTGCCCCCTCGGGTAGGCTTGTGGTATCCTAGCCTTCCCTTCTCCTTGTTCTTCTTACTTCTGCTTGGTGGGGGCTGGGCCGACCGTCCTGCCCCCATGACACATCCCCTGTTGGGGCCCTGTGTTCTTCCAAGCTGGTGAGATTCTCTCGCAGACCCTCCTCCCCTCTGGGTATGGCTAGGGTATCTATTCTACGTTAAGGAATCTGCGGCTAGTAGTCTCTATCAGATGTACAAGTTACTTCCCTTCGGTAACGATGTATCTGGTAGAGACGATTCTAGCCGCAGATTCCTTCACGTCCCGCCCTTCCTCCCCGTTCTGCGAGGACCTTCAGTTTGGTCTTCTGCACTCGCCTCCCTCCGGGTGGCTTGCCTTCTGCGAGTGTCCTCTTTCTCTTCCTCCCTGGCGGGATGCTTAGTTCTGTTTCTTTGTTCCACCCCTTCCTTTCTGGTACTTGGACGGTGGGTTCATGTGTACTTCTGCGTCCCTCCACCCTGGTTCTTCCAGTGTGGGTCACATTAAATCAAAAAGACCTGTGTGCATAAGGCTCCTCTACTTGAGGTATATGTATAAGTGGCGGTAGAGATTCCTTCACTACTCATCTATCTATACCTCCTCATTTGGAAACAGAGGTAGTATCCTGCCACTTTACTGCCCAATTTTTCTAAAAACAACCTTTTTGCGACTGACAATCAAAAAACCATATACCCCCTCTGCACATAGGGGTGTATTTTAATTGTTATAAAAATTAACAGGTTACACCCATCTAGATGTTACCTTAACCCAAAAGAACAACAAAAATTGTGAAGGGGCAAAATGGCACCTCACGTGCGCACCACCAGTCGAGCTTACTGATTGGTACTCATCAGCTATGCTCACTTTCCTCATCATCGGCCACCATATTGCCCAAATAATGTGCGTTTCCCAAAACAAAATATTAGTGCCAAAAAAAGTGTTAGGGCCAGTTGTATATCACAACCACCACCAGAACATGACCCCGTGCAGGATAAAATTGAGATAAGTAACACAATCACAAACTTTTATTCTTCACTTGTGTACTTATTCAAATTTAAAAACCGGCTGCTTTACGCAGACCTTTGCCGCAAGCATTTGCCAACATGTTTCATTGCCCCTGTCACTTCAAGGCAATTTCGTCAGGGCTGGGTCATCAATCACCACTTATGGACACTGGTAACTTGGTATAAAATGACTGTCAGAAGCAAAAAGAGAAATGGCCCAGTTATTACCAATCATTCATTCTACAAAGATTCACATCCACACCATTAATATACATTACAAATCTCATTACCATGTGGGAGCCTATGTCAATCGTACCAGCTCTCCACTCCGTCAATATGAGTAGACTTCCAATCGTGAATCCCTCTCTCTAGGCGTACACTCAATTGTCGTGTCAATTTCTAAACATTAAAAAAACACACAAATGGTAAACATCTCGTTTCTCATATGACCCCCTCAATCTTTCTACACTGAACGGTGTCACATTATTCTTCTCCGTGACCTGCTTTACTCTAATAAAGACTAGCCTTTCACGTTTCATCCACACACCTTCGTTTTCTTTTCAATGGGGCGCGTTAAGTTGGTATCTCACTCCCGATACTGAATACTTATCTCAGATCAATTATCGTGCTCTTCTCTTTCCTAATCACAAAGCGCATTCTATTATCCTCTCGCTCCTAAAACCGGAATCGATCTAATTCTAGAGCTTCCAAACCTTCCCTCATCTCATTTTAAAAAAATGGGTAACTTCATCCACGCCCTTCGTTATGCACACACAACGCCTTACCGCCTTATTCTCCCGGGAGCGCTTTACATCAACCCTCGTTCTCGAAGCAGAGCAACCGGGGTTTAAAAACCTCCCGCTCCGTCTCACATTACGTCACCACGCTCGTCACGTGATCGGGGCTGACATTCATATCACATGACTCCGAATTCGACTGTAGCGGCCATCTTTGACTGCCCAAAGTCTGCCCAAAAGTTATAGTGATCTACACACTGTGCAAAAAGATAAACTATTCCGTTTTCAGTTGCAACCACTCATATTGTATTATTCCTTCTCAGTGGTTTTTTAACGTTGCTACAACATCATAGATTTTAAACACAACTTTTTTGATGCTTATTTCTTTTCTTCTTTTTTTCAACAAACTATCTCTAAAACTTTTTTGTTCCACAGTATTTTTCACACTTTACCTCTCTATAGTTGTTATAGTTACTCAGACATCGTGGGTTTTCATTTATTATGTAAAGCTCTTTCATACTTTTACTATCTCAAGAGCTTTTATCGTTCCGAAATGTTTATTAACACAGCCATTTATTATGCAATAGTACTCACGGCACTGGCAAGCACTGAAAGAACTCACACTCTCAAATACCAAGGACTACAGACACCGCTTTCAACAAGTGTCTAGTTTCTGACTCTATTCCATTCAATCAAGTCATTCAACCCGATCTGGTCACATTTTTCTTGAAAAATCCAACGGGCCTCTTTAGTAGCCAGAACCCTATCAATACTATATGGGTCCCCCCCTACTTTTTCTAGGACCACCCATGTAAAGGAATGCTTGTGTTCATTGCAATGTTGTACTAGTTTAGTTGTCAATTTTCCTGATCTTATAGTACTAAGATGTTCCTGTATTCTCACTTTAATCTTCCTTGTGGTGAGCCCAATGTATTGTAGTCCACACTGACATGTCAACCTATATACGACATTCATCGTATTACAGTTACTAAACTGGTTCAAATACCATATCCTTCCGGATTGCAAAACCACCTCCAGCGTCTTTTTTGTCAAATTACACACTGAACATGACCCGCAAGGATAATGCCCTGGAGGGACTGTAGTCTCTTTTTGTAATGGTTTAAGGCGGGAATGCACCAATTTATCCTTAAGATTGCTGGACCTTCTAAAAGCAAACCTTGGGGGTGGCATCTTAAAGTCAGTTGTAGATAGTAACCTCCAGTGTTTCCTTATTGATTGTCTAATCTGGGTAGCCAATCGATCAAAAGTCATAACAACTGGAAGACAGTCGTTCTTCTTCTTTACACTCTTTTCCAAAAGCGGACTGTTATAGTAGTAGAGATTCACAATCTTGTGCGGATAGCTTCTCTGCCTCAGTCTTTCACATAATCCCTCTGACTGTTCTAGATAAGCCGTCGTACTAGAGCAATTCCTGCGGTAACGCAGAAACTGCCCCACCGGCAAATTATCACGTAAAGCCCTTGGGTGACATGAATGGTAATGCAAGAGGGAGTTTTTATCAGTCATTTTTTGATGTACCCTTGTACACAGTGTATCATTTTCAACCATGATGTCCAGGTCCAAAAATACAGCTTTTTGGTTGTGAATCAAGCAAGAAAAAGAGCGCTTAATACTCCACGCAGTGCGCTTTTGACAGAATGAAAGCTCACAGAACCAGGACATGTTTTAAATGAACACGCAACACTCTACTCTACTACTATAACAGTCCATCTGACCAGCAGTTTCACAAACTGACCTGGCGACTTAAAAGCAAAGATCAGTCCCACATCATAGGATAAGGAAGACACCCCCCGAGCGCCAGTTCTGACAATTTGGGTTCGCCGGGGGCTGACAGGAAAATATTGCCCTCATAATATTTGTACATGACTCCTTACTTCTTCAACAAGCATTTGCAATGCTATAGGTCTCGCATTTACACGAGTTTAAGCTATTGGCATTGTAAATAACGATGCTTTTTATTTATGTATTAAAAACGAAAACAAAAATAAAAGGCATTCTTATTTGCAATGTCAATAGCTCAAACTTGCGTAAATGCGAGACCTATTGTATTGCAAATGCTTGTTTACTATGTGCCTTGCTGTGGATTTTGAACCCTAGCTCAGCCAGCACCTAGGGAAACCTAGCAAGCCTATACATTTCTAAAAACGGGACTCCCAGGGGAATCCCGGATGGGGTGACTGTGAGACAGTGCCCTCTTTCTTGCATGGTATGCCCCCACTTTTTGCTGAATTGCTGATGTGCTTTGACTGAGTGTGCCCTGGGCTCCTGCCAATCAGGTACCCAGGGCCTGTGTTCCTTCCCTTAAACTGCATTGAAGCCTAAACCCAATTGGCGTCTCTGGCCACAGGTAAGCCCCAGGTAAATGGTACCACTGGTACCCAGGGCACTGTGACCAGAGAAGACCTCCAAGGACTGCAGCACTTATTGTGCCACCCTTAGAGGCCCTGTACCCTGACACACACACACACACACACACACACACACTGCCTTTGCAGGCTGTGTGTCTTGGTGCAGAACAAAGTGAAGAGTCGACATGGCACACAGGGATGTGTGCCATGCCCACAAACCACTGCCCTGGCATACATCAGTCACCCCCTCTAGCTGGGTGCCCTATGCCAGTGGTGAGGGTACAGGTGCATGAGCCCTGTACCCCTACAGTACCCAGGTCCATTCCTGGGCACTGTAAGTGCAGTGCTGCCATTAAGAGTATATGGTGCTGGGAGTTTGTCATTTACGAACTCCACAGCACCATAATGGCTACACTGAAGACTGGGAAGTTTGGTATCAAACCTCTCAGCACATTAAACCCACACTGATGCCAGTGTGGGATTTAATGTAAAATGCACAACAGAGGGCATCTTAGAGATGCCCCCTGAAGCTCGACCAACTCCCAGTGACCTGACTGAGTGGCTGCCGAGGTTGCCACCCCCAGAAATGTTTCTGGACCCCTGGGTCAAGAGCTTGCTGCTCTCGGGGTCCTGAAACAATGCATATCCTGGGACGAGGTGCCAAGCCTCCTCCCCCAGGATGGGCAGGGTTCACGAAGGAGAAGCTTCAAAGGCATACTGCCTTTGTGAACCTCTCCAGACCACTTGCTGTACTCAGCAACTGGTCCCCACTGGTTCCACCCCCCCCTTTGGGCGGGAGACCCGGCGGGAAAAACAGAGCGAGGAAGAGAGGTGTGCCCACCTCTGCCAACTCCACCTCCAACTAGGGTGGGGGAGGCGAGGTGAAGCACAACCTCGAGTCCCCGCCATCTTGAGGATGGGGGGACCCAACCAACCAAGGACAGGCGCCTGCCCCCCTCCCACTGGAGAGTGGCAGAGTAGGGGGTGTACCCACCCCAGGGAAGGGACCCATTGGTCCCTGCCCTTTACCTACCTGTAACGCCCCTAAATTCAGTATTTAGGGGCACCCTGAACCTTCCTTCCTCAGATCCCGATTCCGAAACAACAAGAAGAACAAGAAGAAAGAAGACCCGCCGTGCAGCTGCTAACAAGAGGACGACACCAACTGACTTGGCCCCAGCCCTACCGGCCTGTCGAACCTCGAGCCTGCTCCTGCTAAACCCCGGCCTCTTCAGTGGTCAGCAACCTCGAAAACCCCGGAGGACCTGACTGCCTTGCTCAACTAAAAGACTGCGAGTAGTGGTTCTGCTCAAACATCTGTAACCCCAGGCCCCGGCCTGAGACCGCGGATCCTGCCCACTCTGCACCCGCCGAGCCCGGCCCGAGCCAAAGTGGACAAAGACCACGAGGACGTCCCCCCGGCGACTGTGACCAAGAATCCAGCACCCAAGGACCCCCCTCAACACTCCTGACGACGCCTGCAGCCTCAACACCAGGGACCCCTCCGACCGCGATCAGCAGAGGGTAAGATTTCCCGACGCCTAAAGATGCACCTGTAGGAAAGTGGGTTTCTGTTGCAGTAACCCCCCCACTTTTTGCCTGATAACTGATGCACTTTTCCTTGGTGTGCCCTGGATCCCTGCCAATCAGGTACCCAGGGCCTGTGTTCCTTCCCTAAAAACTGTACTCAGCCTAAACCCAATTGGCATCTCTGGCCACAGGTAAGCCCCTGGTAAATGGTACCCTAGGTACCCAGGGCACTGTGACCAGAGAAGACCCCTAAGGGCTGCAGCACTTATTGTGCCACCCTTAGAGGCCCTGTACCCTGACACACACACACTGCCCTTGCAGGCTGAGTGTCTTGGTGCAGAACAAAACAGAGAGTCGACATGGCACACATCCCTGTGTGCCATGCCCACAAACACACTGCCCTGGCATACCTCAGTCACCCCTCTAGCTGGGTGCCCTATGCCAGTGGTGAGGGCACAGGTGCATGAGCCCTGTGCCCCTACAGTACCCAGGCCCATTCCTGGGCACTGTAAGTGCAGGGCTGCCATTCCGAGTATATGGTGCTGGGAGGTCGTCAGCACGTACTCCACAGCACCATGATGGCTGCACTGAAGACTGAGAAGTTTGGTATCAAACTCCTCAGCACAGTAAACCCACACTGATGCCAGTGTGGGATTTACTGTAAAATGCACGTCAGAGGGCAACTTAGAGTTACCCCCTGAACCTAACCTACAATCCACGTCTTGTCTGAGGGGCTGCCTAGGCTGCCACACAGCAGACATGTTGCTGGACCCCTGGGTAGAGAGCCATCCGCTCTCCCGGGCCTGCAACAATGCACGTCCTGGGTGAGGTGCTAGGCCCCCTCCCCCAGGATGGGCAGGGGGAAGCTTCAAAGGCATTCCGCCTTTGTGAGCTTCCCCAGACCACTTGCTGTACTCAGCAACTGGTCCCCACCGGTTCCTCCCCCATCCTGGTGGGAAGACTGGAGGGAAACACCAAGGGAGGAAAGGGGGTGTGCCACCCTCTGCCAACCCCACCCCTCAGGTGGGGGAGGCGAGGTGAAGCACATCTCCGGGCTCTCGCCATCTTGAAGATGGGGAGCCCTGCCCAATCAGGACTAGGCTCCTGCCCCCTCCCACAGGAGAGTGGCAGGATAGGGGTGTACTCACCCCAGGGCAGGGACCCATTGGTCCCTGCCCTTTACCTACCTGTAACGCCCCTAAATCTAGTATTTAGGGGCACCCTGAACCTTCCTTCCTTAGATTCCCGCAACCTAAGAAGAAAAAGGACGAAAGAAGACGCCCAGCAGAGGAGACTGCAGAGAACAACTGACTTGGCCCCAGCCCTACCGGCCCGTCTGCAGTTTCCAGAGATCCTGCGCCAAAAATAGTCTTGTCCTGCAGCCAGCGACCTCCAGAACCCCAGGGAGGACTGACTGCCTTCAACAAAGACCTGATCTCCTGTGAACAGCAGCTCTGTTCAAAAGAAACACCAAACAAAGACTCCGAGCCTGCTGAGGAGAAAGAAACCCGACGCCTGGAACCACCACTGCACCAGTCGCCTACAGCCCGAGTTCAAGTGGCCCACCGGTCCCAGCGAGGTCCCCCAGCTCTCCAGAGTCCGAGTCCACCGTGGGTTGACCCCTCCAGGACTCCCCGACGTCGCCTGCAGCCTCTGCACGGAGAACCCCCAACCGCGAGTGGCCCGGTAAGGTGAAATCCGACCTCAAAAGACACCCCTGCATCCAGACGCCCTGCGCCCTGGAGAAAGGAACCCGAGGTGCACCTACGTCCCCGAGCCCTCCAACTTACCTGCCCAGCTGTTGGTTCCTCCTGGAAGTCTTCCTGGACCGAGCCTGCAGCTGAAAACCAAAACCGAAAATTTCCATTGAAATCAACAGGGCACCCGACCTCAAAACAGCACTCTGCACCCGGCCGCCCTAGTGCCGCTGAGGGTGCCTCTTTGGTGCTAACTTGGTCCCCAACGTGCCCTGAGCTTAACCCTAGGAGCTTTGCTCCCACAACCCCGTGGCCTGCTTGCCAGCCGCCACCAACCGGAGTCCCCCTATCCTCCATAGGATAACATTGGGCCTCAACACTCTGCACCCGGCCGCCCTAGTGCCGCTGAGGGTGCAACAACAGTGCATCACTGACCCTGGGAGACCCCTGAGTCTAACCCCAGAACCCTAACTCAAAAGACCGATTACTTACCTCGAGACCGATAACTCATTTTTCCTCATGGGATAACATGGACACTTTTTCTTCCAAAAAGTTTCTAAGTGTCGACTTTTGAAAACAAGAATATTCTTTAAAAATCGTACAGACTACCAAAACGTAATTACTTACCTGTTTTAAGTAAATGTCCCAGGGCTGAACCTAGGAGTCCAGCACTGGATTACAAAAGTAACGTTAAAAGTAACTTACCGGCGAATTGAATTTTCTTACATAGGGATCCATTGACTGGTTTTCTGTGAAATTTCTTCTAAGTGTCCACTTTTGAAATACCAAAATATTGCTTAAAAATCACAACAGTAACGAATTCCGAATTACTCACCTACTATCAGGAGAGACCTCAGTACTGCATCTTTTAGTCCAGTACCGACCATGAAAAGTAATTTTTACCGTACTTACCAGTAACTGGAAATTCCTCTCATAGGATATCGTTGCCTGCTTTTTGTTGAAAAAGTTTCTAAGTGTCGATTTCTGAATCATACAAATATTCTTTAAAAATCGTACAAACTACAAAAACGTAATTACTTACCTGTTTTAAGTAAATGTCCCAGTGCTGAACCTAGGAGTCCAGCACTGGATTACAAAAGTAACGTAAACATACTTTGCTTGCAAACTGTATTTCCTTCCCTAGGATAACATTGGTAATTTTACCCAGAAAAGTTTCTAAGTGTCAACTTTTGAAATACAGTAATATTCCTCAAAAATCACTACCATAACCAAAACGCTTTTTCTCACCTGTTTACAGGAAGTGTCCCGGGACTGAATCCAAGATCCAGTCCCGTGGTTAGAAAAGTAATCCAAAAAGTAATCTATTGCATTTAACCAGAAATTTCCATTGAGCTCAATGTATAATTGTGTTTAAAATTGTGTTGCATATTGCAACAACTGTAACTATTGCATTCAAAAGTCTATTGCCAATTGAACAGTAGTTAACTAAAGCATCTCATTCTGAGAAAGTATATTTTGACACCCATTGTTGGTTCTAAAATAAAACAACTATATTTTTATATACAAACCATTGGCCTAGAGTTCAGTTCTTGAGTGTGTGGCTTCATTTGCTGACTGAGTGTGTACAACAAATGCTTTACACTGTCCTCTGATACTGCCTTACTGCTCGACCAAGCTACCACTTTAGAGAGTAAGGTTATATCTAACTTTAGCCTCTGCCAAACCTCTGGGGACTGTGGACTCTGTGCACACTGAACCTTACTTTGGTGCAGTATATACAGAGCCACTTTCTTACATTGGTGGATCAGCGGTGGGATACAAACTTGCATTGTTGGACTACTTGGTTACCATCTGATCACACGACAGAACTCTTAAATTGCCTTTAGAATTCTGATTTTTTCAAATTGGCATTTTTTACCAAATTACTAAAAGTCTTGTTAGGGCCTTGCTTAAGTCCCTTTAAAATTGTAGAAAATAAAAAGTCACTATAGTCAAGGGTAGAGGGGTTAGAACTTTTTGTTAGAATGTCTCAAGAAAACAACCCAGCTATTAGTGAAAATAATAATGACATACAGGACATGGTTGAGGAGCTCGACCTCACCCCTTATCTTCATTTGTCTTTCAAAGAGATAAGGTCCTTATGTAAACTTAAAAATATACCAATGGGCCAGCATCCAACCAAACAAGGGCTCCAGGAGCTCCTGGCTGAGTATGCTAAGGCCCACCCCTCTGAGCATGGTGATGACCACGCAGAGGAGGAAAGGAGTGAGGAGGATGGGGATGGTAACCCACCTCCACCACTTCCTAGGGAAGACAGGGTCACTGCACCCTTATTTCCAAGAGTAAACCTCTGGGGACCTAGGGGCCACCTAGGTGGTTCAGGTCCCAGAGAGGACACTGAGGATAGCCTTAGTGAGGAGGACCACCTTTTAGCAAGGTTGGCCAAAAGACTGGACCTAGAGACCAGACTCCTGGCTCTAGAGAAGGAAAGACAGGAGATGGGTTTAGCACCCATCAATGGTGGCAGCAATACTAAAACTAAGGATAGGGAGGAAACTTCTGATCCTAAAATCCCCAAAGGGATTGTCCCTAAATTTGAGGAAGGTGATGACATCACCAAATGGTTCACAGCCTTTGAGAGGGCTTGTGAAATAAGAAAAGTAAAGAAACCTCTCTGGGGGCACTCCTGTGGGAACTGTTCTCTGGTAACTGCAGAGACAGGCTTCTGACCCTCTCTGGGCCAGATGCAGGGTCCTATGACCTCATGAAGAATACTCTGATTGAGGGATTTGGGCTCACTACTGAGGAGTATAGAATTAGATTCAGGGGGCTCACAAAACCCAGACCCAGTCCTGGATTGACTTCGTAGACTACTCAGTAAAGACACTGGATGGTTGGTTAGCTGGACATAATGTGCAGGATTTTCCTGGACTTTACAATTTGTTTATGAAGGAACACATACTAAGTAATTGCACAAACGAAAAGTTGCATCAGCATTTGGTAGACCTAGGTCTAATTTCTCCCCAAGAATTGGGAAAGAAGGCAGACCACTGGGTCAGAACAAGGGTAACTAGGACATCCACTGGGGGTGACCAAAAGAAAGGGGTCACAAAGCCTCCCCAGAAGAAAGATAGTGAACCCCTTAAGGATAAAAGTAAGGAGTCCCAGGCAGCCCCCAAAAACCTGTCCAGGAGGGTGGGCCCAAAGACACCTCACAAACTAAACCAGGGTACCAAGGTAAGAATTGGGATCCCAACAGAATATGGTGTCACAACTGTCAGAAGTCAGGACACCACACCAAGGACCCTAGCTGTCCTAAAAACAAGATCCCTAGTACAGCCCCAGGGGTGACTAGTGTAGCCCCAGGAGTTGCCAGTGTAGCTCTGGAGGAAGGGTCCTCAGATGAGGAAGTCCTCCTAGCTTTCAACTGGAAAATGGGCCCAAGAGGTAAGCTGGAGATCCCAGAGGGGAGTAGACACTTCCACCGCCTACTGGTGAATGGAATCCCAGCCACTGCCCTGAGAGATACCTGTGCCAGTCACACTGTGGTGCATGACAGGTTGGTACTCCCACACCAGTATGTCCCAGGGGAATCAAGGAGAGTAAGGGCTGTCCCAGGGGAGTCACTGTTAGGCCTGTGGCTGTAGTGCCCCTAGTCATAGCTGGGTCCCTTAGATGGAGAAAGGTGGTAGTCAGTAAAGACCTCCCCCTTGATTGTCTCCTGGGGAATGACCACTTAGAGGTGGACCTGAGCCAAAGAGAGGCACTGGCCCAATGCCAGGCCTCACCCAAGAAACCTGGGGGGCTCAACCTGCAGTCAGTGCAGCTGAGCCCCAAAAGAGTAAAAAGGAACAGGGTAGGAAAGGTGGGCAACTGTTAGCCACAGTCCCAGAGGGCCAGGGAGATTCTATCCCAGTGAGGGAAAACTCCAGAAGTGGCCCTGGTAAAGCCCCCCTAGCCAACAAGAAGACCTGACTAGTCAGGCAACTGTCCAGCCTGAGTTGGTGGCTCCTCAGCTGGCAGAACAAAGGGTGGAGGAAGGGTGCTCACTACAAAGTTTAGTGACCCCCCACCCTAAAGCAACAGGCAGACAGCCAGGACCCAAAGAGACCTGTAAGATAGCCCCTTCACTTGCCAGACAGGAGCTAAAGGTGTGGTTCTGGGCACTGACAGCTGTCAGCAGCCTCTGCTGGGTGTTAGCCTTCATGGCAGCCCTATCCTTGGCATGGTGGCCTAACCCCCTGCCAAATAACAAGCTAGGCCCCCTGACCCTATTGGTCATGGTGGGGTTGCTCAAACTGTGGGTGACCTCTGTGGGTAAGCTGGGCTTTGCCCTGGCTAAGTTAGACTTTGCAGAGGTGGGCACCTCTGAACCCAAACTTAAAAGATGGGGTGAAGACACTAAAGAGCAAGGAGAGGAGCTTTGGGAATTAGGTCCTGAAACTGATGAGGTAGGCCAGCTCCCCAAAGGGACTGACCTGGACAGAAGGATATAAGGCGGAGTAGGCCCTGCAACTTTCAAACCACTTCCCCAACTCTTCCTCGCCTGAAAGACTAGACAGGCTCTCCCAGCGTTGGCTGAGTCTCCTGGCCTTTGGGCTGGGGGGGCTTGTGTAGGAAAGTGGGTTTCTGTTGCAGTAACCCCCACTTTTTGCCTGATAACTGATGCACTTTTCCTTGGTGTGCCCTGGATCCCTGCCAATCAGGTACCCAGGGCCTGTGTTCCTTCCCTAAAAACTGTACTCAGCCTAAACCCAATTGGCATCTCTGGCCACAGGTAAGCCCCTGGTAAATGGTACCCTAGGTACCCAGGGCACTGTGACCAGAGAAGACCCCTAAGGGCTGCAGCACTTATTGTGCCACCCTTAGAGGCCCTGTACCCTGACACACACACACTGCCCTTGCAGGCTGAGTGTCTTGGTGCAGAACAAAACAGAGAGTCGACATGGCACACATCCCTGTGTGCCATGCCCACAAACACACTGCCCTGGCATACCTCAGTCACCCCTCTAGCTGGGTGCCCTATGCCAGTGGTGAGGGCACAGGTGCATGAGCCCTGTGCCCCTACAGTACCCAGGCCCATTCCTGGGCACTAAGTGCAGGGCTGCCATTCCGAGTATATGGTGCTGGGAGGTCGTCAGCACGTACTCCACAGCACCATGATGGCTGCACTGAAGACTGAGAAGTTTGGTATCAAACTCCTCAGCACAGTAAACCCACACTGATGCCAGTGTGGGATTTACTGTAAAATGCACGTCAGAGGGCAACTTAGAGTTACCCCCTGAACCTAACCTACAATCCACGTCTTGTCTGAGGGGCTGCCTAGGCTGCCACACAGCAGACATGTTGCTGGACCCCTGGGTAGAGAGCCATCCGCTCTCCCGGGCCTGCAACAATGCACGTCCTGGGTGAGGTGCTAGGCCCCTCCCCCAGGATGGGCAGGGGAAGCTTCAAAGGCATTCCGCCTTTGTGAGCTTCCCAGACCACTTGCTGTACTCAGCAACTGGTCCCCACCGGTTCCTCCCCCATCCTGGTGGGAAGACTGGAGGGAAACACCAAGGGAGGAAAGGGGGTGTGCCACCCTCTGCCAACCCCACCCCTCAGGTGGGGGAGGCGAGGTGAAGCACATCTCCGGGCTCTCGCCATCTTGAAGATGGGGAGCCCTGCCCAATAAGGACTAGGCTCCTGCCCCCTCCCACAGGAGAGTGGCAGGATAGGGAGTGTACCCACCCCAGGGCAGGGACCCATTGGTCCCTGCCCTTTACCTACCTGTAACGCCCCTAAATCTAGTATTTAGGGGCACCCTGAACCTTCCTTCCTTAGATTCCCGCAACCTAAGAAGAAAAAGGACGAAAGAAGACGCCCAGCAGAGGAGACTGCAGAGAACAACTGACTTGGCCCCAGCCCTACCGGCCCGTCTGCAGTTTCCAGAGATCCTGCGCCAAAAATAGTCTTGTCCTGCAGCCAGCGACCTCCAGAACCCCAGGGAGGACTGACTGCCTTCAACAAAGACCGGATCTCCTGTGAACAGCAGCTCTGTTCAAAAGAAACACCAAACAAAGACTCCGAGCCTGCTGAGGAGAAAGAAACCCGACGCCTGGAACCACCACTGCACCCGTCGCCTACAGCCCGAGTTCAAGTGGCCCACCGGTCCCAGCGAGGTCCCCCAGCTCTCCAGAGTCCGAGTCCACCGTGGGTTGACCCCTCCAGGACTCCCCGACGTCGCCTGCAGCCTCTGCACGGAGAACCCCCAACCGCGAGTGGCCCGGTAAGGTGAAATCCGACCTCAAAAGACACCCCTGCATCCAGACGCCCTGCGCCCTGGAGAAAGGAACCCGAGGTGCACCTACGTCCCCGAGCCCTCCAACTTACCTGCCCAGCTGTTGGTTCCTCCTGGAAGTCTTCCTGGACCGAGCCTGCAGCTGAAAACCAAAACCGAAAATTTCCATTGAAATCAACAGGGCACCCGACCTCAAAACAGCACTCTGCACCCGGCCGCCCTAGTGCCGCTGAGGGTGCCTCTTTGGTGCTAACTTGGTCCCCAACGTGCCCTGAGCTTAACCCTAGGAGCTTTGCTCCCACAACCCCGTGGCCTGCTTGCCAGCCGCCACCAACCGGAGTCCCCCTATCCTCCATAGGATAACATTGGGCCTCAACACTCTGCACCCGGCCGCCCTAGTGCCGCTGAGGGTGCAACAACAGTGCATCACTGACCCTGGGAGACCCCTGAGTCTAACCCCAGAACCCTAACTCAAAAGACCGATTACTTACCTCGAGACCGATAACTCATTTTTCCTCATAGGATAACATGGACACTTTTTCTTCCAAAAGTTTCTAAGTGTCGACTTTTGAAAACAAGAATATTCTTTAAAAATCGTACAGACTACCAAAACGTAATTACTTACCTGTTTTAAGTAAATGTCCCAGGGCTGAACCTAGGAGTCCAGCACTGGATTACAAAAGTAACGTTAAAAGTAACTTACCGGCGAATTGAATTTTCTTACATAGGGATCCATTGACTGGTTTTCTGTGAAATTTCTTCTAAGTGTCCACTTTTGAAATACCAAAATATTGCTTAAAAATCACAACAGTAACGAATTCCGAATTACTCACCTACTATCAGGAGAGACCTCAGTACTGCATCTTTTAGTCCAGTACCGACCATGAAAAGTAATTTTTACCGTACTTACCAGTAACTGGAAATTCCTCTCATAGGATATCGTTGCCTGCTTTTTGTTGAAAAAGTTTCTAAGTGTCGATTTCTGAATCATACAAATATTCTTTAAAAATCGTACAAACTACAAAAACGTAATTACTTACCTGTTTTAAGTAAATGTCCCAGTGCTGAACCTAGGAGTCCAGCACTGGATTACAAAAGTAACGTAAACATACTTTGCTTGCAAACTGTATTTCCTTCCCTAGGATAACATTGGTAATTTTACCCAGAAAAGTTTCTAAGTGTCAACTTTTGAAATACAGTAATATTCCTCAAAAATCACTACCATAACCAAAACGCTTTTTCTCACCTGTTTACAGGAAGTGTCCCGGGACTGAATCCAAGATCCAGTCCCGTGGTTAGAAAAGTAATCCAAAAAGTAATCTATTGCATTTAACCAGAAATTTCCATTGAGCTCAATGTATAATTGTGTTTAAAATTGTGTTGCATATTGCAACAACTGTAACTATTGCATTCAAAAGTCTATTGCCAATTGAACAGTAGTTAACTAAAGCATCTCATTCTGAGAAAGTATATTTTGACACCCATTGTTGGTTCTAAAATAAAACAACTATATTTTTATATACAAACCATTGGCCTAGAGTTCAGTTCTTGAGTGTGTGGCTTCATTTGCTGACTGAGTGTGTACAACAAATGCTTTACACTGTCCTCTGATACTGCCTTACTGCTCGACCAAGCTACCACTTTAGAGAGTAAGGTTATATCTAACTTTAGCCTCTGCCAAACCTCTGGGGACTGTGGACTCTGTGCACACTGAACCTTACTTTGGTGCAGTATATACAGAGCCACTTTCTTACAGCACCTGGTGCCCCACGGCCCCCTGTGCCCAAGTCCTGGGTGTCTACCCCTCCTACAGCATCCCAACTTACCTCTCGAAGTGGTGGTCGCACCTGAAGAATCACCGTCCCCGAGTTTGCAGCCTTTGTTCGTCTTGAAATCCATTGGGCGCCCGACGGCCCAAAAGCCCACTGCACCCGGCCGCCACAGTGCCGCTGAGGGTGCACCAACTACCCTGTTCGACTTCCCCACTTGCCCTGAGTAAGTGACCAGGAGCTTTGCTCCCACAGCCGAGTGGCCTGCCTGCCAGCAGCCACCAACCAAAGGCCCTCCGCCCGCCATAGGCTAACGTTGGGCCTACTCCCTCTGCACCCGGCCACCCCTGTGCCGCTGAGGGTGTAACAGTACAAACCTGAACCTGGGAGACCCCTGAGTCTTGCCCCAGAACTTTAACTCTGCCAGCCGAGTACTTACCTGAAAGCCGATAACTTGCATTTTCTCCATAGGGTAACATTGACTGATTTTCACTTGGAAATTCTTCTAAGTGTCGAGTTTTGGAACTTCGAAATATTCACTAAAAATCGTCCGAATATCAAAAACGAAATTACTCACCTGTTCTCTGGAGAGATCCCTGTGCTGGATCTAGGGGCCCAGCACTGATTAGAACAAGCATTGGCATAGCCAATAGGTCTCGCCTTTGGGACCTTTTAAGTGTTTAGCCATGCAACAGTTGATGTTGTTGCACCAAGGATATTATGCTGCATAACTAAATACTTATAAGTTCCCAAAGGCGAGACCTATTGCCTATGCCAATGCTTGTTTAAGAGTAGGCAGTGGTCCCACGGACCACTGTCTGCTCTTAAAAAATGAAAAGCAAAACTTTTCATTTTTCTTTTTTAAACGCAACCCGTTTTCCTTTATGGAAAAGGTGCTACATTTAAAAAATAAAATGATTGCTTTATTTAAAAGCAATTACGGACATGGTGGTCTGCTGACCCCAGCAGGCCACCATCCCTGTGATTTTTGCGATTCCTTATGGGTCGCAAATAGCGATCTACCTCATTAATATTCATGTGTGAGGTCGATTTGTGAACCCCATGAATCGCTAAATGAAACTCTTGGTGCTTCATACATTAGGAATAGTGATTACCTAATTGCGATTCTTAGAAAATCACAATAAGGTAATCGCTATTTCTAATGTTGATACATGTGGCCCTAAATGTTACTTCTTTTGGCTTCAAAAAGTATCTTTGCCTGATGATAATATTCTTTCCCTTGTTCTTTCTTCAAACGTGCGAAAAAGAAATTAATGTTAAGCTCTTGTGTCCAAACATATATGCTGGTCATTATCTTTAACAAATATTGGTTCCATCTGTCATCAGTCTGCATGTCAACCTGCATGAATAGTTTCATTCTATCTAACAAGATTCCATTATAATTACCCATTGTTCATATTTACCTGTACATATCAGCATTGCCAGTAATGGGACTAGAAATGTGCAAACTTGTATCATTTTTTCCTGAAATTTGCAGAAATGTTATAGAAATCTCACAAAGTTAGGGCATACACGTTTAGTGTATAAAGTGATTTGCTTGCATCTCATGTGACTTTTTTTCGAGCAAATTAAAATCTTGTGCGAAAAAAGCCAATTTAGATACTGGCAGAAGGCTTATTAGAGCAGAAAAAGTCTGTCGGCAAGAAGTACTCTACATGAACGAGTCTGCCTTGGGTGAAAATTAGATGAAATTGAATGATTTTGAGAAATGTTGCCAATCTTTTGGCAACACAAAAAATTCGGAAATTTCAAGAATTTAATTAGTATAATTTAAATTTGACCACTGCCTCACTCAAATAGGACATACACTCTTGTATCTGCACTAATCTTGTTTTCCTGTCACGCCACGATGCTGCTAAATGAACAACGGTGATAACATCGTTCCCCGATTTGCACTGTTCTTGTGATACTATTCCAGAACAAACTGTGGAAAATAATCCAGAGATGTGCACTAAATTGTATCCAGTATATTTCCTACTGCCACCTTGATCTTGAAAAAGCTGGGCGAAGTTGTTTTAGAGAGCTGTCCCTTCTTCATATCTCATTTAAGGCTTCTGTGATTTATGATTTGGCGTCTTCATCGCAGGCTAGCTTTTTGTGGGAAACAGTGAGAAAACACCAATGGATAGTTTCTTTATAGTTGTTCTACAGCCACGTCCAATAATAGAGCTTCTGGATTGTATGTTTATTATTTACTAAATATGGAAGAAATATGTCATGTCGTCAGCACACAGCATGCACAGAAAACAATATTTTTATAGATTGTGAGAATCTACATTTGATAGTTATTTTGTCGAGTTTCCTGGTGTCTTAATATCAACATCAAAACTGAGCACGAAATACAGTTTGTGACCTAATGTTACAACTGGTTAAACAAAAAACAACAACAAAAAACCTGATCTGGGTAAACACTATCAAAAAGCGATATCAAATGGGCCTGCAGAGTGTCCCAGTGACCACCAGGGGAAAGTGATGGCAGCTTTGAAAAGTGTGCCCATCAAGATCCCCTACCTATCCTGTTCCTACCCGCAGGACTATAGTTTTTGGCAGAAAGCCTCCTTTCTAGTCTATATTTGGCTAATACATGTTTTATAAATAAAATATATTTGCTTCCATACTGTTTGACTACAAAGGGTATTAATATTTAAAACCTCCACATGCCTTTATCTCCTGCTGCTAACTGTTTCCTTAAAAGAGCTGCAAAGACATTGCGAACAGATGGTCTCTGGTTTGCTTTATCTCCCTTCTCCTCACAACTGCCACAGAGCCTTTCCATTCATTAATCTTCCATAGACTTCCAGTCGCACAGCAACTAAATTACACTCTCGCACACTCCGAGGCCAGCTTGGCTGTCAGCCTTCAAATTAAATAGAAGTACCCCGTGCCAAGTCTTTAAACCAAACTCTACTATAAAACAGTTAGAGAAATAAACATTTTGCTTGGAGCCTTACCCATGAATTTTCAGGCTCTGGGAAGGAAACAGTAGCCGGCCATTACTGCCAGAGAAGCTCCGTCCCAAAAAGGAAATTCTGCCAGGAAGCACGTTTTAACAAGCTGATCGCAGCAAAAAGACAGAAGTGGATGCCTGCTTGTGCCCCGGGGGAACTGTAGGTCAGCAAAAAGACAGAAGTGGATGCCTGCTTGTGCCCCGGGGGAACTGCAGGGTGCGTGCTGGTTCGGAGCTATGAGCGAAGCGGCATTTTATCGCCGCCAACGAGGGAGCCCGAAGCGGTGCGCGTGAAGGCGATGCCAAGGACAACAATGGAGGAGCAGGGGCGAGCGCGGCAGCCTGCTCAGCTGACCAGACGCTCGTGCGTCATGGCCTTTTGCCGGCATGTGTTTACAATTATCGCGCCCGCGTCTGGGCACGATAATTGGAAACACATGTTTGCCGCGCGTACCCATCTCAAAAAGGCCAGCCACGACGCACGAGCGTTTTTGGGACTGCTTTCAAAACTCACTTACTAAAAGTCTTCGCCTCTAAGCAGCGCTTGCGCGCTACTCGAGGCTCGACCTAAAAAGTGATTACAACTGTGATTTTCCGATAACTTGATTTTCCTCCATAGGATAACATTGCCTGGTTTTTGCCAGAAATTCTTCTAAGTGTCGATTTTTGCAACATACAAATATTCCTTAAAAATCGCCTGTGTAACAAAAACGATTTTTTTCAACTGTTTACAGGAAATGCACCAGAGCTGAATCCAGGATCCAGCCCTGAGTAAGAAAAACGTTCGTAAAGTAATTCTATTACGGTTTACTTAAAAATCCCATTGAGCTCAATGTTATAGTATACCAAGTATTGTGTTGCCTATTGCAACCCCTGTACTATATTGCATTTAAAGTCTATTGTTCATTGAAAGTATTCAACAAACAGCATCTTATCTTGAGAAAGTATTTTTATGCAAACCTGTGGTTCTAAAATAAAACAGTATATTTTTTATACAAAACAATTGGCCTAGAGTTCAGTTCTTGAGTGTGTGGATTCATTTGCTGACTGAGTGTGTACATCAAATGCTTTACACTGTCCTCTGATACTGCCTTACTGCTCGACCAAGCTACCACTTTAGAGAGTAAGGTTCTATCTAACTTTAACCTCTGCCAAACCTCTGGAGACCCTTGGACTCTATACACACTGTACCTCACTTTGGTGCAGTATATATAGAGCCAGTTTCTTACATTGGTGGATCAGCGGTGGGATACAAACTTGCATTTGTTGGACTACTTGGTTACCATCTGATCACACGACAGAACTCTTAAATTGCCTTTAGTATTCTGATTTTTTCAAATTGGCATTTTTTTCCAAACTACTAAAAATCTTGTTAGGGCCTTGCTTAAGTCCCTTTAGAATTTTAGAAAATAAAAAGTCACTATAGTCAAGGGTAGAGGGGTTAGAACTTTTTGTTAGAATGTCTCAAGACAAGAACCCAGCTATTAGTGAAGATAATAATGACATGCAGGACATGGTTGAGGAGCTCGACCTCACCCCTTACCTTCACTTGTCTTTCAAGGAAGTAAGGTCCTTATGTAAACTTAAAAATATACCAATGGGCCAGCATCCAACCAAACCAGGGCTCCAGGAGCTCCTGGCTGAGTATGCAAAGGCCCACCCCTCTGAGCATGGTGATGACCAAGCAGAGGAGGAAAGGAGTGAGGAGGATGGAGAAAGGAACTCACCTCCATCACTGCCTAGGGAAGAAAGGGTCCCTGCACCCTTATTTCCAAGAGTTAACCTCTGGGGACCTAGAGGCCACACAGGTGGTTCAGGTTCCAGAGAGGACATTGAGGACAGCCTCAGTGAGGAGGACAACCTTTTAGCAAGGTTGGCCAAAAGGATAAATCTAGAGTCCAGACTCCTGGCTCTAGAGAAGGAAAGAAAGGAGATGGGTTTAGCACCCATCAGTGGTGGCAGCAATACCAATAACAAGGATAAAGAGCAATCTTATGATCCTAAAATCCCCAAAGGGATTGTCCCTAAATTTGAGGAGGGTGATGACATCACCAAATGGTTCACAGCCTTTGAGAGGGCCTGTGACCTGAGACAGGTGAAGAAACCTCTCTGGGGGCACTCCTGTGGGAACTGTTCTCTGGTAACTGCAGAGACAGGCTTCTGACCCTCTTTGGGCCAGATGCAGGGTCCTATGACCTCATGAAGAGAACTCTGATTGAGGGATTTGGACTCACCACTGAGGAGTACAGAATTGGATTCAGGGGGGCTCACAAAACCCAGAACCAGTCCTGGATTGATTTTGTAGACTACTCAGTAAAGACACTGGATGGTTGGTTAACTGGACACAATGTGCATGACTTTACTGGACTTTACAATTTGTTTATGAAGGAACATATCTTAAGTAATTGCACAAATGAAAAGTTACATCAGCATTTGTTAGACCTAGGTCTAATTTCTCCCCAAGAATTGGGAAAGAAGGCAGACCACTGGGTCAAGACTAGGATGACAAGGACAACCACTGGGGGTGACCAGAAGAAGGTGGTCACAAAACCTCCCCAGGGGAAAGGTGGTGAGAATCCCCAAGATAAAAAGTCTGAGTCTTCCAAAGGGCCCCAAAAACCTGTACAGGGGGGTGGGTCCCAAACTACTCCCTATGTGCCACAGCCCTATAGGGGGAAGAACTTTGATCCCACAAAGGCCTGGTGTAGCAACTGTAAGAAGTTGGGACACTTAACTGTAGACAAGTCTTGCCCTCACAACAAGGCCCCTAAGCCCACAAGTACAGCTACTCCTGGGGTGGCAAGTCTACAGATGGGATCAACAGTGTGCCCAGAGCAAATCAGGATGCACACTGAAGCAGTTCTAGTTTCAGAGGGGGAAGTTGAGTTTGCCACTGTAGCTGTGTGGCCACCCAACTTAAAGAAATACTTACAGTACCCTTGGATCAATGGAACTAGGATAGAAGCTCTGAGGGATACAGGTGCCAGTGTCACTATGGTGAGAGACACACTGGTTTCCCCGTAGCAATATTTGATTGGGCGTATTTACCCAGTCACCAATGCTGACAGTGTTACCACTAATCATGCTATGGCTATGGTGACATTAGACTGGGGGAGTGGGGGGGGTTACTGGCCTGAAACAGGTAGTGGTCTCTCCAAAGCTACCAGCTGCATGTCTGCTTGGCAATGACCTGGAAACCTCAGCCTGGGCTGAGGTTGAACTAAAAACCCATGCAGCAATGCTGGACATCCCTGAATTGGTGTGTGTAAAAACAAGAGCACAGAGCAAAAGGCAGGGTGAAGAAAGTGTTGGAGCCTGAAAGAATGGCCCAACCTACCAAGAGAAAAGGTAAGAAGACTGGGGGACCAGCTTCTATACAGCCAAAGGATCAGGACCCCTCTCCTCAGGGAGAGGACTTGGACACCCCAGAGGGAACTGAGCCCATGGAGCTTGACCCTTACCAGGTTGAACTCTTGGGCCCAGGGGGTCCCTCTAAGGAAGAGCTGTGCCAGGGGCGGCAAGACTGTCCCACTCTTGAAAGCCTGAGGCAGCAAGCTGTTTCAGAAGCAAAGGGAGATGTCAATGGTACCCACAGAGTTTATTGGGAAGAGGGATTACTGTACACTGAGGCAAGAGACCCCCAATCCTGGAGCCACCAGGAGAGTGGTAGTGCCACAGAAGTACAGGGAGTTCCTCCTAACTTTAGCTCATGACATCCCCCTAGCTGGACATCTGGGCCAAACCAAGACTTGGGAAAGGCTAGTTAGCCACTTTTACTGGCCCCAGATGCACCAAAAGGTGAAGGAGTTTGTCAGCTCCTGTGTTACCTGTCAGGCCAGTGGCAAGACAGGTGGCCACCCAAAGGCCCCCTGATACCACTGCCTGTGGTGGGGGTTCCCTTTGAAAGGGTAGGTGTGGACATAGTGGGTCCACTTGAACCTCCCACAGCCTCAGGGAACAAATTCATACTAGTGGTAGTGGATCATGCCACTAGGTACCCTGAAGCAATCCCACTTAGGACTACTACAGCTCCTGCAGTAGCCAAGGCCCTCATTGGTGTCTTCACCGGGGTAGGGTTTCCTAAGGAGGTGGTTTCAGACAGAGGTTCTAACTTTGTCTGCTTACCTGAAACACATGTGGAAGGAATGTGGGGTGCAGTACAAGTTTACTACACCCTATCATCCACAAACCAATGGCCTTGTTGAGAGATTTAACAAGACATTGAAAGGCATGATTATGGGGCTCCTTGAGAAACTCAAAAGGAGAAGTGCCACAGAAGGGAGTAGGTTTCTCACCCTTTGAAGTTCTGTTTGGCCATCCTGTGAGGGGACCACTTTGTCTTGTAAATGAGGGCTGGGAGAGGCCTCTCCAAGAACACAAACAAGATATTGTGGACTATGTGCTTGGCCTAAGGTCCAGAATTGCTGAGTACATGGAAAAGGCATCCAAGAATCTCGAGGCCAGCCAGGAGCTTCAGAAGCACTGGTATTACCAAAAAGCTGCACTGGTTGAATTTCAACCTGGGCAACAGGTGTGGGTTTTGGAGCCAGTGGCACCAAGGGCACTCCAGGACAGATGGAGTGGCCCTTACCCTATCCTGGAGAGAAAGAGTGAGGTCACCTACTTAGTTGACCTGGGCACAAGCAGGACACCCAAAAGGGTTATCCATGTGAACCTCCTAAAGCTCTACAATGACAGGGCTGACATCACCATGCTGATGGTGACTGATGAGGAGCAGGAAGCAGAGTGTGAACCTCTCCCTGACCTCCTCTCATACAGCCCAAAAGATGGGTCAGTTGATGGAGTGGTCTTTTCAGACACCCTCTCTGCCCAACAGCAGACTGACTGCAAGCAAGTCTTGCAGCAGTATGCTAAGCTCTTTTCCTTGTCCCCTGGTCTGACTAACTGGTGTACCCATGATGTGGACACTGGTGACAGTGCACCTGTCAAAAACAAGATCTATCGACAGTCAGACCAAGTCAAGGAAAGCATCAGAGCTGAGGTCAGCAAGATGCTGGAGTTAGGGGTTATTGAACCCTCTGAGAGCCCCTGGGCTAGCCCAGTGGTTCTGGTCCCCAAACCTCACCCACAGGATGGAAAGAGAGAAATGAGGTTTTGTGTGGATTACAGAGGGCTCAACTCTGTCACCAAGACAGATGCTCACCCTATCCCAAGATCAGATGAGTTGATAGACAAATTGGGTGCAGCCAAATTCTTAAGTACCTTTGACTTAACTGCAGGGTACTGGCAGATTGGCATGGCACCAGGAGCAAAAGAGAAAACAGCATTCTCCACACCTGATGGGCACTATCAGTTCACTGTTATGCCCTTTGGTTTAAAGAATGCCCCTGCCACCTTCCAGAGGTTGGTGAATCAAGTCCTTGCTTGGTTGGAGTCCTTTAGGGCAGCTTATCTTGATGATATTGCTGTCTTTAGCTCCACCTGGCAGGATCACCTGGTCCACCTTGGGAAGGTTTTAAAAGCCCTGCAAACTGCAGGTCTAACTATCAAGGCATCCAAATGCCAGATGGGGCAGGGCACTGTGGTGTACTTGGGCCACCTGGTTGGTGGAGGCCAGGTACAGCCCTTACAGCCCAAGATCCAGGCCATCCTGGACTGGGCAGCTCCAACAACCCAGACCCAAGTCAGGGCATTCCTTGGCTTGACTGGGTACTACAGGAGGTTTGTGAAGGGATATGGGTCCATTGTGACTCCCCTCACAGAACTCACCTCCAAGAAGATGCCCAAAAAGGTTAACTGGACAGTTAGTTGCCAAAAGGCTTTTGACACCCTGAAAGAAGCAATGTGCTCAGCACCAATTCTAAAAGCTCCAGATTATGCCAAGCAGTTCATAGTGCAGACTGATGCCTCTGAACTAGGGATAGGAGCGGTCCTATCCCAGACCAATGATGAAGGCCAAGACCAACCTGTTGCTTTTATAAGCAGGAGGCTTCTCCCCAGAGAGCAGCGTTGGAGTGCCATTGAGAGGGAGGCCTTTGCTGTGGTTTGGTCCCTTAAGAAGTTGAGACCATACTTGTTTGGTACTCACTTCCTAGTTCAAACTGACCACAGACCTCTCAGATGGCTAATGCAAATGAAAGGGGAAAATCCAAAACTTTTGAGGTGGTCCATCTCCCTACAGGGAATGGACTTTGAAGTGGAACACAGACCTGGGACTGCCCATGCCAATGCAGATGGATTTTCCAGGTTCTTCCACTTAGACAATGAAGACTCCCAAGGGCAAGGTTAGTCTCATCAACTCTCGTTTGGGGGGGTGGGGGGGAGGGTTGTGTGAGAAAGTCCCCTCTTTCTTGCATGGTATGCCCCCACTTTTTGCTGAATTGCTGATGTGCTTTGACTGAGTGTGCCCTGGGCTCCTGACAATCAGGTACCCAGGGCCTGTGTTCCTTCCCTTAAACTGCATTGAAGCCTAAACCCAATTGGCATCTCTGGCCACAGGTAAGCCCCTGGTAAATGGTACCACTGGTACCGAGGGCACTGTGACCAGAGAAGACCTCCAAGGACTGCAGCACTTATTGTGCCACCCTTAGAGGCCCTGTACCCTGACACACACACACTGCCTTTGCAGGCTGCGTGTCTTGGTGCAGAACAAAGTGAAGAGTCGACATGGCACACATCCCTGTGTGCCATGCCCACAAACCACTGCCCTGGCATACATCAGTCACCCCTCTAGCTGGGTGCCCTATGCCAGTGGTGAGGGTACAGGTGCATGAGCCCTGTACCCCTACAGTACCCAGGTCCATTCCTGGGCACTGTAAGTACAGTGCTGCCATTAAAAGTATATGGTGCTGGGAGTTTGTCAGTACGAACTCCACAGCACCATAATGGCTACACTGAAGACTGGGAAGTTTGGTATCAAACCTCTCAGCACATTAAACCCACAGCGATGCCAGTGTGGGATTTAATGTAAAATGCACAACAGAGGGCATCTTAGAGATGCCCCCTGAAACTCGACCAACTCCCAGTGACCTGACTGAGTGATTGCCGAGGCTGCCACCCCCAGACATGTTTCTGGACCCCTGGGTCGAGAGCTTGCTGCTCTCGGGGTCCTGAAACAATGCACATCCTGGGACGAGGTGCCAAGCCTCCTCCCCCAGGATGGGCAGGGTTCACGAAGGAGAAGCTTCAAAGGCATACCGCCTTTGTGAGCCTCTCCAGACCACTTGCTGTACTCAGCAACTGGTCCCCACTGGTTCCACCCCATCTTTGGGCGGGAGACCCGGCGAGAAAAACAGAGTGAGGAAGAGAGGTGTGCCCACCTCTACCAACTCCACCCCTCAGGTGGGGGAGGCGAGGTGAAGCACAACCTCGAGTCCCCGCCATCTTGAGGATGGGGGGATCCAGCCAACCAAGGGCAGGCGCCTGCCCCCCTCCCACTGGAGAGTGGCAGAGTAGGGGGTGTACCCACCCCAGGGAAGGGACCCATTGGTCCCTGCGCTTTACCTACCTGTAACGCCCCTAAATTCAGTATTTAGGGGTACCCTGAACCTTCCTTCCTCAGATCCCGATTCCGAAACAATAAGAAGAACAAGAAGAAAGAAGACCCGCCGTGCAGCTGCTAACAAGAGGACGACACCAACTGACTTGGCCCCAGCCCTACCGGCCTGTCGAACCTGCTCCTGCTAAACCCCGGCCTCCTCAGTGGTCAGCAACCTCGAAAACCCCGGAGGACCTGACTGCCTTGCTCAACTAAAAGACTGGGACTCCCACGAGCAGTGGTTCTGCTCAAACATCTGTAACCCCAGGCCCCGGCCTGAGACCGCGGATCCGGCCCACTCTGCACCCGCCGAGCCCGGCCCGAGCCAAAGTGGACAAAAAACCACGAGGACGTCCCCCCGGCGTCTGTGATCAAGAATCCAGCACCCAAGGACCCCCCTCTACACTCCTGACGACGCCTGCAGCCTCAACACCAGGGACCCCTCCAACCGCGACCAGCAGAGGGTAAGATTTCCCGACGCCTAAAGATACCCCTGCACCTGGCGCCCCACGGCCCCCTGTGCCCAACTCCTGGGTGTCTACCCCTCCTACAGCATCCCAACTTACCTCTCGAATTGGTGGTCGCACCTGAAGAATCACCGTCCCCGAGTTTGCAGCCTTTGTTCGTCTTGCAGTTTTCCCATTGAAATCTATTGGGCGCCCGTCGGCCCAAAAGCCCACTGCACCTGGCCGCCCCAGTGCCGCTGAGGGTGCACCAACTACCCTGTTCGACTTCCCCACTTGCCCTGAGTAAGTGACCAGGAGCTTTGCTCCCACAGCCGAGTGGCCTGCCTGCCAGCAGCCACCAACCAAAGGCCCCCCACCCGCCATAGGCTAACGTTGGGCCTACTCTCTCTGCACCCGGGCGCCCCTGTGCCGCTGAGGGTGTAACAACAGTACAAACCTGAACCTGGGAGACCCCTGAGTCTTGCCCCAGAACCTTAACTCTGCCAGCCGAGTACTTACCTGAAAGCCGATAACTTGATTTTCCTCCATAGGATAACATTGCCTGGTTTTCACCAGAAATTCTTCTAAGTGTCGAGTTTTGGAACTTCGAAATATTCACTAAAAATCGTCCGAATACCAAAATCGAAATTACTCACCTGTTCTCAGGAGAGATCCCAGTGCTGGATTTAGGTACCCAGCACTGACTAGAAAAAGTGATTACAACTGATTTTCCGGTAACTTGATTTTCCTCCATAGGATAACATTGCCTGGTTTTTGCCAGAAATTCTTCTGTCGATTTTTGCAACATACAAATATTCCTTAAAAATCGCCTGTGTAACAAAAACGATTTCTTTCTACTGTTTACAGGAAATGCACCAGGGCTGAATCCAGGATCCAGCCCTGAGTAAGAAAAACGTTCGTAAAGTAATTCTATTAGGTTTACTTAAAAATCCCATTGAGCTCAATGTTATAGTATACCAAGTATTGTGTTGCCTATTGCAACCCCTGTACTATATTGCATTTAAAGTCTATTGTTCATTGAAAGTATTCAACAAACCGCATCTTATCTTGAGAAAGTATTTTTATGCAAACCTGTGGTTCTAAAATAAAACAGTATATTTTTTTTATACAAAACAATTGGCCTAGAGTTCAGTTCTTGAGTGTGTGGGTTCATTTGCTGACTGAGTGTGTACATCAAATGCTTTACACTGTCCTCTGATACTGCCTTACTGCTCGACCAAGCTACCACTTTAGAGAGTAAGGTTCTATCTAACTTTAACCTCTGCCAAACCTCTGGAGACCCTTGGACTCTATACACACTGTACCTCACTTTACACACTTTGGTGCAGTATATATAGAGCCAGTTTCTTACAGTGACTTGTGTGGCTTTCACCAAGTTCTGTTACCCAGAAACCCTTGCAAACCTCAAACTTAAACACATTTTCCTCACGTTTCTGTGATGGAAAGTTCTGGAAACTGCAGGGAGCCACAAACTTCCACCCACTCAACATTCCCCTATGTCTCCCAATAAAAATGGTACCTCACTTGTGTGGGTAGGCCTAGTGCCTGCGACAGGAAACGGCCCAAAACGCAACGTGGGCACATCACATTTTTCCAGTGAAAACTGACCCTTTTTTTGCTATGTACCTAGCTGTGTATTTTGAACCCTAGCACAGCCGGCACCTAGGGAAACCTAGCAAACCTATACATTTCTAAAAAGTAGACACCCAGGGGAATCCAGGATGGGGTGACTTGTGTGGCTTTCGCCAAGTTCTGTTACCCAGAATCCCTTGCAAACCTCAAACTTTGTCCCAAAAAAACAAATTTTCCTCACATTTCTGTGATGGAAAGTTCTGGAATCTGCGTGGATCCACAATCTTCTACCCACCCAGCATTCCCCAAAGTCTCCCGATAAAAATGGTACCTCACTTGTGTGGGTGGGCCATGGGCCCGCAGCAGGGAAGGGCCTAAAACGTATTGTGGAGACATCAAAATTACCAATCACAAAACAACCTGGTTTTGCAAGGGGGGTCACCTGGGTTTTTGGCCCCGGGCTCGGCGGCCATCTAGGGAAACCTACCAAACCTAGACATTTCTGAAAACTAGACACCCGGGGAGTCCAGGGAGGTATAGCTTGCGTGGACCCCCCATCGTTTTCCTACCCAGAATTCCCTGCAAACCTGAAATTTAGAAAAACAAATCACATCATCACATGTATAAATGTAGATTTTTAGCTAAATTTGAGGTTTGCAGGGGATTCTGGTTAAAAAAAAAAACCTGTGAGAGCCACGCAAGTCATACACCCCTGTACTCCCCTTGTTGTCTACTAGTCAAAAATGTGAAGGTTTGTCTTGGTGACAACTGAGCTAGGGCACAAAATCGCCAGCTACCCATATTGACAAAAAAAAAGTTTTTACAAAAGGCCGTCTTATTGCCACAAATATAAATCTGGCACTAATTTGATAAAGTCCATCCACCACTTACACTGGTTGGTTTTAGCAGCTCCAGAAACGCTGGCTTCAAAGCACAAGTACTTATCAAAGTATATAAATATTGAAGCCAAGCCTTCTGAAGGTGAGCCATAAAGCCACTTCACGGCACCAACCGCTTTATGGTCCATTCACATGCCATTCACGCACCACACACACGACTTCCATACCGCCAGCAACGGGCACAATCAAACAGATCACTTGTACTCACATCAACATACTGCCGCCATGTAAGAGCCCATCACATTCATACGCCACAAGATGTAATGGGTTTGACTACATTTTACCACCTGTCAAGTATAGCCTCCTCCTTCCTGAATATTACCAAATGCATGCCGAGTGAACCTTTACTAATGGCTCCCATGACAGCCACGTGAAGCTCAGGAAGACATGTCTTTCATGTGCCTTTAGCGCACTCACTGTGCTAAATCCAACTCCTTCCAGTTTGTGGATGCAAGTTGGGGGTACCCGAGTATGCCGCAAAACCATTCCTCGAACTGAGCAAGCACATCTACTCTATCTGCCTTCTACCTATGCAATATTCCTGGGAAAGCACACCTACCCTAAGCTGTTCTTACCTGTTCGTGTGTCTGTCCTCATCAGAGTCCTGACTAATCCTGTCTAATTGTCAAGTGAACCTATACTAATGCCTTCCATCTCTAGCTACTTGAAGCTCGAGAAAACGTTTGTCATGCGCCATCAATGCACTCACTGTGCTAAATCCAACTCCTTCCAGTTTGTGGATGCAAGTTGGGGGGTGACCGAGTATGCTGCAAAACCATTCCTCGAACTGAGCGAGCACATCTACATTTGAAAATAAGGCAAACATGCTGGGGTATATTGCCTAAGTTCCCTAAAGTAATAAGCCAAACAAATGTCCTGTGGGTCTCATTCACCAACACTTTCACTTTGACAGCGTGAAAACTCAATTACTAACTTGCATCATACCCAATGTATCTCGTATGATGATTGTTTTTACATCTTAAACTAAAGATGTGAAAACAATCTTCATACAAGATATTGTGTCCTGTACCCTTTTTCAATAATAACATGGTTATGATACAAGTTAATAATTGAGTTTGCATACTTTGAAAACAAGTAGAAATGTTGGTGAGTAAGTCCCATTTGATATTTGTTTGACTTAATACGCTTACTACAGTTCTCAATGGCAATCGGGGTGGTCCTTGTGTAGTATACATAAGTTCCCTAACAAGCACTTCAAAATCCAGTCAAGCCTTTAACATTTTGCCAAACAAGGTACTCCGTGACAACGAGGCACATGTTCTGTCCACCAGTATGTGCAGTGTGTGGACTATAATGCACTTGTCAATTGGCAAACAGAACAACTACCACGTTCTGAAAGCAGAAGTAGGTGTCTAAGTCCATGATTTCCCGAAGTAGAGGAACAAATATTCTGCAGCTGCTTGCCTAGCGAAGTAGTGGCCTACAGGCAGTAGGTATCCATTCACAGCAATTGAAAGGTTTACCTAATGGCAGCTCCACCTCAATCAATTTCCCAGTACTTTGCTTTAGTATAATACAACATAAAGCAAGTAGGGAAACAGAAAGGCAGGCTTACTTGGGCACTGTGGACAGTAAACCAGAGTCTCCTGCCTCTTTTCCTGCATCGAGCACACTTGACAATGACGACATGGTCGCTCCTTTTTGGGTGTTGCAGGAATTTTATCAGCAAAGTGTCGCTCCTGCAGCCTTGCCATGTCCTCCAGAACACATGAAGTGGAGGCTGCTGCTTCTGTAGCAGTGAAGCTTTCAATCAAAGACAACTGAAAGTCAAGGAAAGACATGAGTTTTCCTGTTGTGGTCTGACGATAAACAACATACGCATTGTATGTTGCCATCTGGATCAGGTAAGTAAACAGTTTCTTATACCAAGTGCGAGGTTTGCGACTCACATTGTGTGGCTGAAGAACCTTGTCATTCTTATCCACTCTGCCCATGTACTTGCTGTAATCAAGTATACAGGTGGGCTTGTGGACTTCGGCCATTTGACCCCAAACCGTGACTGGGGAATTACTCATCATGAATTGTAGTGAGCACGTACTCATCACGCCTATCTGAGAACTTGACTGCGAGCAGTTCGTTGGAACGCAACGTAGTGCTCTGGGATTTCTGGTGCTTCTTGCACACAAGCTCCTGCGGTAATCCTCTGCGGCGACAACGAATTGTGCCGCAATCCACAGTGCCAGCTTTGTAGAGCTCACTGAACAGCTCTACTCCTGTATAGAAATTGTCCACATAAAGGTTATAACCTTAGTGAAGGAGTGGCTGGACAAGTTCCCATACAATCTTCCTGTGACCCCTAGCGTGGGAGGGCAACCTACAGGGTTTAGAGTTGTGTCCTTCCCTGTATGCTTTCTGAAGATGTACACATTGCCAGTCAAGCTCTCACACAGCATGTACAGCTTGATGCCATAGTGAGCTTGTTTGCTCGGAATGTACTGCCTGAACTGCAACCGCCCTTTATACAGGATCAAGGACTCATCGATGGCTATATTCTTTCCTGGAGTATAAACCTCTGGAAACCTGACAGACAAATGTTCCACGACAGGCCGAATTTTTAACAACCTGTCATGGTCTGGATGGTCCCGGGGCAATGCAGCAGAATTGTCATTGAAATGCAGCATGCGCTGCAATAGCAAAAAACGATCTCTGCTCATGTATGGCGCGAAGATGGGGGTTAACCAAACCGTGCGAGTAGACCAGTAGGACAGCAAGGTTGGTTTATGCACTACCCCCATTTGGAGCATGAGGCCCAAAAATATCTTCAACTCCCCTAATGAAGTGGGATTCCACTTGTGTGCCCTAGAATGAGGCCCGAGAGTTCCTCCATGCTCCCTCAGAAATTGTTCGGCATGCAGATTTGTTTGCTGTACAATTTCATCAAGGAAGTCAACATCCAAAAAGAGATGGACGTAGTCAATTGGCAAAAAATTAGCCGTATTGACTTTACATCCAGCGTTGCCAGTGAAAGGCGGAATTTGGGGCTGAACTACATTGGGAGGCTGCCAAGAGAGTGCTCCATCTGTGCTTGCCGCCGTACGAGCCTGCTCTCTGGGTTGCTCTAACCTGCTACTGGTGTCCCGCTGCACAGACTGTGCTTGCGAAGGGACAGCATGGCCTACATCGTCTCCTTCAGAATCGCCAGAAGATGAGTCGTCGGATGGAACTACGCTGACGGAAAAATCACTCCCAGATTCTGCTCCATTGTCCTCTCCCTCAGATGCTGTCTCAGTCTCTGATCCGGCCTCAGAGCTGGACTCCAGAACCAGATTTAGGGCCATTCATCCAATGATACGCCATCTCTGCTAGTGCCTAAAACCTTCCTTTTAAAACACTATCCTACGTAGAAGGCAGATAGGTTGTTGATTTCAAAGTGTAGGTGGGTGTGTGTGTGAATGATGAGTGCAACAGTCAGTAATGACGAAGTCTCCTTGCCTTTCCAAAATCAGCAGGCTCTCCAAAAACACTAATAAAGACAGAATACGACACAGTATTACTTCACCTTGCCACATACCCATCATCGCAGCCTTTAGCGCTGATGGCAGCCAGTGAACTCCAATAAACATCTGTTATTCAGCGCCAAGATGCCTACGGGTGTACGTGTGCTTTACAAATGCACACGATGTCCTCCTTGTATTCCCTCACTACCATCCAGCAAACGTACCCCTCATCTCTCCTTAGCCCCTCTATCACATACATTTCATTTGTTTCAAAGCATTTATAATGCCTGGCTTTACTAATCCACTTAGCTATCCACATAATACAGATCTGTTCTTTCCAGCATGCCCTTTGTGTTACTTTATGGCGTCAAAACTGCCACTAGATAAGTCTGATATCTCTCTCTCTAGCAGGAACATAATCACAAGCATTATCTTGACATTTTTATCGCTGCTTGAAAGCTGTGTGTGTGTATAGATACATCGATACATACATATAGGGAGAGAGATAACTCTCTCTACATATATATATATATATATATATATATATATATATATATATATATATACACACACACAAATCACTCTTGCTTATATATGTGTGTGTATATAGCAGCCCCCAGGGGAACCACACCTGTTTAAAGAAAACGTGTATGTACGTGTACAGAGAGAGACCAGGTCCCTATCGGGCTCTCCCTTTTTGTTCTCTACCTCAGGATAGAAAAAAAATCTTAACTCTGCAGCAGTACCACACTTTACTGCCTTTCATGTGACTTCAAAGAGACTCGTTATAGTTCTTTCACAGTTTCATCATATCTGAAAGAGACACGTTAGTGACAGATTCCTTACCTTAGAATATCCCCAGGCGTCAGGCTGGATCCGGAAAGTTTTTGCGTAGCAGTACCCTTGCGCGTCGGTAGGCGGCGTCGTGCGGCTCCGCGTCCGTTGTCGGCGTCGTGATCGCCGGGATGACGTCGCGGGCAGTACTTTGACGCCGCCCCTGCGCGCTGACGTCAGTTCTTCTTTTTCCGCGCCAGCAAGCGCAGATCCGGGAAGAGCAGTGCCCTAGTCATTTTTTGACTAACTTTTTTGGTGAATTTTTTCACTGTTTTCTTCAATCGACTCCAAGGTGTCGTAGGGATGCCCGGCTTTAAACGTTGCGACGCCTGTGCTCGGATGATGTCCATCACAGACCTGCATCTGGAGTGTCTTCTGCCTTGGGCGAGACCACGACACGAAGTCGTGTTCCGACTGCCGGTCCCTAAACCCGAAAGCTTTGCGAGAGCGGTCTTGAAAGCTCCTCGAGGCCCGGCAGTCGGCTCCGCGCCACACCAAGCCCCGGTCGCGTGAGAGGTCGAGGGGTCGGTCGCGGAGTCCTCGCCGGTCGTCGGGATCCAAGTCTGCGTCGTCCGGTAAGTCTAAACACAAGAAGTCCAAAAAGCATCACCGCTCTAGGACTTCGCCTCGCCGGTCTCGCGACTCGGCTGAGGCCCCTCCCGGCACCGTCCCCGCGGCCCCGGACATGCCTGTGGAGTCGCCCCCGCAATACCCGTCCTTCCCGGGTTCGGGGGCGGATCCGGCCCAAATACAGGAATTCCTGTCGGCCATGGCCCGCCTCTTCGGGCCTCAAGGTCCCTCCGGTGCGCCTTCGGGCCCCGCGGGCCCTGATGGGGTTGCCCCGGCGTCGCAGACGACTCCGGTCCCGGCGACGCACGTGCCTCCAGCCTCGGTCCCGGCTCCGGCCCCGGCCTCGATCCCGGCTCCGGTGGTACCGCAACCCCCATCGACGCCGGTCGACCTGACCACGCCTCCGCCGGCGCCGATGTCTCCGGTGCCGTTCCTGACGCCGCCCGGGGCTCCGGGCGGCGTCGTCCCCATGTACTCTCCGGCTCCGGACATGGAGCCGGACCGGCGCTGCTCGACGCCGGTTCCGGCGCCGATGAGACCTTGGGTCCCAAATGTCCCTCCTCCTCCTTATTTTGAACCGGAGGAGGACCAGGAGGACTGGGAGGGGTCTGAGGACCCTCTGGCACAACAGTGTCAGTATGATGAGGACTGGGCAGAGGAACTAGGGGATGCCAGTGGTCTAGATACTTCCCCTGACACTGGCATGCTGTCTCCTCCCGTGGCTACGGAGGAGGGATCCAATTTTGCAACGGTGTTGCGTAGGGCAGCTGGAGCCTTACATCTCCGACTCCCTACGGTGACGGTCAAGACTAATCTCTTGACGGAAGTGCTTCAGCCGGCAGCCTCCTCCTTGGAGACTGTGCTGCCGTTCAACGATGCACTAACTGATGTTCTTTTGGGCGCCTGGTCCAAGCCCAACACAGGGGCTCCTGTGGATAGGAACGTGTCCCGACGCCATCGCCCAGCTCCGGGCGACCCCTTGTTTCTCTCTGTCCACCCCACTCCTGAGAGCTTGGTTGTCCAAGCCTCGGCTTCCCAAACCGCCTTCCCTACCGCCCCTCCGGATAGGGAATCCAAATGCCTGGATCATTTTGGGAAGAAGGGTTTTTCTTCCTCCAGTGCTGGCTTGCGGTCCATCAACACCGCTTGTCTTTTGGGCCGATATACCCACTCCTTGTGGGATTCGGTGGCGACTGTTTTGCCCCAGTGTTCTGAGGAGGTCCAGACACTGCTTACCCGCGCCATTGCGGAAGGAAGGTGTAGGAAAGTGGCTCTGTATATACTGTACCCAAGTAAGGTTCAGGGTGTACAGAGTCCACAGTCCCCAGAGGGTTGACAGAGGCTAAAGTTAGATATAACCTTACTCTCCAAAGTGGTAGCTTGGTCGAGCAGTAAGGCAGTATCAGAGGACAGTGTAAAGCATTTGTTGTACACACTCAGTCAGCAAATGGAGCCACACACTCAAGAACTGAACTCTAGGCCAATGGTTTGTATATAAAAAAATATATGCTTGTTTTATTTTAGAACCAACAATAGGATCAAAATATACTTTCTCAGTATGAGATGCTTTGGTTATTCACCTTACAGATAGGCAGTAGACTTTTTTGATAGTGGTTATCACAGTTGGTGCAAGAGGCAACACAGGGTCAAATTCAATGCAACATTGAGCTCAATGGAAAATTATACTTAATTACAATTGATTACTTTGCAGAGCACTTTTTCTAACCACAGGACTGGATCCTGGATTCAGTCCTGGGACACTTCCTGTAAACAGGTAAGAAAAAGCGTTTTGGTTATTGTAGTGATTTTTGAAGAATATTACTATATTTCAAAAGCTGACACTTAGAAACTTTTCTGGGTAAAATTACCAATGTTATCCTATGAAAGGAAATACAGTGTGCAAGCAAAGTATGTTTACGTTACTTTTGTAATCCAGTGCTGGACTCCTAGGTTCAGCACTGGGACATTTACTTAAAACAGGTAAGTAATTACGTTTTTGTAGTTTGTTCGATTTTTAAAGAATATTTGTAAAATACAGAAATCGACACTTAGAAGAAATTTCACAGAAAACCAGTCAATGGATCCCTATGAAAGAAAAGTGAGTTAACGGTAAGTAACGTTGCGATTACTTTTTAGGGCCAGTGTTGGGCACTCGGGTCCAGCACTGAGGCCCCTCCTAATACTAGGTGAGTATTTTCGTTTTCGTGACTCGGTTGATTTTTGGTGAATATTCTAAAGTTTCAGAACTCCACACTTAGAAGAAATTTCGCAGAAAACCAGTCAATGGAACCCTATGGAAGAAAAGTGAGTTATCGGATTTCGGGTAAGTACTTGACTGGCAGGGTTAAGGTTCTGGGTAAGACTCAGGGGTCCCCCAGGATCAGGTAAGTACAGTTTTTACACCCTCAGCGGCACAGGGGCGGCCGGGTGCAGAGTGAGAAGGCCCAATGTTATCCTATGGCAGGCGGGGGGCCCCGGGTTGGTGGCTGCTGGCAAGCAGGCCACGCGACTGTGGGAGCTGGGCTCCTGGTCACTTGCTCAGGGCAAGTAGGGAAGTAGGTTAGGATAGAGGTTGCACTTCCAGGGGCACTCGGGCGGCTGGGTGCAGGGTGCTTTTGAGCCGTCGGGCGCTCAATGTTAAACAATAGAGGTCGTGAAAGGTGAAGAAAGGCTGCAGGCTCGGGGACGGTGATTCTTCAGGGACGACCAACACTTCAGGAGGTAAGTTGGGGTCTTGGAGGATAGGTAGACACCCAGGAGTTGGGCACAGGGGGCCGTGGGGCGCCGGGTGCAGGGGTGTCTTTTGAGGTCGGGAAATCTTACCCCCTGCTGGTCGCGGTTGGAGGGGTCCCTTGTCCTGAGGCTGCAGGCGTCGTCTGGGTCGTCGAGGAGGGTCCTTGGCCACTGGATTCCAGGTCAGAATCGCCGGGGGACGTCCTCGAGGTCTTTGGTCACTCAGGCACAGGCTGGACTCGGCGGGTGCAGAGTGTGCAGGTTTCGCGGCTCCGTGCCAGGGCCGGGTCTTTGGTAGGTTTTCTTTTGAGCAGTACCACTGCTCGTGGGAGTCCCTGGGTCGAAGGCTGTAGCACAGAAGTCAGGTCCTCCGGGGTTTGTGAGGTTGCTGAGGCCGGGATTCCGCAGGAGCAGGTTCAGAGGTCGACAGGCCGGTAGGGCTGGGGCCAAGTCAGTTGTTGTCGCCTCCTTTTTAGCAGCTGCACGGCTGGTCTTCTTGCTTCATCTTCTCTTCTTGTTTTCGGATTTGGGAACTCCGGAAGGAAGGTTCAGGGAGCCCCTAAATACTAAATTTAGGGGTGGTTACAGGTAGGTAAGGGCAGGGACCAATGGGTCCCTTCCCTGGGGTGGGTACACCCCTATTCTGTTCCTCTCCAGTGGGAGGGGGCAGGAGCCTGTCCCTGGTTGGCCAGGTCCCCCATCCTCAAGATGGCGGGGACTCGAGTTTGTGCTTCACCTCGCCTCCCCCACCTTAGGGGTGGAGTTGGCAGAGGTGGGCACAACCCATTTCCTGCTTCTGGTTTTCCCGCCGGTTCTCCCGCCAGGAGTGGGGGTAGAACCAGTGGGGACCAGTTTGCTGGAAGCAGCAAATGGTCTGGGGAAACTCCAAAGGCGGCAGGCCTTTGAAGCTCCCCCTGCCCATCCTGGGGAGGAGGCTTTGGCACCTCGTCCCGGGATGTGCATTGTTTCAGGCCCCTGAGAGCAGAGGCTCTCGACCCAGGGGTCCAGAAACATGTCTGGTGGTGGCAGCCTGGGCAGCCACTCAGTCCGGACACTGGAGGTCGGGTTGGTTTCAGGGGCATCTCTAAGATGCCCTCTGGAGTGCGTTTACATTAAATCCCACACTGGCATCAGTGGGGGTTTAATGTGCTGAGAAGTTTGATACCAAACTTCTTAGTCTTCAGTGGGGCCATTATGGTGCTGTGGAGTTCGTAATGACAGACTCCCAGCACCATATACTCTTAATGGCAGCACTGCACTTACAATGCCCAAGAATGGACTTGGGCACTGTAGGAGCACAGGGCTCATGCCTCTATGCCCTCACCACTGGCATAGTGCACCCAGCTAGAGGGGTGGCTGACCTAGGCCAGGGCAGTGGCTTGTAGGCATGGCACACAGGGATGTGAGCCATGTCGACTCTTCACTTTTGTTCTGCACCAAGACACGCAGCCTGCAAAGGCAGTGTGTGTGTGTAAAGGTGCAGGGTCCCTAAGGGTGGCACAACAAGTGCTGCAGCCCTTAGGGGCCTTCCCTGGTCACAGTGCCCTGGGTACCCATGGTACCATTTACCAGGGGCTGACCTGTGGCCAGGGATGTCAATTGGGTGTAGGTATCAATGCAATTTTAGGGAAGGAACACAGGCCCTGGGTACCTGGTTGGCAGGAGCCCAGGGCACACTCAGTCAAAGTACATCAGCCATTCAGCAAAAAGTGGGGGCATACCATGTAAGAAAGATGGCACTTTCTCACACAACTCCCCCAAACGAAAGATGATGAGACTAACCTTGCCCTATGGAGTCTTCATTGTCTAAGTGGAAGAACCTGGAAAGGCCATCTGCATTGGCATGGGCAGTGCCAGGTCTGTGTTCCACTTCAAAGTCCATTCCCTGTAGGGAGATGGACCACCTCAACAGTTTTGGGTTTTCTCCTTTCATTTGCATTAGCCACCTGAGAGGTCTGTGGTCAGTTTGAACTAGGAAGTGAGTTCCAAACAGGTAGGGCCTCAGCTTCTTCAGGGACCAGACCACAGCAAAGGCCTCCCTCTCAATGGCACTCCAACGCTGCTCCCTGGGGAGAAGCCTTCTGCTTATAAAAGCAACAGGTTGGTCTTGGCCTTCATCATTGGTCTGGGATAGGACCGCTCCTATCCCTAGCTCAGAGGCATCAGTCTGCACAATGAACTGCTTGGCATAATCTGGTGCTTTTAGAATTGGTGCTGAGCACATTGCTTCTTTCAGAGTGTCAAAAGCCTTTTGGCAACAGACTGTCCAGTTTACTTTCTTTGGCATCTTCTTGGAGGTGAGTTCTGTGAGGGAGTCACAATGGACCCATATCCCTTCACAAACCTCCTGTAGTACCCAGTCAAGCCAAGGAATGCCCTGACTTGGGTCTGAGTTGTTGGAGCTACCCAGTCCAGGATAGCCTGGATCTTGGGCTGTAAGGGTTGTACCTGGCCTCCACCAACCAGGTGGCCCAAGTACACCACAGTGCCCTGCCCTATCTGGCATTTGGATGCCTTGATAGTTAGGCCTGCAGTTTGCAGGGCCTTTAAAACCTTCCCAAGGTGGACCAGGTGATCCTGCCAGGTGGAACTGAAGACAGCAATATCATCAAGATAAGCTGCACTAAAGGACTCCAACCCAGCAAGGACTTGATTCACCAACCTCTGGAAGGTGGCAGGGGCATTCTTTAAACCAAAGGGCATAACAGTGAACTGAAAATGCCCATCAGGTGTGGAGAATGCTGTTTTCTGTTTGGCTCCTGGGGCCATGCCAATCTGCCAGTACCCTGCAGTTAAGTCAAAGGTACTCAGGTATTTGGCTGCACCCAATCTGTCTATCAGTTCATCAGCTCTTGGGATAGGGTGTGCATCTGTCTTGGTGACAGAGTTGAGACCCCTATAGTCCACACAAAACCTCATCTCTCTCTTTTCACCCTTTTGATGAGGTTTGGGGACCAGAACCACTGGGCTAGCCCAGGGGCTCTCAGAGGGCTCAATAACCCCTAGCTCCAGCATCTTGCTGACTTCAGCTCTGATGCTTTCCTTAACTTGGTCTGACTGACGATAGATCTTGTTTTTGACAGGTGCACTGTCACCAGTGTCCACATCATGGGTACACCAGTTTGTCAGACCAGGGGTCAAGGAAAGAGCCCAGCATACTGCTGCAAGACTTGCTTGCAGTCAGTCTGCTGTTGGGCAGTGAGGGTGTCTGAAAAGACAACTCCATCTACTGACCCATCTTTTGGGCTGTGGGAGAGGAGATCAGGGAGAGGTTCACTCTCAGCTTCCTGTTCCTCATCTGTCACCATCAGCATGGTGATGTCAGCCCTGTCATTGTAGAGTTTTAGGCGGTTCACATGGATAACCCTTTTGGGTGTCCTGCTGGTGCCCAGGTCAACCAGGTAGGTGACCTCACTCTTTTTCTCTAGGATAGGGTAAGGGCCACTCCATCTGTCCTGGAGGGCCCTTGGTGCCACTGGCTCCAAAACCCATACCTGTTGCCCAGGTTGGAATTCAACCAGTGCAGCTTTTTGGTCATACCAGTGCTTCTGAAGCTCCTGGCTGGCCTCAAGGTTCTTGGATGCCTTTTCCATGTACTCAGCCATTCTGGACCTTAGGCCAAGCACATAGTCCACTATATCTTGTTTGGGTTCTTGGAGAGGTCTCTCCCAGCCCTCCTTTACAAGACAGAGTGGTCCCCTCACAGGATGGCCAAACAGAAGTTCAAAGGGTGAGAAACCTACCCCCTTCTGTGGCACTTCTCTGTAAGCGAAAAGCAGGCATGGTAGTAGGACATCCCATCTCCTTTTGAGTTTTTCAGGGAGCCCCATGATCATGCCTTTCAATGTCTTGTTGAACCTCTCAACAAGGCCATTGGTTTGTGGATGGTAGGGTGTAGTAAACTTGTACTGCACCCCACACTCCTTCCACATGTGGGTCAGGTAAGCAGACATGAAGTTGGAACCTCTGTCTGAAACCACCTCCTTAGGAAACCCTACCCTGGTGAAGACACCAATGAGGGCTTTGGCTACTGCAGGAGCTGTAGTAGTCCTAAGGGGAATAGCCTCAGGATACCTAGTGGCATGATCCACTACCACCAGTATGAATTTGTTCCCTGAGGCTGTGGGAGGTTCCAGTGGACCCACTATGTCCACACCTACCCTTTCAAAGGGAACCCCCACCACAGGTAGTGGTATCAGGGGGCCTTTGGATGGCCACCTGTCTTGCCACTGGCTTGACAGGTAACACAGGAGCTGACAAACTCCTTCACCTTTTGGTGCATCTGGGGCCAGTAAAAGTGGCTAACTAGCCTTTCCCAAGTTTTGGTTTGGCCCAGATGTCCAGCTAGGGGATGTCATGAGCCAAAGTTAGGAGGAACTCCCTGTACTTCTGGGGCACTACCACTCTCCTGGTGGTTCCAGGGTTGGGGTCTTTTGCCTCAGTGTACAGTAATCCCTCTTCCCAATAGACTCTGTGGGTACCACTGACATCTCCCTTGGCTTCTGAAACAGCTTGCTGCCTCAGGCTTTCAAGAGTGGGACAGTCTTGCTGTCCCTGGCACAGCTCTTCCCTAGAGGGTCCCCCTGGGCCCAAGAGTTCAACCTGGTAAGGGTCAAGCTCTAGGGGCTCAGTTCCCTCTGGGGCTTCCAGGTTCTCTCCCTGAGGAGAGGGGTCCTGCTCTTGTGACTGTGTAGAAGCTGGTCCGCCAGTCTTCTTTCCTTTTCTCTTGGTAGGCTGGGCCATCATTCCAGGCTCCAACACTATTTCTTCACCCTGCCTTTTGCTCTGTGCTCTTGTTTTTACACACACCAATTCAGGGATGCCCAGCATGGCTGCATGGGCCTTTAGCTCCACCTCTGCCCAGGACTGAGGTTTCCAGATCATTTCCTAGCAGACATGCAGCTGGTAACTTCGGAGAGACCACTACCTGCTTCAGGCCAGTAACCCCCCAGCCTAATGTCACCAGGGCCATGGGATGACTAGTGGTGACACTGTCAGCATTGGTGACTGGGTAAGTTTTCCCAATCAAGTATTGCTCAGGGGAAACCAGTGTGTCCCTCACCATAGTGACACTGGCACCTGTATCCCTCAGAGCCTCTACTCTAGTTCCATTCACCCAGGGGTATTGCAAATACTTCTTTAAGTTGGGTGGCCACACAGCTACAGTGGCAAATTCCACTTCCCCTAGGGAGACCAGACTTGCCTCAGTAGGTTCCCAGATTTGCTCAGGGTACACTTCTGATCCCATCTGTAAACTTGCTGCCCCAGGAGTAGCTGTACTGGGTGCCTTAGGGGCTTTGTTGTGGGGGCAAGTTTTGTCTACAGTGAGGTGTCCTGACTTCTTACAGTTATTACACCAGGCCTTCAAGGGATCAAAGTTCTTCCCCTATAGGGTTGAGGCACATAGGGAGTAGTTGGGGACCCACCCCCTGAACAGGTTTTTGGGGCCCTTTGGAAGACTCAGACTTTTTATCTTGGGGATTCTCACCACCTTTCCCCTGGGGGGTTTGGTGACCACCTTCTTTTGGTCACCCCCAGTGGTTGTCCTTGTCACCCTAGTCTTGACCCAGTGGTCTGCCTTCTTTCCCAATTCTTGGGGAGAAATTAGACCTAGGTCTACCAAATGCTGATGCAACTTTTCATTTGTGCAATTACTTAGTATGTGTTCCTTCATAAACAAATTGTAAAGTCCAGAAAAATCATGCACATTATGTCCAGCTAACCAGCCATCCAGTGTCTTTACTGAGTAGTCCACGAAGTCAATCCAGGACTGGGTCTGGGTTTTGTGAGCCCCCTGAATCTAATTCTATACTCCTCAGTAGTGAGCCCAAATCCCTCAATCAGAGTACTCTTCATGAGGTCATAGGACCCTGCATCTGGCCCAGAGAGGGTCAGAAGCCTGTCTCTGCAGTTACCAGAGAACAGTTCCCACAGGAGTGCCCCCACAGAGGTTTCTTTACTCTTCTTATTTCACAAGCCCTCTCAAAGGCTGTGAACCATTTGGTGATGTCATCACCTTCCTCAAACTTAGGGACAATCCCTTTGGGGATTTTAGGTTCAGAAGTTTCCTCCCTATCCTTATTTTTAGTATTGCTGCCACCATTGATGGGTGCTAAACCCATCTCCTGTCTTTCCTTCTCTAGAGCCAGGAGTCTGGTCTCTAGGTCCAGTCGTTTGGCCAACCTGGCTAACAAGTTGTCCTCCTCACTGAGGGTATCCTCAGTGTCCTCTCTGGGACCAGGACCACCTAGGTGGCCCCTAGGTCCCCAGAGGTCTATTCTTGGAGTTAAGGGTGCAGGGACCCTATCTTCCCTAGGAAGTGATGGAGGTGGGTTACCATCCCCATCCTCCTCATTCCTTTCCTCCTCTGTTGGGTCATCACCATGCTCAGAGGGGTGGGCTTTAGCATACTCAGCCAGGAGCTCCTGGAGCCCTTGTTTGGTTGGATGCTGGCCCATTGGTATATCTTTAAGTTTGCATAAGGACCTTATCTCTTTGAAAGACAAATGAAGATAAGGGGTGAGGTCGAGCTCCTCAACCAGTTCCTGTATGTCATTATTATCTTCACTAGTAGCTGGGTTCTTGTCTTGAGACATTTTAAAAAAAAAAATTCTAACCCCTCTAACCTTGGCTATAGTGACTTTTTATTTTCTAAGATGCTACAGGGACTTAAGCAAGGCCCTAACAAGACTTTTAGTAATTTGGTAAAAAAATGCCAATTAAAAAAATCAGAATTCTAAAGGCAATTTAAGAGTTCTGTCGTGTGATCAGATGGTAACCAAGTAGTCCAACAAATGCAAGTTTGTATCCCACCGCTGATCCACCAATGTAGGAAAGTGGCTCTGTATATACTGTACCCAAGTAAGGTTCAGGGTGTACAGAGTCCACAGTCCCCAGAGGGTTGACAGAGGCTAAAGTTAGATATAACCTTACTCTCCAAAGTGGTAGCTTGGTCGAGCAGTAAGGCAGTATCAGAGGACAGTGTAAAGCATTTGTTGTACACACTCAGTCAGCAAATGGAGCCACACACTCAAGAACTGAACTCTAGGCCAATGGTTTGTATATAAAAAAATATATGCTTGTTTTATTTTAGAACCAACAATAGGATCAAAATATACTTTCTCAGTATGAGATGCTTTGGTTATTCACCTTACAGATAGGCAGTAGACTTTTTTGATAGTGGTTATCACAGTTGGTGCAAGAGGCAACACAGGGTCAAATTCAATGCAACATTGAGCTCAATGGAAAATTATACTTAATTACAATTGATTACTTTGCAGAGCACTTTTCTAACCACAGGACTGGATCCTGGATTCAGTCCTGGGACACTTCCTGTAAACAGGTAAGAAAAAGCGTTTTGGTTATTGTAGTGATTTTTGAAGAATATTACTATATTTCAAAAGCTGACACTTAGAAACTTTTCTGGGTAAAATTACCAATGTTATCCTATGAAAGGAAATACAGTGTGCAAGCAAAGTATGTTTACGTTACTTTTGTAATCCAGTGCTGGACTCCTAGGTTCAGCACTGGGACATTTACTTAAAACAGGTAAGTAATTACGTTTTTGTAGTTTGTTCGATTTTTAAAGAATATTTGTAAAATACAGAAATCGACACTTAGAAGAAATTTCACAGAAAACCAGTCAATGGATCCCTATGAAAGAAAAGTGAGTTAACGGTAAGTAACGTTGCGATTACTTTTTAGGGCCAGTGTTGGGCACTCGGGTCCAGCACTGAGGCCCCTCCTAATACTAGGTGAGTATTTTCGTTTTCGTGACTCGGTTGATTTTTGGTGAATATTCTAAAGTTTCAGAACTCCACACTTAGAAGAAATTTCGCAGAAAACCAGTCAATGGAACCCTATGGAAGAAAAGTGAGTTATCGGATTTCGGGTAAGTACTTGACTGGCAGGGTTAAGGTTCTGGGTAAGACTCAGGGGTCCCCCAGGATCAGGTAAGTACAGTTTTTACACCCTCAGCGGCACAGGGGCGGCCGGGTGCAGAGTGAGAAGGCCCAATGTTATCCTATGGCAGGCGGGGGCCCCGGGTTGGTGGCTGCTGGCAAGCAGGCCACGCGACTGTGGGAGCTGGGCTCCTGGTCACTTGCTCAGGGCAAGTAGGGAAGTAGGTTAGGATAGAGGTTGCACTTCCAGGGGCACTCGGGCGGCTGGGTGCAGGGTGCTTTGAGCCGTCGGGCGCTCAATGTTAAACAATAGAGGTCGTGAAAGGTGAAGAAAGGCTGCAGGCTCGGGGACGGTGATTCTTCAGGGACGACCAACACTTCAGGAGGTAAGTTGGGGTCTTGGAGGATAGGTAGACACCCAGGAGTTGGGCACAGGGGGCCGTGGGGCGCCGGGTGCAGGGGTGTCTTTTGAGGTCGGGAAATCTTACCCCCTGCTGGTCGCGGTTGGAGGGGTCCCTTGTCCTGAGGCTGCAGGCGTCGTCTGGGTCGTCGAGGAGGGTCCTTGGCCACTGGATTCCAGGTCAGAATCGCCGGGGGACGTCCTCGAGGTCTTTGGTCACTCAGGCACAGGCTGGACTCGGCGGGTGCAGAGTGTGCAGGTTTCGCGGCTCCGTGCCAGGGCCGGGTCTTTGGTAGGTTTTCTTTTGAGCAGTACCACTGCTCGTGGGAGTCCCTGGGTCGAAGGCTGTAGCACAGAAGTCAGGTCCTCCGGGGTTTGTGAGGTTGCTGAGGCCGGGATTCCGCAGGAGCAGGTTCAGAGGTCGACAGGCCGGTAGGGCTGGGGCCAAGTCAGTTGTTGTCGCCTCCTTTTTAGCAGCTGCACGGCTGGTCTTCTTGCTTCGTCTTCTCTTCTTGTTTTCGGATTTGGGAACTCCGGAAGGAAGGTTCAGGGAGCCCATAAATACTAAATTTAGGGGTGGTTACAGGTAGGTAAGGGCAGGGACCAATGGGTCCCTTCCCTGGGGTGGGTACACCCCTATTCTGTTCCTCTCCAGTGGGAGGGGGCAGGAGCCTGTCCCTGGTTGGCCAGGTCCCCCATCCTCAAGATGGCGGGGACTCGAGTTTGTGCTTCACCTCGCCTCCCCCACCTTAGGGGTGGAGTTGGCAGAGGTGGGCACAACCCATTTCCTGCTTCTGGTTTTCCCGCCGGTTCTCCCGCCAGGAGTGGGGGTAGAACCAGTGGGGACCAGTTTGCTGGAAGCAGCAAATGGTCTGGGGAAACTCCAAAGGCGGCAGGCCTTTGAAGCTCCCCCTGCCCATCCTGGGGGAGGAGGCTTTGGCACCTCGTCCCGGGATGTGCATTGTTTCAGGCCCCTGAGAGCAGAGGCTCTCGACCCAGGGGTCCAGAAACATGTCTGGTGGTGGCAGCCTGGGCAGCCACTCAGTCCGGACACTGGAGGTCGGGTTGGTTTCAGGGGGCATCTCTAAGATGCCCTCTGGAGTGCGTTTTACATTAAATCCCACACTGGCATCAGTGGGGGTTTAATGTGCTGAGAAGTTTGATACCAAACTTCTTAGTCTTCAGTGGGGCCATTATGGTGCTGTGGAGTTCGTAATGACAGACTCCCAGCACCATATACTCTTAATGGCAGCACTGCACTTACAATGCCCAAGAATGGACTTGGGCACTGTAGGGGCACAGGGCTCATGCCTCTATGCCCTCACCACTGGCATAGTGCACCCAGCTAGAGGGGTGGCTGACCTAGGCCAGGGCAGTGGCTTGTAGGCATGGCACACAGGGATGTGAGCCATGTCGACTCTTCACTTTTGTTCTGCACCAAGACACGCAGCCTGCAAAGGCAGTGTGTGTGTGTAAGGTGCAGGGTCCCTAAGGGTGGCACAACAAGTGCTGCAGCCCTTAGGGGCCTTCCCTGGTCACAGTGCCCTGGGTACCCATGGTACCATTTACCAGGGGCTGACCTGTGGCCAGGGATGTCAATTGGGTGTAGGTATCAATGCAATTTTAGGGAAGGAACACAGGCCCTGGGTACCTGGTTGGCAGGAGCCCAGGGCACACTCAGTCAAAGTACATCAGCCATTCAGCAAAAAGTGGGGGCATACCATGTAAGAAAGATGGCACTTTCTCACAGAAGGGATGCGGCCAAATACACCATACGTTGTGGCCTTGATACCGCCGACTCGCTGGGCAGATCTATTGCAACGACGGTGGCGCTGCGTCGCCACGCCTGGCTGAGAACCACTGGTTTTTCGGGTGATGTCCAGAATACACTCATGGACATGCCCTTTGATGGAGTCGGTGTTTTTGGTTCCAAAGCAGACCATGCGTTGGAGCGTTTTAAGGACTCACGGGCTACTGCCAAGTCCCTGGGCCTTTCTGCTACACGCCCTCCGCTACCTTCTGCTTTTCGCCCCTATCGTGTCCACGGAAGGGGCGCCCAGTCACGTCAGCAGCCCAGCCACCGGCCCGCGCACCAGGCGTCTTCGCGTGGCCGAGGACGTGGATACCGCCGTGGCGGTTCGGGCAACCAGCGTGCGGGTCAGGCCACCACCTCCAACCCGTCCGTGGCCTCCAAGCCCTCCTAGTCCCTCCTTTCAGGTGCACAGCACGCCAGTAGGGGGCAGGGTCCGCCATCACCTTCACCACTAGCGTCCCATCACCTCGGACAGGTGGGTCTTGGACATTGTCCGAAGGGGCTACTCCCTCCCCTTCGAGACCACCCCCCAGCCATGCCACCTCAATTCCACCGCATGTCAGGGGATCACTTGGTACTTCTGCAGAAGGAAGTCACGGCCCTCTTGGCCAAGAGGGCCATCGAGCATGTTCCGACCCCAGAAGTAGGACGTGGTTGCTACTCCCACTACTTCCTGGTGCCCAAAAAGGACAAGGAGGACATGCGTCCTATCTTGGACCTCCGGAACGTCAATCGCTTCCTCCGGAAGGAGAAGTTCAAGATGCTCACCCTAGCTCAGGTCTTGACTGCCCTCGACCCTGGAGACTGGTTGGTAGCGTTGGACTTGCAGGACGCCTATTTCCACATCCCGTCCTGCCGGCCCACCGGCGTTACCTTCTGTTCACGGTAGGCCTCGAGCATTTTCAGTTCACCGTGCTCCCCTTTGGCCTTATCAGTGCCCCTCGGGTGTTCACGAAAGTGATGGCGGTGGTCGCAGCTCATCTGCGCCGGGCAGGGGTTTCAGTCTTCCCCTACCTCGACGACTGGCTGCTGAAGGCGGGCTCGTCCCAGGCAGTCGTGTCCCACCTCCAGACTACGGCCGAACTCCTGCACTCGCTGGGGTTCTCCATCAATGTGCCGAAGTCGCATCTGACTCCTTCTCCACAGCTCCTTTTCATCGGAGCAGTTCTGGACACGACGCAGTTTCGGGCCTATCCTCCCGAACGGCGAGTCCGGGATATTCAGGCTATGATTCCGATCTTTCAGCCTTTATCATGGGTTTCGGTACGGATGACCCTGAGGCTGCTGGGCCTCATGGCCTCCTGCATCCTGCTGGTCAATCATGCCAGATGGCATATGCGGGCTCTGCAGTGGGACCTGAAGTTCCAGTGGGCGCAGCACCAGGGCAACCTGTCCGATCACGTCCAGATCTCGGAGGGGACTGCAAAACAGTTGCAGTGGCAGCTCTCGAACCGGCAATGGGTCATGGGCAGATCCCTCTCCCTTCCCCAGCCAGAGCACACAGTTGTGACGGACGCGTCCCTTCTGGGATGGGGCGGTCACTTGGGAGAGGCGGAGATCAGAGGCCTCTGGTCTCCGGCGGAGTCCCGGCTCCATATCAACCTTCTGGAGCTTCGGGCGATCCGACTTGCACTCAAGGCATTCCTTCCCTCTGTCAAAGGGAAGGTAGTGCAGGTGTTCACAGACAACACTACCGCCATGTGGTACTGCAACAAACAGGGCGGGGTGGGGTCGTGGACCCTCTGTCAGGAGGCTCTGCGCCTCTGGACATGGCTGGAACATCAGGGCATGTTCCTGATGGTTCAACACCTGGCAGGTTCCCTGAACGCCAGGGCGGACGAACTCAGCCGCAGGTGCATGATGGATCACGAATGGTGTCTTCACTCGGAAGTGGCGCAAGGACTCTTTCTACAATGGGGAGAGCCTTGGTTAGATCTATTCGCCACCGAAGAGAACGCGCAATGTCATCAGTTCTGCGCGTTGGAATTTCCAAGGCGGCAATCGCTCGGCGACGCTTTCGTCGCGAGTGGAGTTGCGGTCTGTTGTACGCCTTTCCGCCTATACCACTTCTACCCAGAGTGTTGAAGAAGATTCGGCACGACCGGGCCCAAGTCATCCTTGTGGCTCCGGACTGGGCTCGAAGAGTTTGGTATCCCGAGCTACTCAATATGAGCGTAGATCCCCCGATCCGTCTGCCTCTTCGGGAGGATCTTCTGTCGCAGCAGCAGGGGACGGTCCTCCACCCGAACCTGTCCAGTCTACACCTGCTTGCGTGGAGATTGAGCGGCGGCAGTTGATTCCTTTCGACTTGCCTCCCGAAGTTTGTGATGTGATTCTGGCAGCCAGGCGTCCCTCCACTAAGGTGGTATACGCCTGCAGGTGGAACAAATTTGTGGCATGGTGCACAGCAAAGGCTGTGAATCCCCTGTCTGCCCCTCTTTCTGAGGTCCTTCTGTTCCTTCTTTCTCTGGCCCAACAGGGTTCTGCCCTGGGTACCATCAGGGTTATCTTTGTGCTATCTCGGCCTTCCTCAGGCTCCCTGATCAGCCCTCCCTTTTCAAGTCCCCTGTTATTAACAGGTTCTTAAAAGGCATTACCCACCTCTTCCCTCCTGTTCCGTTTGTAATGCCTCAGTGGGACTTGAACTTGGTTCTTACCTTTTTAATGTGCGCTCCCTTTGAGCCTCTACATAACTGTCCTCTTCGTCTTCTGACTCTGAAGGCAGCCTTTCTGGTGGCCATCACCTCCGCTTGGCGGGTGAGTGAGCTCCAGGCTCTATCTTGCAAACCTCCCTTTCTGTCTGTTCATCCGGACAAGGTTGTTCTTCGGACGCGTCCGTCCTTCTTGCCAAAGGTGGTTACTGCCTTCCACATTGGGCAGACCATCACTTTGCCTACCTTCTTTCCGCCTCCTTCCAGAGAGGAAGAGAGGCTCCACCGTCTGGATCCAAAACGTGCGCTCTCCTTCTATATCGACCGCACAAAACACTTCCGGGTGGATGACCAGCTCTTTGTTGGCTACGTGGGCGCCAAAAAGGTCGGGCGGTGCACAAACGAACCATCTCCCGCTGGGTTACCTTGTGCATCAAGACCTGCTATTCTTTGGCTAAGAAGGAGCCTCCTGTTGGGCTGCGTGCCCATTCCACCAGGGCAACGGCTGCTACCATGGCCTTGGGCCGCGGTGTTCCGCTGCCGGTTATCTGTCAGGCAGCTACGTGGGCCTCGCTGCACACATTTACAAAGCATTACTGCCTTGACAGTCAGGTCCGGAGGGACGGCTTCTTTGGCCGTTCTGTCCTCCAGGACTTCCTTGTCTGATCTTTGTTCGCAGACCCACCACCGGGGTTGGTATTGCTGGGGTATGTATTCTAAGGTAAGGCATCTGTCACTAACGTGTCTCTTTCAGATGCACAAGTTACTAACTTGTGTAACGATATATCTGTAAGAGACAGTAGTTAGTGACAGATTCCTTACCGCCCCACCCATCCTCCCCGTTCTGCGAACTGATTTCTAGGGTTAAGGACATCCCTTTCAGGGCCCTAGTATTTTTCAGACACCTATGTCAGCTTCTTGCATGGCTCTGCGTTCCTGGCGCGGAAAGTCGTGTACAGAACTGACGTCAGCGCGCAGGGGCGGCGTCTAAGTACTGCCCGCGACGTCATCCCGGCGATCACGACGCCGACGACGGACGCGGAGCCGCACGACGCCGCCTACCGACGCGCAAGGGTACTGCTACGCAAAAACTTTCCGGATCCAGCCTGACGCCTGGGGATATTCTAAGGTAAGGAATCTGTCACTAACTACTGTCTCTTACAGATATATCGTTATACAAGTTAGTAACTTGTGCTTCAGAACTGAAGCATTTTCAATATGCTATACAACAAAGTCCTAGTTGTGGCTTATTTATTTTATGCATCTAACAAGCACTGACAAAGCCAAGAGTACTGGCTTGTAGGTATAATGTTGCTTGTTGTATTATACCTGGATGCCATGACAGAATTAGCAAAATACCAGTCGGGCAAAACACTAAGATAAGCACAGATTTTCAGCTTACGTGTTTTAAAGCCACGTCCTTTATTACATCAGCCACACCTCTTTGAGACCCCCCCGCCACTCCCCCCCCAGATTTTTCAGCCCACACAAAGCCCTGACACAGAGATCTGTGTGTGTGTGTGTGTGTGTGTGTGTGTGTGTGTATATATATATATATATATATATATATATACACACACATACAGAGAGATCTCTGTGTCAGGGCTTTGCGTGGGATGAAAAAAACTGGGGTGGTCTCAAAGAGGTGTGGCTGATGTAATAAAGGGTGTGGCTTTAAAACAGGTAAGCTGAAAATCTCTGTGTGTGTATATATATATATATATATACAATATTTTCTTTTCATAGGTGTGGTTTCCCTGCGGGCCGATCGCAGCCCCCAGGGAAGCACACATTTCTAAATAAAAAAATGTGGAAAAAAAATTGCTCCCGTAAGGGGTCGGCCAGTGAGCAGGAGGGCCAACCCCCTGTCAATTATGGCGCCATTTTTTTAAAAACATTTTTTTTTAACTTTGTGGGGGCGATCGCGCCCCCCCAGGGAAAACCATAAAAAATATATATATATGGGTGGGGGGGTCATTCCCACGAGGGTGACACCCCCACCTCCCCCCCCATTACATCCCTGGTGTCTAGTGGGGCTTCGGGAAGGCCTTGTTTGAAAGGGGAGATTCTTTCAAACGAGGCCTCCCTGAAAGCTGTGGAGGCCATGTTGAGCCTGTTTTCCACATCTGAGTCGAGCGCGGCCTCACCTGCTGCTTCCTCTGCTCCGGTGGGGAAAACTGTGATGTCAGAGCGCCTTGCGGCGGTCTAACGTCACAGATGGGCGGGGCGGGGAGAGAAGCGTAAAGCCTTCCGCGTCTCCCCAGGGAGAAAAAAAAAAAGCACCGGAGAATTAAAGGGAGGCCCTCCCTGGTGTCGGCCAATGGATGTGCGCCGCACCAAGGAGGTATTGCTTGCGTCGGCCAATAGCCGACGCACGTATCAAACGGGTTAAGGTGGACTGAATTTCAGTTTTGTTGAAATTATTCGAGTGACCCAGTGAACTTGCACAAATCTTTCATTCTCCTACTATCAATCTATGTTTCGACCATGTTGGCACCCACATGTAGTTATTTTGTTGTACAGAAAAATGGAAATGGAGAACAGTTGCAAAAATGTGCTTTGGAGCAACTAAGGACAATCTGATTTGAGAAACTCAAGGTTTGACTTCAGTCACCCTTTAGTAACTTCTCTGAATTGATAGTTTTATGAAAGTGCCCCTTTTTGATAGTCACTGTGAGAAAGTGCCCTCTTTCTGCATGGTTGCCCCACTTTTTGCTGAATTGCTGATGTACTTTGACTGAGTGTGCCCTGGGCTTCTGCTAATCGGGTACCCAGGGCCTATGTTCTTTCCCTAAAACTGCATTGAAGCCTAAACCCAATTGGCATCTCTGGCCACAGGTCAGCCCCTGGTAAATGGTGCCACAGGTACCCAGGGCACTATGACCAGAGAAGGCCCCTAAGGGCTGCAGCACTTATTGTGCCACCCTTAGAGGCCCTGTACCACTACACTTACACACTGCCCTTGCAGGCTGCATGTTTTGGTGCAGAACAAAGTGAAGAGTTGACATGGCACACATCCCTGTGTGCCATGCCTACAACCCACTGCCCTGGCATAGATCAGTTACCCCTCTAGCTGGGTGCACTATACCAGTGGTGAGGGTACAGGTGCATGAGCCCTGTACCCCTACAATGTCTAAGTCCATTCTTAGACATTGTAAGTGCAGTGCTGCCATTAAGAGTATATGGTGCTGGGAGTTTGTCATTATGATCTCCACAGCACCATAATGGCTACACTGAAAACTGAGAAGTATGGTATCAAACTTCTCAGCACATTAAACCCACACTGATGCCAGTGTGGGATTTAATGTAAAATGCACAAAGAGGGCATTTTAGAAGATGCCCCCTGAATGCTCTCTGGGGCCTGAAACAATGCACATCCTGAGACGAGGTGCCAAGCCTCCTCCCCCAGAATGGGCAGTGTTCACAAAGGGGAAGTTTTAAAGGCTTGCCGCCTTTGTGAGCTTCCTCAGGCCACTTGCTGTACTCAGCAACTGGTCCCCACTGGTTCTGACCCCCACTTTGGGCGGGAGAAACAAGTGAGAAAGGGAGGTGTGCCCACCTCTGCCAACTCCACACCTCAGGTAGGGAAGGCGAGGCGAAGCACAACTCTCAGTCCCCGCCATCTTGAAGATGGGGGGGACCCAGCCAACCAGGGACAGGCTTCTGCCCCCCTCCCACTGGAGGGTGGCTCAATAGGGGGTGTACCCACCCCAGGGAAGGGACCCATTGGTCCCTGCCCTTTACCTACCTGTAACGCCCCTAAATCTAGTATTTAGGGGCACCCCTGAACCTTGCTTCCTCAGATCCAGACAAGAAACAAGAAGAAAAGGACCGAACAGCCGTGCAGCAGCTAACAAGAGGAAGACGCCCACTGACTTGGCCCCAGCCCTACCGGCCTGTCTCCCCCTCGAACCTGCTCCTGCGAAATCCCGGTGTGTCCTGCAGCCAGCAACCTCAAAAACCCCGGAGGACCTGCCTGCCTTCACTTCCAAAGCCTGCTTCTCCCGTGAACACCGGATTTGCTCAACTGCAACCTCTGGCAGCAGCCGGAGATCGCGAATCCGCCCCACTCTGCACCCGCCGTTCACGGCCCAAGCTCGAGTGGGCAAACACCACGAGGAGGTCACCCCGGCGATCCTGAACCGAGATCCGGCGACCCCTGACCTGCCTCAAGCCTCCAGCCGACGCCTGCAGCCTAAATCCAGAAGGCCCCCCTAACCGCGACCAGGAGCTGGTAAGAAAATCCGACCCCAAAAGGCACCCCTGCACCCGACGCCCCATGGCCTTGTGTGCCCAAACCAACGGTGCCTAACCAACCCCTAACATCCCAACTTACCTCTCGAAGTGGTGGTCGCACCCAGAAGTCCTTCGTCTCCCTGCCTGCAGTGCTTTTGCTAACCGGAGGTTCTCCATTGGAAACAACAGGGCATCCGACCTCGAAACAGCACCCTGCACCCGGCCGCCCTAGTGCCGCTGAGGGTGCACCTTTGGTGCTAATCTGTTTACCCATTTGCCCTGAGCTAAAGTTCAGGAGCTTTGCTCCCACAACCCAGTGGCCTGCTTGCCAGCAGCCACCAACCGGAGGCCCCCTATCCCCCATTGGATAACATTGGGCCTCAACACTCTGCACCCGGCCGCCCTAGTGCCGCTGAGGGTGTAACAAGAGTGCTTCACTGACCCTGGGGGACACCTGAGTCTAACCCAGAACCTCAACTCCAAAGACCGATTACTTACCTACAAACCAATAACCATATTTTCCTCCATAGGATAACATTGACACTTTTTCCTGAAAAAGTTTCCAAGTGTGGAGTTTTGAAACCTAAAACAATTCTTCTTGTCTGAGGAAGCAAGGTTCAGGGGTGCCCCTAAATACTAGATTTAGGGGCGTTACAGGTAGGTAAAAGGGAGGGACCACTGGGTCCCTTCCCTGGGGTGGGTACACCCCCTATTATGCCACCCTCCAGTGGGAGGGGGGCATGAGCCTGTCCCTGGTTGGCTGAGTCCCCCATCTGCAAGATGGCAGGGACTGGGAGTTGTGCTTCACCTCGCCTCCCCCACCTGAGGGGTGGAGTTGGCAGAGGTGGGCACACCTCTCTTCCTCACTTGTTTTTCCCGCCGGTTCTCCCTCCCAAAGTGGGGGTCAGAACCAGTGGGGACCAGTTGCTGAAAGCAGCAAGTGGCCTGGGGAAGCTCACAAAGGTGGCAAGCCTTTAAAGCTTTCCCTTCGTGGACCCTGCCCATCCTGGGGGAGGAGTCTTGGCACCTTGTCCAAGGATGTGCATTGTTTCAGGCCCCAGAGAGCAACAGGCTCTCGACCCAGGGGTCCAGACACATGTCTGGTGGTGGCAGCTAAAAGCAGCCAGTCAGCCTGGACACTAGTGGTGGGTTAGTTTTCAGGGGACATCTCTAAGATGCCCTCTATGTGCATTTTTCATTAAATCCCACACTGGCATTAGTGTGGGTTTAATGTGCTGAGAAGTTTGATACGAAACTTCTCAGTTTTCAGTGTAGCCATTAAGGTCCTGTGGAGTTCGTAATGACAAACTCCCAGCACCATATACTCTTAATGGCAGCACTGCACTTACAATGTTTAAGAATGGACTTAGACACTGTAGGGGTACAGGGCTCATGCACCTGTACCCTCACCACTGGTATAGTGCACCCAGCTAGAGGGGTGACTGATCTATGCCAGGGCAGTGGGTTGTAGGCATGACACACAGAGATGTGTGCCATGTCGACTCTTCACTTTGTTCTGCACCAAAACACGCAGTCTGCAAAGGCAGTGTGTGTGTGTGTGTGTGTAAGGGTACAGGACCTCTAAGGGTGGGATAATAAGTGCTGCAGCCCTTAGAGGCCTTCTCTGGTCACAGTGCCCTGGGTACCTGTGGTACCATTTACCAGGGGCTGACCTGTGGCCAGAGATGCCAATTGGGTTTAGGCTTCAATGCAGTTTTAGGGAAAGAACATAGGCCCTGGGTACCTGAATAGCAGGAGCCCAGGGCACACTCAGTCAAAGCTCATCAGCAATTCAGCAAAAAGCGGGGGCAACCATGCAGAAAAGAGGGCACTTTCTCAACCCCCCCCTCCCCCCCCCAACGAAAGAGGATGAGACTAACCTTTCCCTAGAGAGTCTTCATTTTCTAAGTGGAAGAACCTGGAAAGTCCATCTGCATTGGCATGGGCAGTCCTAGGTATGTGTTCCACTTCAAGGTCCATTCCCTGTAGGAAGATGGACCACCTCAACAGTTTTGGATTTTCACCTTTCATTTGCATTGGCCATCTGAGAGGTCGTTGATCAGTTTGAGCTAGGAAGTGAGTACCAAACAAGTATGGTCTCAGCTTCTTCAGGGACGAAGCCACAGCAAAGGCCTCCCTCTCAATGGCACTCCAACGCTGCTCCCTGGGGAGAAGCCTTCTGCTTATAAAAGCAACCGGTTGGTCTTGGCCTTCATCATTGGTCTGGGATAGGACCGCTCCTATCCCTAGCTCAGAGGCATCAGTCTGCACAATGAACTTCTTGGCATAGTCTGGAGCTTTGAGAATTGGTGCGGAGCACATAGCCTCTTTCGGGGTGTGAAAAGCCTTTTGACAACTAACTGTCCAGTTTACCTTTTTGGGCATCTTTTTGGAGGTGAGTTCTCGGAGTGGAGCCACAATGGACCCATATCCCTTCACAAACCTCCTGTAGTACCCAGTGAAGCCAAGGAATGCCCTGACTTGGGTTTGGGTTGTTGGAGCTGCCCAGTCCACGATGGCCTTGATCTTGGGCTGTAAGGGTTGTACCTGGCCTCCACCAACAAGGTGGCCCAAGTACACCACAGTTCCCTGCCCTATCTGGCATTTGGATGCCTTGATAGTTAGGCCTGCAGTTTGCAGGGCTTTTCAAACCTTCCCAAGGTGGATCAGGTGATCCTGCCAGGTGGAGCTAAAGACAGCAATATCATCTAGATAAGCTGCACTAAAGGGCTCCAATCCAGCAAGGACTTGGTTCACCAACCTCTGGAAGTTGGCAGGGGCATTCTTTAAGCCAAAGTGTATAACAGTAAACTGATAATGCCCATCAGGTGTGGAGAATGCTGTCTTTTATTTTGCTCCTGGGGCCATGCCAATTTGCCAGTACCCTGCAGTTAAGTCAAAGGTACTTAGAAATTTGGCTCCACCCAACTTGTCTATCAACTCATCTGCTCTTGGGATAGGGTGAGCATCTGTCTTGGTGACAGAGTTGAGCCCTCTATAGTCCACACAGAACCTCATTTCTCTCTTTCCACCCCGTGTATGAGGCTTGGGGACTAGAACCACTGGGCTGGCCCAGGGGCTCTCAGAGGGTTCAATAACCCCTAACCTCAGCATCTTGCTGACTTCAGCTCTGATGCTTCCCTTGACTTGGTCAGACTGTCGATAGTTTTTGTTTTTGACAGGTGAACTGTCACCAGTGTCCACATCATGGGTACACCAGTTTGTCTGACCAGGGGTCAAGGAAAAGAGCTTTGCATACTGCTGCAAGACTTGCTTGCAATCAGTCTGCTGTTGGGCAGAGAGAGTGTCTGAAAAGACAACTCCATCCACTGACCCATCTTTTGGGCTGTATGAGAGGAGGTCAGGGAGAGGTTCACTCTCTGTCTCCTGATCCTCATCAGTCACCATCAGCATGGTGATGTCAGCCCTGTGATGAAAGAGCTTCAAAAGACATACAATTGATGGACGGAATGCAGAACAAATCAAAACATTCACCCCCAGTCAAGAGATCTGGGTTAAATCCATCATTCTTTTGCTCACCATGCCACCCCAGTTTAGACCTGGCCATATGCAAATCAGTCTTGACCCTGCGCCTCATGGGAACAGTCCAGCCCGAACTGCCAAGCCAGGTCCTCCCTGGACCGGAAACAAGCATGCTAGGACCGGTTTCGGGGTTTCACCCCTCTTCAGCCAGGATAGCTTGATTGCAGTGGCACAGTGAGCCCAGGACCCCCGTCTGGGCATACCTGGCGCACTTAGGGCGAGAAAGCAAAAGACATAGAATTGATGGACGGAATGCAGAACAAATCAAAACATTCACCCCCAGTCAAGAGATCTGGGTTAAATCCATCATTCTTTTGCTCACCATGCCACCCCAGTTTAGACCTGGCCATATGCAAATCAGTCTTGACCCTGCGCCTCATGGGAACAGTCCAGCCCGAACTGCCAAGCCAGGTCCTCCCTGGACCGGAAACAAGCATCCTAGGACCGGTTTCGGGGTTTCACCCCTCTTCAGCCAGGATAGCTGGAATCAAGCTATCCTGGCTGAAGAGGGGTGAAACCCCGAAACCGGTCCTAGAATGCTTGTTTCCAGTCCAGGGAGGACCTGGCTTGGCAGTTCGGGCTGGACTGTTCCCATGAGGCACAGGGTCAAGACTGATTTGCATATGGCAGGGTTCAAACTGGAATGGCATGGTGAGCAAAAAAAGGATGGATTTAGGCCCAGATCTCTGTACCGGGGTGAATGTATGACATTGTTCTGCATTCTGTCCATCAACTGTTGTTTTTGCATTTGTCATCCCGAGTGGGACGGGTATGCCCAGATGTGGGTCCCGTGCTCTCCATGCCACTGGAATCAAGCTATCCTGGCTGAAGAGGGGTGAAACGCCGAAACCGGTCCTAGGATGCTTGTTTCCAGTCCAGGGAGGACCTGGCTTGGCAGTTCGGGCTGGACTGTTCCCATGAGGCACAGGGTCAAGACTGATTTGCATATGGCTGGGTTCAAACTGGAATGGCATGGTGAGCAAAAACGATGGATTTAGGCCCAGATCCCTGTACTGGGGTGAATGTATGACATTGTTCTGCATTCTGTCCATCAACTGTTGTTTTTGCATTTGTCACCCCGAGTGGGACGGGTATGCCCAGACGTGGGTCCCGTGCTCTCCATGCCACTGGAATCAAGCTATCCTGGCTGAAGAGGGGTGAAACCCCGAAACCGGTCCTAGGATGCTTGTTTCCAGTCCAGGGAGGACCTGGCTTGGCAGTTCGGGCTGGACTGTTCCCATGAGGCACAGGGTCAAGACTGATTTGCATATGGCTGGGTTCAAACTGGAATGGCATGGTGAGCAAAAAACGATGGATTTAGGCCCAGATCTCTGTACTGGGGTGAATGTATGACATTGTTCTGCATTCTGTCCATCAACTGTTGTTTTTGCATTTGTCACCCCGAGTGGGACGGGTATGCCCAGACGTGGGTCCCGTGCTCTCCATGCCACTGGAATCAAGCTATCCTGGCTGAAGAGGGGTGAAACCCCGAAACCGGTCCTAGGATGCTTGTTTCCAGTCCAGGGAGGACCTGGCTTGGAGTTCGGGCTGTACTGTTCCCATGAGGCACAGGGTCAAGACTGATTTGCATATGGCTGGGTTCAAACTGGAATGGCATGGTGAGCAAAAAAACGATGGATTTAGGCCCAGATATCTGTACTGGGGTGAATGTATGACTTTGTTCTGCATTCTGTCCATCAACTGTTGTTTTTGCATGAAAGAGCTTCAGGCGGTTCACATGGATAACCCTTTTGGGTGTCCTGCTTGTCCAAGTAGGTGACCTCACTCTTTTTCTCTAGGATAGGGTAAGGGCCACTCCATCTGTCCTGGAGTGCCCTTGGTACCACTGGCTCCAAAACCCACACCTTTTGCCCAGGTTGAAATTCAACCAGTGCAGCTTTTTGGTCATACCAGTGCTTCTGAAGCTCCTGGCTAGCCTCAAGATTTTTGGATGCCTTTTCCATGTACTCAGCCGTTCTGGACCTTAGGCCAAGCACATAGTCCACAATATCTTGTTTGGGTTCTTGGAGAGGCTTCTCCCAACCCTCTTTTACAAGACAGAGTGGTCCCCTCACAGGATGGCCAAACAGAAGTTCAAAGGGGGAAAACCCTACTCCTTTTTGTGGCACCTCTTTGTAAGCGAAAAGCAGGCATGGTAAGAGGATATCCCATCTCCTTTTGAGTTTTTCAGGGAGCCCCATAATCATGCCTTTCAATGTCTTGTTGAATCTCTCAACAAGGCCATTGGTTTGTGGGTGATAGGGTGTAGTAAACTTGTACTGCACTTCGCACTCTTTCCACATGTGTTTTGGGTAAGCAGACAAGAAGTTGGAACCTCTGTCTGAAACCACCTCCTTAGGAAACCCTACCCTGGTGAAGACACCAATGAGGGCCTTGGCTACTGCAGGAGCTGTAGTAGTCCTAAGGGGAATTGCTTCAGGGTACCTAGTGGCATGATCCACTGCCAATAGAATTAATTTGTTCCCTGATGCTGTGGGAGGTTCAAGTGGACCCACTATGTCCACACCTACCCTTTCAAAGTCAACCCCCACCACAGGTAGTGGTATCAGGGGGGCCTTTGAGGGGCTACCTGTCTTGCCCCTGGCCTGACAGGTGACACAGGAGCTGACCAATTCCTTTACTTTTTGGAGCATCTAGGGCCAGTAAAAGTGGCTAACTAGCCTTTCCCAAGTCTTATTTGGCCCAGATGTCCAGCTAGGGGGATGTCATGAGCTAAAGTTAGGAGAAACTCCCTGTACTTCTGAGGCAGCACCACTCTCCTAGTGGCTCCAGGTTTGGGGTCTCTGGCCTCAGTGTACAGTAGTCCCTCTTCCCAATAAACTCTGTGGGTACCACTGACATCTCCCTTTTCCTGTGCAGCAGCTTGCTGCCTCAGGCTTTTGAAGAGTTGGACAGTCCTGCTGTCCAAGGCACAGCTCTTCCCCAGAGGGTCCCCTTGGGCCTAAGAGTTCAACCTGGTAAGGGTCAAGCTCCATGGGCTCAGTTCCCTCTGGGGTGTTCAAGTCCTCTCCCTGAGGAGAGGGGTCCTGATCCTTTTGCTGTACAGACGCTGGTTCCCCAGTCTTCTTACCTTTTCTCTTGGAAGGTTGGGCCATACTTTCAGGATCCAACACTTCTTTTTCACCCTGTCTCTTGCTTTGTGCTCTTGTTTTTACACACACCAATTCAGGGATATCCAGCATTGCTGCATGGGTTTTCAGTTCAACCTCAGCCCATGCTGAGGTTTCCAGGTCATTGCCAAGCAGACATGCAGCTGGTAGCTTTGGAGGAACCACTACCTGTTTCAGGCCAGTAAACCCCCCCCCCCCTTCCCCCCGACTGTCACCATAGCCATTGCATAGTTAGTGGTAACACTGTCCGCATTGGTGACTTGGTAAGTTCTCCCAATCAAGTATTGCTCAAGGGAAACCAGTGCGTCTCTCACCATAGTGACACTGGTACCTGTAGCCCTCAGAGCTTCTATCCTAGTTCCATTAATCCAAGGGTGTTGCAAGTACTTTTTTAAGTTGGGTGGCCACACAGCTACAGTGGCAAACTCAACTTCCCCTTCTGAAACTAGAACTGCTTCAGTGTGCAACCTGGTTTGCTCTTGGCACACTGTTGATCCCATCTGGAGACTTGCTACCCCAGGAGTAGCTGTAGTAGGACTAGGGGCCTTCTTGTTTGGGCAAGCAGCATCTCCAGTTAGGTGTCCCAACTTCTTACAGTTGTTACAACAGGCCTTTAAAGGATCAAAGTCCTTTCCCCTGTACGTATTATTGGACTGGGAAGAGTTTTTGGACCCACCCCCCTGTGCAGGTTTTTGGGCCCCTTTAGAAGACTCAGGCTTTTTATCTTGGGGATTCTCACCACCTTTCCCCTGGGGAGGTTTTGTAACCCCTTTCTTTTGGTCACCCCCAGTGGTTGTTTTTGTCACACTTGTCTTGACCCAGTGGTCTGCCTTCTTTCCCAATTCTTGGGGAGAAATTAGACCTAGGTCTTCCAAATGCTGGTGTAACTTTTCATTGGTGCAATTACTTAAAATATGTTCTTTCATAAACAGATTGTAAAGTCCATTGCAATCATGCACATTGTGTCCAGTTAACCAACCATCTAGTGTTTTAACTGAGTAGTCTACAAAGTCAATCCAGGATTGGTGTTGGGTTTTGCGAGCCCCCCTGAATCTAATTCTATATTCCTCAGTTGTGAGTCCAAATCCCTCAATCAGAGTTCTCTTCATGAGGTCATAAGACCCAGCATCTGCCCCTGTAAGGGTCAGGAGTCTGTCTCTGCAGTTACCAGAGAACAGTCCCCAAAGGAGTGCCCCCCAGTGTGACTTCTTCACTTTTCTCATTTCACAAGCCCTCTCAAAGGCTGTGAACCATTTTGTGATATCATCACTCTCTTCATATTCAGGGACAATCCCTTTGGGGATTTTAGGATCATAAGATTGCTCTTTATCCTTATTAAGTAAATTGCTGCCACCATTGATGGGTGCTAGGCCCATCTATGCTCTCTCTCTTTCTAGAGCCAGCAACCTGGTCTCTAGATCCAGTCTTTTGGTCAGCCTCCTCATTGAGGCTGTCCTCAATGTCCTCAGTGGTACCTGATCCACCTGTGTGTGCTCTAGGTACTGAGAGGTTGATTCTTGGAGTCAAGGGTACTTGGACCCTATTCTCCCTAGGAAGTGGAGGGGGTTGATCTACCAGGTCATCCCCTTCCTCTCCTTCCTCATCTGACTGGTCTTCACCATTTTCAGATGGGTGGTCCTTAGCATACCCAGCCAACAGCTCCTGGAGCTTTTGTTTGGTGGGATGGGACCCCATAGCTATGTTTTTAATTTAACATAGGGACCTTAACTCCTTGAAAGACAAGTGAAGGTAAGGGGTGAGGTCGAGCTCCTCAACCAAGTCCTCTGTCATTGTGGTTATTTTCACTAACAGCTGGGTTCTTGTTTTGACATAGTTAAAAAAAAAAAAAAACTTCTAACCCTAGCTAAAGTGACTTTTAGTTATCTAAAATTCTAAAGGGACTTAACCAAGGCCCTAACAAGCCTTTTAGTAATTTTGCAAAAAATTGCCAATTTGAAAAATCAAAATTCTAAAGACAATTTAAGAGTTCTGTCGTGTGATCAGGTGGTAACCAAGTAGTCCAACAAATGCAAAGTTGTATATCCCACCGCTGATCCACCAATGTAGGAAGCTGGCTCTGTATATACTATACCAAAGTGAGGTATAGTGTGCAGAGAGTCCAGTGGAACCCCAAAGGTAGGCAGAGGTAAAGTTGGATAGCACCTCACTCTCTATTTGTGGTAGTATGGTCGAGCAGTAAGGCAGTATCAGAGGACAGTGTTAAGCATTTGTTGTACACACTCAGTCAGCAAATGAATTCACACACTCAAAGACTGAACTTCAGACCAATTGTTTTTGTATAAAAATATTCTTTTAGTTATTTTATTTTCTAGAACCAAGCAAGCCTGGCACAGGTAAGTGATAAGTACTTTGCAGTAAATATACAGATGTAATACAGTTAGGATTTGTAATAGTATTTGCACTTTGTTTTGACTTACAGTATGGTTTCAGAGAAATGCAATACTTTGTAAATACAGTACATAGACTTGAATTGGCTTTTCAGTAAAATTACAGGTAAGTTACTTTTGAGATTACTTTTCTTACTCAGAGTAGTATACCTGGATACTACTCTGGGACATTTCCTGCAAACGGGTAAGTAAAATCGTTTTTGTTAGTGCAAGTTTAAAGAATTTCTTTAGGTTTTCAAACTCCACACTTAGAAACTTTTCCAAGAAAAACAGTCAATGTTATCCTATGGAGGAAAATAGTGTTATCGGTTTTAAGGTAAGTATTTGGTAGTGGGAGTTGAGGTTCTGGGGGTTGACTCAAGGGTCCCCCAGGGTCAAGTATGCACTCTAGTTACACCCTCAGTGGCACTAGGGCGGCCGGGTGCAGAGTGCTGAGGCCTAATGTTATCGAATGGGGGATAGGGAGCCTCCGGTTGGTGGCTGCTGGCGAGCAGGCCACAAGGTTGTGGGGGCAAAGCTCCTGGACTTTAGCTCAGGGCAAATGGGGAAACAAAGTAGCACCAAAGGTGCACCCTCAGCAGCACTAGGGCGGTCGGGTGCAGGGTGCTGTTTCGACGTCGGGCGCCCTGTTGTTTTCAATGGGGAACCTCCCTGTTTGCAAAAGCACTGCAGTCTTGGGGGTTAAGGTCTTCTAGGTGCGACCACCACTTCGAGATGTAAGTTGGGAAGTTAGGGGTTGGTTAGGCACCGTATGTTTGGGCATCCAAGGCCGTGGGACGTCTGGTGCAGAGGTGCCTTTTGGGGTCTGAACTTCTTACCAGCTCCTGGTCGCGGTTGGGGGGGGACCTTCTGGATTTAGGCTGCAGGCGTCGGCTGGAGGCTTGAGGCAGGTCAGGGGTAGCCGGAACACGGGTCAGGATCGCCGGGGTAACCTCCTCGTGGTTATTGCCCACTCTAGCTCGGGCCATGGACGGCGGGTGCAGAGTGGGGCGGATTCGCGGTGTCCGGCCGGAGCCAGAAGTTGCAGATGAACAAATCCGGTGTTCACGGGAGACAAAGTCTTTGTGGTTAAAGGCAGGCAGGTCCTCTTGGGTTTTCGAGGTTGCTGGCTGCAGGACACACCGGGATTTCGCAGGAGCAGGTTCGAGGCGGAGGAAGGCTGGTAGGGCTGGGGCCAAGTTAGTAGGCGTCTGTGAGAAAGTGCCATCTTTCTTACATGGTATGCCCCCACTTTTTGCTGAATGGCTGATGTACTTTGACTGAGTGTGCCCTGGGCTCCTGCCAACCAGGTACCCAGGGCCTGTGTTCCTTCCCTAAAATTGCATTGATACCTACACCCAATTGACATCCCTGGCCACAGGTCAGCCCCTGGTAAATGGTACCATGGGTACCCAGGGCACTGTTACCAGGGAAGGCCCCTAAGGGCTGCAGCACTTGTTGTGCCACCCTTAGGGACCCTGCACCTTTACACACACACACTGCCTTGGCAGGCTGCGTGTCTTGGTGCAGAACAAAAGTGAAGAGTCGACATGGCTCACATCCCTGTGTGCCATGCCTACAAGCCACTGCCCTGGCCTAGGTCAGCCACCCCTCTAGCTGGGTGCACTATGCCAGTGGTGAGGGCATAGAGGCATGAGCCCTGTGCCCCTACAGTGCCCAAGTCCATTCTTGGGCATTGTAAGTGCAGTGCTGCCATTAAGAGTATATGGTGCTGGGAGTCTGTCATTACGAACTCCACAGCACCATAATGGCCCCACTGAAGACTAAGAAGTTTGGTATCAAACTTCTCAGCACATTAAACCCCCACTGATGCCAGTGTGGGATTTAATGTAAAACGCACTCCAGAGGGCATCTTAGAGATGCCCCCTGAAACCAACCCGACCTCCAGTGTCCGGACTGAGTGGCTGCCCAGGCTGCCACCACCAGACATGTTTCTGGACCCCTGGGTCGAGAGCCTCTGCTCTCAGGGGCCTGAAACAATGCACATCCCGGGACGAGGTGCCAAAGCCTCCTCCCCCAGGATGGGCAGGGGGAGCTTCAAAGGCCTGCCGCCTTTGGAGTTTCCCCAGACCATTTGCTGCTTCCAGCAAACTGGTCCCCACTGGTTCTACCCCCACTCCTGGCGGGAGAACCGGCGGGAAAACCAGAAGCAGGAAATGGGTTGTGCCCACCTCTGCCAACTCCACCCCTAAGGTGGGGGAGGCGAGGTGAAGCACAAACTCGAGTCCCCGCCATCTTGAGGATGGGGGGACCTGGCCAACCAGGGACAGGCTCCTGCCCCCTCCCACTGGAGAGGAACAGAATAGGGGTGTACCCACCCCAGGGAAGGGACCCATTGGTCCCTGCCCTTACCTACCTGTAACCACCCCTAAATTTAGTATTTATGGGCTCCCTGAACCTTCCTTCCGGAGTTCCCAAATCCGAAAACAAGAAGAGAAGACGAAGCAAGAAGACCAGCCGTGCAGCTGCTAAAAAGGAGGCGACAACAACTGACTTGGCCCCAGCCCTACCGGCCTGTCGACCTCTGAACCTGCTCCTGCGGAATCCCGGCCTCAGCAACCTCACAAACCCCGGAGGACCTGACTTCTGTGCTACAGCCTTCGACCCAGGGACTCCCACGAGCAGTGGTACTGCTCAAAAGAAAACCTACCAAAGACCCGGCCCTGGCACGGAGCCGCGAAACCTGCACACTCTGCACCCGCCGAGTCCAGCCTGTGCCTGAGTGACCAAAGACCTCGAGGACGTCCCCCGGCGATTCTGACCTGGAATCCAGTGGCCAAGGACCCTCCTCGACGACCCAGACGACGCCTGCAGCCTCAGGACAAGGGACCCCTCCAACCGCGACCAGCAGGGGGTAAGATTTCCCGACCTCAAAAGACACCCCTGCACCCGGCGCCCCACGGCCCCCTGTGCCCAACTCCTGGGTGTCTACCTATCCTCCAAGACCCCAACTTACCTCCTGAAGTGTTGGTCGTCCCTGAAGAATCACCGTCCCCGAGCCTGCAGCCTTTCTTCACCTTTCACGACCTCTATTGTTTAACATTGAGCGCCCGACGGCTCAAAAGCACCCTGCACCCAGCCGCCCGAGTGCCCCTGGAAGTGCAACCTCTATCCTAACCTACTTCCCTACTTGCCCTGAGCAAGTGACCAGGAGCCCAGCTCCCACAGTCGCGTGGCCTGCTTGCCAGCAGCCACCAACCCGGGGCCCCCGCCTGCCATAGGATAACATTGGGCCTTCTCACTCTGCACCCGGCCGCCCCTGTGCCGCTGAGGGTGTAAAAACTGTACTTACCTGATCCTGGGGGACCCCTGAGTCTTACCCAGAACCTTAACCCTGCCAGTCAAGTACTTACCCGAAATCCGATAACTCACTTTTCTTCCATAGGGTTCCATTGACTGGTTTTCTGCGAAATTTCTTCTAAGTGTGGAGTTCTGAAACTTTAGAATATTCACCAAAAATCAACCGAGTCACGAAAACGAAAATACTCACCTAGTATTAGGAGGGGCCTCAGTGCTGGACCCGAGTGCCCAACACTGGCCCTAAAAAGTAATCGCAACGTTACTTACCGTTAACTCACTTTTCTTTCATAGGGATCCATTGACTGGTTTTCTGTGAAATTTCTTCTAAGTGTCGATTTCTGTATTTTACAAATATTCTTTAAAAATCGAACAAACTACAAAAACGTAATTACTTACCTGTTTTAAGTAAATGTCCCAGTGCTGAACCTAGGAGTCCAGCACTGGATTACAAAAGTAACGTAAACATACTTTGCTTGCACACTGTATTTCCTTTCATAGGATAACATTGGTAATTTTACCCAGAAAAGTTTCTAAGTGTCAGCTTTTGAAATATAGTAATATTCTTCAAAAATCACTACAATAACCAAAACGCTTTTTCTTACCTGTTTACAGGAAGTGTCCCAGGACTGAATCCAGGATCCAGTCCTGTGGTTAGAAAAGTGCTCTGCAAAGTAATCAATTGTAATTAAGTATAATTTTCCATTGAGCTCAATGTTGCATTGAATTTGACCCTGTGTTGCCTCTTGCACCAACTGTGATAACCACTATCAAAAAGTCTACTGCCTATCTGTAAGGTGAATAACCAAAGCATCTCATACTGAGAAAGTATATTTTGATCCTATTGTTGGTTCTAAAATAAAACAAGCATATATTTTTTTATATACAAACCATTGGCCTAGAGTTCAGTTCTTGAGTGTGTGGCTTCATTTGCTGACTGAGTGTGTACAACAAATGCTTTACACTGTCCTCTGATACTGCCTTACTGCTCGACCAAGCTACCACTTTGGAGAGTAAGGTTATATCTAACTTTAGCCTCTGTCAACCCTCTGGGGACTGTGGACTCTGTACACCCTGAACCTTACTTGGGTACAGTATATACAGAGCCACTTTCCTACATTGGTGGATCAGCGGTGGGATACAAACTTGCATTTGTTGGACTACTTGGTTACCATCTGATCACACGACAGAACTCTTAAATTGCCTTTAGAATTCTGATTTTTTTAATTGGCATTTTTTTTTACCAAATTACTAAAAGTCTTGTTAGGGCCTTGCTTAAGTCCCTGTAGCATCTTAGAAAATAAAAAGTCACTATAGCCAAGGTTAGAGGGGTTAGAATTTTTTTTTAAAAATGTCTCAAGACAAGAACCCAGCTACTAGTGAAGATAATAATGACATACAGGAACTGGTTGAGGAGCTCGACCTCACCCCTTATCTTCATTTGTCTTTCAAAGAGATAAGGTCCTTATGCAAACTTAAAGATATACCAATGGGCCAGCATCCAACCAAACAAGGGCTCCAGGAGCTCCTGGCTGAGTATGCTAAAGCCCACCCCTCTGAGCATGGTGATGACCCAACAGAGGAGGAAAGGAATGAGGAGGATGGGGATGGTAACCCACCTCCATCACTTCCTAGGGAAGATAGGGTCCCTGCACCCTTAACTCCAAGAATAGACCTCTGGGGACCTAGGGGCCACCTAGGTGGTCCTGGTCCCAGAGAGGACACTGAGGATACCCTCAGTGAGGAGGACAACTTGTTAGCCAGGCTGGCCAAACGACTGGACCTAGAGACCAGACTCCTGGCTCTAGAGAAGGAAAGACAGGAGATGGGTTTAGCACCCATCAATGGTGGCAGCAATACTAAAAATAAGGATAGGGAGGAAACTTCTGAACCTAAAATCCCCAAAGGGATTGTCCCTAAGTTTGAGGAAGGTGATGACATCACCAAATGGTTCACAGCCTTTGAGAGGGCTTGTGAAATAAGAAGAGTAAAGAAACCTCTGTGGGGGCACTCCTGTGGGAACTGTTCTCTGGTAACTGCAGAGACAGGCTTCTGACCCTCTCTGGGCCAGATGCAGGGTCCTATGACCTCATGAAGAGTACTCTGATTGAGGGATTTGGGCTCACTACTGAGGAGTATAGAATTAGATTCAGGGGGCTCACAAAACCCAGACCCAGTCCTGGATTGACTTCGTGGACTACTCAGTAAAGACACTGGATGGCTGGTTAGCTGGACATAATGTGCATGATTTTTCTGGACTTTACAATTTGTTTATGAAGGAACACATACTAAGTAATTGCACAAATGAAAAGTTGCATCAGCATTTGGTAGACCTAGGTCTAATTTCTCCCCAAGAATTGGGAAAGAAGGCAGACCACTGGGTCAAGACTAGGGTGACAAGGACAACCACTGGGGGTGACCAAAAGAAGGTGGTCACCAAACCCCCCAGGGGAAAGGTGGTGAGAATCCCCAAGATAAAAAGTCTGAGTCTTCCAAAGGGCCCCAAAAACCTGTTCAGGGGGTGGGTCCCAAACTATTCCCTATGCGCCTCAACCCTATAGGGGAAGAACTTTGATCCCTTGAAGGCCTGGTGTAATAACTGTAAGAAGTCAGGACACCTCACTGTAGACAAAACTTGCCCCCACAACCAAGCCCCTAAGGCACCCAGTACAGCTACTCCTGGGGCAGCAAGTTTACAGATGGGATCAGAAGTGTACCCTGAGCAAATCTGGGAACCCACTGAGGCAAGTCTGGTCTCCCTAGGGGAAGTGGAATTTGCCACTGTAGCTGTGTGGCCACCCAACTTAAAGAAGTATTTGCAATACCCCTGGGTGAATGGAACTAGAGTAGAGGCTCTGAGGGATACAGGTGCCAGTGTCACTATGGTGAGGGACACACTGGTTTCCCCTGAGCAATACTTGATTGGGAAAACTTACCCAGTCACCAATGCTGACAGTGTCACCACTAGTCATCCCATGGCCCTGGTGACATTAGGCTGGGGGGGGGTTACTGGCCTGAAGCAGGTAGTGGTCTCACCGAAGTTACCAGCTGCATGTCTGCTAGGAAATGATCTGGAAACCTCAGCCTGGGCAGAGGTGGAGCTAAAGGCCCATGCAGCCATGCTGGGCATCCCTGAATTGGTGTGTGTAAAAACAAGAGCACAGAGCAAAAGGCAGGGTGAAGAAATAGTGTTGGAGCCTGGAATGATGGCCCAGCCTACCAAGAGAAAAGGAAAGAAGACTGGCGGACCAGCTTCTACACAGTCACAAGAGCAGGACCCCTCTCCTCAGGGAGAGAACCTGGAAGCCCCAGAGGGAACTGAGCCCCTAGAGCTTGACCCTTACCAGGTTGAACTCTTGGGCCCAGGGGGACCCTCTAGGGAAGAGCTGTGCCAGGGACAGCAAGACTGTCCCACTCTTGAAAGCCTGAGGCAGCAAGCTGTTTCAGAAGCCAAGGGAGATGTCAGTGGTACCCACAGAGTCTATTGGGAAGAGGGATTACTGTACACTGAGGCAAAAGACCCCAACCCTGGAACCACCAGGAGAGTGGTAGTGCCCCAGAAGTACAGGGAGTTCCTCCTAACTTTGGCTCATGACATCCCCTAGCTGGACATCTGGGCCAAACCAAAACTTGGGAAAGGCTAGTTAGCCACTTTTACTGGCCCCAGATGCACCAAAAGGTGAAGGAGTTTGTCAGCTTCCTGTGTTACCTGTCAAGCCAGTGGCAAGACAGGTGGCCATCCAAAGGCCCCCTGATACCACTACCTGTGGTGGGGGTTCCCTTTGAAAGGGTAGGTGTGGACATAGTGGGTCCACTGGAACCTCCCACAGCCTCAGGGAACAAATTCATACTGGTGGTAGTGGATCATGCCACTAGGTATCCTGAGGCTATTCCCCTTAGGACTACTACAGCTCCTGCAGTAGCCAAAGCCCTCATTGGTGTCTTCACCAGGGTAGGGTTTCCTAAGGAGGTGGTTTCAGACAGAGGTTCCAACTTCATGTCTGCTTACCTGACCCACATGTGGAAGGAGTGTGGGGTGCAGTACAAGTTTACTACACCCTACCATCCACAAACCAATGGCCTTGTTGAGAGGTTCAACAAGACATTGAAAGGCATGATCATGGGGCTCCCTGAAAAACTCAAAAGGAGATGGGATGTCCTACTACCATGCCTGCTTTTCGCTTACAGAGAAGTGCCACAGAAGGGGGTAGGTTTCTCACCCTTTGAACTTCTGTTTGGCCATCCTGTGAGGGGACCACTCTGTCTTGTAAAGGAGGGCTGGGAGAGACCTCTCCAAGAACCCAAACAAGATATAGTGGACTATGTGCTTGGCCTAAGGTCCAGAATGGCTGAGTACATGGAAAAGGCATCCAAGAACCTTGAGGCCAGCCAGGAGCTTCAGAAGCACTGGTATGACCAAAAAGCTGCACTGGTTGAATTCCAACCTGGGCAACAGGTATGGGTTTTGGAGCCAGTGGCACCAAGGGCCCTCCAGGACAGATGGAGTGGCCCTTACCCTATCCTAGAGAAAAGAGTGAGGTCACCTACCTGGTTGACCTGGGCACCAGCAGGACACCCAAAAGGGTTATCCATGTGAACCGCCTAAAACTCTACAATGACAGGGCTGACATCACCATGCTGATGGTGACAGATGAGGAACAGGAAGCTGAGAGTGAACCTCTCCCTGATCTCCTCTCCCACAGCCCAAAAGATGGGTCAGTAGATGGAGTTGTCTTTTCAGACACCCTCACTGCCCAACAGCAGACTGACTGCAAGCAAGTCTTGCAGCAGTATGCTGGGCTCTTTTCCTTGACCCCTGGTCTGACAAACTGGTGTACCCATGATGTGGACACTGGTGACAGTGCACCTGTCAAAAACAAGATCTATCGTCAGTCAGACCAAGTTAAGGAAAGCATCAGAGCTGAAGTCAGCAAGATGCTGGAGCTAGGGGTTATTGAGCCCTCTGAGAGCCCCTGGGCTAGCCCAGTGGTTCTGGTCCCCAAACCTCATCAAAAGGGTGAAAAGAGAGAGATGAGGTTTTGTGTGGACTATAGGGGTCTCAACTCTGTCACCAAGACAGATGCACACCCTATCCCAAGAGCTGATGAACTGATAGACAGATTGGGTGCAGCCAAATACCTGAGTACCTTTGACTTAACTGCAGGGTACTGGCAGATTGGCATGGCCCCAGGAGCCAAACAGAAAACAGCATTCTCCACACCTGATGGGCATTTTCAGTTCACTGTTATGCCCTTTGGTTTAAAGAATGCCCCTGCCACCTTCCAGAGGTTGGTGAATCAAGTCCTTGCTGGGTTGGAGTCCTTTAGTGCAGCTTATCTTGATGATATTGCTGTCTTCAGTTCCACCTGGCAGGATCACCTGGTCCACCTTGGGAAGGTTTTAAAGGCCCTGCAAACTGCAGGCCTAACTATCAAGGCATCCAAATGCCAGATAGGGCAGGGCACTGTGGTGTACTTGGGCCACCTGGTTGGTGGAGGCCAGGTACAACCCTTACAGCCCAAGATCCAGGCTATCCTGGACTGGGTAGCTCCAACAACTCAGACCCAAGTCAGGGCATTCCTTGGCTTGACTGGGTACTACAGGAGGTTTGTGAAGGGATATGGGTCCATTGTGACTCCCCTCACAGAACTCACCTCCAAGAAGATGCCAAAGAAAGTAAACTGGACAGTCTGTTGCCAAAAGGCTTTTGACACTCTGAAAGAAGCAATGTGCTCAGCACCAATTCTAAAAGCACCAGATTATGCCAAGCAGTTCATTGTGCAGACTGATGCCTCTGAGCTAGGGATAGGAGCGGTCCTATCCCAGACCAATGATGAAGGCCAAGACCAACCTGTTGCTTTTATAAGCAGAAGGCTTCTCCCCAGGGAGCAGCGTTGGAGTGCCATTGAGAGGGAGGCCTTTGCTGTGGTCTGGTCCCTGAAGAAGCTGAGGCCCTACCTGTTTGGAACTCACTTCCTAGTTCAAACTGACCACAGACCTCTCAGGTGGCTAATGCAAATGAAAGGAGAAAACCCAAAACTGTTGAGGTGGTCCATCTCCCTACAGGGAATGGACTTTGAAGTGGAACACAGACCTGGCACTGCCCATGCCAATGCAGATGGCCTTTCCAGGTTCTTCCACTTAGACAATGAAGACTCCATAGGGCAAGGTTAGTCTCATCATCTTTCGTTTGGGGGAGTTGTGTGAGAAAGTGCCATCTTTCTTACATGGTATGCCCCCACTTTTTGCTGAATGGCTGATGTACTTTGACTGAGTGTGCCCTGGGCTCCTGCCAACCAGGTACCCAGGGCCTGTGTTCCTTCCCTAAAATTGCATTGATACCTACACCCAATTGACATCCCTGGCCACAGGTCAGCCCCTGGTAAATGGTACCATGGGTACCCAGGGCACTGTGACCAGGGAAGGCCCCTAAGGGCTGCAGCACTTGTTGTGCCACCCTTAGGGACCCTGCACCTTTACACACACACACTGCCTTGGCAGGCTGCGTGTCTTGGTGCAGAACAAAAGTGAAGAGTCGACATGGCTCACATCCCTGTGTGCCATGCCTACAAGCCACTGCCCTGGCCTAGGTCAGCCACCCCTCTAGCTGGGTGCACTATGCCAGTGGTGAGGGCATAGAGGCATGAGCCCTGTGCCCCTACAGTGCCCAAGTCCATTCTTGGGCATTGTAAGTGCAGTGCTGCCATTAAGAGTATATGGTGCTGGGAGTCTGTCATTACGAACTCCACAGCACCATAATGGCCCCACTGAAAACTAAGAAGTTTGGTATCAAACTTCTCAGCCCATTAAACCCCACTGATGCCAGTGTGGGATTTAATGTAAAACGCACTCCAGAGGGCATCTTAGAGATGCCCCCTGAAACCAACCCGACCTCCAGTGTCCGGACTGAGTGGCTGCCCAGGCTGCCACCACCAGACATGTTTCTGGACCCCTGGGTCGAGAGCCTCTGCTCTCAGGGGCCTGAAACAATGCACATCCCGGGACGAGGTGCCAAAGCCTCCTCTCCCAGGATGGGCAGGGGAGCTTCAAAGGCCTGCCGCCTTTGGAGTTTCCCCAGACCATTTGCTGCTTCCAGCAAACTGGTCCCCACTGGTTCTACCCCCACTCCTGGCGGGAGAACCGGCGGGAAAACCAGAAGCAGGAAATGGGTTGTGCCCACCTCTGCCAACTCCACCCCTAAGGTGGGGGAGGCGAGGTGAAGCACAAACTCGAGTCCCCGCCATCTTGAGGATGGGGGGACCTGGCCAACCAGGGACAGGCTCCTGCCCCCTCCCACTGGAGAGGAACAGAATAGGGGTGTACCCACCCCAGGGAAGGGACCCATTGGTCCCTGCCCTTACCTACCTGTAACCACCCCTAAATTTAGTATTTAGGGGCTCCCTGAACCTTCCTTCCGGAGTTCCCAAATCCGAAAACAAGAAGAGAAGACGAAGCAAGAAGACCAGCCGTGCAGCTGCTAAAAAGGAGGCGACAACAACTGACTTGGCCCCAGCCCTACCGGCCTGTCGACCTCTGAACCTGCTCCTGCGGAATCCCGGCCTCAGCAACCTCACAAACCCCGGAGGACCTGACTTCTGTGCTACAGCCTTCGACCCAGGGACTCCCACGAGCAGTGGTACTGCTCAAAAGAAAACCTACCAAAGACTCGGCCCTGGCACGGAGCCGCGAAACCTGCACACTCTGCACCCGCCGAGTCCAGCCTGTGCCTGAGTGACCAAAGACCTCGAGGACGTCCCCCGGCGATTCTGACCTGGAATCCAGTGGCCAAGGACCCTCCTCGACGACCCAGACGACGCCTGCAGCCTCAGGACAAGGGACCCCTCCAACCGCGACCAGCAGGGGGTAAGATTTCCCGACCTCAAAGACACCCCTGCACCCGGCGCCCCACGGCCCCCTGTGCCCAACTCCTGGGTGTCTACCTATCCTCCAAGACCCCAACTTACCTCCTGAAGTGTTGGTCGTCCCTGAAGAATCACCGTCCCCGAGCCTGCAGCCTTTCTTCACCTTTCACGACCTCTATTGTTTAACATTGAGCGCCCGACGGCTCAAAAGCACCCTGCACCCAGCCGCCCGAGTGCCCCTGGAAGTGCAACCTCTATCCTAACCTACTTCCCTACTTGCCCTGAGCAAGTGACCAGGAGCCCAGCTCCCACAGTCGCGTGGCCTGCTTGCCAGCAGCCACCAACCCGGGCCCCCGCCTGCCATAGGATAACATTGGGCCTTCTCACTCTGCACCCGGCCGCCCCTGTGCCGCTGAGGGTGTAAAAACTGTACTTACCTGATCCTGGGGGACCCCTGAGTCTTACCCAGAACCTTAACTCTGCCAGTCAAGTACTTACCCGAAATCCGATAACTCACTTTTCTTCCATAGGGTTCCATTGACTGGTTTTCTGCGAAATTTCTTCTAAGTGTGGAGTTCTGAAACTTTAGAATATTCACCAAAAATCAACCGAGTCACGAAAACGAAAATACTCACCTAGTATTAGGAGGGGCCTCAGTGCTGGACCCGAGTGCCCAACACTGGCCCTAAAAAGTAATCGCAACGTTACTTACCGTTAACTCACTTTTCTTTCATAGGGATCCATTGACTGGTTTTCTGTGAAATTTCTTCTAAGTGTCGATTTCTGTATTTTACAAATATTCTTTAAAAATCGAACAAACTACAAAAACGTAATTACTTACCTGTTTTAAGTAAATGTCCCAGTGCTGAACCTAGGAGTCCAGCACTGGATTACAAAAGTAACGTAAACATACTTTGCTTGCACACTGTATTTCCTTTCATAGGATAACATTGGTAATTTTACCCAGAAAAGTTTCTAAGTGTCAGCTTTTGAAATATAGTAATATTCTTCAAAAATCACTACAATAACCAAAACGCTTTTTCTTACCTGTTTACAGGAAGTGTCCCAGGACTGAATCCAGGATCCAGTCCTGTGGTTAGAAAAGTGCTCTGCAAAGTAATCAATTGTAATTAAGTATAATTTTCCATTGAGCTCAATGTTGCATTGAATTTGACCCTGTGTTGCCTCTTGCACCAACTGTGATAACCACTATCAAAAAAGTCTACTGCCTATCTGTAAGGTGAATAACCAAAGCATCTCATACTGAGAAAGTATATTTTGATCCTATTGTTGGTTCTAAAATAAAACAAGCATATATTTTTTTATATACAAACCATTGGCCTAGAGTTCAGTTCTTAAGTGTGTGGCTTCATTTGCTGACTGAGTGTGTACAACAAATGCTTTACACTGTCCTCTGATACTGCCTTACTGCTCGACCAAGCTACCACTTTGGAGAGTAAGGTTATATCTAACTTTAGCCTCTGTCAACCCTCTGGGGACTGTGGACTCTGTACACCCTGAACCTTACTTGGGTACAGTATATACAGAGCCACTTTCCTACAGCGTCTTCCTCTTGTTAGCTGCTGCATGGCTGTTCGGTCCTTCTTCTTCTCGTAGTTTCTACTTGTCTGAGGAAGCAAGGTTCAGGGGTGCCCCTAAATACTAGATTTAGGGGCGTTACAGGTAGGTAAAAGGCAGGGACCAATGGATCCCTTCCCTGGGGTGGGTACACCCCCTATTATGCCACCCTCCAATGGGAGTGGGGCATGAGCCTGTCCCTGGTTGGCTGAGTACCCCCCCCCCATCTGCAAGATGGCGGGGACTGGGAGTTGTGCTTCACCTCTCCTCCCCTACCTGAGGGGTGGAGTTGGCAGAGGTGGGCACACCTCTCTCCCTCACTTGTTTTTCCCGCTGGTTCTACCGCCCAAAGTGGGGGTCAGAACCAGTGGGGACCAGTTGCTGAAAGCAGCAAGTGGCCTGGGGAAGCTCACAAAGGCGGCAAGCCTTTGAAGCTTTCCCTTCGTGGACCCTGCCAATCCTGGGGGAGGAGGCTTGGCACCTTGTCCCAGGATGTGCATTGTTTCAGGCCCCAGAGAGCAGCAGGCTCTCGACCCAGGTGTCCAGAAACATGTCTGGTGGTGGCAGCTGAAAGCAGCCACTCAGCCTGGACACTAGTGGTGGGTTAGTTTTCAGGGGCATCTCTAAGATGCCCTCTGTGTGCATTTTTCATTAAATCCCACACTGGCATCAGTGTGGGTTTAATGTGCTGAGAAGTTTGATACCAAACTTCTCAGTTTTCAGTGTAGCCATTATGGTGTTGTGGAGTTAGTAATGACAAACTCCCAGCACCATATACTCTTAATGGCAGCACTGCACTTGCAATGCCTAAGAATGGACTTAGACACTGTAGGGGTACAGGGCTCATGCACCTGTACCCTCCACACTGGTATAGTGCACCCAGCTAGAGGGGTGACTGACCTGTGCCAGGTCAGTGGGTTGTAGGCATGGCACACAGAGATGTATGCCATGTCGACTCTTCACTTTGTTCTGCACCAAAACACGGAGCCTGCAAAGGCAGTGTGTGTGTGTAAGGGTTCAGGATCTCTAAGGGTGGCACAATACAGACTGCAGCCCTTAGAGGCCTTCTCTGGTCACAGTGCTCTGGGTACCTGTGGTACGATTTACCAGGGGCTGACCTGTGGCCAGAGATGCCAATTGTGTTTAGACTTCAATGCAGTTTTAGGGAAAGAACATAGGCCTTGGGTACCTGATTAGCAGGAGCCCAGTGCACACTGTCAAAGCACATCAGCAATTCAGCAAAAAGTGGGGCAACCATGCAGAAAAAGGGTACTTTCTCACAAATGGTACCCCCGATACCTTGGGCAAGGATGCCAAAGAGTGTCTTTTAGGGCTGCAGCACGAGTTGTACCACCCTAAAGAACCCCTCACCATGCACATACAGACTGCCACTGCAGGCTGCTTGTCTTGGTGCAGACAAAAGTGAAAACACGACATGGCACACATCCCTGTGTGCCATTTACACAGACACTGCATGGAGTGTAGGTAAGTCACCCCTACTGCAGGACTTCCAGCCCTAAGGCAGGGTGAAAACAAGTTCCCCAGCTACTTGATGGCTTCACTGAAAATAGGGATGTATCAAACATCATATTATTAAACCCACACTGATGCCAATGTTGGATTTACTAATACATGCACACAGAGGGCACCTTAGAGGTGCCCCCTGAAAACTTCCTAGCATCTGGTGTGTTGACTGACTGGATTTTGCCAGCCTGCTGCCAGAGACGAGTTTCTGACCCCCAAGGGTAAGGGCCTTTGCTCTCAGAAGGTCAAAAACAAAGCCTGCTCGGGAAGATGGTGTTCACACCCCCTCCCACAGGATGACCTGCTGATTAGCATTCTCAGGTAGGGGACCTTCAAAAAAGCCACCGCCTTTGAAATGCGAGTCTGGCTTCCCTCACAAGAAAGGAATCCAAATCCCGTTGTCCAGAATAATTTGGCTCCTGGACAGGCGAGAAAACGAGCTAATCGGAGAGGCTTGTACCACCCCTAAGACTGGTTGCCTGAAGTGGACACGACTTTTGAAAGTTGGCGATCATAAAGGGGGCGTAGTGACCCCAAAGGTAGGTAGCCCATTGACTAATACCGTACACACCCCTAACACCCGTAAATTCAGTATTTAGGGGAGCACCTGGAACCAGAGAATCAAATCCTGCTGACCTGAAAGAAGACGACGGACGTGAAGGGTCGCACAGAGCAAGAACCGAACACCCAGTAACTGACTTGGCGCCAACCCTGCTGGCCTGCCTGCTGACTTTGACCATTGCACCAAAAGCTGTCTCGTCCTGCAGCTGCTGTGTCTCCAAAGCCAGGGAGACCTGCCAGCATTTCACCCAGGAACCAGGAACTCCTGTGAAGCAACCGATCTGCTTCCCTGCATCCTGCAGGCACCTAAAGAGACCTGAGAGGGCTCCCAAGACTGCGAAAACCCGGCGCCTAAGGACACCACTGCACCTGTAGCTCCAAGCCAGAGTTAAAGTGGACCAACGGTGCCAGCTTGGTCTCCCCGCCCTCCAGAGACCGAGTCCACTTTGGTTTCACCCCTTGTGAACTCTGACGTCGCCAGCAACTTCTATACACAGGTCTCCCCTACCGCGACTACTCCCAGTAAAGAAAACCCGACGCCTGAAGAGACGTCTGCACCTGTTGGCCCTGGCCTGTGGAGAGGAGGACCAAAGGTGTCCCTCAGTCCCGAGCATCGCGAGGTGTGAGCCCCCCTTTTGGTTCAGACTGACTGGCCTCCCAGTCCAAGCCTGCAGTCTCTTTATGCTAAGACCGATCCCCGTAGACTGACATTGGGCACCCAACATTGTTTTACACCCCTACACCCGGCCGCCCTAGTGCTGCTGGTGTGGCCTTGGACCTTTCCCTCCACTCACCTTAAGTCCTGGAGATTGGCTTTGTAAGTCGCTGTACTGTACCTGAATGCAGTACTTGTTTTTCCTCCCATAGGATAACATTGCAGCTTCTGAAAAATGCACTGTCGACTGTAAGAAGCTGGGTTTCTGTTGCAGTAACCCCCCCCCCTACTTTTGGCAGACTACTGATGCACTTTGACTTTATGTGCCCTGGGTCTGTGTTCTTTCCCCAAAACTAACCCAAACCCAATTGGCATCTCTGGCCACAGGTCAGCCCCTGGTAAATGGTACAACAGGTACCCAGGGCACTGTGACCAGGGAAGACCTCTAAGGGCTGCAGCACTTATTGTGCCCCCCTTAGAGGCCCTGTATATATATATATATATATATATATATATATATATACACACACACACACACACACCCGCCCCCCCCCCTTTTTTTGTGCAGGCTGCGTGTTTGTGCAGAACAAAGTGAAGAGTCAACAAGGCACACATCCCTGTGTGCCATGCCTACGAACCACTGCCCTGGCATAGATCAGGCACACCTCTAGCTGGGTGCCCTATACCAGTGGTGAGTGTATAGGTGCATGAGCCCTGTACCCCTACAGTGATTCTAAGACATTGTAAGTGCAGTGCTGCCATTAAGAGTATATGGTGCTGGAAGTTTGTCATTACGAATTCCACAGCACCATAATGGCTACACAGAAAACTAAGAAGTTTGGTATATCACTTCTCAGCACATTAAACCCACACTGATGCCAGTGTGGGATTTAATGAAAAATGCACTCAGAGGGCATCTTAGAGATGCCCCCTGAAAAACGACCAGCCTCTGGTGGGTTCCCTGACTGGTACACACCAGCCTGCCACCAAAAGACCTGTTTCTGGACCCCTAGGGTGGGAGCCTTCGCTCCCTGAGCCCAGAAACAAAGCCTTTCCTGGGCGGAGGTATTCACACCTCCCCCAGGCCAGGAAGAGCCATCTGTGGCAGGGGAGCTTCAAAGGCCTGGCAGCCTTTGTAATGCAACACCCAGCCTCTCCTGCTATCAGGAGCAGGCCCCCTCTCTGTCTCCCCTCCTTTTCGGCTGGAATACAGGCGGTAAAAATTAGTCAGCCCAGAAGGTGTGCCCACCTCTGCCAACCCCACCCCTCAGGTGGGGGAGGCGAAGTGAAGCCCACTCTTCAGTGCCCGCCATCTTGCAGATGGCAGGCACTCCCCAATCAGGATTAAGGATTGTGCTCACTCCCTCACGTGGGGTGAGCGCACCAATGGTGTAGTCACCCTAAGGTCAGTAGCCCATTGGCTACTGACCTCGAGACCCCTAAAACGCCCCTAAATACAGTATTTCGGGGGCAGCCCTGAACCACGAAGGCAGACAATCTACAAGAAGAAAAGGAGGAGGACCACCGAACAGGCGTGCCGAAGCTAACAAGAGGAGGACACCCACTAACTTGGCCCCAGCCCTACCGGCCTGTCCCCACCTCGAACCTCCTCCAGCGAAATCCCGGTGTGTCCTGCAGCCAGCAACCTCGAGAAACCCGGAGGACCTGCCTGCCTTCAATCCCAAAGACTCTGTCTCCCGTGAACACCGTAAATGTTCAAATAACGGACGCCAGCTCCGCGAGTTTGCACCACTCTGCACCCCACGGCCCGAGTGCGAGTGGCCCAACACCAAGAGGAGGTCTCCCCAGCGATCCTGACCCGAGATCCAGCGACCCCTGACCTGCCTCAAGCCTCCAGCAGACGCCTGCAGCCTCAAACCGGAAGGTCCCCCCAACCGCGACCAGGAGCTGGTAAGAAGATCCGACCCTAAAAGGCACCCCTGATCCAACGCCCCACGGCCTTGGGTGGCCCAACCGACAGTGCCTAACCAACCCCCGAGATCCCAACTTACCTCTCCAAGTGGTGGTTGCACCCAGAAGACCTTCGTCCCCGAGCCTGCAGTGCTTTTGCAAACCGGAGACTCCCCATTGAAAGCTACAGGGCTTCCGACGCCAAAACAGCACTCTGCACCTGGCCGCCCCAGTGCCGCTGAAGGTGCATCATTTGTGCTGGCCTAAACCCCCAATTGCCCTGAGCCTAAGTCCAGGAGCTTTGCTCCGACAACCCAGTGGCCTGCTCGTCAGCAGCCACCAACCGGAGGCCCTCTATCCCCCCATTAGATAACATTGGGCCTCAGCACTCTGCACCCGGCTGCCTTAGTGCCGCTGAGGGTGTAACAAGAGTGCATCCTTGACCCTGGGGGACCCCTGAATCTCACCCCAAAATACCAACTCCCACAACAAAGTAATTACATTTAAACCGATAACACTTTTTTCCTAGATAAGTTTGGAATTGGAAAACGTAAAGAAATCCTTTAAAATTGTACTAAATAACAAAAACCCTTTTACTTACCTGTTTACAGGAAATGTCCCAGTGTAGTATCCAGGTATACTACACTGTGTAAAAATTTATCTGAAAGTAATGTATTGGTCATTTTACTAAAAAGCCCATTCAAAATATATGTACTGTATTTCCAAAGCATTGCATGTTCGAGGCATATGAGCTGTAGATCATATGCTTTGCATAGATCGCCGTCTTGTGTTGGGTCCGGATGTTTGCACTTTGTTTTTCTTTGAAGAAGTCTTTCCAGTCACGAGGTAGGTGACTCCTCCTTTTGGTGATAGTGCGCATGGGCATCGACTTCATTGTTAGATTGTTTTTTTCCGCCATCGGGTTCGGATGTGAATTGTTGTGCTCCGTTTCGACACCGTGTCCTCGGGCCCCCTTCGACGCGCAATCCACTACCCTCACGGTATTGTTTATCGATCGTGTTTCCCATTCTTCGCGTATCGTTTTCTCTCGAAAACCTTCGATTGGAACACTCGTGGAAGGCCGTTGGGCCTACCCACGCCGGGATCGGTAGCAGCTGATGGAACAGACTCCGTTCAAGTTATGCCCCGTGTGTCGCGCTAAGTTTCCGAGCATCGACTTGCACGAGGTGTGCAACCTTTGCCTTTCCCAGAACACGACGAGAAGGACTGCGAAGCGTGTAGGTCGTTCCGGTCGAAGAAAACCCTCCGTGATCGTCGGGCTCGACATCACGAAATGTACCAACAGAGCAGCTCTGAATCGGACCTCCTCGGAGATGAGTCTGAACAAGAAGAAATGCAAGCGCAGGAAGCCGAAATGGAAGACGAACACATCTCCGTGTCCGAAGCCGACTCTGATGCCGAAGATCTCACACCGGGACAACGGATCGTGAGTAAAGAGACTACCTTCCCCTACCATCCCCTCATAAAAAGGCTCCGGTCCCTCCTCTGCCTTCGGGCCAAGGTCGGCACTGAGACAAATTTTCGAGCACCCCGCCTTCGGGCTCGGCGCCGAAACATAAACAGCCTTCCGGCTCGGGCTCTACTCGTCCCCATGCCGGTGCCGACCCAAAACCTTCGGTGTCGAAAACGAAACACCTTCTGGTTTCCGTGCCACCGTTGCGTAAACCTACTTCTTCGGAGCCGAAACCTTCGGAGCCGAAACCTTCGGAACCGAAATCATCGGAGGCGAAACGTTCGATGCCAAAACCGGCATCAAAAGAAACTACGGCATCTAAAGAGCCTCGGACCGATAATCCACCGTCTGATCCGACACAGAAGGAAATCGTTATTAACCCAGAAACTGGACGTATTCATACCAAACTTCCAGAGAAAAGGAAAATGTGCCTACCTGAGGACTACCACATTCCTCTAAAGAAGAAAAACGTGGACACTAACCCCTCTCCACTATATATTCAACCTTCTTCACCAATTAATCCAGATTTACTGATTACGCCAATACATTCCCCTACACCACCATCACTTGACCCACAAGACAGAGGGGATGACGATGGGGACATGGATGAATATGCACCACAAGATCCTGATCCATGGGATCATTATTATGCTCCTCAACCAGATAATGACCCTGACCTATATCCATCGAGGCCTTCACCCCCGATGACAACATTGGGTACATGGAGCTCCTTAATAGAGCCGCACAATATCATGGAGTAGAACTTCATAAGGAACCCTTAGAGGAGGATTTTTTGTTAGAGACACTAAGTTCATCTAAAAGGGCTACACAAACATTGCCAATGTTAAAGGCAATGCTCAAACACACTGAGGATATCTTTAAAGACCCTGTTAAAGCTAGGATCATCACTCCCAGGGTAGAGAAAAAATGCAAAGCTGCACCTAGTGACCCTGTGTATATTAGATGCCGGTTACCCCTAGACTCTCTAGTCGTTTCCAATGCTCGTAAGAGAGCTAACTCTCAGACAACAGGGGATGCCCCTCCTCCTGATAAGGAGTCCAAGTTGTTAGATGCTTCAGAGAAAAGGATAGGCTCACAAGCAGCTAATAACTGGCGCATTGCCAATGCCCAAGCATTGTTGGCAAGATATGATAGACCTCATTATGACGAACTCGAAAAGCTCATTACATTTTTACCTGATGAGCATAAAGATAAAGCCAGTGATCTTATTCAAGAAGGTAAATTAATCACTAATACCTCTATCAGGTGTGCGTTGGATCAAGCAGATACAGCAGCTCGGGCGATCAACACTAGTGTGCTACTCCGTAGACCTGCTTGGCTAAGGATTTCAGGGTTCAAGCCTGAAGTGCAAGCCTCTATTCTTAACCAACCTTTTGATAAACAACATCTTTTTGGCCCAGCTGTAGATGTATCACTGGAAAAAATGAAAAAAGATACCGAAGTTGCTAAGTCCATGGGAGCCCTACAATCACCTTCTAATAGGGGTTCCTTTCGTCGCTCATTCTATAGGGGCAGCTCCAAAAATATATCTACAGAAACTCCCTCCTCCTCTTACAAGGGCAACAATCAGTCGACCTCTTCAAGAGGGTATTTTAGAGGAGGGTATAGAGGAAACGACGGCAAGGGAAGAGGCAGAAGTAGTTCAACACGCACCTCCCCTGCAAACAGCAAGCAATGACTTTGTGGTCTGACTGTAGCAATGTTAAATTGCAGTTCAATCTATCAAAATAAACCCTTTTGACAGTCAAAACCTTCCTTCCGCTAAGCAGACCTTACTGCCCATAAGGCAGGCACATGGTATTTAAAAGAAGGACATGTAGAAATGTAATTTTAAAATTAATCAAAAAGAGAGCGAGGAAATAGGAGTGGCTCATTCCTTTCCCCTAAATGAACATAAACCATCAAAAAGAATGGCTCACAAAATTATTCATTCTGCATCCACAAAAGATTTGTGCAAAAAACCAAAAGGTTTGTAAAAAGAACCCTCACCCACCAAACTAGTTGGTGGCATGCTTCATCATAGGGTTCCCACCCAGGATGCCGAGTGCATCCTAGATGTGCTTCGACGCCTGATTACAACGGAGCTGGTGTTTTTTGTGACAAGTTGTGCTAGTGATAGGTTAAAACTGCCTACAGGGTCCCCTTCCTGAGCAGGAATGCTTTAATTTAATTTAACTCCCTGAGTGAATTTACTATTTGCATAGTTACAACTCTAACCACTAGTATACGCAGTAGTTCTTTGTACTTAACATCACTATTTTGTGATTCTGAGCTCTCCCGTTTGCATCTCTCTCCTAAGTGACTCTACAATGTATACATTTCCTTTTCTGCTATCTGTTTCTCTTCTTTGTGGGACTCTTCAACTCGCTGTCTCCCTCCCTCTGTCGCCCCTGACCCTTGCCTTTCGCGGATCCTGTCTTTTTCCAGATCGCTAATTTACCCTGGTATTGAATGTTATCTTTTTGTATTAATGTGATTTTTCTTTTGCCGTCTGTTCCCCCTCTGTTGACCTGCCAGTTCCGACCCGCCTCCTAGCCCCCTGTCCCTTGTTGCCCTTTTACTAAGCACTCCTTCTCCTCTTGTTGGGGAAAGATCCAATATTCATACTCTGGAGTCTCAAGGACCCCCTCTGAGAGAGTCCACAGTGTCAAGGGAGCCACGCACAGTTGAGGTATGGTATGGCGCCCCTTGTATGGCGCCCCTTACCAAAGCACTCCCTCTCCCCTTGTTGGGGAAGGATCCAGTAGGTAGGCCTTGGAGTATCCGAGACCCCTCTGAGAAAGTCCACTGCGTAAAGGGAGCCGCACGCAGCGGAGATGTGGGAATGATACCACTTCCCCTGGGAGCACAGCTTACCGGACCTTGGACGCGGCTTTTACTCGTCTACCGGTTTGTACCCCCTTCACCCTCCCCCTCCTCTTTCATGCTCTGTCTCTCACCCTCCCCCACTGCTTTCCCTCTTTCATTCTTTGTCTTCCTCCTCTGCTCCTATCCCCTCTCCCCTGAATCTCTCCCCCTGTCTGCTATGCCGCCTTACCCCCTGTCCCCTTTGACTAAGCACTCCTTCTCCCCTTGTTGGGGAAAGATCCAATATTTTTACTCTGGAGTCTGTGTTTCCCTGGAGAGAGACCACTGCGCTAAGGGAGCCACTCACAGTTGAGGTTTGGTATGGCACCCCTTGCCAAAGCACTCCCTCTCCCCTTTTTGGGGAAGGATCCAGTAGGTTGACCTTGGAGTCTCAGAGACCCCTCTGAGAGAGTCCACTGCTTAATAGGGAGCCTCTCGCAACGGATCACAGTTTACTGGACTTTGGACGCAGCTATTACGCGTTTACCGGTTTGTGCCCCCGTCACCCTCCCCCTCTTCTTTCTTGCTGTGTCTTTCACCCTCCCCCTCCTCTTTCCCCCCTTCATTCTATGTCTACTCCCCCTGCTCCTACCCCTCTCCCCTTGTATCTCTCCCCTTGCATCTCTCCCCTTGCCTGCTTTTTCCCTTACGTATATGTCCTTATTTTGTCTCGACCTAACATGTAATTATGTAGCTATGCACTAATAACTGTGTAACCTTTGTAACGATGTAACCTGCAACTATGTTCTGATTCTCATGTAAAGCGCTCTGATACCTCCGGGTCTAGCCAGCGCTATATAAATCCTTTCAAATGTTGACTACTAGTCACCTATGCTACCCATATACTACTATCTACCTCTTTTGTACTGAATGGCGAATACCGAATGTATGTATACTACCTCAACCATCTAATGTTTAATAACTGTATATTGTAAAGCGCTCTGATACCCGCGTGGGTCATGTTTGCGCTATATAAAACTTTATAAATAATGACTTATTTCCCATACCCCCGATCATTCCACTGCTGTCGGGGGACGTCTTTCACAATTTGTACCTATTTGGAATACGATTACATCAGACAAATGGGTTCTACAAATTATCCAATCTGGTTATTGCCTGGAACTTACAAGTACTCCCCCGAATATTCCTCCGAGGTCTCACCTCATGTCACAAGAACATCTCACCCTTCTAAAGCAAGAGGCTCTTTCCTTTTGGCAAAAGGGTGCAATAGAACCAGTCCCTTTACAATACCAAGGAACAGGAGTGTACTCCCTATACTTTCTAATTCCCAAGAAGGACGGCTCTCTAAGGCCTATATTGGACCTCAGAGAACTAAACCTATACATACAGTCAGACCATTTTCATATGGTAACACTCCAAAAAGTGCTTCCTCTCCTTCAGCAAGGCGACTTTATATCTACTCTAGATTTAAAGGACGCTTACTTTCATATTCCAATACACACTGCGCACCGCAAATACCTCAGGTTTGTGGTAGCAGGCCAACATTATCAATTCAAAGTCCTTCCCTTCGGAGTAACAACCGCTCCCAGGGTTTTCACAAAATGCTTGGCAGTAGTCGCAGCCCACCTGAGAAGACAACATATTCACGTCTTCCCATACTTAGACGACTGGCTGAAAAAAGCCAGCTCGCACAACACATGTCTACGCCACACACACAAAACTGTGCAACTGCTTCACCAGTTAGGTTTCACAGTAAATCAGACCAAATCCCATCTCCAACCATCCATGTCTCAACACTATCTAGGAGCTACTATAGACACACAAAAAGCTCTAGCATACCCAACACCAGCCAGAATCAGGAATATCTTAAACCTGATATCTCTGTTTCAGCCTCAACACTCCTTACCAGCCCGACTGTTCATGCAGCTACTGGGAATGTTGGCGTCTTGCATTTTCATAGTCCCCTATGCAAGACTTCAGATGCGTCCCCTACAGGAATGCTTAGCACGTCAGTGGAACCAGGCTTAAGGTCAATTATCAGATCTAGTGTTGGTAGACGGCCGCACCCATTGCTCTCTGTAGTGGTGGAACACACAAAACCTTTCAAAAGGGCGGCCCTTCAGCGACCCGGTCCCACAGATCGTATTGACAGCAGACACATCACTGACAGGTTGGGAAGCACATCTCCCGACCCACACAATTCAAGGGATGTGGGACTTGCAACAAAAACAGCTTCTTATAAATCATCTAGAGCTGTTAGCGATTTTTCTAACTCTGAAAGCTTTTCAAACTCCGCTACTACTCAAGACTGTCCTAATTCGTACAGACAACATGACAGCCATGTACTACATTCAGAAACAGGGGGGGGACACACTCCCTCCAACTCTCCCACCTAGCCCAGGACATCTGGAGGTGGGCCATTCATCACAAAATTTATCTCCTAGCAGAACACCTCCCAGGAATAAACAACCAAATGGCAGATCTGCTAAGTCGTCAGACACAGCAAATCCACGAATGGGGAACTACACCCTCAAGTTTTGCAGCGTGAATCTTTCTGGATTCACTATGCTGTGCATTATTCCGCCATCTAGTGGTTGAATCCGGAATTGTCGTATTTCTTCTTTTTTTTTTTTTTCCCGTGTCCCAGGTGGGCGTCGACATTCCACCATTTGGTGCCTCTTCGTGACGTCGACGCGCTTCCTCCGGAAGCTCCCACCTTTGGTCGCCATTTTCAGATTCTTTTTTTCCGCCGTTGGGTCTGGATCGTCAGTGAAGGAGCTCCAGAACTTTGGAGAGAAGAATCCACGGAAAACAGAAGGAAAACCACGAAAATCACCTAACATACCGGACTACGAGTCAGGTAACGGGGACGACGAAAGAGGAGGAAAACCTCGAGAACTTCGACATTCTACAGAGAATGCGCACACAGGGGGCTCCCTGGGCGCGGTGATGGACAAAACACCCTTTAAATTCTGCGCCAACTGCCACCACAAGTACGCGCAGAAGGACCAACACCCAGTTTGCAATCTCTGCCTGCCGCTCGACCATCGAAGCGAGGACTGCAACGCCTGCGCGGCATTCACACTGAAGACCCTCCGAGTAAGAGAGGCAAAGAAGGGCAAACTACAACATGCAGGGGACACCTTCATCGCTCCGTGATTTGGGCCTCTCCAGTGGAGAAGAGGACAACATCGCCGAAGGACCGGAGGACGCCACAGTCGTCGAGGTCGAAAAGAAATCGCCGAAGGAGGTAAGTCGTCGAACCCCAGGCACTCCACTGATACTCGAAAGAGTGAGTCCAAGTCCTCCAAAGGAGCATTGCCGTCGAAACACTCGACAACCGCAACTGCATCCAAGGACAAACAGCCCGTCGGTTCCTTTGACAAGGACTCCCAGACTGCGAAAACCCAAGATAAGGCAAAGGCGTCAAAGAGCGGTCACGAGAGGGACTCTTCGACGTCGAAAAATGAAGGGTTTAAAGCGGCTACAACTACGACGTCCAGAACCGCGAAGAGAAAGTTCGAAACTCTCGACGCCGACCATGCGTCCGAGATGGAGAAGAAGAAGAAAAGGCTCGAGGCCGAAATGGCGAGCATCTTGCAACGCAGGAGGGACTTCGATGAGAAGATGAGGCAGTTCACTATTCCGCCGAAGCCCACGGCCGAAGCATAAAGGTGCGTCGAGGACCTTCAGTCACCGACGACACCAGAACCAGTCGAGGAACAGGAGGAGGAAGACCTATATTACGGCGATGCCGAAGGTGAGGAAGACGAACAAACTTACCAAGGCTCGACATCCTCGGAGGCGCAAGACTTGCAGTGGCAGGATCTCGACGCCGAATCCCCAGAAGAGGGAGTAGAATCCTATCCTTCGAGGCCTTCGCCGCCGGACGACATAGGAATCTATAACCAAGTCATAAAGAAGGCTGCAGACACGTATGGAGTGCAGCTAGAGGAGGAGAAACCTCAATCTTGCTTCCTGTTGGATATATTGTTACCATCCCAGACAAGAAGCCAGTTCCTACCCATGCTCCCAAGTGTGCTGGACCAGGGGAAGGAGGCCTTCAAGGAACCTGCTATGTGTAAAGCAGTAACTCCAAGGACTGAAAAGAAATACAAGCACTCATCTAACGACCCTATGTATATTAGGGGATCAGTACCAGCGGATTCAATCATAACATCCACGGCTAGGAAAAGGGCCAATATACCCACAAATACAGGACCACCTCCAGACAAGGAGAGCAGGAGAATGGACCTAATGGGGAAGAAACTGGAAAGGAGTGCGGCGATCCAATGGCGCATCGCCAATTCTAATGCGCTCATCAACAGGCACGCATACCAGCACTGGGAGGAGGTGGGCGAGCTCCTGAAACACCTGCCGGAGCAAAACCAAAAGAGAGCGAGCCACCTGGTGGAGGAAGGAGGGAACATGGCCAATACCTGTCTGAAGTCGGCCTTAGATGGGGCAGAGACTTCAAGCAGGCAGATGATGCTGGGGGTAACAGAGAGAAGGCATGCCTGGCTGCGAATTTCAGGCTTCAAAACTGAAGTTCAGAACAACATCCTTAATACACCCTTCAACGGGTAACAGCTGTTTGAGGTTTCAGTCGACGAGAAACTCAACCAGCTCAAGAAGGACAATGAGACAGCGAGGTCCATGGGGGGCACTGCAGTTCAGAGGAATGAGAAGAGGAACAACTTCAAGAAGACAAGCAGGCAGGGGGAGCCACCAACCTGCGGTACCACACCAGACCTTCCAACAATGTTATCAAGGAGGTAACCAGAGCCAACAGCAAGGTCAGCAGCAGCAGAGCTGGCAGTACCAACCCCGAGGGCAACCCTTTCGAGGGCGCGCACGAGGAAGAGGAAATGGACAGGGAGGGGGTCAGCAACCCACATCCAAATGACTTCGCTTTAGGACCGAAGCACACCCAGTCAACATCTCTAGGGGTGCAGCAAGGGACACGACAAAAACAAACACTAATTCAAGACGAACAACAGTTCCTCCAGCATATAACACCAGTAGGAGGCAGGATAAAGGACTTCTTCCAGGAGTGGAGGAAGATCACATCAGACAAATGGATACTAAACCTCATACAGTACAGTTACTGTGTAGAGCTAGAAAAACAACCCCCAAACAGAAGACCGAACAACAAAGTACACTCAGCAAAAGAGCGGTCACAATTGCTACAAGAAGTAGAGGAACTTCTGAACAAAAAGGCCATAGAAATAGTACCATACAAGGAACGGAACAAGGGAGTTTACTCCACCTACTTCCTCATACCAAAACTGGACGAAACCTTACGACAAATTCTGGATCTAAGGTTCTTAAACATGTTCATAAAAACTCAAAGGTTCAAAATGACTTCTCAGCAAGAAGTAATACCCCAGATACAGGAAGGGGATTACATGGCAGCTATCGACTTAAAGGGACGCTTACTTGCACATCCCCATCAACAACAAACACAAACATCTACTAAGATTTTTAATCAACAAGACTCACTACCAGTTCACAGTGCTGGCATTCGGACTCAAATCCGCACCAAGGGTTTTCACAAAATGCCTTGCAGCAGTAGCAGCACACTTAAGGAGGCAAGGAATACATGTATACTGTGAGAAAGTGCCCTCTTTCTGCATGGTATGCCCCCACTTTTTGCTGAATTGCTGATGTTCTTTGACGGACTGTGCCCTGGGTTCCTGCTAATCAGGTGCCGAGGGCCTATGTTCCTTCCCTAAAACTGCATTGAAGCCTAAACCCAATTGGCATCTCTGGCCACATGTCAGCCACTGGTAAATGGTACCACAGGTACCCAGGGCACTGTGACCAGAGAAGGCCTCTAAGGGCTGCAGCACTTATTGTGCCACCCTTAGAGGCCCTGTACCCTGACACTCACACACTGCCTTTGCAGGCTGCGTGTCTTGGTGCAGAACAAAGTGAAGAGTCGACATGGCACACATCCCTGTGTGCCATGCCCACAAACCACTGCCCTGGCATACATCAGTCACCCCTCTAGCTGGGTGCCCTATGCCAGTGGTGAGGGTACAGGTGCATGAGCCCTGTACCCCTACAGTGCCCAAGTCCATTCCTGGGCACTGTAAGTGCAGTGCTGCCATTAAGAGTATATGGTGCTGGGAGGTTGTCATTACGAACTCCACAGCACCATGATGGCTACACTGAAGACTGGGAAGTTTGGTATCAAACTTCTCAGCACATTTAACCCACACTGATGCCATTGTGGGGTTTAATGTAAAATGCACCACAGAGGGCATCTTAGAGATGCCCCCTGAAACTCAACCAACTTCTAGTGACCTGACTGAGTGGCTGCTTAGGCTGCCACCACCAGACATGTTTCTGGACCCCTGGGTCGAGAGCCTGCTGCTCTCGGGGGCCTGAAACAATGCACATCCTGGGACGAGGTGCCAAGCCTCCTCCCCCAGGATGGGCAGGGTTCACGAAGGAGAAGCTTCAAAGGCATGCCGCCTTTGTGAGCCTCTCCAGTCCATTTGCTACTTTCAGCAACTGGTCCCCACTGGTTCTACCCCCCACTTTGGGCGGGAGAACCGGCGGGAAAAACAAGTGAGGAAGGGAGGTGTGCCCACCTCTGCCAACTCCACCCCTCAGGTGGGGGAGGCGAGGTGAAGCACAACCTTGAGTCCCCGCCATCTTGAGGATGGGGGGACCCAGCCAACCAGGGACAGGCTCCTGCCCCCCTCCCACTGGAGAGTGGCAGAATAGGGGGTGTACCCACCCCAGGGAAGGGACCCATTGGTCCCTGCCCTTTACCTACCTATAACGCCCCTAAATTTAGTATTTAGGGGGCACCTTGAACCTTACTTCCTCAGATCCAGCTTACCTACAAGAAGAAAAGAAGGACGAAGAGCCGTGCAGAGCTAACAAGAGGACGACGCCCACTGACTTGGCCCCAGCCCTACAGGCCTGTCTCCCATCGAACCAGCTCCTGCGAAATCCCGGCGTGTCCAGCAGCCAGCAACCTCACATACCCCGGAGGACCTGCCTGCCTTCACTTCCAAGACTGTTTCTCCCGTGAACACCGGACGTGTTTAAACTGCAGCTTCTGGCTCCGGCCGGACACCGCGAATCCAGCCCACTCTGCACCCGCCGAACCCGGCCCGAGCTCGAGTGGAAAAACACCACGAGGAGGTCACCCCGGCGATCCTGACCTGAGATCCGGCGACTCCTGACCTGCCTCAAGCCTCCAGACGACGCCTGCAGCCTCAATCCAGAGGATCCCCTCTACCGCAACCAGAGTGTGTAAGAAAATCCGACCCTAAAAGGCACCCCTGCACCCGGCGCCCCACGGCCTTGTGTGCCCAAACCAACGGTGCCTAACCAACCCAAGACATCCCAACTTACTCCTCGAAGTGGTGGTCCCTCCCAGAAGATCCTCGTCCCCGAGCCTGCAGTGCTTCTTCAAACCGGAGGTTCGCCATAGAAAACAACAGGGCGTCTGACGCCGAAACAGCACTCTGCACCCGGCCACCCCAGTGCCGCTGAGGGTGCACCTTTTGTGCCAAATTGTTTCCCCATTTGCCCTGACCTAAACCCTAGGAGCTTTGCTCCCACAACCCAGTGGCCTGCTTGCCAGCAGCCACCAACCGGAGACCCCCTATCCTCCATAGGATAACATTGGGCCTCAACACTCTGCACCCGGCTGCCCTAGTGCCGCTGAGGGTGCAACGACAGTGCATCACTGACCCTGGAGGAACCCTTGTTCTAACCCCAGAACCTTTACTCCCACAGTCGTTTACTTACCTGTAAACCGGCAACCTGTTTTTCCTCCATAGGATAACATTGACAATTTTTCTTCCAAAAACGTGTGGCGTTTTGAAAACTAAAGATATTCTTTAAAAATCGTACAATTAACCAAAAAGTGTTTTCTCACCTGTTTGCAGGAAATGTCCCAGTGCTGAATCTAGGCATCCAGCACTGAGGTAGAAAAAGTAACGTAAAAGTAACTTACCTGCAATTTACTGAAAAAGCCTATTTATTTCAATGTACTGCTCCAAAAAGTTTCGAAGTGTGGAGTTTTGAAATCTGAAAATATTCTTTAAAAATCGCACAAATAACAAAAACGCATTTACTCACCTGTTTTCAGGGAATGTCCCAGTGCTGAATCCAGGCATCCAGCACTGAGGTAGAAAAAGTAACGTAAAAGTAACTTACCTGCTGTAGGAAAGTGGCTCTGTATATACTGTACCCAAGTAAGGTTCAGGGTGTACAGAGTCCACAGTCCCCAGAGGGTTGACAGAGGCTAAAGTTAGATATAACCTTACTCTCCAAAGTGGTAGCTTGGTCGAGCAGTAAGGCAGTATCAGAGGACAGTGTAAAGCATTTGTTGTACACACTCAGTCAGCAAATGAAGCCACACACTCAAGAACTGAACTCTAGGCCAATGGTTTGTATATAAAAAAATATATGCTTGTTTTATTTTAGAACCAACAATAGGATCAAAATATACTTTCTCAGTATGAGATGCTTTGGTTATTCACCTTACAGATAGGCAGTAGACTTTTTTGATAGTGGTTATCACAGTTGGTGCAAGAGGCAACACAGGGTCAAATACAATGCAACATTGAGCTCAATGGAAAATTATGCTTAATTACAATTGATTACTTTGCAGAGCACTTTTCTAACCACAGGACTGGATCCTGGATTCAGTCCTGGGACACTTCCTGTAAACAGGTAAGAAAAAGCGTTTTGGTTATTGTAGTGATTTTTGAAGAATATTACTATATTTCAAAAGCTGACACTTAGAAACTTTTCTGGGTAAAATTACCAATGTTATCCTATGAAAGGAAATACAGTGTGCAAGCAAAGTATGGTTACGTTACTTTTGTAATCCAGTGCTGGACTCCTAGGTTCAGCACTGGGACATTTACTTAAAACAGGTAAGTAATTACGTTTTTGTAGTTTGTACGATTTTTAAAGAATATTTGTAAAATACAGAAATCGACACTTAGAAGAAATTTCACAGAAAACCAGTCAATGGATCCCTATGAAAGAAAAGTGAGTTAGCGGTAAGTACCGTTGCGATTACTTTTAGGGCCAGTGTTGGGCACTCGGGTCCAGCACTGAGGCCCCTTCTAATACTAGGTGAGTATTTTTGTTTTCGTGACTCGGTTGATTTTTGGTGAATATTCTAAAGTTTCAGAACTCCACACTTAGAAGAAATTTCGCAGAAAACCAGTCAATGGAACCCTATGGAAGAAAAGTGAGTTATCGGATTTCGGGTAAGTACTTGACTGGCAGGGTTAAGGTTCTGGGTATAGACTCAGGGGTCCCCCAGGATCAGGTAAGTACAGTTTTTACACCCTCAGCGGCACAGGGGCGGCCGGGTGCAGAGTGAGAAGGCCCAATGTTATCCTATGGCAGGCGGGGGCCCCGGGTTGGTGGCTGCTGGCAAGCAGGCCACGCGACTGTGGGAGCTGGGCTCCTGGTCACTTGCTCAGGGCAAGTAGGGAAGTAGGTTAGGATAGAGGTTGCACTTCCAGGGGCACTCGGGCGGCTGGGTGCAGGGTGCTTTGAGCCGTCGGGCGCTCAATGTTAAACAATAGAGGTCGTGAAAGGTGAAGAAAGGCTGCAGGCTCGGGGACGGTGATTCTTCAGGGACGACCAACACTTCAGGAGGTAAGTTGGGGTCTTGGAGGATAGGTAGACACCCAGGAGTTTGGCACAGGGGGCCGTGGGGCGCCGGGTGCAGGGGTGTCTTTTGAGGTCGGGAAATCTTACCCCCTGCTGGTCGCGGTTGGAGGGGTCCCTTGTTCTGAGGCTGCAGGCGTCGTCTGGGTCGTCGAGGAGGGTCCTTGGCCACTGGATTCCAGGTCAGAATCGCCGGGGGACGTCCTCGAGGTCTTTGGTCACTCAGGCACAGGCTGGACTCGGCGGGTGCAGAGTGTGCAGGTTTCGCGGCTCCGTGCCAGGGCCGGGTCTTTGGTAGGTTTTCTTTTGAGCAGTACCACTGCTCGTGGGAGTCCCTGGGTCGAAGGCTGTAGCACAGAAGTCAGGTCCTCCGGGGTTTGTGAGGTTGCTGAGGCCGGGATTCCGCAGGAGCAGGTTCAGAGGTCGACAGGCCGGTAGGGCTGGGGCCAAGTCAGTTGTTGTCGCCTCCTTTTAGCAGCTGCACGGCTGGTCTTCTTGCTTCGTCTTCTCTTCTTGTTTTCGGATTTGGGAACTCTGGAAGGAAGGTTCAGGGAGCCCCTAAATACTAAATTTAGGGGTGGTTACAGGTAGGTAAGGGCAGGGACCAATGGGTCCCTTCCCTGGGGTGGGTACACCCCTATTCTGTTCCTCTCCAGTGGGAGGGGGCAGGAGCCTGTCCCTGGTTGGCCAGGTCCCCCATCCTCAAGATGGCGGGGACTCGAGTTTGTGCTTCACCTCGCCTCCCCCACCTTAGGGGTGGAGTTGGCAGAGGTGGGCACAACCCATTTCCTGCCTCTGGTTTTCCCGCCGGTTCTCCCGCCAGGAGTGGGGGTAGAACCAGTGGGGACCAGTTTGCTGGAAGCAGCAAATGGTCTGGGGAAACTCCAAAGGCGGCAGGCCTTTGAAGCTCCCCTGCCCATCCTGGGGGAGGAGGCTTTGGCACCTCGTCCCAGGATGTGCATTGTTTCAGGCCCCTGAGAGCAGAGGCTCTCGACCCAGGGGTCCAGAAACATGTCTGGTGGTGGCAGCCTGGGCAGCCACTCAGTCCGGACACTGGAGGTCGGGTTGGTTTCAGGGGGCATCTCTAAGATGCCCTCTGGAGTGCGTTTTACATTAAATCCCACACTGGCATCAGTGGGGGTTTAATGTGCTGAGAAGTTTGATACCAAACTTCTTAGTCTTCAGTGGGGCCATTATGGTGCTGTGGAGTTCGTAATGACAGACTCCCAGCACCATATACTCTTAATGGCAGCACTGCACTTACAATGCCCAAGAATGGACTTGGGCACTGTAGGAGTACAGGGCTCATGCCTCTATGCCCTCACCACTGGCATAGTGCACCCAGCTAGAGGGGTGGCTGACCTAGGCCAGGGCAGTGGCTTGTAGGCATGGCACACAGGGATGTGAGCCATGTCGACTCTTCACTTTTGTTCTGCACCAAGACACGCAGCCTGCAAAGGCAGTGTGTGTGTGTAAGGTGCAGGGTCCCTAAGGGTGGCACAACAAGTGCTGCAGCCCTTAGGGGCCTTCCCTGGTCACAGTGCCCTGGGTACCCATGGTACCATTTACCAGGGGCTGACCTGTGGCCAGGGATGTCAATTGGGTGTAGGTATCAATGCAATTTTAGGGAAGGAACACAGGCCCTGGGTACCTGGTTGGCAGGAGCCCAGGGCACACTCAGTCAAAGTACATCAGCCATTCAGCAAAAAGTGGGGGCATACCATGTAAGAAAGATGGCACTTTCTCACACCTGCAATTTATTGAGAAAGCCTATTCATTCCAATGTACTGTATTTGCTAAGTGTTGCATACTACTGCTCCCCTGTAAATCAAACAAAGTACAGTTTCTATTGCATTTTTCAACTGTTCTATATCCAGTAACTTATTACTGAAAAGTATTTAATGCTTACCTGTGCCAGGCTTGCTTGGTTGTAAAAATAAACAGTATATTTTTATACAAAAACAATTGGCCTAGAGTTCAGTTCTTGAGTGTGTGAATTCATTTGCTGACTGAGTATGTACATCAAATGCTTAACACTGTCCTCTGATACTGCCTTACTGCTCGACCAAGCTACCACTATTCGAGAGTAAGGTTCTATCTAACTTTAACCTCTGCCTACCTTTGGGGACTCTTGGACTCTATACACCCTGTACCTCACTTTGGTGCAGTATATATAGAGCCAGTCTCTTACATATACCCATACCTCGACGACTGGCTGGTAAAAGCAAGCTCATACAGCAAATGCAAGCGGAACACGCAAGAGGTTATACAAACACTAGTCCAGCTAGGGTTTTCAATCCATTGGGGAAAATCATCAATAGAATCAGAACAGGTGAAGATCTTCTTGGGGGCAGAGATCAACACCATACAGGGCAAGGTGTTTCCGAGCACGAAAAGAACACTGGCGATATTGAAGGAGAAACATCTTTACCACAAGGGGCAAGTTCTGACAGTGAGGACAGTGGGCAAACTGATGGGAATGATGGCATCATGCATACATCTGGTCCCAAATATCCACCTCCACATGAGACCATTCCAACAATGGATCCAACAACAATGGTCACAGGCAACAGGGAGTTGGGAAGATCTAGTGGTTGTCACTCAAACAGTACAGCAAGAAATAGCATGGTGGAACAAGAAGAACATATCACAGGGAAGACCATTCACACCACCAACTCCGACAGTGACCATCACAACAGATGCCTCCCAGTTGGGGTGGGGAGCGCATACAGACAACCTCAAAGTAAGGGGATTATGGAAACAACAGGATGCGATAAAGCACATCAACTACCTAGAACTGAAGACGGTGTTCCTGGCTTTAAAAGCTTTTCAAAAGCAACTGTACGGGCACAGGGTACTAATCCAAACAGACAACACAACTACCATGTTCTACATCAACAAACAAGGAGGAACACAATCAGTGACTCTATCAGTGCTAGCACAGGAGATATGGAGATGGGCAATCCCAAGACAAATAGACTTGCTAGCGATACATCTACCAGGGAAGGACAATGTGGAATCAGACAGGCTCAGCAGACTGACATCAGCATCCCACGAGTGGGAGATCAGTCAACAAGAACTTCAGAAGATATTCAGGAAATGGGGAACTCCGCAAATAGACCTATTTGCAACACACCAAAATGCAAAATGCCAAAACTTCGCATCCAGGCAACCGTGCGATCGGTTCCCAGGGAATGCGCTATGGATAAGCTGGTCAGGGATATTTGCCTACGCTTTTCCACCAATACCACTGATACACAGAGTGCTACACAAATGCAGAATCAGCAACAGGACGCTAATACTGATTGCACCCCAGTGGGCCAGACAGACCTGGTTCTCACAGATAATGGAGATGGCACAAGCACCAGCACACAGGTTCCCCGCAACAAGGGACCTGATGATGCAAAACGGAAGAGTGCTACACCCCGAGCCAGAGAGCTTCAGCCTAGCAGCATGGCTCCTGAAGACTTAGAGTTCGCACACCTCAAACTACCAGCAAGCACAATGGCGGTGCTAAGAGAGGCAAGGAGGCCGACCACAAGGAAGTGCTATGTAGCAAAGTGGAAAAGATTCACCGAATGGTGCATCAAGGAAAAACTACAAAAAAGAAGTACCAAGGAATCAGCAGTGCTTAAGTACTTGACACATCTACTACAAAATAAACTAAGCTACACATCACTAAGAGTGCACTTAGCAGCAATAGTGGCTTACACAAGTAGTAAAACGGTTCCTAGAAGGGGCAAAAAGGATCGCACCGCCAAACAGAATGCCGCCTCCAGCATGGAACCTCAATGTAGTGCTCACTCAATTGATGAAGATGCCATTTGAGCCTATTCATAAAGCAACACTGCATATGCTCACGCTAAAGACAGCCTTCCTAGTGGCTATCACATCACTGCGAAGAGTATGCGAATTACAAGCGCTAACACTGCAAGAGCCCTACCTGCAAATACACAATGACAGGATCGTAATGAGGACCGACCCACACTAAATGCCAAATTTGGTGTCAAGGTTCCACATAAACCAAACAATACAAATGCCAAGTTTTTTCCAAAAACCAAGCACAAGCACAGAAAGGGCGTTACACACACTGGAAGCCAGAAGGGCAGTAATGCACTATATAGAGAGAACAAAGCAATGCCGGAAAACAAAGCAATTCTTTGTGTCTTTTGCCAGCAGTTTTTTGGGACGACCAGTTACCAAAAATACCATTGCACGATGGATTGCACAAACCATCCAATTCTGCCACAAACAAGCAGGGCAAGAATTACAAGGAGCAACACATGCTCACTCAACAAGGAAGAAAGGAGCAACAATTGCGTTTCTAGCAAATACGCCTATCCAAGATATTTGCCAAGCAGCAACATGGTCCTCAGTGCACACGTTCACTAAGCACTACTGCGTAGATATTCAGATGAACAAGGAAGCACAAGTGGGACAGAAGGTCTTACAACACATATTCAGGAACCAATGCTCATCTTCCACCCAGCCACCACAAGCCTAGCAAACCGCTACAAAGTCTATGCATAGCATAGTGAATCCAGAAAGATTCACGCTGCAAAACGTATAGTTTCTTACCTGTCGGTGTAGTTTTGCAGCTTGAAGACTTTCTGGATTCACTAGCGATCCCACCCTCCTCCGCCAGAAAGATGAGACAGGAGGAAAATTATTAAAGGAGGGGAACCAATAACTTAAAAAAAAAAAAAAAAAAAGAATCTGAAGACGGCGACCAAAGGTGGGAGCTTCCGGAGGAAGCGCGTAGACGTCACGAGGAAGCACCAAATGGTGGTATGTCGACGCCCACCTGGGCCACGGAAAAAAAAAAGAGAAATGTAAGAAATACGACAATTCCGGACCCAACCACTAGATGGCGGAATAATGCACAGCATAGTGAATCCAGAAAGTCTTCAAGCTGCAAAACTACACCGACAGGTAAGAAACTATACGTTCTCCTCCCATTCTTTCAAATGTGGGGCTTCCCAGACATAGACCTGTTCGCCACTCACCTAAATGCAAAATGCCCAAACTTCGCGTCCAGGTATCCACACCCCTTGTCCAAAGGCAATGCACTATGGATGAACTGGTCAGGGATATTTGCTTACGCTTTTCCGCCTCTCCCACTCATTCCATTAGTGGTTCGGAAACTCAAACAAGCGTCCCTGACACTAATCATAGTTGCTCCCACATGGGCACGTCAACCATGGTTCACAACCCTATTGGAACTCTCGGTAGTTCCTCATCAAAAACTACGTCTCACACCCAGTCTCCTCACACAGAGCCATGGAGACATAAGACACCCAGACCCCAATCAACTCAATCTGGCGATCTGGCACCTGAAGTCCTAGAGTTTGGCTACCTTAATCTACCGCCAGACTGCATGAATATTATCAAAGAAGCTAGATGTCCTACCACAAGAGCCTGCTATGCAGCAAAGTGGAAGCGGTTTGTAATTTACTGTAATAACAACCACATCAACCCGCTTGATGCTTCCGTCCAAAACATCATATGCTATTTGTTACATTTACAACGTGCCAATTTAGCAAACACGTCTACATCTAGCTGCTATCGCTGCATACCTCCAAAATAGACAGCATCAATCTCTTTTTAGGGTACCTGTCATTAAAGCGTTTATGGAGGAACTCAAAAGAGTTATTCCCCCGAGACGACCACCTGCTCCGGTATGGAATCTCAACATTGTTCTCACCAGACTAATGAGTCCATCCTTTGAACCATTACGCAGATGTGAAGTACAATTTCTTACATGGAAAGTTGCTTTCCTAGTTGCCATCACATCACTCAGAAGAGTAAGTGAACTTCAGGCATTGACTATAGAAGAACCCTTTTTACAAATGCACCAAAATAAAGTGCATCTTCGGACTAATCCTAAATTCCTTCCTAAAGTCATTTCTGCTTTTCACATCAATCAGTCTGTTGAGCTACCCGTGTTCTTCCCTCAACCAGATTCAGTGGCAGAACGCGCGTTACACACATTAGATGTGAAAAGAGCATTGCTCTATTACATTGAAAGGACAAAACCTTTCCGTAACACAAATCCGCTTTTTGTTGCTTTTGCTCCACCGCACAAAGGCAATCCTATATCAAAATCAGGTATTGCAAGGTGGATAGTCAAATGCATTAAAATATGCTATGAAAAAGCTAAACGGACATCAACAGTTCCCCCTAGAGCTCACTCTACACGCAAACTGGGGGCTTCTATGTCATTCTTAGGAAATATACCCATAGATGATATCTGTAAAGCTGCAACATGGTCTACACCCCACACATTCACAAAACACTATTCTGTGGCACTATTGGCAGCACAGGAAGCTAGAGTAGGCCAAACAGTTTTACGTACACTATTTCAAACCACTGCAACAGCTACAGGTTAGCCACCGCTTTGGTAGAAACTGCTATATAGTCTATGCAAAGCATATGATCTACAGCTCATATGCCTCGAACGGAAAATGCTACTTACCCAGTATGCATCTGTTCTTCGCATGTAGAGCTGTAGAATCATATGTGCCTGCCCTCCTCACCGGGTACCTATACCTGTTGCAGTAGCATCTTACTTAGATACATGCATTCATGGACATCTTATTTTTAGGTCGAGCCTAGCGCAGCGCGTATGCGCTGCTCTATGGGAGGCTTCTTGTAAGCACTCCCAACTTCCTTGCAACTATTCTGTGTGGATTTGTTTACACCCACACATTTGATTGGCCATTGCGTCTGGCTTTCACAAAGGAAAGCACGCAAATGGCTAAAGGCGTGGGTATGTCCCACCTTTTCTTTAAATGTTTACTCCCCTAGCCTATGTGTCTCGGGAGCGAGCGTAGTGAGCAGCGGCGCGCAGTGTGTCAGCTGCATTCCAGGCTGCATTCCAGGATCATGTTACAGCCCTTATGTTTACCCAGCGTGAGCGCATTCACTTTCGCGTCTGCGTGTTTAAGATTTCCAGCAGGCAGACACAGCACACCTCCCCCACTTTCAAAAACAGTAAACTTATCTTCCTTCCTTTGATCCTCACCCGCCTTACACTTGCTCTCTCATCCTCCTCAACATGAAACTTTGCGCAACATCGGACAGCCCTTATTAACTGATGGCGCTCAATTTTCTGAACTCTCTGCGGCGAACATTTAACTCACTGAGCTATCGTGACGGGATAGTGCTTATGTCAGAAATAACCACAGCACATCCTTTATTTATATTATTGCTACTGTAATTGCTGGTGTTAGTGCAAGTGTTATTGTTTAATAGCGCCACATGAAGCATTTGTTCAAGGCGCTAGACAGAGAAGACATATTGTCGCCAGTCATTTGCCCACCGCACCCTCCTCTTTGTGCCTGTCACACTACGAGAGATGGAATATGTGCCTGTAACTTGTTTTTTTTTATGTAAAGCGCATTTATCTAAATAAGATGTGTTTTCAAATTAAGGCCACCTCTGGTGTCTAGAGCAACACGGGTTCAGAGGGAGGTGGAGCCACCACAGTACTGACTGACCCGTCTTAGGAGGGCCCCTCCGGGCACCCCGCCACCAGCATACTAACATCTTGAGCCCTCTGTACTGCGACAGACCCGCACACCGCTCGCACAGTACCTTTAAGAATAAAATGCCCCAAACGTTTAAAATTAAAAAAGCTCAAACGTACCTTTAAACACAAGCACCGGCTGCACTTTCAATGTAAAACAATTTCCAAACACCAACAATGCAGGATTTTCGGTTTCGAAAATAAACGTCTTTTCAATGACACCAGCTTTATATGACTTAATATGACTTTATATTTAAAAATAAACGGAATTTCAAACACATACATCCCTGCAATTTTAAATACAAAACGTGTATGCTTTCACATAAAAAAAATACTTTCGTATTTTAAAAAAACGAATGAAAAAATGCCGGTACTTCAAGGTCTAAATGCCAGAATTTTCTATCAAAACCTACCACCACTTCCAAACTTGTGAAAAGCAGCACAGCGCTTAGAAACATAAGCTGTGATAATAAGGGTTGCACAAAGGACACGTTGTCGCTTCTGCAAACAAACAACTGTTTTTGTGAGTGGGCCACCGCATCTAAACTCGACTCAGCGCGCACTGCTCCTGGCGGCGCAATAAAGCGCATAGAAAGCCTGTAACACGGAGGTAGGCGCATAACTTCCTGGACGGGTTTCCTCGCACGTCGTTACACGCATCATGTACTGCATTTTACCGTAAGTCATTCTGACAACTGTATACTTGTTTCCCTGACTGTCGACATATTTTTTCTAGCGCTCTGACTGCGCCTCTTACTATTTTAATGGGGTTTCTTTACTTTAATCCTGTTTTTTTTCAGAAGATATGGATGGAGTGCTTTCCAGAGGGCACCAATTCAAGCATTCATCCCCCCTCCCTTTATTTAAGTTTAATTTGTTTTATGCGGGATTGTTGTAAAGCGCTACTAACCACTCCACAGTGGCCTCAGGGCACATTTATCTCTTAGTTTCATCTCTCTCTTCGTTTCTATCCTCTTTGGCTCCTGCCTCGGAGATCTCTCCCCCCTCCATTATTTTCGTGAGCACACTTCCAATACTTTTCCCCCTTTTATCTGTCTGTTACATCCTTTAATTTACTACGTTATTTATGTATGTATGGTTTTGTATAACACCTACTTGGATTTGTACATTATGCAATTGGGACTGAGTAGGGCCTCCACCCCTTAGTCGGAAGGCCTAGTATTAAAGAATGTTTGTGGTGTGATATCAGCCTGTGTGATAGGAGTAGCCAATAGGTCTAGCTTTTGGGACCTTATAAGTATTTAGTTATGCAGAACAATATCCTTGGTGCAACAAAATCAACCGTTGCATGGCTAAACACTTATAAGGTCCCAAAGGCGAGACCTATTGGCTATGCCAATGCTTGTTACTACTCTTACTAACTCCATTATCACCCTCTGCGGGAAAACAATCTAACAATGGAGTTGATGCCCATGCGCACTATCACCAAAAGGAGGAGTCGCCTACCTCGTGACTGGAAAGACTTCTTCGAAGGAAAACAAAGTGCAAACATCCGGACCCAACACTAGATGGTGATCTATGCAAAGCATATGATTCTACAGCTCTACATGCCAAGAACAGATGCATACTGGGTAAGTAGCATTTTCCTTTCCTCCAGAGGATAACATTGACTGTTTTTTTCTATGAAAAGTTTCTAAGTGTGGAGTTGGAAAACCTAAAGAAATATTTTAAAATTGCACTAAATAAAAACGCTTTTACTTACCTGTTTACAGGAAATGTCCCAGTGTAGTATCCAGGTATACTACACTGTGTAAGAAAAGTAATCTGAAAGTAATGTTCTGGTCATTTTACTGAAAAGCCAATTCAAAGTATATGTACTGTATTTCCAAAGCATTGCATTTCTCAGTAACAGTAGTGTAAATCAAAACAAAGTGCATATACAATTACAATCCAAACTGTATAACAACTGTATATTTACTGCAAAGTATTTCACTTACCTGTGCCAGGCTTGCTTAGTTCTAGTAAATAAAATAACTAAAAGAATATTTTTATACAAAAACAATTGGTCTGAAGTTCAGTCTTTAAGTGTGTGGATTCATTTGCTGACTGAGTGTGTACAACAAATGCTTAACACGGTCCTCTGATAAAGCCTTACTGCTCGACCACACTACCCCAAATAGAGAGTGAGGTGCTATCTACTTTACCTCTGCCTACCTTTTGGGTTCCACTGGACTCTGTGCACACTATACCTCACTTTGGTATAGTATATACAGAGCCAGCTTCCTACATCAACTTTTTAAATGCAAAAGTATTTCTATTGAAAAACGTACTTGACTGTATTGATTCGGTGCCTAAATATATATAAAGATACGTGTTTTTATAAATTAGTCTGGATCTCCTCATTGAGTCGGGGGCATCATTTATTGACTATTGTGTGTATTTGCAGATGTCTTACACTCATCTCTGATATGACTAAAGCTGCTCGACCACACTACCCCCCCTAGAAGAGCACCTTGGGATTGCTAGAGAAAGCCCCTGTCTACTCATAAGGGAACCTCCTGACTCTTTACACAATATATCTCATTTTGATGTATCATATAAAGAGCCAGCTTCCTACAATAGTTCTGAAGGACCTTCATGATAAATTTTAGTATTCTAGATTAACACTTCAGGATGATCACTGGTCTGAGCTATAGTTGTTGCAAAGCTTGCTTGACCCACCATCAATTTCTCCCTCAAATACCATCCATTATAACAGCTTGTTTTTCATTTTTGGGGATTGATGAGTATCACAAGATTAGTGTCAAGGAATGAACCATAAAATATGTTGGTCCCTCGCCTAGTTGGACTAAAGTGATGTGGAAAAACTCTGCATATGCTTACTTAAAACATGCATTTTACTGGACTGCAAGTATATTTGATACTTTATTCCTCTGAATAGGTTTCAAACCAGGACAAAGGAAAGTATTGTTTACCTGCGTCAAGAGGAATGACAAGCGGGAAGTGAAGGTTGCACAGTTAGCTGGGTCGGTTGCTGAAATGTCAGCTTATCATCACGGTGAGGTGGGTAGCCTCAAATGTTGCTGTTGAGGACACCGCTAGTGTGCCTGCTCTGATTGTTTTCCTGCTTTACCTTGCTTTCCCATTTCTTCCTTTTGCCTTTTATGACTTTAAAAATGTTGTTGCTACCTTTCCTTTCCTCACGCTACTTCAAAATCCTTACGTGCATCAATATAATAAAGGAATAGTGTTGTAATAAACCATAAATCTTATACTGCTAACTCCACCTCCTATTTTGCTGTGAGGCATATACTTTGAAAATCATTTGGACTGACATTTTTTTCGCCTCTTGCCTTTTAGTTCCCTCAAAGAAATTGAAGTCAGCGCCCCTTTTCATCCTCCTCACAATGATGTGGAATTTAGACCACTAGGATTCAAGAAGTACTCTAGAAGTCTCCCCTTCTAGAATTTTCCAGCACCATTTTCTTAAAACTCTTCCAGTATAAAGAGAGCATGATATGAAAATTACTTTATAAGGATGTGGCCACCCTCAGCCACCATTCCCATTCCGCTTCAGTGAGCGTAGTTGGCTTTCTGTTGGTGGTGGTCTTGGAAAGAACTTTGAAAGTGTTTTGACAGTTTGCATTTTCTGAATGATATTCAGAATTTTATACTTAAGTTGAAAGGAGCAGGGATAAGCCTGTTCCTCATGAAATGAGTAATGTACTTTGTGTTGCTTTAGTTAGTAAATTCTCATGAATCTATCGCTTGGACATGGCATGCTACTGTTGGGAGTTCGAAGAGGTGTTGAAAATGGAGCTACTTGAACTAGAAATTAGCCATGAGCAATAATTCCTTTTATTGTAATGTTTGTTGAACGCCGAATTATGCCGTCTAGTCTACCTATGTGTAGGTTAAATCAAATTGCCCCTGGTTCTCCTAATTACAGCATTTTTTTAATTTTCTAGCAAGCTTTGATGATGACGATTGTCAATTTAGCACAGAACTTCGTAGGTAGCAACAACGCCAACCTGCTTCAGCCCATTGGTCAGTTTGGAACTAGGCTTCATGGAGGCAAAGATGCTGCCAGCCCTCGTTATATTTTCACAATGTTAAGGTGAGCCTGGAGATTGTTTAATTCATTTTTTGTAGTTGCCGTTTTACTAAATCTTAATATGTGATACTGAAGAGAGGAGGACCAAAGTTGTCATAAGTGAAATATAGAACAGCCCATTCCAGTAGGTTGATAGGCTGCTTTGGGTGTGTCTACTTTTGATGGGTACTTCTAACTGTAGATTCCTCACATTACAATATCCCCCAGGTGCCAGACTGAATCCAGAGAATTTTTCAGCAATGCTCCCATGCACCCTTAGATAGCATTGTACATTCTCACGCTGATTCCAAGCCACCAGGTGTCAGAAAGCGGTATATAAGCACTACCCCAGCATGCTTACGTCAATTCATTTCTTTTCACCGTTTACTACACGCATAAAGAGCTCGACTCCCAACTCTGTCCGTGTTCTGAACACTCCAAACCTTTATCAGAGTGTTAACTAATGATGTCACTAAGGCTTCAGGATACAAGCCATGCCGAGACTCTAGGTAGCTGATGTCAGTCAAGGACCTGCACAGCCCTCACAAAATGTGTACCATTGGTGTCTAGGCTCGAGCCACGAAGTTCTGTGACCAATGTGCCATATGGTCCTGTGAGAAAGTGCCTCTCGACCTAGATAGCCCCCACTTTTTGCCTAGGTATTTGATGTGGTTTCGATTGTAGTGCACAGGGTCCCTGCCAGCCTTGTCCCCTGTGCCAGAGCTTCTTCCCTAAAACATATCCACAGTTGGTACTTCTGCCCCCTGTAAGACCCTAGTAAGTGGTACCCTGGGTATCTAGGGCCTGGAAGCTGAAGAAGGAACCTTGGGACCCCCCTCCCTAGGACTATACCACTGCCCTTGCAGCTTGCATGCCCTTGTGAGGGGAAAAACAGCAGTCGACATGGCACCCTGCATGGGTGCCATGCCAGCCAGCACTGCCTGTAGGTATAGGTAAATCACCCCTCTAGCAGTTCTTACAGCCCTAAGGCAGGGTGCACTATACCCCAGGTGAGGGCATATCTGCATGAGTAGATATGCCCCTACAATACTTAAGTGAATTCTTATATTGTAAGTGCCAGGGAAGTCATAAGGAGTACATGGTCTGCAAATCCGACAACTAGAGTTCCCCAGCACCATGATGGCTTTACTGAAACCAGGAGTGTTTGGTACTAAACAACTCCTTGTAATTAATCCACTCTGCCAGTGTGAGATTGTTAAAACATGTACTCGGAGGGCACCTCAGAGGTGCCTCCTCAAACCTACCGACCCTGGTGTGGGCACTGACTGGCTTTAGGCAGCATGCCTCAGAGACACATGTTTCTGGACCCCTGGATGGAGAGCCTCTGTACTCTAGGACCAGAAACTATGCACATGCTGGGCAGAGGTGTCACATCTCCTGCCCCAGGATGCGCCAGTGCTCTTAGGGGGAGAGTCAAAGGCCTGCCGCCTTTGTAATGGGACCCCCAGGCTCTTCTGCTAGCAGCAGATGACAGTCCCCGGTTTACACCCCCAGTTTAGGTAGGAAAACTGTCGGGAAACCTTAACAAGACTAGGAGGTGTGCCCACCTTTGCCAACTCCACCCATCAGGTGAAGGAGACAAAGTTAAGCACACTTTTCATTACCTCCATGTTGAAGAAGAGGGGACTCCTCCAATCAGGGCTAGGTCTATGCCCCCTCCCACAGGAGGGTGGCATAATAGTGGTTGTAGTCTCTCCAGGTAAGGTGCCCATTGGCCCAACCTACTACTACCCTAAAACACCCCCTAAATTTAGTATCTGAAAGAGACACGTTAGTGACAGATTCCTTACCTTAGAATATCCCCAGGCGTCAGGCTGGATCCGGAAAGTTTTTGCGTAGCAGTACCCTTGCGCGTCGGTATTTGGCGTCGTTCGGCTCCGCGTCCGTCGTCGGCGGCGTGATCGCCGGGATGACGTCGCGGGCAGTACTTAGACGCCGCCCCTGCGCGCTGACGTCAGTTCTTATTCTTTTTCCGCGCCAGTAAGCGCAGGTCCGGGAAGAGCAGTGCCCTAGTCAATTTTTGACAAACTTTTTTGTGAATTTTTTCACTGTTTCTTTATCGAGTCTTCACGACTCCTAGGTGTCGTAGGGATGCCCGGCTTCAAGCCATGCGACGCCTGTGGTCGAATGATGTCGATCACAGACCCGCATCTGGAGTGTCTCTTCTGTCTCGGCCGAGACCATGACACGAAGTCGTGCCCTGACTGCCGGAAACTTCACCCGAAGGCTTTGCGAGAGCGGTCTCGAAAGCTACTCGAGGTCCGGCAGTCGGCTCCGCGCCGCACCAAGCCCCGGTCCAAGGAGAGGTCGAGGGGCCGGTCGCGGACTCCCCGCCGGTCGTCGGAGTCCAAGTCTTCGCGCTCCTCGGGTAAGTCGAAGCACAAAAAGTCTAAGAAGCGTCATCGCTCTAAGACTTCGCCTCGCCGGTCTCGCGACTCGGCTGAGGCCCCAGTCGGCACCGTCCCCGCGGCCCCGGACATGCCTATGGAGCCGCCCCCGTATTACCCGTCCTTTCCGGGTTCGGGGGCGACTCCGGCCGAAATACAGGAATTCCTGTCGGCCATGGCCCGCCTCTTCGGGCCTCAAGGTCCCTCCGGTGCGCCTTCGGGCCCTGATGGGGTTGCTCCGGCGTCGCCGTCGACTCCGGTCCCGGCGCCGTCTGTCCCACCAGCCTTCATCCCGGCCTCGGCTCCGGCCCCGGCCTCGATCCCGGCTCCGGTGGTACCGCAACCCCCATCGACGCCGGTTGACCTAACCACGCCTCTGCCGACGCCGATGTCCCCGGTGCCGTTCCTGACGCCGTCCGGGGCTCCGGACTGCGTCGGTCCCCGGCTCTCTCCGGCTCCGGACATGGAGCCGGACCGACGTCGCTCGACGCCGGCTCCGGCGCCGATGAGACCTTGGATCCCAAATGTCCCTCCTCCTCCATATTTTGAACCTGAGGAGGACCAAGAGAGCTGGGAGGGGTCTGAAGACCCTCTCACACAACAGTGTGAGTATGATCAGGACTGGGCTGAGGAACTTGGGGATGCCAGTGGTCTAGACACCTCCCCTGACACTGGCATGCTGTCTCCTCTCGTGGCTACGGAGGAGGGAGCTAATTTTGCAACGGTGTTGCGTAGAGCAGCTGGAGCCTTACATCTCCAATTGCCTACTGTGGCTGTCAGGACTAATCTCCTGACGGAAGTGCTTCAGCCGGCAGCTTCCTCCTCGGAGACTGTGCTGCCGTTTAACGATGCACTCACTGACGTTCTTTTGGGTGCCTGGTCCAAGCCCACCACAGGGGCTCCTGTGGATAGGAACGTGGCCCGACGCCATCGCCCTGCTCCGGGCGACCCCTTGTTTCTCTCCCAACATCCCACCCCCAAGAGCTTGGTTGTCCAAGCCTCTGCCTCCCAAACCGCCTTCCCTACCGCCCCTCCGGATAGGGAATCCAAACGCCTGGACCAATTTGGGAAGAAGGCTTTTTCTTCCTCCAGTGCTGGCTTGCGGTCCGTCAACACCGCCTGCCTTTTGGGCCGATATACCCACTCCCTGTGGGATTCGGTGGCGGCTGTTTTGCCGCAGTGTTCTGAGGAGGTCCAGACACGGCTTACCCGCGCCATTGCGGAAGGGCGAGATGCGGCTAAATACACCATACGTTGTGGCCTTGATACCGCCGACTCGCTGGGCAGATCGCTTGCGACGACGGTGGCGCTACGTCGCCACGCCTGGCTGAGAACAACTGGTTTCTCGGGTGATGTCCAGAATACACTCATGGACATGCCCTTTGATGGAGTCGGTCTTTTTGGTTCAAAGGCAGACCATGTGCTGGAGCGTTTTAAGGACTCACGGGCTACTGCCAAGTCCCTGGGCCTTTCTGTTGTACGCCCTCCGCTAACCTCTGCTTTTCGCCCCTTTCATGGCCACGGAAGGGGCGCCCAGTCACGTGAGCTGCCCAGCCACCGGCCCGTGCAGCAAGCGTCTTCGTGTGGCCGAGGACGTGGATACCGCCGTGGCGGTTCGGGCAACCAGCGTGCGGGTCAGGCCACCACCTCCAACCCGTCCGCGGCCTCCAAGCCCTCCTAGTCCCTCCTTTCAGGTGCACAGCACGCCAGTAGGGGGCAGGGTCCGCCATCACCTTCACCACTGGCGTCCCATCACCTCGGACAGGTGGGTCTTGGACATTGTCCGAAGGGGCTACTCCCTCCCCTTCGAGACCACCCCCCCAGCCATGCCACCTCAATTCCACCGCATGTCAGGGGATCACTTGGTGCTTCTGTAGAAGGAAGTCACGGCCCTCTTGGCCAAGAGGGCCATCGAGCATGTTCCGACCCCAGAAGTAGGACGTGGTTGCTACTCCCACAAAAAGGACAAGGAGGACATGCGTCCTATCTTGGACCTCCGGAACGTCAATCGCTTCCTCCGGAAGGAGAAGTTCAAGATGCTCACCCTAGCTCAGGTCTTGACTGCCCTCGACCCTGGAGACTGGTTGGTAGCGTTGGACTTGCAGGACGCTTATTTTCACATCCCCGTCCTGCCGGCCCACCGGCGTTACCTACGGTTCACGGTAGGCCTCGAGCATTTTCAGTTCACCGTGCTCCCCTTTGGCCTTACAAGTGCCCCTCGGGTGTTCACGAAAGTGATGGCAGTGGTCGCAGCTCATCTGCGCCGGGCAGGGGTTCCAGTCTTTCCCTACCTCGACGACTGGCTGCTGAAGGCGGGCTCGTCCCAGGCAGTCGTCTCCCACCTCCAGACTACGGCCGAACTCCTGCACTCGCTGGGGTTCTCCATCAATGTGCCGAAGTCGCATCTGATTCCTTCTCCACAGCTCCTTTTCATCGGAGCAGTTCTGGACACGACGCAGTTTCGGGCCTATCCTCCCGAACGGCGAGTCCGGGATATTCAGGCTATGATTCCAATCTTTCAGCCTTTATCCTGGGTTTCGGTACGGATGACCCTGAGGCTGCTGGGCCTCATGGCCTCCTGCATCCTGCTGGTCAATCATGCCAGATGGCATATGCGGGCTCTGCAGTGGGACCTGAAGTTCCAGTGGGCGCAGCACCAGGGCAACCTGTCCGATCACGTCCAGATCTCGGAGGGGCTGCAAAACAGTTGCAGTGGTGGCTCTCGAACCGGCAATGGGTCATGGGCAGATCCCTCTCCCTTCCCCAGCCAGAGCACACAGTTGTGACGGACGCGTCCCTTCTGGGATGGGGCGGTCACATGGGAGAGGCGGAGATCAGAGGCCTCTGGTCTCCGGCGGAGTCCCAGCTCCATATCAACCTTCTGGAGCTCCGGGCGATCCGACTTGCACTCAAGGCATTCCTTCCCTCTGTCAAAGGGAAGGTAGTGCAGGTGTTCACAGACAACACCACCGCCATGTGGTACTGCAACAAACAAGGCGGGGTGGGGTCGTGGACCCTTTGTCAGGAGGCTCTGCGCGTCTGGACATGGCTGGAACATCAGGGCATGTTCCTGATGGTTCAACACCTGGCAGGTTCCCTGAACGCCAGGGCGGACGAACTCAGCCGCAGGTGCATGATGGATCACGAATGGCGTCTTCACTCGGAAGTGGCGCAAGGTCTCTTTCTGCAGTGGGGAGAGCCTTGGTTAGATCTATTCGCCACCGAAGAGAACGCGCAATGTCATCAGTTCTGCGCGTTGGAATTTCCAAGGTGCCACTCACTCGGCGACGCTTTTCGTCGCGAGTGGAGTTGTGGTCTGTTGTACGCCTTTCCGCCTATACCACTTCTACCCAGAGTGTTGAAGAAGATTCGGCGCGACCGGGCCCAAGTCATCCTTGTGGCTCCGGACTCGGCTCGAAGAGTTTGGTATCCCGAGCTACTCAGTATGAGCGTCGATCCCCCGATCCGTCTGCCTCTTCGGGAGGATCTTCTGTCGCAGCAGCAGGGGACGGTCCTCCACCCGAACCTGTCCAGCCTCCACCTGCTTGCGTGGAGATTGAGCGGCGGCAGTTGATTCCTTTCGACTTGCCTCCCGAAGTTTGTGATGTGATTCTGGCAGCCAGGCGTCCCTCCACTAAGGTGGTATATGCCTGCAGGTGGAACAAGTTTGTGGCATGGTGCACAGCAAAGGCTGTGAATCCTCTCTCTGCCCCTCTTTCTGAGGTTCTTCTGTTCCTTCTTTCACTGGCCCAACAGGGTTCTGCCCTGGGTACCATCAAGGGCTATCTTTGTGCCATTTCGGCCTTCCTCAGGCTTCCTGATCAGCCCTCCCTTTTCAAGTCCCCTGTTGTTAACAGATTCATTAAAGGCATTACACACCTCTTCCCTCCTGTTCCGTTTGTGATGCCTCAGTGGGACTTGAACTTGGTTCTTACCTTTCTTATGTGTGCTCCCTTTGAGCCTCTACATAACTGTCCTCTTCGTCTTCTGACTCTGAAGACTGCCTTTCTGGTGGCCATCACTTCCGCTCGGCGGGTGAGTGAGCTCCAGGCTCTATCATGCAAACCTCCCTTTCTGTCTGTCCATCCAGACAAGGTTGTTCTTAGGACGCGTCCGTCCTTCTTGCCAAAGGTGGTTACTGCCTTCCACATTGGGCAGACCATCACTTTGCCCACCTTCTTTCCGCCTCCGCATCCTTCCAGAGAGGAAGAGAGGCTCCACCGTCTGGACCCAAAACGTGCGCTTTCCTTTTATATCAACCGCACACAACACTTCCGGGTGGATGACCAGCTCTTTGTTGGCTACGTGGGCGCCAAAAAAGGTCGGGCGGTGCACAAGAGAACCATCTCCCGCTGGGTAACCTTGTGTATCAAAGCCTGCTATTCTTTGGCTAAGAAGGAGCCTCCTGTTGGGCTGCGTGCCCATTCCACCAGGGCAACGGCTGCTACCATGGCTTTAGGCCGCGGTGTTCCTCTGCAGGATATCTGTCTAACAGCTACGTGGGCCTCGCTGCACACGTTTACCAAGCATTACTGCCTTGACAGTCAGGTCCGGAGGGACGGCTTCTTTGGCCGTTCTGTCCTCCGGGACTTCCTTGTCTGATCTTTGTTCGCAGACCCACCACCGGGGTTGGTATTGCTGGGGTATCTATTCTAAGGTAAGGAATCTGTCACTAACGTGTCTCTTTCAGAAGCACAAGTTACCAACTTGTATAACGATATATCTGTAAGAGAGAGTAGTTAGTGACAGATTCCTTACCGCCCACCCATCCTCCCCGTTCTGCGAACTGATTTCTAGGGTTAAGGACATCCCTTTCAGGGCCCTAGTATTTTTCAGACACCTATGTCAGCTTCTTGCATGGCTCTGCGTTCCTGGCGCGGAAAGTCGTGTACAGAACTGACGTCAGCGCGCAGGGGCGGCGTCTAAGTACTGCCCGCGACGTCATCACGACGCCGACGACGGACGCGGAGCCGCACGACGCCGCCTACCGACGCGCGAGGGTACTGCTACGCAAAAACTTTCCGGATCCAGCCTGACGCCTGGGGATATTCTAAGGTAAGGAATCTGTCACTAACTACTGTCTCTTACAGATATATCGTTACACAAGTTAGTAACTTGTGCATTTAGGAGGCTCCCCCAGACCTAGAAGCTAGATTCTTGAAGCCTACAAAGGACGAAGAAGACGCCGTGCAGCAAAGCATTCAGACGACTTCTGACTTGGTCCCAGCCCTATGGGCCTGTCTCCAGCTTTAAAGACTCTGCAAAGAAGACAATGCCTGTCCTGTGGCTAGCACCTTCCAGAATCCCGATGAAGCCTGCCTGCTATTCAAAAAAGACCAGATCTCCTGAGGACAGCGGCCCTGTCCGGAAGAATCCAACTCCAAGGGCTCCGGATCCAGCTGGAACTGCGACTCCTGCCCCCTCTGCACCTGACGCCCACGGCTCGAGTCTGAGTGGCTCACCTGTCCAGTGAAGCCTCCCCAGCAATCCTGACCTTGAATCCGGCGTTGGCTGACTTCTCCTGAACTCCACGACGACGCCTGCAGCCTGAATCCAGAGACTCCCCCTGACCTCGACAGGGTCCAGTAAGAAGACTCCATTGAAAGGCACCCATGCACCCGATGCCCCTGCAACTTGGTGAGCTGAATCGACGGTGCCCCTATGGCCCCCTACATCTCTACTTACCCCTGCTGTTATTGGTCATCCTGTAAACTCCGGTGCAACGCCTTCAGCCTGTTTGTCGAAAGCAGAATCCTCATTGAAAAGCATTGGGCGCCCGACGCTGAATTTGCACCCTGTGCATAGTGTATGGTTGGTGCTGCTTTTTGGCCCCCCGTGCTTGACCTAACCCCCAAAGTTTGGCCCCTGCAACCGTTTTATTTACCTGCAAGCAGTGTGGCTTCGAGCACCCCCAGTCTCCATTGAAACGTATTGGACTGAACTCCGATTTTGACCTCTGCACCCAGCCACCTCTGTGCCGCTGGTGGTGCAGTTTTGGTACTCACCTGACCCTTGCTGACCTTTGGTCCTAAAGACTTGAACTGTAAATCTGATACCCATTTAACCGCAATTCTGTTTTCCCCATCGGATAACATTTGAATGTGTTGAAAAGATTCTAAGTGTTGATTTTTCAAAATGAAAAGTAGTATTAATTGAAAACGTACTTACCTTATTACGAAGACCTTAGTCTTAAAATAAAATACAAACAAAGTATGTTTTCTAAAATTGGTCTGGATCGCCTTCTTGAGTAGTGTGCCCATTATTGATCATTGTTGTGCAAGAAATGTCTTACATTTCTCTGTGTTAGGCCTAAGGCTGCTCAACGACACTACCACTAATAGAGCACTTTGGGTTTTACATTGAGCCTTGTACACTTTTGTGGAACCCTTGAACTCTGTGCACGTTGTAACCTCCTAGTGGCATACCATATACAGAGCCAGCTTCCTACAGGTCGCAAAAGGGATTTGAAACAGGGAGGTGAAGCTGTATATCTCAGAGCATAGGTAGTTGCAGTCTACACACAGGTACATCTCCAAGATGCGGACTGAGTCTGTCTCGAGGCAGTTTCTGCGACCACTCGACTTCCCACTGTAAATCTTCGGATAAGTCAAAGTCCAAAAACAATCACAAAAAAGGGATGTGGGTCTCAAGTTCAATCATGTTCTCTTCCAGGGGATCCTCATCAATAGTCATTAGCACTGAATATTCCCGCCCATGTGCGGGGACCCCGGAAATAATAAAAAATATATATGAAAAACATATATATACAGCTCTAAATATATATATACATATATAATTTTTTCTCATATCAATGCAGCCCCCATCTAGGAGGCTAAATAATGCAATAATAATAAATAACTGCTTTTGCAAACACATAATGTATGTATAAACCACAGGAGGGCAAGTACCACTTAAACTCTGCCTTAATGAGTAAAACTCATGAAAAAAAACTGCAAAAGAGGAGACATTGTTAGCCTACAGGCTGCATTGTAAACCAATAGTATAGAAAATGAAAGCATTTGCACACAAAAACTGGCACCGTGCCTTTAAGGCAGCCATGACCCCCAGCTTCCCATCATGCCTCAGTTAGGTCAGTTGTTCTTTCCGGCTCCGTCAGACAGGACCCTGGATTCACAGCTCTTACTTTTTTGACTTTTCTGTCAAACATTTTCTAGTATTTTGTGGATTTTTTGCTTTCATTCAACGTCTTTTGTCTTTAGAGTGAAGGGTAAACCTTTTTGGAGTTCCAGAAAAGGTTTTTTTCTGTCAAAAATGCCTTCCTTATTTGACCCTTGCCCTGCCTGTGGAAAAAAGGCTAGGTCAGACACACACTGTGTGTGTGTGTGTGTGTGTGTGTGTGTGTGTGTGTGTGTGTGTACACTCTGCCTCCCTGATTCTCACTCTTCTGCAACCTGTCATCACTGTCGAGAAGAACCATCAAGGAGAGGGAGAGAATTCGACTATATGGCCTCTCTGAAAGAGGTAGGTCTCCAGTGAGGCAAAAGAAAAAGAGAACACTGTCGACGTCGAGAGGCAAGGTCCCAACCTGTTCTCCTTCGGCGTCGGGATCGGCGTCGAAGTTACCGGCGGCGAAGCAACTGTCGTCGTCGAAGACTGCGGTGGTGCAAGGGACGAAGTCGAAGACGGCGCTCTCAACGTCGAGCAAGGTTAAGGGCCCTCTGTTGTCGTCAACCAGGCGGCGCTCAACGTCCAGGAGCAAATCTCCGTCAACGTTGGCTAGACGTTCGTCGTCGAGACAGATCACTCCGTCGTCGCCATCTAGACGGCAATCGACGTCGAGGCACAAGTCTCTGTCGAGATCGGGTCCGAGATCTTCATCGTCGAGACACAAGACTCGGTCACCGACGTCAAAACAGAAGTCTCCGACGACATCAGCACACCGGCGAGGACCTCCGTCGATGTCAGCCAGGCGTTCGACGTTGAGGCACAGGCCGTCAGAGCAGAGGCAACTGACGTCGAAGCAAGGACCTCCATCGGCGTCAGCCAGACTTTCGACGTCGAGGCACAGGTCTCCATTGGGTGCAGCATGATCGATTTCGAGACTGAGCCCTCCTTCGAAGAGGAGACGGTCGACATCGAGGCAAGCATCATCGTCGCCGGGGCGACGCTCTACGTCGAGGTGACACTCTATCCCGAGGGAACGTTCGAGATAGAAGTCGAGAATGCAGTCTAGAGGTGACTCACGTTCAGTAAGCCTTTCTCCGTCGCCATCACTGACGTCGAGAACAGGTTCTCACTGCTCCCCTCACAGATTATCATTGTCTAGATCTCCGGAAGTAGTGATCTCTACGTCTAGCAGTCCAGCGTCCACTGGGCATCCTGATTCAGCGGACAGGCCTGCACAAACGGAGGGAAGAAAATCTCCTCCTGCACGCTCTCCTGAGAGACAAGAGAGGCAAAGGTCACCTTCTATCCATCTCTCACCTAGATGGAACCGGCCTCTGCATCACTGGGCTCCCGCTCAAGCAACAGGGGCTCAACACTACTCAAGCCCCCTCCACAGGTCTCCGTTGGCTCGACTGGTGCAAGCGGTGGACATGGATCGTACTCCATCGAGAGGCGGAGATCGCAGTCGCACTCCTGCACACTCTTCCAGAAGGAGGTCCAGATCCAGAAGCGAGAGGAGAAGGCACAGATCTCCAACGCCTTCTTCCTCTTCCACACATACGTCAGAGAGACTACTCACCGACTCTTACCGACAGCCCACCATCGAGGGTCTTTCCGGTGGATGATGTTGGCACTTTCCAGGATGTTCTTTCTAGAGGGGCAAGTAAGCTGAACATCCCTATGCCTACTCGGCAGAGCTCGTCGTCAGTAATCTTCGAGATTTTGCACCAGAGAGCTGCATCTAGACCGCTGTTATCATTGGTGCCAGGGCTACTCCAACAGGTCATGGACATTTTCCTCAGGCCGGCGACCCTCATGACCGCGCCGGTGAGGATTCTAAAGAAATACCGTCCACCGGAGGAGGACCCGTTATTTCTCAGATCTGATCCCCCACCAGATTCTGTTATAATCGCTGCGGCAAAGAAGACACACTCAGTAGCCTCCTCTTCTACAGTTCCACCAGATAAGGAGAGCAAAGCACAAGATTCGTGGGGGAGGAAGGTCTGCGGCACATCAGACTCTATGCTCAAGGTCTCAAGTGCGTCGGCTCTTTTGGGACGCTACGACAGATCTTTGTGGGACTCTCCTCAAAGATTTTCAGAAAAACTGCCCAAGGAGGATTGTAAGGACTTTGAAGAAGTCTTGCAAGAAAGCAGCTTGGTGGCGAACCAAGTGATCAGCGCCGCAGCCAATGGAGCTACTTTTTCAGCTCACGCCTATGCCCATGGGATATGCGCTAGGAGATCTTCCTGGCTTCGCCTCACGGCGCTTAAACCAGAAGCGCAGTCTCGGATCCTCAATCTCCCCTTCTCCGGCTCATCTTTATTCGGCGCTCACACAGATGAGGAAATGTCCTGGATGAAGACGGAGCTAGACACACTAAAGGCCGTGGGTCTAGAAAAGAAAAAAGAGTTCCGACGACGTTTCAAACCGTACGATCGACGATCCTTCCAACAGAGGGTTCAAACCCCTCATTGGCAGAAACATCAGAACCAACAAAGTCAGCAAAGGTCTCAGTACCAAGGCCGTCGCTCCTCCAGAGGTAAAGGAAACCAGCGTCAGTCCACTACTTCGGCAACCAAACAATGAGTGCCCACTTCCCCCATCGCCGTTTACCACTCCAGTGGGGGGGGGGGGAAGTATTGCAAATCATCTAAAAGAGTGGCGAGCAATCACAAAAGATCAGTGGGTGTTAGCTACGCTGCAGAATGGGTACTCTCTACGTTTTCAACGCCATCCTCCCTCAATCCCTCCGGTTCCATCATCGTGCCAACAGATGAAGGTACTGCAGAGCGAAGTGGCTACCCTTCTGCGAAAGTCATCCATCGAGAAGGTGCCAAAATCACAACGAGGTCGAGGGGTCTACTCAAGATACTTCTTGGTGAAGAAGAAGGGTCGAAAATCAGAATACAGACCCATTCTGGATCTGCGAACACTCAACAAGTCCATCAAAAAGAAGAAGTTTTGCATGTTGGCTCTCAATCAAATATATCCACATCTCCGACAGGGTGATTGGATGTCTTCACTGGATCTGCCAGATGCCTACTTTCATGTTTCGGTCAGTCAACATCACAGGCAATATCTGAGATTTCTGGTGGGATCGTCCCACTCCCAATTCAAGGTGCTACCCTTCAGGTTGAAGTCAGCTCCCCGAGTGTTCACGAAGTGCATGGCGGTGGTGGCAGCCGCACTACGTCGCAGAGGCATCTTTGTGTACCCTTACCTGGACGACTGGCTGTTGAAGGATTCCTCCCCCCAGAGCGTGAGGAATCATTTCCTGCAATGCCTAGAACTTTGTCACCGGCTGGGCCTTCACGTGAATTTCGAAAAATCAACTCGGCAACCCACGCAGAGAATTCATTATCTGGGTGCGCTGGTAGACTCCGAGGTAGGAAAAATGTTTCCTTCGGAGGAGAGACAGTTATCCATCACACAGAAAGGCAGACAAATTTTGGACAGCAAAATGCTGTCAGTTCGTCAAATTGCCTCCCTGCTAGGGTTGATGGCATCCTGCATTTTCCTGGTCCCCCATGCCAGGCTGAGAATGCGTCCTTTGCAGCAGGATCTGAAGGACAAATGGGATCAGCAAACAGCTCGTTGGGACGACAAAATCTCTCAAACGCAGCCAGAGCGTCCATCCCATGGTGGATGAAGAAGGAGAATCTCCAAGTAGGGATTCCATTTCATCAGGCACCTCCCTCTCAGACGCTGATCACCGGCGCCTCCCTCCAAGGCTGGGGAGCTCACATGGGGTCTCTCCAGACACAAGGGCAATGGTCATCAAAAGAGCGGTCATATCACATAAACATGTTGGAACTGAGAGCCGTTCATCTGGCACTCAGGGCTGTCCTCCCTTCGATTCAGGCAAACTCCAATCTAGTACAGACGGACAATACCACCACCATGTACTACCTGAACAAACAGGGAGGAACTCGCTCGCTGACCTTGTCGCTGGAGGCTCAAGCTCTCTGGCATTGGCTCCTAGCAAGGAAACTATCGATCACAGCGGTGCACCTGCCGGGGGAGCAGAACTCTCAAGCGGATGCTCTCAGTTGACACTTCGAGGACCAGCAAGACTGGGTGCTCAACGAAGAGGTCGTCGAAGACATTTTCCAGGAGTGGGGTCGTCCCAGCATCGACCTCTTCGCGGACGACAAAAACACAAAATGCCGAGACTTCTCCTCAAGGTTCTATCGGCCAGGGTCGAAGGGGAATGCCCTTTTGATAGACTGGTCAGGGGCATTTGTGTACGCCTTTCCACCCATCCCGAAGGTGGTGAACAAACTCTCACACTCGCACACGAGGATGATCCTGATTGCTCCGGACTGGCCGAGGCAATGGTGGTACCCGGACCTTCTGCACCTGTCAGAATGCCCACACAGGAGGCTGCCGTGCAGGCCGGACCTGCTGTCCAAGATGAACGGGAAGATTCATCACCCCAACCTTCCCTCACTGAACTTGGCAGCATGGCTCCAGAGGTCCTCCAGTATGGTCATTTAGGACTGCCACAAGACTGCATGACCATCTTAAAAGAAGCTAGGAGACCATCTACAAGGCACTCATATGCTTGCAAGTGGAAGCGTTTTTATTTATGGTGCGTCAAAACAATTGTAGTCCCACTAAGGGACAGGAGTAAGTCATTTTACCATACCTGCTTCACCTAGCTAGGGCAGGCTTAAAGTTTCCTTCCATTAAGGTGCACCTAGCGGCCATTACTGCATATAGGCGTTCGCCTTCTCAGCCTTCCTTCTTTCAGTTGCAGGTTGTGAAGGACTTCTTACAAGGTCTAAAAAAGGTCTACCCTCCGGTCCGGCCTCCTTCACCGCCCTGGGAGCTGAACCTGGTGCTATCAAAGTTGATGGGTCCACCTTTCTAACCTATCCACAAAGCAACCTTGCAACACCTCACATGGAAGGTAGCTTTCCTGGTAGCGATCACCTCAGCTCGCAGAGTGAGCGAAATACAAGCGCTCTGTTCAAAGGAACCGTACACTGTTTTCCATCTAAACAGGGTGGTTTTGAGGATTCATCCCTCCTTCCTTCCGAAGGTGGTGTCAGATTTCCATGTGAATCAGACCATTTCACTTCCGACCTTTTTCCCCAATCCCTCCACTCCAGCTGAGAGGGCTTTGCACTCACTTGACCTAAAAAGAGTTTTAAAGTTCTATCTGGATAGGTCCAAGTCGATTAGAAAGTCTGATCAACTATTCGTTAACTATGGGTCGATCAGAGCAGGTTTTCCAGCCTCAAAACGGTCCATCTCCAGGTGGATAGTTTCATGCATCAAGTTAGCTTATCAATTAGCACAAAAGCCCCTTGGGCCTACTCCGAAGGCGCATTCCACGAGGGGAAAGGCGGCTACGACGGCTTTCCTTAATAACGTGCCGATTTCTGAGATCTGTAAGGCGGCAACTTGGAGGTCCGTCCATACTTTTACAAGGCACTATTGTCTAGATTCAGACACCAGAGCAGACACCCAAGTAGGCCAGGCCTCCTTGAGGAATCTGTTCAACAGCTGATTACTGCTGTTGTTGTAAGTTGGGTCGTTGACTCTCATTTGCCCGCAGGCAGAAGATGGGCTTGCTATTCTATTCAGTGCTTATGACTATTGATGAGGATCCCCTGGAAGAGAAGGATAAGTTACTTACCTGTATTCCTCGTTCTCTTCCAGGGATATCCTCATCAGAGTCATAAGCAACCCACCCGCCTCCCTAGGCAAATGAGACTGGTTTCATTGTTAAACAATATCTTTGTGCCCTGGCCTTCGGGTCTACGCAAAGAACAACTGACCTAACTGTCACCCCTGAGGCATGATGGGAAGCTGGTGGTCATGGCTGCCTTAAAGGCACGGTGCCAGTTTTTGTGTGCAAATGCTTTCATTTTCTATGCTATTGGTTTACAATGCAGCCTGTAGGCTAAGAATGTCTGCTCTTTTGCAGTTTTTTTTCCATGAGTTTTACTCATTAAAGCAGAGTTCAAGTGGTACTTGCCCTCCTGTGGTTTATACATACATTATGTGTTTGCAAAAGCAGTTATTTTTTATTGCATTGTTTAGCCTCCTAGATGGGGGCTGCATTGATATGAGAAAAAATATGTATATATATATATAGAGCTGTATATATATGTTTTTCATATATATTTTTTATTATTTCCGGGGTCCCCGCACATGGGCGGGAATATTCAGTGCTTATGACTTTGATGAGGATACCCCTGGAAGAGAACTAGGATTACAGGTAAGTAGCTTATCCTTCCTGAGAGAAGGCGTAAGGGCATCCACATTTTACGTTGCACTCCTTCGTGGTAATTGGACTTGGAACAAATACCTCAGCTGGTCCTGGTCACCTGTCTGTTGTCGACCCCGCTCCAAATCACGGCCTTCAAGAATGCCATGCTGCAAAACTGTAGTGTTTCTGGCTCCTGTTGCGCCTTTTGGCCACACAGAACCACAGGGGCCTCTAGTCAGGTTAACGCTGGTGGGTCCTCCCACGGCACGGTTTGTTCCGGTGGGACCCATTAATGGTCACATACCTACTGTGGTACAGACTTCCATACTGGGCCTAAGACCCACACCATTACCCGGCACCAATACCAACTCTACTGGCACCGATAAATGACCTGCTGCTGACACCCATGTTGGGCTGAGCTGAACTGATGTCATGCTATGAAATCATAAAAGCACAGCGAGTTGTTAAGTAGCCTTACCCCAAACTGGTGCTTCTACTGTTATACAACTAGCAGCAGAGACTCCATTCTGTTTTCGGCACTTGATTCTGCTCCTGTGTCAGATCAGGGACCACTTAGGAAAACTGACGTGGCTTGCTTGCTTCCCCTCATATTGATGGTGCCTTACATGTTGACCTAAACACATGCCAGTGGACTTGTCACCACCCATTAACCAGATCTTGACTCGCCGCATGGGCTGCTAACAGTGGAAAGTGCCTCCTAAGCAGACGGGGTTCTGAGTGCATCTGAGTTAGTAGATTTGCAGATGCCCTCCATTTACACTGAGACCAATGTTCTGACGGAGATTCTCCAACCTTGGCCAATGACATCTGAGCCCATGCTCTCATTCAATGATGCACTCATGAATTTCTTGATGGCCACTAAGTCAGTCATGTTCTTGTCTTCCCGGTAGTCAGCAGGTAGCCAGATAACATAGTCCTACGCCAGATGATCTGATTTCCTCACCAAGCACACTACTCAGTCTCATTGTATAGTTTTCAACCAGTTAGGTTAATCTTGACTCATTTCCTACCAATCCTCTAGATCGATAGTCCAAAAGCATCAATGTTAATGGCAAGTGAACTTTTTCTACCACCATTTTGGCTCTGCAGTCATAAACACAGTCTATTAGGCCACTATACCTGTGCCATATGAGACTTTTCTAGCAAGATGTTGTCGACAGTTCTGGAACACCCTAGGGCCTCTTTGGCTCAGACAATCCATGGTGAAATCATGGATTGAACCATGATGAATCCAGAGAAATACTTTATCCATGCAGGCTAAACACCATGGGTTGCATTGGCAAAGCAGAATTTTACCAGTGATGGGCTCTGCAGACATGCCTGGATTAGGTCGACTGGATTTTCTGGCAGTGCGAAGGCATTGATGATGGTCATGCCCTTTGATGGTTTTTAGTTCTTTGGAGAGAAGACTGACTCTGCTGGAATGATTTAAGGATAGTAGGGCCACACTTCTGCAAAACAATTTCGCCATCAGTTCTGCAAATTTAGGGGCTACTTCAGGGGATTAGCTTATAGGCAACAGCAACCTTCCCAACCAGTGATGCTACAGACAAGCCTAGTTTTTTCTGGGCTACAAACTCCACAGTGGCAGATATTGCCCTGGCTAGCAGGGACTCCAGTCCTCCTTCTCATCTTCCTCCACTTCATCATCCACCAAGCTGCTTTATTTGTCTTCAGTGGCTCACACACAACCATTGGGAGGCAAGATTCAGGATTTACTCCCAGGTTGGAGATCCATCATGCAGATTGTTCAAAGGGGCTCACCCTGCCTTTCATTTCCTGCTGACTCCACATTTCTCCTGCACCAGAACGAGTTTCGGGGGAGAACCTGTCTGTCCTGTTGCAGGAGTTATTCATACTCTCCAAGGTTGCCTTCAAATGGGTACTGGACTCAGAGAGATGCAAGTATTATTCATTCCCTCATTCCGAAAAAGGATGAGGAGCCTTGGCCTTTCATGGGTCTTTTTCCTGTGGAAGGAAAAATTCAAAGTATATGCATTGGCTTAGATCCTATCTTGTCTGGATCTGGGAGACTGAATGGTATCCTTGGACTTACTGGATGTGTATTTTCATGTACCCTGCAGGCCCACAGGTGTTAACTGCCATTCACGGTGGCCCACAAAAACCTTCCCCTCAGGTGCTCACAAAAGTGATGGTCGGCCATCTTCGGAGGTCAGGGGTGCTGCTAAAATGAGGCTCACTTCAGTCAATCGTAGACCATCTCCAGACGATGGCAGAACTACTAACATCAATGGTTTGCACCATAAATGAGCCAAAGTCCTACCTTTTTCCTTCACAGAGGCTTCCATTCATTTGTTCGATCCTGGATATTGTGAACTTCAAGGCTTATCATCCGCATTATGTCCAAGACAATCCGGGTTTGATTCTGATATTTTGAACTTAATTCCGGCATGGGGGCTCAGAGTCTTCTTGGCCTTATGCAGCTTCCTGTCAAATATGCCATTTGGCACATGCTGTCCCTGCAGTGGTGCCTGAAATCCGAGTGGACGCAGAGTCAAAGCCACTTTTCTGACCCCATTCAGATCTCGAAGGAGACAGCTCAAGATCTGCAGTGGTGGCTGACTGATCACAACTTGTCCTGTAGCCGACCGCTTTCCCTTCCCCCCTCAGAATTGACAGTTGTGACAGATGTATTTCTACACGATCAGGAGGGTGGGGGCGGAGGGGGTCTTCTGGCAGAGATGGAGATCTGAGGTCTCTGGACTCCAGCGGAGCGGTAGCACATCAGACTACTGGAGCTACAGGCCATTTGTTTAGCCCTGTTGGCTTTCCGGCTTTCCATGAAGGGAAGACTGACGCAGGTTCTCGTTGACACCACCACCATGTGCTACTGCAACAAGAAGGGCAAAGTGGGCTTCTGAGGTCTGTGACCCCTTGGCTTTGCATCACTGGAGGTGGGTGGAGCCGCAAAACATATTTCCATTTGTCAATCTCCTGGTGGGGTCCTTTAATGGCAGAGCAGACTACCTCAGTGATGTCGCCTGGCAGATCATGAGTGGTGTCCACAGTCTGAGGGTGGGGCAGGGCATATTTATTCGGTGGGGTGAGCCCTGCCTAGTTTGAATGCATAGTGTCAATGGTTATGAGACGCATTTCCAATGCTACCTTTCCTGCTAAGAGTTTTGAGAAAGGTCAAGAACGACCGAATTTAAGTCATCCTAATTGCCCCAGATTAGGCTAGTGGAGTGTGGTTCCTGGAATTCCTGAGCCATGCGCATCTGACCTCCAATCGGGCTACCACTTTGAGTACCTCCTGTCTCAACAATAGGGCCAGGATCCTTCGTCCAAACCTGTGAGAAAGTGCCATCTTTCTTGCATGGTATGCCCCCACTTTTTGCTGAATTGCTGATGTGCTTTGACTGAGTGTGCCCTGGGCTCCTGCCAACCAGGTACCCAGGGCCTGTGTTCCTTCCCTAAAACTGCATTAATGCCTACACCCAATTGGCATCCCTGGCCACAGGTCAGCCCCTGGTAAATGGTACCATGGGTACCCAGGGCACTGTGACCAGGAAAGGCCCCTAAGGGCTGCAGCACTTGTTGTGCCACCCTTAGGGACCCTGTACCTTTACACACACACACTGCCCTTCCAGGCTGCGTGTCTTGGTGCAGAACAAAAGTGAAGAGTCGACATGGCACACATCCCTGTGTGCCATGCCTACAAACCACTGCCCTGGCCTAGGTCAGCCACCCTCTAGCTGGGTGCACTATGCCAGTGGTGAGGGCACAGAGGCATGAGCCCTGTGCCCCTACAGTGCCCAAGTCCATTCTCGGGCATTGTAAGTGCAGTGCTGCCATTAAGAGTATATGGTGCTGGGAGTCTGTCATTACGAACTCCACAGCACCATAATGGCCCCACTGAAAACTGAGAAGTTTGTTATCAAACTTCTCAGCACATTAAACCCACACTGATGCCAGTGTGGGATTTAATGTAAACGCACTCAGAGGGCATCTTAGAGATGCCCCCTGAAACCAACCCGACCTCCAGTGTCCGGACTGAGTGGCTGCCCAGGCTGCCACCACCAGACATGTTTCTGGACCCCTGGGTCGAGAGCCTCTGCTCTCAGGGGCCTGAAACAATGCGCATCCTGGGGCGAGGTGCCAAAGCCTCCTCCCCCAGGACGGGCAGGGGAAGCTTCAAAGGCCTGCCGCCTTTTGAGCTTCCCCGGACCATTTGCTGCTCCCAGCAAACTGGTCCCCACTGGTTCTACCCCCACTTCTGGCGGGAGAACCGGCGGGAAAACCAGAGGCAGGAAATGGGTTGTGCCCACCTCTGCCAACTCCACCCCTAAGGTGGGGGAGGCGAGGTGAAGCACAAACTCGAGTCCCCTCCATCTTGAGGATGGGGGACCCAGCCAACCAGGGACAGGCTCCTGCCCCCTCCCACTGGAGAGTGGCAGAATAGGGGTGTACCCACCCCAGGGAAGGGACCCATTGGTGCCTGCCCTTACCTACCTGTAACCACCCCTAAATTCAGTATTTAGGGGCTCCTGAACCTTCCTTCCTCAGTTCCAGATTCCGAAACAAGAAAGAAGAACAAGAAACAAGAAGACCTGCCGTGCAGCTGCTCACAAGAGGAAGACACCAACTGATTTGGCCCCAGCCCTACCGGCCTGTCGACCCTCGAACCTGCTCCTGCTAAAACCCGGCGTCTCCAGTGGTCAGCAACCTCACAAACCCCGGAGGACCTGACTGCCTTGTGACTCTAACTACCTGGGACTCCCAAGAGCAGTGGTACTGCTCAAAGCAAGCAACCAACCCCTGGTGCCAACCGGGAACCGCGAATCCTGCACCCTCTGCACCCGCCGAGCCTGGCCTGTGCCTGAGTGGGCAAATACCAAGAGGACGTCCCCCCGGCGACTGTGACCCAGAATCCAGCACCCAAGGGCCCTCCTCGACGCTCCTGACGATGCCTGCAGCCTCAGAACCAGGGACCCCTCCAACCGCAACCAGCCGAGGGTAAGATTTCCGACGCCTAAAGACACCCCTGCACCCGCCGCCCCACGGCCTCCGGTGCCCAACTCCTGGGTGCCTACCCTTCCCACAGCTTCCCAACTTACCTCTCGAAGTGGTGGTCGCACCTGAAGAATCACCGTCCCCGAGCTTGCAGTCTTTGTTCGTCACGCAGCTTTCCCATTGAAAACCATTGGGCGCCCGACGGCCCAAAAGCCCACTGCACCCGGCCGCCCCAGTGCCGCTGAGGGTGCACCAACTACCCTGATCGACTTTCCCACTTGCCCTGAGTAAGTGACCAGGGGCTTTGCTCCCACAGCCGAGTGGCCTGCTTGCCAGCAGCCACCAACCAAAGGCCCCCTGCCGTCCATAGGATAACATTGGGCCTACTCACTCTGCACCCGGCCGCCCCTGTGCCGCTGAGGGTGTAACAACTGTACTTACCTGACCCTGGGGGACCCCTGAGTCTATGCCCAGAACCTTAACTCTGCCAGTCGAGTACTTACCCAAAAGCCGATAACTCACTTTTCTTCCATAGGGTAACATTGACTGGTTGGTTTCACTTGGAAATTCTTCTAAGTGTGGAGTTTCTCAACTTTAAAATATTCACCTAAAATCAACCGAGTAACGAAAACGGAAATACTCACCTGCTATTAGGAGAGATCCCAGTGCTGGATCTTGGTGCCCAGCACTGACCCTGAAAAGTAATCACAACGTTACTTACCGCTAACTCAATTTTCTTCCATAGGGATCAATTGACTGGTTTTCTGTGAAATTTCTTCTAAGTGTCCATTTTTGAAATACCAAAATATTGCTTAAAAATCACAACAGTAACGAATTCCGGTTTCTCACCTGTTATCAGGAGAGACCTCAGTGCTGCATCTTTTAGCCCAGTACTGACCATGAAAAGTAATTTTAACCGTACTTACCAGTAACTTGAAATTCCTTCCATAGGATATAATTGCCTGCTTTTTGCTGAAAAAGTTTCTAAGTGTCGATTTCTGAAACTTACAAATATTCTTTAAAAATCGTGCCAATGATACAAACGTAATTACTTGCCTGTTTTAGATAGATATCCCAGTGCTGAACCTGAGAGCCCAGCACTGGATTACAAAAGTAACGTAAACATACTTTACCTGCAAACTGAATTTCCTTCCATAGGATAACATTGGTAATTTTACCTAGAAAAGTTTCTAAGTGTCAACTTTTAAAAATACAATAATATTCCTTAAAAATCACTACTGTAACCAAAACGCTTTTACTCAACTGTTTACAGGAAGTGTCCCGGGACTGAATCCAAGATCCACCTGTGGTTAGAAAAGTAATCCACAAAGTAACTAATTGCATTTAACTAAAACTTTCCATTGAGCTCAATGTTGCATTGTGTTTGACATTGTGTTGCCTTTTGCACCAACTGTGACTACTGTAATCAAAAAGTCTATTGCCTATTTAAAAAGTGTTTAAGGTAACCCATTCTGAGAAAGTATATTTTGATACATATTGTGGTTCTAAAATAAAACAACTATATTTTTATACAAACAATTGGCCTAGAGTTCATTTCTTGAGTGTGTGAGACCATTTGCTGACTGAGTGTGCACAACAAGTGCTTTACACTGTCCTCTGATACTGCCTTACTGCTCGACCAAGCTACCACTTTAGAGAGTAAGGTTATATCTAACTTTAGCCCCTGCCTTACCATTGGGGAACTGTGGACCCTATACACACTGTACCTTACTTTGGTGCAGTATATATAGAGCCACTTTCCTACAAAACCTCAACAACTTACACCTCCGTGCATTAAGAATGAACAGCTGGGCAGTTGACTGCACATGACTGTCTGAGGCGGTGCTCGTCATTCTCGCTGCCAGATGCTCTTTCATGAAATCCATCTATGCATGGTGCTGAGACAAGTTTTTAACCGTGCCTCTTTTTTTTTTTTAAAGCTTTATTTTTCATTTTGTAAAGAAAAACAAACCATTGGAACAAACAAAAAGCAAAACATATGCCCTAACAATCGCGATAACATGGAATTTGCAGTTGCAATAGATCTTTCAGCATACAGTACTTGGTAACTTTTTCTGTGTACACATTCTTGCATCCACCTTGTTCCCCAAAAAAATGGCACTGTGTACGACTCTGGTTGCCTTTTTACTTAAGGTTGTGACTCTCTTCCATGTTGGGCAGTCGAGCACTCAGTGTTCTTTACTCCCCCTGCCCCTTGAAGCAGGAGGAGAGGCTCCATCGGTTGGACCCCAAAAGGGGCTTCAAGTTTTTATACTGATCATACGAAGCACCATTGAGTGAACGATCAGCTGTTTGCAGAGTTTTCTGGAGAGAAGAACGGGAAGACTGCAGAAGAGGGCCCTGTTTAGGTGATTAGGTCTCTGTATCAAGATCTGCTATGCACTGGCCATGAACCACCCGCTGGGGGTCTGAGAGCCCATTCCATAGTAGGCCTGGGCGTAGTTCGCGGAACTCCGCGAAGTTACAAAAAAACTCCGCAAGTGGCGGAGTGCAGTGCGAACTGCAGTTTATGCTGGTATTCCTGCAGCTCGTGTAGAAATTCTACCCGAGCGCCAGCTGGCACTCGCGAACTTACCGTTCGCGATCGCGAGTAGGGAAAAAACTCTGCTGCACATCGTGAAGCGGAGTTTTCTGCACTCTGCGAGCTCCGCGGAGTACAGAAAACTCGGCGAACTCCGCGAACGGAGCGAAGTTCACCGCCCAGGCCTATTCCATAGGCCTTTACATTTGAAGACATGTACTTCTTCTTTTAGGAAAAATCTCAGAACCATGCTTTTTAATCTTTAGATTAGCTTTCTTTGCCATCTTTTCTTTCCCTTCTGCTGAACTGGCTAGCGCCAAGACACCCTCGGGCAAACGTTGCGCTTTATAAAACATATTTCTGTTTCATTTCATTAGGACTGCTTTGGTGCGAGGTGTCCCTGTCCTTCACATCTGGCTGTTAGTGTGTGTCAGCGCACACTTTCACAAAACATTCCTGCCTTGCCATCCAGGTCCGACATGAAGGACACTTCTTTCGTCAGTTCTGCAGGACTTTTTGGGTTTGAGTCCACTCCACAGACCACTCTGCCTTTGTCAGATACTGCTTTGGTATCTATTCTATTGGTGAAGAATCTGCAGTTAATAGTATCCACCAGAAGATCAAGTTACTTACCTTCAGTAATTCCTGTTTTGGTTTCTCATTTGGTGGCTATTCTATGTAACAGCAGATTGCTCACTGTCCTCCCACCTCCCCATTCTGTGGAGTGGCCTCTGACGTCTGAAAAGGTCCCAAGTTGGAGATCACCAACACTTGTTTTGAGCTCTGTCTGAGGGCTCAGAAAGGTAAAAGACAAAAAACTGACATCAGCATGCACAAGTTGCACGGTAGCATTGTTGAAAAATTCTCTGAATACAGTCTGGTGCCGGAGGAATACTCTACAGGTGAGGAACTTGTGGTTCTATAGAGTACATGTTATGCAGGTGGCATCGGGATGTCCTCAGAGTGCTCGTATGACACCATAACACCTTTAGATTTCTTTAGTGGGCATGCCCTCTTCTGGTTATTTCAATATGATTGTGTTGTGAATTGAACATACCCACAGGAGTAGTATCCTGTAGTTATCAGGGGTGTGGAATTCCTATAGCCAGACCCAGGACATATTATTTTGGGTACAGGACGACAGGTTTTTATGGTTATTTTGTCCTTGGGACAAGTAGGCACAACCCCCTGCAGCACAAACCCTCTTGGCTTCCAGTTTACAGTAACACATTATGGATCAGGGAAGGCAATTGTCTGCTGCTAAGGTAATATTTGTGTCCCTATGTTAATGCTATTCGAACTTGTTTTTATGGTTCTTTAATACAAAGTCTTTGTTACTAGGGTGAGCTCTCAGAGGAAATGTTGTAAGCTGGGACTGCACTACTGACAGTTCCAGTATAAAAATGTGTACACATGTTTGCAAAGTTTAACAATATGAAGCTACGGATAATGCTCTCTGATAAGATGCAAATATCTGCAGAAGCTTGAAAGCAAGATTGATGATTCTTTGCTTTCAAAATAAAATATTCACAAATACAACTAGGAAAAAAACGTTTTGCTAAATTACTGACAATTTTAGGAATCATTTCTTTGAAGCATCAGTTAGTAAAATGTGTTGATACATGCTAGAATTTCAAAACAATATTCATAATGGAAAATCAGTGTAATCAGTTTCAACAAGATTATGGGAAAAATGAAAATAAACAAGCAATGGCAACCACCCCCCCCAAAAAAAAAAGACAATAGGTCTGGCATTGGTGGTCAGCTTATTGGTTTTGTCAATGTGTGTCTTGTTTTGACATGGCTTTTGTAAAACTTTATTGTTGTAGGAGCTGCCGGGCCCTCACCATTATAACAAACATTGGCAAAATGAAAAATATTTTTTGCTCTCAAAAAGGACACATCTGAAAGAGACACGTTAGTGACAGATTCCTTACCTTAGAATATCCCCAGGCGTCAGGCTGGATCCGGAAAGTTTTTGCGTAGCAGTACCCTTGCGCGTCGGTAGGCGGCGTCGTGCGGCTCCGCGTCCGTCGTCGGCGTCGTGATCGCCGGGATGACGTCGCGGGCAGTACTTAGACGCCGCCCCTGCGCGCTGACGTCAGTTCTTCTTTTTCCGCGCCAGCAAGCGCAGATCCGGGAAGAGCAGTGCCCTGGTCATTTTTTGACCATACTTTTGGTGAATTTTTCACTGTTTTTCTACTATCAAGGTGTCGTAGGGATGCCCGGTTTCAAACGTTGCGGCGCCTGTGCTCGGATGATGTCCGTCACCGACCCGCATTGGGAGTGTCTCTTCTGCCTCGGCCGAGGCCACGACACGGAGTCTTGTACCGACTGCCAGGCCCTCAACCCGAAAGCTTTGCGAGAGCGGTCTCGAAAGCTCCTCGAGGCCCGGCATTCGGCCCGCGGAAACCCCGGTCGCGTGAGAGGTCCAGGGGTCGATCGCGGAGTCCACACCGGTCGTCGGCGTCGAAGTCTTCTTCGTCCGGTAAGTCGAAACACAAGAAGTCCAAAAGCATCATCGCTCTAGGACTTCGCCTCGCCGGTCTCGCGACTCGGCTGAGGCCCCTCCCGGCACCGTCCCCGCCCCGCGGCCCCGGACATGCCTGTGGAGTCGCCCCCGCCGTACCCGCCCTTCCCGGGTTCGGGGGCGGATCCGGCCAAAGGGCAGGAATTCCTGTCGGCCATGGCCCGCCTCTTCGGGCCTCCAGGCCCCTCCGGTGCGCCTTCGGGCCCCGCGGGCCCTGATGGGGTTGCTCCGGCGTCGCCGGCGGCTCCGGCCCCGGCGTCGCCCGTGCCTCCAGCCTCGATCCCGGCTCCGGCTTCGGCCCCGGCCTCGATCCCGGCTCCACAACCCCCATCGACGCCGGTCGACCTAACGACACCTCCGCCGGCGCCGATGTCTCCGGTGCCGTTCTCGACGCCGCCCTGGGCTCCGGGCGGCGTCGTCCCCCAGTTCCTTCCGGCTCCGGACCTGGATCCGGACCGACGTCGCTCGACGCCGGTTCCGGCGCCGATGGGACCTTGGATCCCAACTGTCCCTCCTCCTCCTTATTTTGAACCAGAGGAGGACCAGGTGGACTGGTAGGGGTCTGATGACCCTCTGGCACGACAGTGTCAGTACGATGAGGACTGGACAGAGAGTCTAGGGGAGGCCAGTGGTCTGGATACTTCCCCTGACACTGGCATGCTGTCTCCTCCCGTGGCTACGGAGGAGGGAGCCAATTTTGGTACGGTGTTGCGTAGGGCAGCTGGGGCCTTACATCTCCAACTCCCTACTTTGACGGTCAAGCCTAACATCTTGACAGAGGTGCTTCAGCCGGCAGCCTCCTCTGCGGAGACTGTGCTGCCGTTCAACGACGCCCTCACTGACGTTCTTTTGGGCGCCTGGTCCAAGCCCAACACAGGGGCTCCTGTGGATAGGAACGTGTCACGACGCCATCGCCCAGCTCCGGGCGACCCCGTGTTTCTCTCTGTCCACCCCACTCCTGAGAGCTTGGTTGTCCAAGCCTCCGCTTCCCAAACCGCCTTCCCTACCGCTCCTCCGGATAGGGAATCCAAACGCCTGGATCAATTTGGGAAGAAGGGTTTTTCTTCCTCCAGTGCTGGCTTGCGGTCCGTTAACACCGCTTGTCTTTGGGCCGATATACCCACTCCCTGTGGGATTCGGTGGCGGATGTTTTGCCCCAGTGTCCTGAGGAGGTCCAGACACTGCTTTCCCGCGCCATTGCGGAAGGAAGGGATGCGGCTAAATACACAATACGTTGTGGCCTTGACACCGCCGACTCGCTGGGCAGGTCTATTGCAACGACGGTGGCGCTCAGACGCCACGCCTGGCTGAGGACCACTGGTTTTTCAGGGGATGTCCAGAATACTCTCATGGACATGCCCTTTGATGGAGTCGGTCTTTTTGGGTCCAAAGCAGACCATGCGTTGGAGCGCTTTAAGGACTCACGGGCTACTGCCAAGTCCCTGGGCCTTTCTGCTACACGCCCTCCGCTGACTTCTGCTTTTCGCCCCTATCGTGGCCACGGTAGGGGCGCCCCTTCACGTCAGCAGCCCAGCCACCGACCCGCGCAGCAGGCGTCTTCGCGTGGCCGAGGACGTGGATTCCGCCGTGGCGGATCGGGCAACCAGCGTGCGGGTCAGGCCACCACCTCCAACCCGTCCGCGGCCTCCAAGCCCTCCTAGTCCCTCCTTTCAGGTGCACAGCACGCCAGTAGGGGGCAGGGTCCGCCATCACCTTCCCCACTGGCGTACCATCACCTCGGACAGGTGGGTCTTGGACATTGTCCGAAGGGGCTACTCCCTCCCCTTCGAGACCACCCCCCAGCCATGCCACCTCAATTCCACCGCATGTCAGGGGATCACTTGGTTCTTCTACAGAAGGAAGTCACGGCCCTCTTGACCAAGAGGGCCATCGAGCGTGTTCCGACCCCAGAAGTAGGGCGTGGTTGCTACTCCCACTACTTTCTGGTGCCCAAAAGGACAAGGAGGACATGCGTCCTATCTTGGACCTCCGGAACGTCAATCGCTTCCTCCGGAAGGAGAAGTTCAAGATGCTCACCCTAGCTCAGGTCTTGACTGCCCTCGACCCTGGAGACTGGTTGGTAGCGTTGGACTTGCAGGACGCTTATTTCCACATCCTCGTCCTGCCGGCCCACCGGCGTTACCTTCGGTTCACGGTAGGCCCCGAGCATTTTCAGTTCACCGTGCTCCCTTTGGCCTTACCAGTGCCCCTCGGGTGTTCACGAAAGTGATGGCGGTGGTCGCAGCTCATCTGCGCCGGGCAGGGGTTTCAGTCTTCCCCTACCTCGACGACTGGTTGCTGAAGGCGGGCTCGCCCCAGGCAGTCGTCTCCCACCTCCAGACTACGGCCGAACTCCTGCACTCGCTGGGGTTCTCCATCAATGTGCCGAAGTCGCATCTGATTCCTTCTCCACAGCTCCTTTTCATCGGAGCAGTTCTGGACACGACGCAGTTTCGGGCCTATCCTCCCGAACGGCGAGTCCGGGATATTCAGGCTAAGATTCCGATCTTTCAGCCTTTATCCTGGGTTTCGGTAAGGATGACCCTGAGGCTGCTGGGCCTCATGGCCTCCTGCATCCTGCTGGTCAATCATGCCAGATGGCATATGCGGGCTCTGCAGTGGGACCTGAAGTTCCAGTGGGCGCAGCACCAGGGCAACCTGTCCGATCACGTCCAGATCTCGGAGGGGACTGCAAGACAGTTGCAGTGGTGGCTCTCGAACCGGCAATGGGTCATGGGCAGATCCTCTCCCTTCCCCAGCCAGAGCACACAGTTGTGACGGACGCGTCCCTTCTGGGATGGGGCGGTCACATGGGAGAGGCGGAGATCAGAGGCCTCTGGTCTCCGGCGGAGTCCCGGCTCCATATCAACCTTCTGGAGCTCCGGGCGATCCGACTTGCACTCAAGGCATTCCTTCCCTCTGTCAAAGGGAAGGTAGTGCAGGTGTTCACAGACAACACCACCGCCATGTGGTACTGCAACAAACAAGGCGGGGTGGGGTCTTGGACCCTTTGTCAGGAGGCTCTGCGCCTCTGGATATGGCTGGAACATCAGGGCATGTTCCTGATGGTTCAACACCTGGCAGGTTCCCTGAACGCCAGGGCGGACGAACTCAGCCGCAGGTGCATGATGGATCACGAATGGAGTCTTCACTCGGAAGTGGCGCGAGGATTCTTTCTACAATGGGGAGAGCCGTGGTTAGATCTATTCGCCACCGAAGAGAACGCGCAATGTCATCAGTTCTGCGCGTTGGAATTTCCAAGGCGGCACTCGCTCGGCGACGCTTTTCGTCACGAGTGGAGTTGCGGTCTGTTGTACGCCTTTCCGCCTATACCACTTCTACCCAGAGTGTTGAAGAAGATTCGGCACGACCGGGCCCAAGTCATTCTTGTGGCTCCGGACTGGGCTCGAAGAGTTTGGTATCCCGAGCTACTCAATATGAGCGTAGATCCCCCGATCCGTCTGCCTCTTCGGGAGGATCTTCTGTCGCAGCAGCAGGGGACGGTCCTCCACCCGAACCTGTCCAGTCTACACCTGCTTGCGTGGAGATTGAGCGGCGGCAGTTGATTCCTTTCGACTTGCCTCCCGAAGTTTGTGATGTGATTCTGGCAGCCAGGCGTCCCTCCACTAAGGTGGTATACGCCTGCAGGTGGAACAAATTTGTGGCATGGTGCACAGCAAAGGCTGTGAATCCCCTCTCTGCCCCTCTTTCTGAGGTCCTTCTGTTCCTTCTTTCTCTGGCCCAACAGGGTTCTGCCCTGGGTACCATCAAGGGTTATCTTTGTGCTATCTCGGCCTTCCTCAGGCTTCCTGATCAGCCCTCCCTTTTCAAGTCCCCTGTTGTTAACAGGTTCTTAAAAGGCATTACTCACCTCTTCCCTCCTGTTCCGTTTGTGATGCCTCAGTGGGACTTGAACTTGGTTCTTACCTTTTAATGTGCGCTCCCTTTGAGCCTCTACATAACTGTCCTCTTCGTCTTCTGACTCTGAAGACAGCCTTTCTGGTGGCCATCACCTCCGCTCGGCGGGTGAGTGAGCTCCAGGCTCTATCTTGCAAACCTCCCTTTCTGTCTGTTCATCCGGACAAGGTTGTTCTTCGGACGCGTCCGTCCTTCTTGCCAAAGGTGGTTACTGCTTTCCATATTGGGCAGACCATCACTTTGCCCACCTTCTTTCCGCCTCCGCATCCTTCCAGAGAGGAAGAGAGGCTCCACCGTCTGGACCCAAAACGTGCGCTCTCCTTCTATATTGACCGCACAAAACACTTCCGGGTGGATGACCAGCTCTTTGTTGGCTACGTGGGCGCCAAAAAGGTCGGGCGGTGCACAAGAGGACCATCTCCCGCTGGGTTACCTTGTGCATCAAGACCTGCTATTCTTTGGCTAAGAAGGAGCCTCCTGTTGGGCTGCGGGCCCATTCCACCAGGGCAACAGCTGCTACCACGGCCTTGGGCCGCGGTGTTCCGCTGCCGGTTATTTGTCAGGCAGCTACGTGGGCCTCGCTGCACACGTTTACAAAGCATTACTGCCTTGACAGTCAGGTCCGGAGGGACGGCTTCTTTGGCCGTTCTGTCCTCCAGGACTTCCTTGTCTGATCTTTGTTCGCAGACCCACCACCGGGGTTGGTATTGCTGGGGTATCTATTCTAAGGTAAGGAATCTGTCACTAACGTGTCTCTTTCAGATGCACAAGTTACTAACTTGTGTAACGATATATCTGTAAGAGACAGTAGTTAGTGTCAGATTCCCTACCGCCCACTCCATCCTCCCCGTTCTGCGAACTGATTTCTAGGGTTAAGGAGATCCCTTTCAGGGCCCTAGTATTTTTCAGACACCTATGTCAGCTTCTTGCATGGCTCTGCGTTCCTGGCGCGGAAAGTTGTGTACAGAACTGACGTCAGCGCGCAGGGGTGGCGTCTAAGTACTGCCCGCGACGTCATCCCGGCGATCATGACGCCGACGACGGACACGGAGCCGCACGACGCCGCCTACCGACGCGCAAGGGTACTGCTACGCAAAAACTTTCCGGATCCAGCCTGACGCCTGGGGATATTCTAAGGTAAGGAATCTGTCACTAACTACTGTCTCTTACAGATATATCGTTACACAAGTTAGTAACTTGTGCATTGCGACCACAGTTCCTGGCAGTAAACAAAACTTTGTGTGCTGAAATGCTTCTTGTGAAACAGCAGCATTCTGTCGCATCGAAGCCAGCCGATAGAGGAACAGATGCTTTCAATAAAAACAAAAGATCATGGTTAGCACCAGACCTAACTAGATGCCCAATCCTTAAAGAAAATCACAAAGGTGCATCCATAGTTTGTCCTTGAATTAGTGCAGATTTACTGCTTTCATGAATTCACACAAATTTACGGAAGTAGGCCTGGAAATCATACTCCTAGATAAAGTTTGTAAATTCCATTTTAGCACGAGCAAATATGCCTGTGTAGATTTGCTCATGCAAAAATCTGTTGAGAGTTTACAAGTTCACTTTCCCTTCTACCACTTGTTTTCCAACCCTGGAAGAAGTTTTACTTCTGCCCTAGTCAAGGGGTAAATTTCCAACCTTTCTCAGTATGGGAGAAGATTAGAGAAGAGCTGGTGAAAACCCCTAAAACATGCAAGTTAGTATGTTTGCACAGACTCAAAAGGGCATTCCAACCGTGAAACTATTGCTTATCGCTACCTCCAATCCCAGTATGCAGATCTGCAGAAAGGTGGCAAAATAATGGAATTGCTAGTATTCAGACCTTACTATAGTATGAGCTCTGACGTAATCAGAGAGGCTATTATCAGTGCTCTTATATAATGAGATTACTGCTATAATGTTGCTGCACTACATGGCACCAAAGGGACAAGTGGATTTTGTTACAGGACAAGTAGATTTCAGAAGCAACCTGTCCCATGGATAAGTAGATATTTTATTAAATTCCACACCCATAAGTTATATAGGATTGTATCTTTCATAGACTTGCATTCCTCATTTTTGGGAAAGAAATCTTAAGTAGAATGTTAGAACAGCAGGGCCGCAAAGTGCCAGGCGATTTGTGGTCCTCTGGATAATCAGTGGCTACCGGGCAGTAACTTTATGTGGGTACTAAAGTTTACTATTTGTGTCTCAGGGCCACCAGTACTCTCTGCTCCAATTGCATAATCAAGTTATTGCCCTTAGCACTTACTGTAGTAGGCTAGAAACTCCTATTTAGCATAACACAGTAAATAACACGAAATAAACTTGATGTCCACTCAGTGCTATACCGGCAAACAAAATTAGGACCTTTATTAAGAGGCAGCTAAGCAACACAGTCATAAATATAATGCACGAAGAAAATTGGAAGGGGATAGCAGCTTTAGTGCTGATGTACGGCACAAGATGTTCTCTTCCAGGGGATCCTCATCAAAGTCATAAGCACTGAATATTCCCGCCCACGTGCGGGGACCCCGGAAATATAAAAATTATATATGGAAATCACATATATACAGCTCTACATATATGCATATACATATATCATTTTTTCTCATACCAATGCAGCTCTCAATAGGAGGCTAAACAATGTAATTACACACATAAAAAACTACCTTTGCCAATATATAAAAACACCAGAGGACAATTAGTACTTGAACTCTGTTTTTTAATGAGCAAAATACTCATAAAGAGTAAAAACTGCAAAATAAGTAGACATTGTTAGCCTACAGGCTGCATTGTAAACCAATAGCATAGAAAATGAAAACATTTTTAACAAAAACTGGCACCGTGCCTTTAAGGCAGCCATGACCCCTTAAGTTAACTTAAAATAGTCTGACAAATAAACGCTTTAAAGGTAATATTTTCAAAATCAGAAAAACAAACTCATGCAAACGAGACCTCACTGTTCCCCAAATTATTCATGCTTTACAGACCAAGAACATCCTGCAGGGAGACATCAGCTTCTGAATTCATGCCCCTTGTGTCTCAAATAGACATACTCCCTCTTTCCAACAGTTGAGAACACATTCTGTACTCACAGCCCTTACAGAGGAAGAGGAATAGGCACATGATCTCATTTATGGTGACTGGATGTGGAAATCTTCTCAGCAGAGGAGGAGACGAGTTAGTAAAAACCCTTTATCCTGAGCTAGACTCACTGCCACAAATTCCAGTTCCCTTGTAGTCTTGTTATGAGGGGGCACCAGACCTTTTTACGCAGTGGTCACTTAGGGAGACCTATCGGGTGAGCCTATCTCTTCTGAACAGAGCACAGTAAAAAATAGGGTCTCATCCTGTGGACTTGCAAAGTGTCAAATTCACTGCAGGAAAAACATAAGGCAGGCTAGAAAAAGCAAAAGGAGCAGGGTGGCATTGATATTCCAACCCAAAATGTTAATTTAAAGAAATAATTGGCTGAAGGAATTAAAAATTATTTTTTCAGTGATGTAACAGAAATTGCTTTTTTTAAATGGGAGAAAAAAGTGTTTTAAAGTTTTCTGACATCATAATAGTGATTGTGTGCTTTTCAACAACATTCACAATACCAACATAACTGAGGAAGATATCCACTTTGGAAAATTGTTGTTACTTGTCACCCTTTTTTTGGGTCTTTTGAATGTGGACTTGGTTGTTTTTCTCTTTCCTGTTAGCACTCTAGCTCGGTTGCTTTTCCCTCCGATGGACGATAACCTATTGAAGTTCCTGTATGATGACAATCAACGTGTCGAGCCAGAGTGGTACATTCCCATCATTCCGATGGTTTTGATCAATGGTGCGGAGGGCATTGGTACAGGATGGGCCTGTAAAATTCCAAACTACGACACCAGAGAGATTGTAAATAATGTTCGGCGAATGCTGGATGGCCTGGACCCTCATCCTATGGTAACAGAGCTTTGTTGTGCAGTCTACATGCACCTGTCTCATGTATTTACCTGTCCATTCACCTGGCTGAAAATGCACGTTTTCTTGTTGGAGAGTTGTGATTGGATGGACTTGTGGTTTGCCTAAGTACATGATAGTACAGTTTTATAAATCAAATATAAATCAAATCCTATTTGGTAGCGTAAATCATTCCTGACTTCACACGGTGTGCCCTATTCCGCAATAGGTATGCAGTCTTTACGCCATAATCTCCCTGCCGACAGATATTTAGTCACCTGTAGTGCCACTTGTTAAAAACACAACGTGGAAGACACAGGTTGGTCAAATGCGTTGTGGTGCAAGAGCGGTCAGTGGTTTGGGGGCACCAAACTGTATAGAAAGACAAGCATTGGCATAGCCAATAGGTCTCGCATTTGGGACCTTATAAGTGTTTAGCCATGCAACACTTGATGTTGTTGCACCAAGGATATTGTGCTGGATAACTAAACACTTATAAGGTCCCAAATGCCAGACCTATTGGCTATGCCAATGCTTGTTATTTTATGGTGTGAATATAAACATATTAAGTGAGATAATGAACTATATATACACACACGCATATACATATATTGACATATATATGCTCCTCATAATAATTATATTACTATTTTTATTTGAGTAATTGTTTTATAGTTTCAATTTAATTGGAGTTTTGTACGTTCCCATTGCTCAATTGAAGGTGTTGTCTGTTACAATGTTTTTGTTTTTACAATTATTTAAACGATTGACATACTTCACTTTAACTTAAACGAGAGTTTCAGATGTGATTTGCATTGCTAGGGCCAATTTCGCCTGCCTGCATTTGCGTGATGGGTAGTGCTTATGGTCTGTTCATGTAGGAGTTGTATTTGGTGACTATAACTGCCTTACGTTCTATATTACATATGTTAATCAGACAAACAATATGCAAATCGACTAAAATCGAATCGAGGCAGCGGGCATTCATATTCCTTCGGAGCAGAAAGAAAGATGTCAAACTAATTTATTAGCAATTAAACACATGCATTATGTTCAATATATTCTTTATTTTGGCGAGCAAAGCCAACACGTATTGCCTTTCACAAATCTCAACAAAGCAATTGATACATCGCTACAAATTGCAGATAGTTTTGTGGTTGATTTCTTTTTTACGCTTCCTGCACTCCCGTGAATTTTTCAGGGCATTCAATTATTGAACTTTGATCTAGTCATTAAAATAGATATCTTCTAAAGATCTGTGACAGGTGCCATACACAGCAGTATCTACGGCATGCATATGTACACAAAACAAGCCACAAACAGTTGTAAGTGGAAGGGGGAGAGTTCACCAGTGCATCTTGCAGGTTGGGAAGCAATTCAACACTAGTGAGTGATTCATTGAAAACACTGTCATAAAATGATTTACACTGACAGCTGCATCCGTGTGAAGCAGGAAGTGAGGGAACGAGAAACGGGCTCGAAATGCATATACTAGGAAGAGTAAATAAACTAAAGTATGACATCTGAAACCCCAACCTAAATTAAAATACTAACTCCACATTAGTGGCAGCATCTGACACTGCAGTCCTTCGGTTACTGGCTAGAACATAAACAAGCATTGGCCGCGCGGCCGTGAAAGTGACGCGGCCACGCGACCGTCAAAGTGAAAGTGATCGAACACGCAAATAGAGTTTGAAATAATGAGCACAACTCTAAGCACAAGCAGGAAGGAGGCGGGTATATGTGCGGGGAGCTGTGGGGAGCACAGCAGAAGGCCCGAATGGAGGAAAGAGGAGCAGATAGTTAAGAATGCACAGAAACAGGCACACCAACTGGTGAAAGTGGAGACGCAGAAGGGCGAAAAAGCAGACAAAAGGCAAGAGTGAACGCGCAGCCGTGAAAGTGACGCCTGGTGAAAGTGGAGACGCAGAAGGGCAGCAAGACAGAGAAGTGCTGTGTGAGAGCAGAAAGGAAGCGTCTGGAGCAAAACATTTAAAATTAATGAAAAGAAATCCTAAATCAAAGTGCGAGCAGCAGAGAAGCGACGGCGGGCAGCAACATGGAAAAGTGGTAGGTGGAATAAAGGCATACGTTACCGGCAAGATGTGGTGACAAAGGTTTGTGAAATACAATACTTGGGTATCAAACATACAAGTAAAACATTTTAAATAAATAAAATGCTGAAAGGAGCCTACTCTTTAAACAAACGGAGATGGTAGGGAGGGGTGTGGGGTGGGACAGCAAGGCAAAGAAGTGCTGGGTGGGAGCAGAAAGGAAGCGACTCGAGCAAAACATGTAAAATAAATTAAAGAAATCCTAAATCACAGCGCAAGCAGCAGAGAAGCGACGGCGGGCAGCAACACGGAGAAGTGGTAGGTGGAAGCTGAAAGAAGAAATGCGGGTATGTTTCTTTAGTAGAGACTGGAAACACGAGCGCCACGAGCAAAACAGTTAAAGTAAAGAAAACAAGACCCGCGGCCGCGAGACGCGCTCTGTGGTGGGGGAGGGGGAGGGGCGTTGAAGCGCGAGCAAGACAGAGAGGCGGAGCGAGGCGCGCTGGGAGAGCGAGACGAAAGCCAGATGGTGCCTCTGCTCGTAACTGTGCGCGTAACCGCACGCTCTATGCCACACAAAAAGCTGTGGTCGGCTTTTTAAAGCCCACTCACTAAATGTCTCGCCAGAGCAGCGCATGCGCTGGCTCAGGCGAGACCTAAAAAAGCAGGGGCATGGCGGTACACTCTCTCCCCCAGTAAAGAACGAAGCAGTATGGGGGCCAAAAAAAGGAATAAAAAACAATGCAGACTGTAGAAACCAGGGGAAATAAACTGTATTCTGCTTTTCCACGGTAAAACAGATGGGCTGCATACAAAAGTGTGTGGAGACATGAGGGTAGGATAAAAAAAAGGTAAAATCACTGAGGGGCAAACAACCACACAAAGAGCCTGTCCGCATTTGTCCTGTGGTGAAATACCCATAGAGCTCTGCCATTCAGAGTCTGGGGCTGGAAATTGTTGCTTTTTGGGCATAGACCAGTGGGCAGGTTTTAGTTTCCCCCCTATGATGTCAGACGCATGTTCGCAATGCTCCAGTGCCTGTTTGCCATCTTCCCATTCTTTTTTCTGCCATTGGGTTCGGAAGCGAGAGTCCACAGCTTAGAGTTGAAGAAAGCAAAGAATCTGAGGAAGACACTAATATTGTTAACAATGGAGAGAGATATCGAAGAGAGAGAGAGGGAAATAGCCGAAGAAAACTGCAGAAAATATAGGTTTTTCTGTTGGGCTTCCACCGTATGGTTAGAGAATGTACATTTAAGGGATGGTGAATGTTTCTGAGTGTCCCTTTGGTCTCCGAAGGCAAAGAAAATACCCCTTAAGGACAAACACTAGAAGCCCCAAAGAAACCACATACCCATGAGACCACAAGATTGCAGTGTGGTCGAGCTGATGGTTTCAGACTCTACAACCCCGAAACCACCCTTGACGCCAAAGCACTGGGCAGTCGAAGGCAAAACAAAAACCTCAAGAGCCTCACCGATTGAAATAAAAAGAAACTGCTGAGAGTGACAATCACCCCTTGACTTGACTCCAAAATGCAATGCAATGGGGCAAGGGAAAGGAGCCGAAAAGGCCATTCGACTCTGAAAAAGAAGATGTACTTGATGAATGCCAATGAGCAGTGTGTTCGTGACTTCCAAAGAAATGTAAACCCTAAGCCAAAATGGTGACATTGCAGCAAAATAAGAAAATCTTCGACAAATCCCTCAAGGGATTTCAAATTCCCTCAAAGCCAACTGGGGAAACAACTGAGACAGAGGGTCAGTCAGAGGCATCTCGAACGCCAGAACCATGAGGGATTTGAACAATATGAAGACCACATATCTAAGACCGTATGTGAGCAGGAAATTTAGCAGAATCTTGATACTGACTCACATGAGGAAGGTTTTGACTCCTACCCATCTAGGCTTTCACTACCCAACTACCTTTCACTCTGTAATGCTGTCAGTAAGGGGTAAGATGATACATATAGGGTTCAATTACAAGAGGAGCAGACATTGGTATGCTTCCTATTAGAGACTCTACTCCCTGCACAAAAGACAACCTAATTCTTGCTAATTTTGCCTAGCATTATTACCATGGGAAGAAGGTATTCAATGAACCCACACACCCCAAATCGGTCACACCTGGGGTGGAGACAAAAAAGACCTTTAAGAGCTATATTACCATTTGAGGATGCTTCACAAGAACCCTTACAGCCTCTGCAACTGTCACCAACTAGGATGCTATTCACAATGGCATCCATGTTTCTGGAGACTTCCATCTTCCCCAGTGAGACCTCCATCCCCTACAAGGGTGTAGGAAGCTGGTTGTGTATATGGTATTACAGGTGGTTATACCGTGCACAGAGTCCAGGGGTTCACCAAAAGTGTACAGGGCTCAATGTAAAACCCAAAGTGCTCTATTAGTGGTAGTGTGGGTGAGCAGCCTTAGGCCTAACACAGAGGAGTGTAAGACATTTATTGCATAGCATTGACCAATAATGGACACATGACTCAAGAAGGAGATCAGACCAATTTTAGAAAATCATACTTTGTACTTTAAGACCAAGATCTTCACAATAAGGTAAGTACGTTTTGAAATAAAAATCATTTTCACTTTGAAAAATCGACACTTAGAAACTTTTCAATACAGTTCAGTGTTAGCCTATGGGGAAAACAATGTTGCGGTTACACAGGTAAGTAATGCACTTAAAATTCCAGTCTTCAGGACAAAAAGTCTGCAAGGGTCAGGTGAGTACCAAAATGGCACCAACAGCGGCACCGAGACAGCCGGGTGCAGAGGTCGAATTCGGAGGTTGGCCCAAAGCTTATCAACGGAGACATGCGGTGCCTGGAGCCACACTGCTTGCAGGTAAGTAGATCGTTTGCAGAGGCCAAGCTTTGCGGGTTAGCACAGCGGGGGGTGGGGGTTGCACAAAGCAGCACCAAACATACACTACCAGCGGCACAGGGGCGGCCGGGTGCAGGGTGCAAGATCAGCGTTGGGCGCCTAATGCTTTTCAATGGAGTTACTACTTTTGGCAAACAGGCTGCAGGCATTGAACGGGAGGTTGCAGGAGGGAGACCAATGACAGTAGTGGTAAGTAGAAGTGTAGGGGGACATACGCGCACCGTCGGTTCAGCTCACCAAGGCCCAGGGGCTTCGGGTACAGGGGTGCCTTTCGATGTCTGAGTCTTTTGTCTGGAGCCGGTCAGGGGGAGCCTCTGGATTCACACTGCAGACACCGCCGTGGAGATCGGGAGAGGCCAGCCAACACTGGGCACGAGGTCAGGATCGCTTGGGAGACTTCACTGCACAGGTGAGCCACTCACTTGGGCCGCGGGCGTCTGGTGCAGAGTGGGCAGGAGACGCGGATTCGCCTCCATCCGGGTCCTTGGAGTTTATTTCTTCTTGGACAGGTCCGCTGTCCACGGAAGATTGGAGTCTTTTTCAAAGGCAGCAGTCCTCCCAGGGTTTTCAGCTGTCGCAGGTTCGCAGAAGCTGGATACAGGCCGGTAAGGGCTGGAGGCAAGGCAGTCGTCTTCGGTCTTCTTTGATGTGTCGTCTTCTTGCTTCTTAGGTTTTTGCATATCTAGTTTCTAGGTCTGGGGGGCAACCTGAATGCTAGATTTTGGGGTGTTTTAGGGGAGTAGCAGGTAGGGCCATTGGGCACCTCACCAGTGGTGAGTACACCCTCTATTATGCACCCTCCTGTGGGAATGGACATAGAACTTAGATTGCGGTGACTGAAAGATGTGCTTTGTCTCGCCTACCTTACGGGTAGGGTTGGCAGAGGTGGGCACACCTATTCTCCTGAGTTTTCTCACTCAAAGTGGGGGGTGTAAACCAGGGGATGCCTTCTGCTGCTAGCAGCGGAGGCTGGGGGTCGCATAACAAAGGCGGCAGGCCTTTGAAGCTTCCCTCTTCAAGCACTAGCCCATCCTGGGGAAGGAGGTATGACACCTCTGCCCAGGATGTGCATTGCTTCTGGTCTCAGAGAGCAGGGGCTCTCTACCCAGGGGTCCAGAAACATGTCTGGTGGTGGCCGACTGCCTACAACCGGTCAGAGACCACACCAGGTTTGGTAGGTTTTCAGGGGGCACCTCTGAGGTGCCTTCTGGGTACATGGTACAATAAATCCCACACTGGCATCAGTGTGGATTTATTGAAAGGAGTAGTCTGGTACCAAACACTCTTGAGTTCAGTGAAGCCATCATGGTGCTGTGGCACTCGAGTTGCTGAGTTTCCAGCCCATGTATTCTCTATGGCTTCCCTGGCACTTAAATTATTAAGGAATGGACCCCAGTGTTCTAGGGGCATATCTGCTCATGCATATAGACCCTCACCTGTGGTATAGTGCACCTGCCTTAGGACTCTGAAGCCTGCTAGAGGGGTGACTTACCTATGCCTTCAGGCAGTGCTGGCTGGCATGGCACCCAGGCAGGGTGCCATGTTGACTTTGTCGTTTTCTCCCTCTCAGCGACATGCAAGCTGCAAGGGCAGTGGCATGGTCCCAGGTGACCCTCTTCAGCTCCCAGGCCCTAGGTACCAAGGTTACCATTTACTAGGGACTTACAGTGGGGTAGAAGTACCAATTTGGGGTTTGTTTTTAGGGAAGAAGCAGTGGCACAGGGGACCTGGTTGGCAGTGACCCTGTGCACTACATTTGAAACCACATCAAAACCAGGTGAAAAGTGGGGACTAACAATGCAAAATGAGGCACTTTCCCACAAAGGGGCCTAACACAAACCCCTGAGAGAGGCTAGAGGTATGGGACTCCTGAAAGATCTAGTAGTCCTTACTCTAATACAATGGATGCAAGTTTATTACATACCCCCACGTATGTGTACATATATGGCATTTTTATAGCCCAAACCTAGCCAGAAGGCGAAGGAGCGTCATCTGTGGCTTCTCCCCATTGTGACTCACTATACTTCAACTTCTCATTATGTTTTAAGCACAGGGGTAACAAATCTGAACTTACAGTTGGAAACTTTGCCATCTGTTGTCTGTTATTTTAGAGACTTTGTAACCAAGTGAAGCTTCAAAACCATTGCTCCTTTTGGTTCCAGGTTTATTAGACATAGCGGAGAAATAATTCATAACCCCAGCTATGGTGAAGGCAGCAACACCTAGCCTTCTTAAAATATACAGAGCTCCTCAAAAGGATCCTGTATTTTTGAGAATAATCCCAAAACAGATTCTATAATTGTGACTTAAGTCAGGTGAAGAAATGCTTCTGCACCTTAAACCACTGGGTCCCCAAATAGAGAAAGCAAACGACTGGAAATGTCAGGCTGGAATGTTTGTAGAACTGCTGCAGCCTGTTTTAGGAATGCGACTGCCACAGCTGTACTGTGGAGATATCAGAGATATCATGGACTTTGACATCTTGTATTGACAATGTAACAAAACACCTTCAATGAGATTTTTGGAGAAGATCAATGCAAATTCTCTAGTGGCCATTCAAGTAAAAACCGCAGCTGTAAATTTAGCAGAACTGGCTGGCCCTAGCACCTGCCCTGGTCTGAGAAAGTGCCCTTTTTCTGCATGGTTGCCCCCACGTTTTGCTGAACTGCTGATGCGCTTTTACTGAGTGTCCCCTGGGCTCCTGCCAATCAGGTACGCAGGGCCTATGTTCTTTCCCTAAAACTCCATTGAAGACCAAACCCAATTGGCACTCTCTGGCCACAGATCAGTCCCTGGTAAATGGTACTGCAGGTACCCAGGGCACTGTGACCAGAGAAGGCTTCTAACGGCTGCAGCACTTATTGTGCCACCCTTAAAGGCCCTGTACCACTACACTCACACACTGCCCTTGCAGGCTGCATGTTTTGGTGCAGAACAAAGTGAAGAGTCGACATGGCACACATCCCTGTGTGCCATGCCTACAACCCACTGCCCTGGCATAGATCAGTCACCCCTCTAGCTGGGTGCACTATACCAGTGGTGAGGGTACAGGTGCATGAGCACTGAACCCCTACAGTGTCTAAGTCCATTCCTAGACATTGTAAGTGCAGTGCTGCCATGAAGAGTATATGGTGCTGGGAGTTTCATTACGAACTCCACAGCACCATAATGGCTGCACTGAAAACTGAGAAGTTTTGTATCAAACTTCTCAGCACGTTAAACACACACTGATGCCAGTGTGGGATTTAATGAAAAATGCACACAGAAGTCATCTTAGAGATGCCCCCTGAAAAACGACCTACCACTAGTATCCAGGCTGAGTGGCTGCTTTCAGCTGCCACCACCAGACATGTTTCTGGACCCCTGGGTCGAGAGCCTGCTGCTCTCGGGGGTCTGAAACAATGCACATCCTGGGACGAGGTGCGAAGCCTCCTCCCCGAGGATGGGCAGGGTCCACGAAGGAGAAGCTTCAAAGGCTTGCCGCCTTTGTGAGCTTCCCCAGGCCTTTTGCTGCTTCTAGCAACTGGCCACCACCGGTTCTGACCCCCACTTAGGGCGGGAGAACCGGTGGCAAAACCAAGTGAGGAAGGGAGGTGTGCCCACCTCTGCCAACCCCACCCCTCCGGTGGGGGAAGTGAGGTGAAGCACAACTCTGTCCCCATCATTTTGCAGATGGGGGGACCCAGCCAACGAGGGTGAGGATTATGACCCCCCTCCCACTGGAGGGTGGCATAATAGGGGGTGTACTCACCCCAGGGAAGGGACCCATTGGTCCCAATCTTTTACCTACCTGTAACGCCCCTAGATCTAGTATTTAGGGGCACCCCTGAACCTTGCTTCCTCAGACAAGAAACTACAAGAAGAAAAGAAGGACCGAACAGCCGTGCCGAAGCTAAGAAGAGGACGACGCCCACTGGCCTGTCCCCACCTCGAACCTGTAGAAGCGAAACTCGGGTGTGTCCTGCAGCCAGCAGCCTCAAGAACCCCGAGGACTTGCGCTGCCTTCAAAAGAAAAGACTCTGCCTCCTGTGAACACCGGATTTGTTCACCAACAGACTCCAGCTCTGGCAAGATCCGCGAGTCTGCACCCAACGCCCACGGCCCGAGTTCGAGTGGCCCAACACCACGAGGAGGTCTCCCCGGCGATCCTGACCCGAGATCCGGCGATCCCTGACCTGCCTCAAGCCGACGCCTGCAGCCTCAAACCGGAAAGTCCCCCACCCCTCCCCCCCCCCTCTTACCGCGACCAGGAGCTGGTAAGAAGATCCGACCCCAAAAGACAACGCTGCACCCGACGCCCCACGGCCTTGGGTGGCTCAACCGACGGTGTCTAACCAACCCCCAGCATCCCAACTTACCTCTCCAAGTGGTGGTCGCACCCAGAAGATCTTCGTCCCCGAGCCTGCAGTGTGTTTGCAAACCGGAGACTCCCCTTTGAAAGCTACAGGGCGCCCAACGCCAAAACAGCACTCTTCACCCGGCCGCCCCAGTGCTGCTGAGAGGGCACTTTTTGTGCTGGCTTGAACCCCCATTTGCCCTAAGCTTAACCTTGTGGCCTGCTCGTAAGCAGCCACCAACCGGAGGCCCCCTATCCCCCATTGGATAACATTGGGCCTCAGCACTCTGCACCCGGCCTCCCTAGTGCCGCTGAGGGTGTAACAAGAGTGCATCCTTGACCCTGGGGGACCCCTGAGTCTACCCCGTGAGTACCAACTCCCACAACCGAATCCTAACCTTTGAACCGATAACCCTATGTTCGAGGCATGTGAGCTGTAGATTACATGCTATGCATAGATCGCCATCTATTGTTGGGTCCGGATGTTTGCACTTTGTTTTTGTTCGAAGAAGTCTTTCCAGTCACGAGGTAGGTGACTCCTCCTTTCGGTGATAGTGCGCATGGGCATCAACTCCATCCTTAGATTGTTTTTTTCCGCCATGGGGTTCGGATGTGTATTGCTGCGCTTCGGTTCGATACCGTTTTCGGACCCCTTCAACGCGCAATCCACTACCCTCGACGTTATTGATCGCGGTTCCCCATTCGACACACATCGTTTCACCTTGGAAAACCTTCGATCGGGAAACTTGTGGCAGGCCGTCGGGCCTACCCCCGCTAGCAGTCGATGGAACGGACTCCCTTTAAGTTCTGTCCCGGGTGTCGTGCTAAGTTTCCACGCACCGACTTGCACGAAGTGTGCAACCTCTGCTTGTCCCCGGAACACGAGAACGACTGCGACGCGTGTCGATCGTTTAGATCGAAAAAGACACTTTGTGACCGTCTGGCTCGACGCCACGAGATGCAACACCAGAGCGACTCCGTACCGGACATCTTCGGCGAAGATTCCGACACTGAACATCAAGCTCAAGGAGCCGAAGAAGAAGAACAGATCTCCGTGTCCGAAGCCGACTCCGACATGGAAGAAGAGGAGCAGGTTACTCCGGGTCAGCGTACCGTGAGTAAAGATACCCCTTTGCCCCCTCAACATAAAACAAAGGCTCCAGTCCCTCCTCTGCCGTCGGGCCAAGGTCGGCACCGACAAAAAGTTTCCGACGCCCCGCCCTCGGGCCCGGCTCCGAAACAGAAAGAGAAGCCTTCCGGCTCGGGCTCGAGCCGGCCTCACTCTGGCGCCGAACCAACACCTTCGGCGCCAAAACACAAGACCAAGCATTTGTTGGTCACAATACCACCGTTGCCGAAGATTCCACCTTCGAAACGGAAAGGCTCGGAGCCGAAACCGGCACATAAAGAGAAAGACACTAACTCTAAAGAGCCTCAGCCCAATGCCCCGCCTTCGGATCCGAAGCAGAAAAAACTTGTGATCAACCATGAAACGACATATTCATGCCACTCTTCCAAAAAAACGGAAGATTGACCTATCAGAGGACTACCACATTCCTCTCAAAAGGAAGAGTGTGGGTACTAACCCTTCTCCCCCTTATGTTCCATCTCCTCCTCCCACTGATCCCAACTTGCTCATCTCACCATCAAATTCACCACCACTTTCACCTGACCCACAGGATCAAGGGGATGGGGATGTGGATCAGGATAGGCTACAGTACACTGACCCTTGGGAGGATTATAATACAGACCCAAACACATACAATGACCCTGATTTGTATCCCTCCAGACCCTCCCCACCTGACGACAACATTGGGTACATTGAGCTCCTTAACAGGGCTGCTCAATATCATGGAGTGGAGCTCCATAAGGAGCCTTTAGAAGAGGATTTCCTCTTTGAAACACTTACTTCTTCCCAAAGAGCTACTCATACCTTACCAATGCTCAAAGGCATGTTAAAACACACAGATGAGGTATTTAAAGACCCTGTAAGGGCAAGGCTAATTACACCTAGGCTGGACAGAAATTATAAACCCGCTCCTACCGATCCTGTTTACATTAGAGGCCAGCTGCCCTTAGACTCTCTTGTAGTCTCCAACGCTCGCAAGAGAGCTAACTCACAAACCACGGGTGAGGCTCCTCCTCCTGATAAGGAGTCTAAGCTTATTGATGCCTCGGGCAAAAGTGGCTTCACAGGCAGCAAATTATTGGCGCATTGCCAACGCTCAAACTCTGTTGGCTCGTTCTGATAGGGCTCATTACGATGAGTTAGAGAAACTCATACAACATTTACCTGATGAATACAAATCTAAGGCTAATGACCTTATTCAGGAAGGTAAACTTATCACCTATACATCCATTAGGTGTGCCCTAGACGCAGCAGACACAGCAGCTCGTGCAGTCAACACCAGTGTACTCTTACGCAGGCATGCTTGGCTGAGAATATCTGAAAGAGACACGTTAGTGACAGATTCCTTACCTTAGAATATCCCCAGGCGTCAGGCTGGATCCGGAAAGTTTTTGCGTAGCAGTACCCTTGCGCGTCGGTAGGCGGCGTCGTGCGGCTCCGCGTCCGTCGTCGGCGTCGTGATCGCCGGGATGACGTCGCGGGCAGTACTTAGACGCCGCCCCTGCGCGCTGACGTCAGTTCTTCTTTTTCCGCGCCAGTAAGCGCAGATCCGGGAAGAGCAGTGCCCTAGTCATTTTTTGACTACCTTTTTGGTGATTTTTTCACTGTTTTTCTCTACGAGACTCCGAAGGTGTCGGTAGGGATGCCCGGCTTCAAGCCCTGCGACGTTTGTGGTCGTATGATGTCGATCACAGACCCGCATTTAGAGTGTCTCTACTGTCTCAGCCGTGACCACGACACGAAGTCGTGCCCCGACTGCCGGGCCTTGAACCCGAAGGCTTTGCGAGAGCGGTCTCGAAAGCTCCTCGAGGTCCGGCAGTCGGCTCCGCGCCACACCAGGCCCCGGTCACGTGAGAGGTCGAGGGGCCGGTCGCGGAGTCCTCATCGGTCGTCGGGGTCCAAGTCTTCGCACTCCTCCGGTAAGTCGAAGCACAAAAAGTCTAAAAAGCGTCATCGCTTCACGACTTCGCCTCGCCGGTCTCGCGACTCGGCTAAGGCTCCTGTCGGCACCGTCCCCGCGGCTCCGGGAGTGCCTGTGGAGCCGCCCCCGCATTACCCGTCCTTCCCAGGTTCGGGGGCGACTCCGGCCGAGATACAGGAATTCCTGTCGGCCATGGCCCGCCTCTTCGGGCCTCAAGGTCCTTCCGGTGCGCCTTCGGGTCCCGCGGGCCCTGATGGGGTTTCCCCGGCGCCGCCGACGACTCCGGTCCCGGCGCCGCCTGTAACACCTGCCGCAACCCCCATCGACGCCGGTTGACCTAACTACACCTCCGCCAGCGCCGATGTCTCCGGTGCCGTTCCCGACGCCGCCCGGGGCTCCGGGCGGTGTCGTTCCCCGGTTCTCTCCGGATCCGGACACGGCGTCGGACCAGCGTCGCTCGACGCCGGCTCCGACGCCGTTGAGACCTTGGGTCCCGCGTGTCCCTCCTTCTCCAATTTTTGAACCTGAGGAGGACGAAGAGGACTGGGAGGGGTCGGAGGACCCTCTCACACAGCAGTGTGAGTACGAACAGGACTGGGCTGAGGAACTTGGGGATGCCAGTGGGCTGGACACCTCCCCTGACCCTGGCATGCTGTCTCCTCCTTCCGTGGCAACGGAGGAGGGAGCAAATTTTGCAACGGTGTTGCGTAGAGCAGCTGGGGCCTTACACCTCAATTGCCTACAGTGGCCGTCAGGACTAACCTCCTGACGGAAGTGCTTCAGCCGGCGGCTACCTCCTCGGAGCCACTGCTGCCGTTTAACGACGCACTTTCTGACGTTCTTTTGGGCACCTGGTCCAAGCCCGCCACAGGGGCTCCTGTGGATAGGAACGTGGCCCGACGCCATCGCCCCGCTCCGGGCGACCCCCTGTTACTCTCCCAACACCCCACTCCTGAGAGCTTGGTTGTCCAAGCCTCTGCTTCCAAAACCGCCTTCCCTACCGCTCCTCCGGATAGGGAATCCAAACGCCTGGATCAATTTGGGAAGAAGGTCTTTTCTTCCTCCAGTGCTGGCTTCCGGTCTGTCAACACCGCTTGCCTTTTGGGCCGATATTCCCACTCTTTGTGGGACTCGGTGGCGCAAGCTTTGCCCCAGTGTCCTGAGGAGGTCCAGACACTGCTTTCCCGCGCCATTGCGGAAGGAAGAGATGCGGCTAAATTCACCATTCGATGTGGCCTTGATACCGCCGACTCGCTGGGTAGGTCTATTGCAACGACAGTGGTGCTGCGCCGTAACGCCTGGCTGAGAACCACTGGTTTCTCGGGTGATGTCCAGAACACTCTTATGGACATGCCCTTTGATGGGGTCGGTCTTTTTGGAAACCAGGCAGACCATGCGCTGGAGCGTTTTAAGGACTCACGCGCTACTGCCAAGTCCCTGGGCCTTTCTGCTGTACGCCCTCCGCAGCCATCTGCTTTTCGCCCCTTTCGTGGCCACGGAAGGGGCGCCCAGTCACGTCCGCTGCCCAGCCACCGGCCCGCGCAGCAAGCGTCTTCGCGTGGCCGAGGACGTGGCTTCCGCCGTGGCGGATCGGGCAACCAGCATGCGGGTCAGGCCACCAGCCCCGCCCCGTCCGCGGCCTCCAAGCCCTCCTAGTTCTTCTTTTTAGGTGCACAGCACGCCAGTAGGGGGCAGGGTCCGCCATCACCTTCACCACTGGCGTGCCATCACCTCGGAGAGGTGGGTCTTGGACATTGTCCGAAGGGGCTACTCCCTCCCCTTCGAGACCACCCCCCCAGCCATGCCACCTCAATTCCACCGCATGTCAGGGGATCACTTTGTGCTTCTTCAGAAGGAAGTTGCGGCCCTCTTGGCCAAGAGGGCCATCGAGCGCGTTCCGTCCCCAGAAGTAGGTTGCTACTCCCACTACTTTCTGGTGAACAAAAAGGACAAGGTGGACATGCGTCCTATCTTGGACCTCCGGAACGTCAATCGCTTCCTCCGGAAGGAGAAGTTCAAGATGCTCACCTTAGCTCAGGTCTTGACTGCCCTCGACCCTGGAGACTGGATGGTAGCGTTGGACTTGCAGGACGCTTATTTCCACATCCCCGTCCTGCCGGCCCACCAGCGTTACCTGCGGTTCATGGTGGGCCTCGAGCATTTTCAATTCACCGTGCTCCCCTTTGGCCTCACAAGTGCCCCTCGGGTGTTCACGAAAGTGATGGCGGTGGTCGCAGCTCATCTGCGCCGGGCAGGGGTTCTAGTCTTCCCCTACCTCGACGACTGGCTGCTGAAGGCGGGCTCGTCCCAGGCAGTCGTCTCCCACCTCCAGACTACGGCCGAACTCCTGCACTCGCTGGGGTTCTCCATCAATGTGCCGAAGTCGCACCTGATTCCTTCTCCACAGCTCCTTTTCATCGGAGCAGTTCTGGACACGACGCAGCTTCGGGCCTCTCCTCCCGAACGGCGAGTCCGGGATATTCAGGCTATGATTCCGATCTTTCAGCCTTTATCCTGGGTTTCGGTACGGATGACCCTGAGGCTGCTGGGCCTCATGGCCTCCTGCATCCTGCTGGTCGATCATGCCAGATGGCATATGCGGGCTCTGCAGTGGGACCTGAAGTTCCAGTGGGCGCAGCACCAGGGCAACCTGTCCGATCACGTCCAGATCTCGGAGGGGACAGCAAAACAGTTGCAGTGGTGGCTCTCGAACCGGCAATGGGTCATGGGCAGATCCCTCTCCCTTCCCCAGCCAGAGCACACAGTCGTGACGGACGCGTCCCTTCTGGGATGGGGCGGTCACATGGGAGAGGCGGAGATCATAGGCCTCTGGTCTCCGGCGGAGTCCCGGCTCCATATAAACCTTCTGGAGCTCCGGGCGATCCGACTTGCACTCAAGGCATTCCTTCCCTCTGTCAAAGGGAAGGTAGTGCAGGTGTTCACAGACAACACCACCGCCATGTGGTACTGCAACAAACAAGGCGGGGTGGGGTCGTGGACCCTATGTCATGAGGCTCTGCGCCTCTGGACATGGCTGGAACATCAGGGCATATTCCTGATGGTTCAACACCTGGCAGGTTCCCTGAACGCCAGGGCGGACGAACTCAGCCGCAGGTGCATGATGGATCACGAATGGCGTCTTCACTCGGAAGTGGCGCAAGGACTCTTTCTACAGTGGGGAGAGCCATGGTTAGATCTATTTGCCACCGAAGAGAACGCGCAATGTCATCAGTTCTGCGCGTTGGAATTTCCAAGGCGGCACTTGCTCGGCGACGCTTTTCGTCGCGAGTGGAGTTGCGGTCTGTTGTACGCTTTTCCGCCTATACCACTTCTACCCAGAGTGTTGAAGAAGATTCGGCGCGACCGGGCCCAAGTCATCTTTGTGGCTCCGGACTGGGCTCGAAGAGTTTGGTATCCCGAGCTACTCAGTATGAGCGTCGATCCCCCGATCCGTCTGCCTCTTCGGGAGGATCTTCTGTCGCAGCAGCAGGGGACGGTCCTCCACCCGAACCTGTCCAGTCTCCACCTGCTTGCGTGGAGATTGAGCGGCGGCAGTTGATTCCTTTCGACTTGCCTCCCGAAGTTTGTGATGTGATTCTGGCAGCCAGGCGTCCCTCCACTAAGGTGGTATACGCCTGCAGGTGGAACAAGTTTGTGGCATGGTGCACAGCAAAGGCTGTGAATCCCCTCTATGCCCCTCTTTCTGAGGTTCTTCTGTTCCTTCTTTCTCTGGCCCAACAGGGTTCTGCCCTGGGTACCATCAAAGGCTATCTTTGTGCGATCTCAGCCTTCCTCAGGCTCCCTGATCAGCCCTCTCTTTTTAAGTCCCCTGTTGTTAACAGGTTTCTAAAATGCATTACACACCTCTTCCCTCCTGTTCCGTTTGTCATGCCTCAGTGGGACTTAAACTTGGTTCTTACCTTTTTAATGTGCGCTCCCTTTGAGCCTCTACATAAATATCCTCTTCGTCTTCTTACTTTGAAGACAGCCTTTCTGGTGGCTATCACCTCCGCTCGGCGGGTGAGTGAGCTCCAGGCTCTATCATGCAAACCTCCCTTTCTGTCTGTCCATCCAGACAAGGTTGTTCTCAGGACGCGTCCGTCCTTCTTGCCAAAGGTGGTTACTGCCTTCCACATTGGGCAGACCATCACTTTGCCCACCTTCTTTCCGCCTCCGCATCCTTCCAAAGAGGAAGAGAGGCTCCACCGTCTGGACCCAAAACATGCGCTTTCCTTTTATATCAACCGCACACAACACTTCCGGGTGGATGACCAGCTCTTTGTTGGCTACGTGGGCACCAAAAAAGGTTGGGCGGTGCACAAGAGAACCATCTCCCGCTGGGTCACCTTGTGTATCAAAGCCTGCTATTCTTTGGCTAAGAAGGAGCCTCCTGTTGGGCTGCGTGCCCATTCCACCAGGGCAACGGCTGCTACCACAGCTTTAGGCCGCGGTGTTCCGCTGAAGGATATATGGCGGTGTTCCGCTGCAGGATATATGTCAGGCAGCTACGTGGGCCTCGCTGCACACGTTTACCAAGCATTACTGCCTTGACAGCCAGGTCCGGAGGGACGGCTTCTTTGGCCGTTCTGTCCTCCGGGACTTCCTTGTCTGATCTTTGTTCGCAGACCCACCACCGGGGTTGGTATTGCTGGGGTATCTATTCTAAGTTAAGGAATCTGTCACTAACGTGTCTCTTTCAGATGCACAAGTTACTAACTTGTGTAACGATATATCTGTAAGAGACAGTAGTTAGTGACAGATTCCTACCGCCCCACACATCCTCCCCGTTCTGCGAACTGATTTCTAGGGTTAAGGACATCCCTTTCAGGGCCCTAGTATTTTTCAGACACCTACGTCAGCTTCTTGCATGGCTCTGCGTTCCTGGCGCGGAAAGTCGTGTACAGAACTGACGTCAGCGCGCAGGGGCGGCGTCTAAGTACTGCCCGTGACGTCATCCCGGCGATCACGACGCCGACGACGGACGCGCACGACGTCGCCTACCGACGCGCAAGGGTACTGCTACGCAAAAACTTTCCGGATCCAGCCTGGGGATATTTTAAGGTAAGGAATCTGTCACTAACTACTGTCTCTTACAGATATATCGTTACACACATCAGGCTTCAAGCCGGAGGTGCAAACCTCCATTCTTAACCAACCATTCGACAAGGAACATCTCTTTGACCCAGCTGTTGATACCTCGCTGGAAAAGATGAAAAAGGACACTGAGGTCGCAAAGTCCATGGGGGCTTTGCAGTTACCTGCCACTATGGGTTCCTTTCGCCGCTCCTTTTACAGGGGTGGTTCAAAAACTTTGTCCACCGAAAATCCCTCCTCCTCTTACAAGGGCAACAACCAATCCCCCTCTTCAAGAGGTTATTTCAGAGGAGGTTTTAGAGGAAACAATGGTAAGGGAAGAAGCAGAGGTAACTTCACCCGCACTTCCCCCTCAAACAAACAGTGACTTCCTTCCGTTACCCCCCGATCATTCCACTCCTGTCGGGGGACGTCTCTCCCAATTCCTGCCTGTCTGGAATTCAATCACCTCAGACAAGTGGGTACTACAAATTATCCAGTATGGTTACTGCTGGAGCTTACAGACACTGCCCCAAATATTCTTCCAAGATCACATGCAATGTCACCAGAGCATATCACCCTCCTAAAGCAAGAGGTTCTCTCTCTTGGAAAAACACACTATAGAGCCAGTCCCATTACAATACCAGGGGACCGGGGTATACTCCCTATATTTTTTAATTCCCAAAAAGGACAGCTCTCTCAGGCCTATACTAGACCTCAGAGCACTAAATCTGTACATTCAGTCGGACCACTTTCACATGGTCACACTCCAACAGGTGCTCCCACTCCTTCAGCAAGGCGACTTTCTGTCCACTTTGGACTTAAAGGACGCCTATTTCTATATTCCCATTCACCCTGCTCACCGGAAATACCTCAGGTTTGTGGTGGACGGACAACATTATCAATTCAAAGTTCTCCCATTCGGAGTAACTACAGCACCCAGGGTTTTCACCAAGTGTCTGGCAGTAGTCGCGGCTCATCTAAGAAGACAGCACATTCACTTCTTCCCCTACCTAGACGACTGGCTAATAAAAGCCAGTTCGCAACAGATCTGCCTACGCTACACTCGAAAAACAGTCCAACTGCTTCACGACCTTGGGTTCACTGTAAACCTCTCCAAGTCTCATCTCCAACCATCCAACACACAAGTGTATCTAGGAGCCACAATAAACACTCAGAAAGCTCTAGCGTGAGCCAACCCAGTCAGGATCCGCAACATGCAGACTCTAATATCGCAGTTTCAGCCTCAACACTCATTACCAGCTCGAGTGTCATGCAATTGCTAGGAATTATGGCATCTTGCATTTTAATCGTTCCTTATGCAAGACTACATATGCGTCCCCTACAGGAATGCTTAGCACGTCAGTGGAACCAGGCTCAAGGTCAGTTATCAGATCTATTGTTGGTGGATGGCCGCACCCATCGCTCTCTGCAGTGGTGGAACATACAAAACCTTTCCAAGGGGCGGCCATTCGTCGATCCGGTTCCACAGATATGTTAACAGGGGACGCATCGCTCACGGGTTGGGGAGCTCATCTTCAAAAACATACCATTCAAGGCATGTGGACTCTGCAACAAAAACAACTCCACATAAACCATCTAGAACTGCTAGCAATTTTTCTAGCATTGAAAGCCTTTCAACTTCATCTAGTAGGCAAAACTGTCCTGATTCGCACAGACATGACAGCAATGTATTACATACAAAAATGGGGGACACACTCTCTCCAGCTCTCACAGCTAGCCCAGAGCATCTGGAGATGGGCCATACCTCACAAAATATATCTCCTTGCAGAACACCTTCCAGGAGTAAACAACCAGATTGCAGACCTGCTCAGTCGTCAACGTCAGCAGATCCACGAATGGGAACTCCACCCTCAAGTTCTCCTCCCATTCTTCCAAATGTGGGGCTTCCCAGAGATAGATCTGTTCGCCACCCACCTAAACGCAAAATGCGCAGACTTCGCATCCAGGTATCCACACCCATTGTCCAAAGGCAATGCACTATGGATGAATTGGTTGGGGATATTTGCTTACGCTTTTCCACCTCTCCCACTCATTCCATTAGTGGTTCGGAAGCTCTGACAGCAGTCCCTGACACTAAACCTAGTTGCTCCCACATGGGCCCGTCAACCCTGGTTCACAACCCTGTTGGAGCTATCAGTAGTTCCTCATCATAAACTACACCTTACTCCCAATGTTCTCACTCAGAGCCATGGAGAGAGAAGACATCCAGATCCCAGTCATCTCAACCTTGCGATCTGGCACCTGAAATCCTAGAGTTTGGCTATCTTAATCTTCCGCCAGACTGCATGAATATTATCAAAGAGGCTAGGCGCCCTACCACAAGAGCATGCTATGCAGCAGAGTGGAAGCGGTTTGTCATTTACTGTAACAACAATCAAATCAATCCGCTAGACTCTTCAATCCAAAACATCATTTGCTATCTATTACATCTACAGTGTTCCAATTTAGCGTACACATCCATACGCTTACATCTTGCTGCAATAGCTGCATATCTACAAAACAGACAACATTTGTCTCTTTTTAGAGTGCCTGCTATTAAAGCATTTATGGAAGGACTTAAGAGTCATTCCCCCAGACTTCCACCTGCTCCAGTGTGGAATCTCAACATAGTTCTTACAAGACTCATAGGTCCACCTTTTGAGCCTTTGCACAAATGTGAACTACAATTTCTCACTTGGAAGGTAGCCTTCCTCATAGCCATTACATCTCTGAGAAGAGTGGGTGAGCTTCAGGCACTAACCATAGAAGAACCATTTTTACAAATACACCAAAACAAAGTGGTTTTTTGGACTAACCCCAAATTTTTACCTAAAGTCATTTCTGCCTTTCATATCAACCAATCTGTTGAGTTGCCTGTGTTCTTCCCTCAACCAGATTCAGTGGCAGAACGTGCTCTTCACACATTAGATGTCAAAAGACCATTACTAAACTACATTGAAAGAACAAAACCTTTCAGGAAAACAAAGCAACTTTTTGTTGCTTTTGCTCCACCACATAAAGGCAATCCAATATCAAAATCAGGTATTGCAAGGTGGATCGTTAAGTGTATTCAAATATGCTACATTAAAGCTAAACGCACATTAACAATTTCCCCTAGAGCGCATTCCACTCGCAAACTAGGGGCCTCTATGGCATTTTTAGGAAATATACCTATAGATGACATCTGCAAAGCTGCAACATGGTCTACACCACACACCTTTACAAAACACTATTGCATAGATGTGTTAGCTAGACAACAAGCTAGTGTGGGCCAGGCAGTTTTACGTACACTATTTCAGATAGCTGCAACAGCTACAGGTTAGCCACCGTTTTGGGACATAACTGCTATATAGTCTATGCATAGCATGTGATCTACAGCTCACATGCCTCGAACGGAAAATGCTACTTACCACAGTATGCATCTATTCCTGGCATGTAGAGCTGTAGAATCTCATGCGCCCGCCTCCTCGGGTACCTGTACCTGTTGCAGTACTATCTTACTTAGATACAATATACATGGACATCCCTCTTTACTACTCTTACTAACTCCATCATCACCCTTTACGGCAAAACAATCTAAGGATGGAGTCGATGCCCATGCGCACTATCACCGAAAGGAGGAGTCACCTACCTCGTGACTGGAAAGACTTCTTCGGAAAAAAACAAAGTGCAATCATCCGGACCCAACACTAGATGGCGATTTATGCATAGCATGAGATTCTACAGCTCTATTTGCCAAGAACAGATGCATACTGTGGTAAGTAGCATTTTCCTTTCCTCCATAGGATGACATTGAATGTTTTTCTGTGAAAAGTTTCTAAGTGTGGGGTTGTAAAATCTATAAAAGTCTTTAAAACTGTAACAAAATAACCAAAACGCTTTTACTTACTTGTTTACAGGAAATGTCCCAGTGCAGTATCCAGGATACTGCACTGTGTAAGAAAAGTAATCTGTAAAGTAATCTACTTGACATGCTACTGAAAGGCCAATACAAATATATGTACAAAGCATTGCATTACCATTAGTTCTACTGTAACCAAACCAAAGGTATATATACAACTGCAATACAAACTGTATTATTACTGCAAAGTACTTATCACTTACCTGTGCCAGGCGTGCTTGGTTCTAGGAAATAAAATAACTAAAAGAATATTTTTATACAAAACCAATTGGTCTGAAGTTCAGTCTTTGAGTGTGTGCATGTGAGAAAGTGCCCTCTTTCTGCATGGTTGCCCCCACTTTTTGCTGAATTGCTGATGTGCTTTGACTGAGTGTGCCCTGGGCTCCTGCTAATCAGGTACCCAGGGCCTATGTTCTTTCCCTAAAACTGCATTGAAGCCTAAACCCAATTGGCATCTCTGGCCACAGGTCAGCCCCTGGTAAAGGGTACCACAGGTACCCAGGGCACTGTGACCAGAGAAGGCCTTTAAGGGCTGCAGCATTTATTGTGCCACCCTTGGAGGTCCTGTACCCTTACAAACACACACTGCCTTTGCAGGCTGCGTGTTTTGGTGCAGAACAAAGTGAAGAGTCGACATGGCACACATTTCTGTGTGCCATGCCTACAACCCACTGCCCTGGCATAGATCAGTCATCCCTCTAGCTGGGTGCACTATACCAGTGGCTGAGGGTACAGGTGCATGAGCCCTGTACCCCTACAGTGTCTAAGTCCATTCTTAGACATTGCAAGTGCAGTGCTGCCATTAAGAGCATATGGTGCTGGGAGGTTGTCATTACGAACTCCACAACACCATAATGGCTACACTGAAAACTGAGAAGTTTGGTATCAAACTTCCCAGCACATTAAATCCACACTGATGCCAGTGTGGGATTTAATGAAAAATGCACACAGAGGGCATATTAGAGATGCCCCCTGAAAACTAACCCACCTCTAGTGTCCAGGCTGAGTGGCTGCTTTCAGCAGCCACCACCAGAAATGTTTCTGGACCCCTGGGTCGAGAGCCTGCTGCTCTCTGGGGCCTGAAACAATGCACATCCTGGGACGAGGTGCCACGCCTCCTCCCCCAGGATGGGCAGGGTTCACGAAGGGGAAGCTTCAAAGGCTTGCCACCTTTGTGAGCTTCCCCAGGCCACTTGCTGCTCTCAGCAACTGGTCCCCACTGGTTCTGACCTCGACTTTGGGCGGGAGAACCGGTGGGAAAAACAAGTGAGGAAGAGAGGTGTGCCCACCTCTGCCAACTCCTCCCCTCAGGTGGGGGAGGCGAGGTGAAGCACAACTCTCAGTCCACACCATCTTGAAGATGTGGGGACTCAGCCAACCAGGGACAGGCTCATACCCCCCTCCTACTGGAGGGTGGCATAATAGGGGGTGTACCCACCCCAGGGAAGGGACCCATTGGTCCCAGCCTTTTACCTACCTGTAACGCCCCTAAATCTAGTATTTAGGGGCACCCCTGAACCTTGCTTCCTCAGACAAGAACCTCCAACAAGAAGAAGGACCGAACAGCTGTGCAGCTGCCAACAAGAGGAAGACGCCCACTGACTTGGCCCCAGCCCTACCGGCCTGTCTCCCCCTCGAACCTGCTTACTGCGAAATCCTGGTGTGTCCTGCAGCCAGCAACCTCGAAAACCCCGGAGGACCTGCCTGCCTTTAAGCACAAAGACTTTGTCTCTCGTGAACACCGGATTTGTTCATCTGCAACCTCTGGCTCCGGCCGGACACCGCGGATCCGCCCCATTCTGCACCCGCCGTCCACGGCCCGAGTTCGATTGGGCAAACACCACGAGGAGGTCCCCCAGGCGATCCTGACCTGAGATCTGGCGACCCCTGACCTGCCTCAAGCCTCCAGCCGACACCTGCAGCCTAAATCCAGAAGCCCCCCTAACCGCGACCAGGAGCTGGTAAGATGATCCGACCCCAAAAGGCACCCCTGCACCCGACGCCCCACGGCCTTGTGTGCTCAAACAGACGGTGCCTAACCAACCCCTAACTTCCCAACTTACCTCTCGAAGTGGTGGTCACACCCAGAACACCTTCGTCCCCAAGCCTGCAGAGTCTTTCCAAACCGGAGGTTCTCCTTTGAAAACAACAGGGTGTCCGACGTCGAAACAGCACTCTGCACCCGGCTGCCCTAGTGCCGCTGAGGGTGCACCTTTGGTGCTACTTTGTTTCCCCATTTGCCCTGAGCTAAAGTCCAGGAGCTTTGCTCCCACAACCAAGTGGCCTGCTTGCCAGCAGCCACCAACCGGAGGCCCCTATCCCCCATTTGATAACATTGGGCCTCAGCACTCTGCACCCGGCCGCCCTAGTGCCGCTGAGGGTGTAACTAGAGTGCATCCTTGACCCTGGGGGACCCCTGAGTCTACCCCCAGAACCTCAACTCCCACTACCAAATACTTGCCTCAAAACCGATAATACTATTTTCCTCCATAGGATAACATTGACTGTTTTTCTGTGACAATTTTCTAAGTGTGTAGTTTGAGAAACTAAAGAAATTCCTTAAAATTGCATAATCTTACAAAAACGATTTTACTAACCTGTTTTCAGGAAATGCCCCAGAGTAGTATCTAGGTATACTACTCTGTATAAGCCTAGTAATTTCAAATGTTACTTAACTGCTGTTTTACTAAAAAGCCTATTCAAGTCTATGTACTGTATTTACTAAGTATTGCATTTCTCTGCATCCATACTGTAAATCAAATCAAAGTGCATATACAATTATCATTCAAACTGTATTGCAATTGCATTACTACTGTAAAGTACTTATTGCTTACCTGTGCCAGGCTTGCTTGGTTCTAGAAAATAAAATAACTAAAAGAATATTTTTATACAAAAACAATTGGTCTGAAGTTCAGTCATTGAGTGTGTGAATTAATTTGCTGACTGAGTGTGCACAACAAATGCTTAACACTGTCCTCTGATACTGCCTTACTGCTCGCCCACACTACCACAAATAGAGAGTGAGGTGCTATCTAACTTTACCTCTGCCTACCTTTGGAGTTCCACTGGACTCTGTGCACACTATACCTCACTTTGGTATAGTATATACAGAGCCAGCTTCCTACAGTGCAATCATTTGCTGATTGAGTGTGTACAACAAATGCTTAACACTACCCTCTGATACTGCCTTACTGCTCGCCCACACTACCACAAATAGAGAGTAAGGTGCTATCTACTTTTACCTCTGCCTACCTTTGGGGTTCCACTGGACTCTGTGCACACTATACCTCACTTTGGTATAGTATATACAGTCCGCTCCCTATACCTGGTCTTTTTGTCAGAAGATCTTCCTGCCTTCGCCTCACCACCCAGAAGTTCTGAGTCCAATTAAGTCCTGAATCTTCCTTTCTGTGGTTTTGCGCTATTTGGTCAGCATACCGAAGATGAGATGCTGAAAAAGAAAAACAAAGCGGAAACACTAAAGGCAGTAGGTCTGGAAGAGAAAAAAAGGATCTTCGAACAATATAAGCCCATAGAATAGAGGTATTACCAAAGGAGTGTTCAACCTCATCACCGACCCTACAAGCCACAGCAACATCATCAACACTATCAACACTATTCTCTGGGCCAGAGATACCTATACCAGAGAAGGGCATCTAGGTCCAAGAAACCCTCAAAGCAGACATCTTTCCAATGAAAGCATTCTCCAGAAGGTAGATCATGATGTTCTATTACCCTTGCCTCCTATGTTACCCACTTCAGTGGGTGTAGAGCGGTATCTATGCATCCGGCAGAGTGGGCAACACTTAAAAAAGGGCAACTATTATGCAGTTATTTTCTACGTTACAAGGACGTTCCACAGCCTGTTCCTCTTTGGCTGTCATCAAAACACCAGCTTGCCATCCGGAGGGAAGAAATGTGTAGTGTAGTTCGTATAGTACCCCTGCAGGCCCTGCGCTTTTGGATAACATACACTGTGGGCCTGGTGGCAGACGGATTCTGAGCCCCCCCACCATGTATGTTAGCCTGTTTGCATTAGCTAGCTCACAGTGCCACTAGAATCTCCTTTTTATCAGAGAGATTAGTTTTTGGCAACCTCAGAACACGACAACCCTGATTCCTCAGACTCGTGGAAACAATGTACTACTTTTCGCTCAGTCACTCGTGCTTGCTCATTTGGTCTCAGAGTTACACAGAAGAAACAGTCGAGCGTGTTTACAATAAGAATTTATTGCACAGTTGTTCTTCTAGTATAAAATATGTGCTGCGACAACTGTTAAACAGTAGCAGAGATATATGATCAGCAGTACAGTGAATAAAAAGGGATAGTACAGTTCTACCATTTTGCAATAGTCATGAACATATACATGAATATAAAATGCATTTATAAAATAAAGCGCATACTCCTGCGATGCCTATCTAGATGTACTTAAGTGTATCTAGCATGTGAGTAGGTGCGAAAGAAGCCAAGAATCCCGCTAGGATTTAGTCAAACCCCATTACCTGAATGAGTGTGTGGGACCTCGTCCTGGTCTCGAGTTGGACACCCTGCAAGGGATGATTATACCACTGTCAGCTGGAGCGACTGCAGGCAGGAGCCTCAGCGTCTCTGGTCAGTGTCGGCCTGGAAGTCTCGGTTCCCTCTAACTACTGATAGCAAGAGGTGCTGTATTTATACAGAAAAGTATAGAGTCCCTTTGTCACTTGTGTTAGCCATTGTTGGGTATGAAGATGACGTATGGGATGAACCGGTTACGTAGATGTTTATACAGGTGGATCCTAGCCCCTGCCTGGTTTCCTAGAACTCTTATGAATATTTAATCATACTGGATGAGCACATCGAAGATGGTATAGGAGGCCATTGTTCGGGAAAAACCCTCCTTCTGACCCAAACCACAGTCTAGATAAGGTTCAGCCCTCAGCGCCCGTTATTGTGGAGAATAGGGAACTAACGTAGGTGAAAGATTATGCCTATATTAGGGCATCTCAAACCATGCCTATATTAGGCCATCTATATGAAACATAACACCCACTCTTAATAGTCCACAATAATAAACAATGACAGCAAACTACTAAGTCATACTAGGTGGTAGCGCATATAATTGTCAGTGAGCCACATAAAAACATTTTTAAAATTTTAAAAGCATATTTAAAAACATTTCTAAGAGGGAAAAATGTGTAGTCAGTTTTTGAATTTGTACTTAAGCTAAAGCTCTAGCTGAGTACCTTTATAGAATTGAAAACTTTTACAAGCGTTCTAGAAGGCCATGCTTTCTTTAGCGATGGTGTCAATTTAGTAGGAAATGTTCCAAATTTAATCAGAGTCGAAATGAAAAAGGAAACTCCGAATTCTTTCCCAGCACATGATGAGCCAATTGAAGATTAAGTGTCCTGGCTGGGAGACGCAACATCAGTCACTTGCTGTAGGGGACGGGAATTGTAATATTTCACACAGTACGTCGATGGATCACAGATGATATTCAGTACTGCCCATAGTTGGCATATCGGCAGCCGGTGCTGTAGTCGATACCTCAGTGCCCGTAGTGCTAGTTGTAGCGCTTGTGCTGGTGTCAGCGCTAGTGGTGGCTGAGCTGATGCTCACCCCAGTTGTAAAAGGCACCTGTGGGTTTTTAAGGAATGCAGTCCTCAGGATTGGAATACGCTGGGGACACAGCCGAGCGTGGGACCTCAGCGGTTCCAGCCTCGTGTTCAAGTCCGCAGGCGTCTCGGACTCGAGTGTCAGACAAATGTCCAGCACGCATTCTTCACCGCAAAACAGGCATCGAAGAACAGGTAAGATGCAGTCCATCCAGGCTGGTCTAAACGATAAGAACCAAGAAGCACTCAGTTCTCGTAGGCGAGCGCACCCAGATTTTGTACCATGCGCTCACGGTATCTACGTTCCAGAAGAGCTTTCGCCATTTCGTTCGTGATTGGGCCGTCCATTGCGTATCAGGAAAATGACGATCAGGATTCCACCTATTAAAAGCAGTATCAGAGGTAAACCTCCAAAGATGCTTCCAAATACGGAGTGTATAAAATTTGGGATAACTCCGAGGACTGTTTGGAAGGTGCTTAGAAAACCTGACCCTATGGTCTTAAGTGTACAATACCACTTGTATCAGACATGTTAAAGACACGACCCACCATTTCTACGAAATGAAAGGGGCAGTTTGTACGAATAAGTGCCTGTATCTCGGTCGAGGTCCTTGCAACTTGAAGATCGAAGGTCTCTCGAGCGGAGGTTAAGGGTACAGTTTGCTTTAAAAGCATGGCTTTCATTCTACTCAAAGCGTCAAATTTTATAAAAGATATCTCTAACGAAGGCCAGAAAGGCGCCTCCCTGACTGTACTTGTTGGGGGAAACAATACTTGCATACAGTAAGTAACCCTGGCGTTCACGGTGACCAGATAGGCGATGCTCGGAAGCATGCCACAGCAACCTTGATCATTCAGTATCAAGTAGCTCCCATTCGAGAGTAACTCGAAAACTGGTGTGATCACGGCAGCTGGAGTTCCTTTCATGTGGCAAGACAGATTCGCCACCGAACCATTACAAGCTCCGTGTAAAATAATGTCCTGACACATGAGAGAGCCGCTTAAAGCGTTCCTACAGTTTGTTCCACTCAGGAATACTTCACGATCCCCACTCCGACATCGAAATCTATATGGTAATTCCCAGGATTCCTTAATGTATTCTTTACCCAATTTTTCATATCTGCATGCCTGCCTTTGCTCAAGGCAATACTGAAACCGAAAGGTCGTGACCGGGAGAGTGCTATGGCCGTGGATTAGCCATTCTGTTGATGGTGATTTTGCCTCTGTGAATGGTAGCCTGTCCAGTTTTTCAATACGCAGCATTGTATATTTAGCTTCCCTTTGTGCCATTTCTATCTGTGTATCTGTTAGATTGTATTCAGAAAACAGAGACGTACTGTTTATAAAACGCCAAGGCACAAAGCCTGCACGCAAAGATTGCAGTGTCCAGCTTAATAACATAATAGAATGTAACTGAGATTGGCCCTGTTGTAATATGGCTAAATCCTGTTCCAGTATGTTGATAGCAGAAGATACAATGTTGCCCAATGAATATATCCTGGAGGTCAAAGTTGTTAACCCATTATCTACCACAGCTAAAGCTTTTTCTAAGTTTATACGGTCTATTTCCCGTATTTTCTCTGCGGCCTCTTGTTGGGAAATCTTCCAGTTTTCATTATAGGCCGCATATATGAAACGTTTTTGACGTGTTTTCCTGGGTCCTAGTAAAAAGTCCCTAAGATCCAAGTCAAGTGAGAGTAAAGATAAGTGTTGTTTCACTTCTGCAAGTGTTGAGGTTTCTAGCCAACCGAGGCACAACTTCCCAACACTGTAGGATGTCACTACCCCTGGATGTTCTCTCTGTACATAACGTGGGTCTGGCCTATGGATACTGAGTCCATCGGTGATGTTCAGGAATCACTTATGACAGCTATTCGTGTCTAAGGGCCAAACCACCCACTGTTTCCAATTTGGGTCTGTTCTATTGTACTTTAAGATGTCATCCACTGTTGCCCCTTCTTTTGTAGTTGAATTCTGCCACCCCCCATATGTCGGTGTTGGAAACCTAGGGGTGTTCAGGTCCTTGCTCTTGGCTAGTCCAAGACAGGATGTCTGTTGCACAGTATCATTTAAAAAGATCATCTGCTGTGGAATGAGGCATGCTCTAAATAGTGCCTCTGTTACCTGGGCTTGCCAGTCCCTTGAACCCCAAACTGATTTTAATTCAATTTCGTCTTTCCATAGGTCGAAACCCTGTTCAGACAATTGGGCCAAAAAGGAAGCAGAGTAAATCTGTTTAGTGTTTGTCAACATAATTTTCAGTGCTGATGTTGGTGCAACCTTGTAGTAATATGAGGCTGGATCTGTGGTGTTAAACCCTGAAAAGTATGAACATTTCTGTGCAAACGTTTGTGAACTACTTTTTGGTGGTGTTGGGCAATGTTCCCACTGATGGTACTCAAAAACATTCCTAGGTGAAATGGATTTGTGCAGGAAATGATGACCATAATGTTGGTAACAGTACAATGTGTCATAATCTGAAGAACCCTCTAACGTTTCATTATTAGAAAATGCAGCAGTTTTCTCTAACTCACACAACATATTATTAACTGTTTCAGAGTGCCAATCATAAGAAAATGTACTTGAGGTAATGATATCACTTAATGAAATTTTAAATATATGATTAATTTTTAAAAGTTCTGTCGGACCAAATATGTTAAAATCAACCTTGTCCCATACTATACCATCCGGTATAGGAACTGCTGTAATGTTCACTGATGACAAGTCTCTTTGCTCACGATGTGATGATGGATGTGGCTTCAGTAGTATGTTGACCTTTTGGGCTGTGCAGCTTTGTTGGAGATAGCGTCCATTAATAAGCAAACTAAAAGTTAGTACTAAGCCAAGCCAGAAAAGAAAAAACAATATCCCAGAAATTACCCAGAGTTCAATTTAAAGCGATACCAGGTATGTCTTTTTTAGAAAGTGAAGAAAGTTCTTTATTTGTTGCTTGAATTGTGTTTTGGCTGGCGTCGTTTCCGGCTCGCTTGGATCCAGAGAAAACGTATCTAAGTTCATGAAATAGCCAGAAGTAGTTCAATTAATTGTAGGAATTGCATCGGGATTAGTTGAAATGTTATTTTGCTCTTGACGAGGCATGTTGACGTAGACTTCTGTATTAGGTCTAACTTGTGAATTGGTCTGATGTTCATTTTGAATTTGAATGTTTGTTTCAAGTGGAACAAGTTCCATAGCATTGTTGCTTAGTCCTTCATTCCTTACAGGTGGCTCTTCAAACGTGATGAGTCTTTCTGTTTGAACTTCTTGGATTGTAGCTAGAGGAGGGCGTCTGCTACTGTGGAGACCACGAGGCCTACTGCTTATTATTGGCCACATAGTGTGGTTTGATTAAGTCGATTGAGACAAATCTTTTCTCCTTTTTCCCGGCAAGAGGCGGCAAAAGTACAGTTCTTGTTCCTTGTACTGCAAGGACTGGTACAGGTGTTCTGTATGAAGGTCCAAATTCCTTTTTGTCTGCAATTTTCTCTCTGACCAGATCCCCGACCTTTGGGATCCAGACAGGTCTTGCCGTGTCTGCCTTGACTTCCCCAGTGGCGGTCTGCTTTAGTCGGACATTGCTTTGTTTTGCCCTGGATTCATTTAGATCCTGTAAAACAGCCAAACGATCATGGATATCAAATGATTTTTCATCCGCCAATGCGCCTTCAGAATCAAGAACAGGTACCCACATTCGTGTCCCAAAGAGGACTTCATATGGAGTGACACCCGCTAGAGAGTTTCTTGGCTGGCTGTTGAACGCCCGCTGTACCCCATAAAGGTGTTTGACCCAACTACCGCCCTTGCCTAATACCCTAGCTGTTAAAGATTGCTTTAAGTCCCGGTTTTTCCTCTCCACAACCGAATTTCCCTCGGGATGGTACGGAGAGGAGTACCGCAATGCTGTGCCCATTTTTTCCATGGCCTCTTTTTAAGCCCGAGAGCTAAACGCAGCGCCGCGGTCAGAATGTAACGTGCTAACTGCGTATGTGCCGATAAAGACTTGCAAATCTTTGATAACAGTTCGAGCGTCAGCCGAGCGCTGAGGCCATACCCATAGGAATCTCGAGCAGAAATCCACTGCAACTATGATATATTTGTAAGCCCCATCCGTTTGTAAGGGGCCGCAGTGGTCCAAGTACACATGCGAGAGGTTTGTCTGATTTTAATAATGGCGTCTGCGCGGGTTTCGCTACTGTGGAGCCTTTCATCTGCTGGCAGATGTCACAATTCAAGACATAGTCTTTAGTTTGCCTAGTTAACCCTGGCCAGCAATAGCGCTGTTTCAGTAAAGTAATAGTCGCTGTAACGCCTGTGTGCGCAGAGCCCAAACCCTCGTGTGCTGCTAGTATTAAACCTTGCCTACGATCCATATTTGGTATTACCCTATCCCCCACTCCAGGAATCTGAGCATATGGAATGTTACTTGCATCTAACTTGTAGGAGTATTTGAGTGGAAGTTTTTTAGGTACTGCTGTGCTGCCTTTTATTTATTTATTTTTATTTGCATAGTTTTATATAGCACTGGCTAGACCCGGAGGTATCCGAGCGCTTTACATAAGGATTAGCGAGTTACAAAGATTACATCATGAGTTTCTAGAAAATAGCATAAAATGGCCACACATCCTATGGGGAATAGAAGGTAGAGGGGGAAAAGTAAAAAGGGTTGAAATGCCGATCGGGTCAGGCAAGACCGGCAAGGGGGAAAGAACTTCAGGGGAACCAAAAAGTCAAAGAGAGTCAAACAAACCAGCAGGGGACCAGCGATCACCACATCCAGTGTCGCGGTGGCTGTACAAGATGAGAGGGGTGGAAGAGACAAAGGGGGGGGTAGACTAGAGGTAAAGGACAGTCAGGCGATGCAGGGAGCAGTCCAGCAGAAGAGAATCGGTCGAGCCGCTAAGAAGACCCGGGTCATCATCTTACTCCGCCATCGGCAGATCATCGGAGAATTCGTCAGAAAGGTGGGGGAGGAAGGAGACACAGCGGAGATACGAGGAAACTATGCCCAATGTCCGGCTGGGTAGGTGGCGGCCGAGGAGGTGATCCACAGCCAATCTCCGCTATAGCTGACTAGGCAGCTCCACCGGGCATCGGCCATGTTACTAGGGCTCCGTGGTCGGTAAAGAAATATTCACAGTTCAGAGGTTTCGAGATCAAACGCGGGAGTAGGAGAGTCGAGGTACCGCAGTTAATAAGGACCCCAGGTGAGTAAAAAGGTCAAAGGAGGGGGTAGATTCAAGGGGATTAGGGCCAAAAAGGCAATCCCTAACCAGGGAGCTTCCAGCCGGGGCTCCTCACCTGGTCTCCTCACCTAGTCTTTTGACCCCGGGAGCGTGAACATTTGCGTGAAGCATTGACAGCTACCATAATCTCACCGTCTATTCTCGTTTTGGAACGAGTGAGTGCAGCTACGGAAGCCGTGCGAACGGCCCCCTTTGCGGCTTCATCAGCCAATGAATTCCATCCAACGTGAACGCCATCACGTTTGACTCCGTGTATGGATCACGTGAGTCCTTGGTAGCTCGTTTTTCAACTCTGCTACCTGTTCCCATAGCATTTTATGCTTAATTGTGCCACCTTTCGCATCTTTAAACCCGTTTTGCTCCCAATGGTCTAGGTATTCATTGTATGACTGAACACAGTAAAACGAATCACACACGATTAGTGTGGGGAATTCATGAACCGTATTTACCAGTGCCAGTATCAGTGCTTTTAACTCTGCCAACTGTGCCTTGCAGTCTCCTAGCGATTGTCTTTTTTGGGAAAATATTTTTATTGGCAGTTTTGGGGTTGCAGCACGAATACAGTGGAGAATTCCAAAAAGCGAAGTCTCATTCAGCATTACATTAACATTGTTAGTAACGGCAGCCATATATATGACAGTCCTAAATCAGTTTTCAGAGTTGATAACTCAGTTCCCCCGTCACCCAGTTCCTCCCCCCCCCCCCCAGCCATCATGCGTCCCTGGTGGTTCACTGCATATCTTCTATCGGGAGACCATAATGTTTGATCCATGGTTTCCATATTTTCTGGAACTTTTTGGGACAGCCTCGAGCTATGTACGTTGTTTTCTCTCCTGGCATATACATGTCCATTCCCCTCCTCCACTCATCCACTGAGGGGCTTTGTTGTGTACCCCATTTACGTGCCAAATCTCGTTTAGCCACCACCAGTCCCAAGTTAAGCAGCAGTAGCTTTGTTTTGGGAAGATCTATTTCTGTATGTATACCCAGCAGAACGAATTTGGGGTTTAGGGGTATTTTATCTTCTAGGATGTCTTCTAACTCCTTCAGTAGAGTCGCCCAATATTTTTGTATGTGTTGGCATTCCCATATTGTGTGGAAATAGGTGCCGTTGGTCATATTACATCTGAGGCAGTTGGGTGTGTTAGCACTCCCTATAAGGTAAAGTCGAGCTCTGTCATAATATGTCCTGTGCAGATACTTGAACTGAATCAGTCTAAGGCGGGACTTGATTGCCACCTCCCGGGGGTGCATCAGTGCAATTTCCCAGTCCAGGTCGTCGATCTCGCCTAGTTCTGCCTCCCATTTCGCTCTTAATTTCAAGAGAGAGTCCGGTTTGTTATTTATTATGGTTCGGTATGTCCAGGAGACTGCCTTTTCCTTGATTTTGCTCAATAAGAGCCGGCCCTCCAACGGGGCATATTCAGGGAGATCATCTGTGTCTATACCCTGTGCCCTCCAAGCGTGGGTCAACCGCAAGTATTTATAGTATTGTGTCTGGTGCATGTTGTATTCTTTCTGTAGGAAGGGAAATGTTGCAAGTTTATTATGGTCTAATATGTCTTTTATTTGCGAGATCCCCAGCAGGTCCCATTTCCAAATCCGGTCAGCTTCATAAATTCTTAAAGACGCCCCCCCACCCAGAGGGGGGTTTCCCTCGTGACTCAGTTGTGCCATTTCATTTGCCTTTCTGCTTTTTTCCACGCTGTTATCACCACTCGTGTGGCCATTAAAAGTTGCGCAGTGCCCTTCCCGTCATAGAGATAGTGTATGTGGGATCGCTTTTCAAATTGCGTACGTTTCAGTGTATATGTGGGGTGGTCCCTCGGCATGTGTTCCCAGTCGTTTACCACAATTAAGTGTGCCGCCCAGTAGTAGGCCCTGATTTCTGTTTTGTCTGTGGTGGCATAAATTCCAAGATATTTTATGCCATTGGGTGCTATCTGTAGCTGGTTAATGTGTCCATATGATTCTCTACCTTGACCCACCGGATACAGGCATGATTTCTCCCAGTTGATTTTATAACCTGCATGCGCCCCGTATCCTGTGAAACTATTCATGATACTCGGAAGTGTTTCTTCGGGGTTCGTGACAAACAGAAGGATGTCATCAGCATATAATGATATACGCTTGTCGAGGGATTCATGTCCTCTCCCCCGAAAGCCTGTTATATTTGGATGAGTTCGGATGACACACGCGAGAGGCTCCAACACCAGAGCGAAGAGAAGAGGGGACAGAGGACACCCCTGACGTGTCCCGCGTTTTATGGGAAATTCCCGTGAGATCACTCCATTGACCCGTGTCCTGGCCATGGGTCTTTCATAAAGAATGGCTATCCATTGCCTAAATATGGGGCCAAATCCAAACTCTTCTAGAGCGGACATGAGAAACGGCCAGTGGACGATGTCAAATGCTTTCTCAGCATCAAGTGACAGGATGAGGTGGGGATCTTCTCTGGTACTTGTTACTTCCAGCCAGTTGTGTAGCCTCCGAAGGTTGAGCCTTGTCGATCTGTTTGGCATAAAACCCGACTGGTCCTGGTGAATGAGACTGGTTATTACTCCAGTGAGCCTGTTGGCCAATATTCTAGCTAATATTTTTGTTTACACATTAATAAGGGAGATGGGTCGGTATGAACTACATTTCTGGGGTGGTCTATCTTTTTTGGGTATTACCACTATTGTGGCCGTTCGTAGATCTTTGGGAAGACTACCCACCGTCTGTGCCTCTAAAAACAGGTTGAGCAGGTGAGGGCTAAATAGTGTTGCATTTTGCTTAAAAAGTTCGGGTGGCAGCCCGTTTGGTCCTGGAACTTTCCCGGTTTTCAACTGACCGATGGCTTCCCCAATTTCTTCGAGTGTAATGTCCTTCTCCAATGTCTGCGAATCCCTCATCTCCAATTTAGGGAACTCTATGTTTTCAAGGTATACCTTTATTTGCTGTGGGTCTGCCAGAGGACACTTGAAATAAAAGGCCTCATAGTACCCGGCAAAGGCATTGGCTATGTCAGTGGGTGTTGTGTGGGTTTGACCATCGTCTGTTTGTATCTGGGCCACCCATCTACTATCCATCTCTTTTTTGCTGAGCCATGCGAGTAACCTGCCCGTTTTGTCTCCAGCGTCATATAGGCACTGGTGCATGGCTTGTATCGCATGTTGCGCGTCTTTCTTGGCCAGGGCAGAGTATTCCCACCGGAGAATGTGTGTTCTCCTTAACAAGGAGGGGTCTGCGCTCGTAAGGGCTTGCGTTTCCGTTCGTAGGAGTTGGGATTCAAGCCCCGTTATCTCCTCATATTCTTTCCGCTTCTTATATGCTATGATATTCTGGGCTCTCTCCCGTAGGACGGGCTTGTATGCTTCCCATAGTGTAATAGCAGAGTCTACGGACCCCGCATTTTCTTGAAAGTAAAGTTCTGAGTCTACCCGAATTTCCTTGGCCACTTTAGGGTCTTTTAATTCCCAGGCATTAAGCTTCCACTCCCCGGCGGAGCGTTTTGTGTTGAAGCCCACTGTTAGCCACAGGGTCGAGTGGTCTGAGAGACCTCTTGCCAAGTATTCTATTTTTTGGACGTCTGCTAGCTCTCCTGCTGGGGCTAGAATATAATCTATCCTCGAGAAGGCTTTGTGGGCACCTGAATAAAAGGAGTAGGCTTTGGTTTGGGAGTGGTGTCTGCGCCATATATCGGACAATGCCAGTGTATCTACAAATCGCTTAAGTTGTGTCTCCTTAGGGCCTCCGGTTGGAGTTGTTGTACGGTCAGTCATGGGGTCCATTACGTCATTGAAGTCTCCCCCAATGAGGTGAGTATCGGAACCCGCCTCCAGAAGGATGGCGGCGAGTTTCTCAAGCGTCTGTTTCTGTAATTGAGCAATTGCGTTTTTGTGCAACTCGGATAGAACTTTCCATCCTGCATGTGACCTTTAACGATAGCACAAGCTGCGCTGTATTGCTGCTTACTTCCTATGGCCGGTTGTGCAGATCCGTCAGTATAAATAATATATTCATACTGATCGAGAGACAAGATTTCATTTGGTAGAGGATATTCATGTTCATATTGCAGGAATGCCTCTGTTTTTAAACTTGGATCAAATCTGTATTCAACGTCCGTTGCAGTAAGAGAATTAGCCCATTGTATCCATCTTGGATGTAAGGCTTTCGCATTTGGAATGCTAGCCTTTGTAACAGCTTCTAAAGCCGGTACCGGGTTTACGACAATAATTCGTTTCCCCTGTGCCAGTGCTCTTTCTCTTGCTACAGCGGTCTGAACAGCTGTCAGGATTTTCTCTGTTGAAGTGAAACGCATTTCTGCATTTGTGTACAGGTGTGATTTCTATGCGATCGGTACTGTTTCTCCTTCATTGAAGGTTAAGTAAGTGTACCCGCATTGACACGCAATTATACGGATCACCAAGTGGCGAACGTTTACGCGTGTTTGCAAGCTATCGTGTCTTCCTGGAGTGAACGAAGAATATTAGTATGTTCTTGTGTTCAATTTCTGGCTGAAAAGTCAGGTTTTATTAGGTCGTAGAAAGGTTTTACCCTTTGTGCGTAATCTAAAATGTATGTTCTGCCGAAATTTAGGAATCCCAGTATTGATTGTAAATGTTTTAATGATTTTGGAGGCTGGAGCAGCGCACATTTTTCTTAAAAGTTTGCTGCTAGACTTTTCCCTTCACTTGACAGCTCATATCCCAAAAATAGGACATTGAGGTGGGCTATTTTTGATTTTTTAAAGTTAAATGTGTAGCCCTCAGTGGCAAATCCCATAATAATGGTGCTTACCCTGGTCAAGTGCCTCTCTAAGTCATCGTCCGCTTAGATAAATATCATCAACATAGGACAATGCTTCATCAAATTTTTGAAGTAACTCTGTTACCCTTCCTGAAAATACCCCGAGGCTATTCTTATACCCTTGGGGGAGTTGACAAAATTGTCGCTGGGACCCTAACGCTGAGAATGCGGTCAAATACCTGCTTTCAGGCACTATATTTTGGCAGAAAAATCCATTTGAGATATCAAGTGTTGTTTTGTATTTTTCCGCACAATGTTATTCATTAATGCGGCACTATGTGCATTTTGGACAGCAAATGTCTTTGTGCATGAGTTTAAATGTCTGTAATCTAAAACTAGACGATATGTATTGTCGGGTTTAGAGACGGGAAACAAAGGATTGTTCATTGGAGAGGTACATTTTTCAATGACCCCTGGTATTCAAGTTGATCTAAGATCTCCCTGACCTGTTTTTTAGCTTCTTGCTTTATTGGGTATTGCCTCTGAGCATTAGGTGAAACTTTTAACGGGATCACGTGGTAGGTTGAATCCTCATCCCACCCAGCATGATTTTTGTACAATGCTGTAACTTGGGCTACTGCCCACTCCCGTGCATATGTATGTTTAAGGTGAACGGGAATATGGTCGGAAAATGCAGGAACAATTATACTTTCTCCCCTGGGGCACTCCATTACGAATGCTGGCGGCCAATCTTGTTCGGCTAACAGGATGTCATACCCAGATAAGTTCTTCCAAAAGAGACCTTTTATTTTCCTGGGCTTGTCCCCCTCCATCCGGAGTGTTATTTCATGTAACTTATGTGGGACGCTCACCCTTTTGTCTGGTGTTTCCACCGTGATTTAATCATTCAAGTCCGCTGTCACCAGAAATTCCTTCAGGTTCTGGCGAGCTATTGTTACTTCTGCCGCACTGTCTAGCATCGTCAGAGCCCATTCCCTGTTCAGAAGTTGTGTCCTCAGAATTCTGGGCATGTCTGATTTTCAAACAGCAACTTTCTTTTTCTTAAATTGAGGTTTTGATTTTGGCTTATCTGCTTTCTTGGAAGTAAAGTCTGGAGCGCGCTGCTTGTCTCTGGACTGTGTGCGCTCCTCTCTGTGTTCTGACTGTCCTTCTCTCTCTGAGTTTTTCTTCGAGCCCTGAAGGGAACGAGAGGAACATGTATCAGTATCCTGATACCTGCCAGGTTTCCTAATATTATCCCTATTCCTAAGGTTGTACCTCTTTTCAGAGGGCTCCTGTGGAGGAGACCTGCCTCAGGACTGAGATCTGTTGTCTTTAAACTTTTGTTGTTTTTTATTATTCCACTTCTTTTTAGAAAAAGTCGGTGTCTGCTTAGAATTGTCCTTTTCGGGACTGCCCATTAGTTGAGGTTTTACAGCTTTTTCCCCCAAACTATCCCTGCCTAACTCTACATACGCAGTTTCAATTATTTTGGGTAGTTCATTCTCCTGTTCTAATGGAGAGAACTCCCGTAGGCGTTGGCGGATTGCCACTGATGGTGCTTCCCCTTTAATGTTAGCTAGTATTATGGCTGATACCTGGTCGTAGTTATTTAATAATTTCATCCCTAAGTTCAGAGCAGGCTCTGCTCCGTACTCATTTTGTATTTGTCTTAATACATCTGGTATCACTGCTAATGAAGGAATACCATGAGTTCTGGTATATATGGCAGCAAAGACTGTACCCGAAGAGGTACAATCCTCTAACTGTGGTGTAATCCCCATGGGCAAGCAGATTGTTAACATTCTGTGTTTTTCAAATGGTGTGGTATTTGGGAATACTGCTTCTAACTGGGTTATTTTCTGAGCTACCCAGAAAGGAATTTGTTCACGTTTCGTGGGCAATTTACCCATTACCGCGTGTAATGTTTGTGGAGTAATTTTAGTAGCTGTGCTCTGTGTAGGAGCTGTATTTGGTGTAATTACTGTTGGTTGGACTGCAAGTGTCCTCATGACGAATTGTCATGTTTCTGTAAAGTTTTATCAACTCTTTGTGTTGGAAAAGCAATTCACCATTTGGCATTGTGTCAATATCAGGATGTGGTGCATAGGTCGCTAATATCGGCCATGTTGCTCCTGGTCTTCTTAATGGACAGAGTCTTGCTCTTCTTCTTGAGTGGGGTAGGGTGCCATTAAACCAGAAATTACGTTCCTGGTAGGTAAGTGGAATCTCAATCTCCTCAAACGGAGTGTAGACCGCTGGGACTTCTTCATGTGTATAATAATGAAAAGTCTTTGTTATAGCATTTGCTGCTGGGAATGTAACCCATGAATAGAACAACTGTTTGGAAATCTTCGTGTGCCTCTATCACGAAAATTACTACACCTCCTCTGGCTGGTACACCATTTTTGAGGAGTTTAAGTGTGAGTGTGTGTCTTGCAATATGTATTGCATTGGCATCTTCCTCATCTGACTGACCTACTTGTGCCAGCGGGTCTAATTCTCCGTTTTCGGTAGTCATTGTGTTAAGAACACAGAATAACTGTCCAAGGAAATTAAGATAAGGTGTTTTGCACAATTTTGGGAACTAAATGTCCCTCAAGCTTGATTAACCAACAGCCAATAAATAGGATTTCTCGCCTACTCAGCTGTGGCGGAGTTTGTGCCCACCCACTCCAGACATCTCTGGTTTTTGTGAGTAGGTGTCTCTGAGAATAAGCACGACTGAACTACTCAGATTCTACTGTTAAATAAGTACCAAACCAACGTTGGTGGCGCCATGAAGTGTAGTTCTTATAGTACCCCTGCAGGACCTGCGCTTTTGGATAACATACACAGTGGGCCTGGTGGCAGACTGATTCTGAGCACCCCCACCGCGTATGTTAGCCTGTTTGCATTAGCTAGCTCACAGTGCCACTAGAATCTCCTTTTTATCAGAGATTAGTTTTTGGCAACCTCAGAACACGACAACCCTGATTCCTCCGACTCGTGGAAACAATGTACTACTTTTCGCTCAGTCACTCGTGGTTGCTCATTTGGTCTCAGAGAGTTACACAGAAGAAACAGTCGAGCGTGTTTACAATAAGAATTTATTGCACAGTTGTTCTTCTAGTATAAAATATGTGCTGCGACAACTGTTAAACAGTAGCAGAGATATATGATCAGCAGTACAGTGAATAAAAAGGGATAGTACAGTTCTACCATTTTGCAATAGTCATGAACATATACATGAATATAAAATGCATTTATAAAATAAAGCGCATACTCCTAGGATGCCTGTCTAGATGTACCCAAGTGTACCTAGCATGTGAGTAGGTGCGAAAGAAGCCAAGAATCCCGCTAAGATTTAGTCAAACCCCATTACCTGAATGAGAGTGTGGGACCTCGTCCTGGTCTCGAGTTGGACACCCCGCAAGGGATGATTAGACCACGGTCAGCTGGAGCGACTGCATGCAGGAGCATCAGCGTCTCTGGTCAGTGTGTCGGCCTGGAAGTCTCGGTTCCCTCTAACTACTGATAGCAAGAGGTGCTGTATTTATACAGAAAAGTATAGAGTCTCTGTAGGCGTGCTAGCGTCGCCTGGGTGTGAGAGACCACAAGATGCCGTATTAAGATGTACGCGAGGTCTTTATTTATCTTTCTTCAGATGCTACGTGGGTAAGGGTTGGCAACACAAAATAAAGAGGGTTAGAGGCAGTCTCTCTTTTCAGTCTCTGGTTCCGGGATGTCGGGGTTGGATGGGCCGGGGTCCTCCTGGGTTTCTTTCACCTTGCTTGGACTCACTCGGAGGGCGGGGAAAGAAAAGAACACAAAAACAGGTCGGGGTCAATAACTGTGCTTGTGTAGGTTTGGCTTTGTGCTCCCGTCACCAAGTCGTATGTGCAGGGAGGGTTTGTGTGGGTTTCTTATATCAAAGGGGGCCCTCACCACTTCAGTGTCCTACCTCCCCACCTCCCCCACCAGAACGATCCCCGGAGGGCCACTTGCCTTGGGCCACGGCCCGTCTCCGGGACCGTGGCAGCGGGACCCGGGGCGTCTTCTCCTTCCTCCGGCCCACCGGGTTTGTTAGCGGTGTACGATATATTCCTCTGTCCTCGTCTCGTCTGCTCTTCCTCGCTCTTGCCTTCCTCCTCGCTCTTGCCTTCCTCCTCGCTCTCGCCTTCCTCCTCGCTCTCGCCTTCCTCCTCGCTCTCGCCTTCCTCCGCTTTACCGCTCTCCTGCACGCTCTCCGTCCCTCTTCCTCCGATACCTCTCCCTGTCTCCTGCTCCTCCGCGTCTTTTGTGCAGCCCTCTTCCGCCTTCGTCACGGTCTCCTCCCCACTCGCATGAGACACTGCTAGACCGCTGCCGGCTTCCGGTCCGCATGGAAGCGTCGCAACTTTTCTCCACTTCCGGTCCGCCCCGGCGTCGTCCTCCTTACAGATCTCCCCCCTTAGGAATGGACGGTGGGGCCATTCAGTGGAGGGGTTCCTAGACAGGTAGTCCGCACAGATTTGCCTGGATCCCGGTAGGTGCATAGTCTGAAAGGAGAAAGGTTGCAATGCTAAGAACCACCTGAGGATACGTTGGTTAGTGTCTTTGTGTTTCACGAGCCAAGTGAGAGGAGCGTGGTCGGTGAGAACAGTGAAAGGGCGTCCCAACAGGTAATATTGAAGTGCCTCGATCGCCCATTTGATTGCGAGACATTCCTTCTCTATGGTTGAGTAGTGCACTTCTCGGGGGAATAGTTTTCTACTGATGTATAGAATAGGCTTGATATCACCCATTGAGTCAGGCTGACATAATACGGCACCCAGCCCCATACCAGAAGCATCAGTTTGGAGTATGAATTGTTTATGGAAGTCGGGGCAGTGTAACACGGGTGCTGTACAGATGGCGTTTTTTTAGGGCTTGGAAGCTATTCTCATGTGTCTTACCCCAGACTGCTATTCTGGATGGGTAGGTTTTGGTTAGGAGGTCAGTTAGGGGACTGGCCAAGGAAGAAAAATTCGGGATAAATCTCCTAGAGTAGCCGATAAATCCGAGGAAGGACCGAATGTCTCGTTTGGTCTTGGGAATGGGAAGGGTTTTAATGGCTTCGATCTTGCTGATCTGTGGTCTAAGCAGTCCCCCTTGAATTGTGTAACCGAGATATTGGATGGAATCTGTGACCAGAAGGGATTTCCTAGGGTTTATTTTGAGGCCGGCCTCTTGGATGGCTTTGAACACCGCCGCCAAATGTCTCACGTGCTCTGCCCATGTTGGGCTAAAAACGACTATGTCGTCTAAATAAGCGGCGGCATATGCCGCATGCGATTTCAGTAGGCGATCCATTAAGCGCTGAAACGTCGCCGGTGCCCCATGGAGGCCGAAAGGGAGTACCCTGAAGTGGTAGAGCCCCGAGGGGATTGAGAAGGCGGTCTTTTCTCTGGCCTGAGGAGTGAGAGGGATTTGCCAATAGCCTTTAGTAAGGTCAAGGGTGGTCAGGTATTTGGCCTCTCCTAGCCGTTCGACCAGTTCGTCGATACGGGGCATTGGGTATGAGTCAAATTTGGTGATGCTGTTTACCTGGCGGAAGTCAATACAAAAACGCAGGCTTCCGTCCGGTTTTGGCACAATCACAATTGGGGAGCACCAGTTGCTCGAGGAGGGTTCTATGATACGTGCCTGTAGCATAGCAGTTACTTCTTTCTCCACCGCTTCCCTTCTGGCTGCCGGGATTCGATAGGGTTTCTGCTTAATGACGGTCTGGTCTAAGGAAACGATGTTATGTTGGACCATGGTGGTCAACCCCGGTATGGAGGAAAAGAGGTTAGGGAATTGTTCCAACATGGCACTCAGTTGGGACTGTTGTTCCGGGGACAGTATGTCCCCGATTGGGGCTTTTTCATTCGGTTCTCCCTGGGTGTCTGCTGTAGAAATCTCCAGGGGTCTCTCGGTATTCACAAGCAATGCCGACTGTCCTGTAGCAGTGGACACAGCCGGTTCTTCCCATTTTTTCAACAGATTGACATGGTATATCTGTTTTCCACCAACCCGCAGGGGTTGCAAAACGCTATACGTGACTGGGGTTATTCTCTTTTCAATAACGTAAGGACCTTGCCATTTCATTAAAAGCTTGTTCTCTGTTGACGGGAGTAGGAGGAGTACCTCTTCCCCTGGTGTGAATTCTCTCAGCTGACTGTTTCGATCGTAGTAGTGTTTTTGTACATTTTGGGCTTTTTCCATGTTCTCGTGTACCAAGCCCCATATCCTAGAGACCGCTGACTTCGTCAGCTGCATATTTCGGTAGGGGTTGTCCTTCCTTTTTTTCCTCTTCCCACTGTTCTACTGCCATATCTAGTAGTGTTCGGGGTTTTCTCCCGAACAATAACTCGAACGGAGAATATCCTGTTGACCTCTGCTCATGTGTTCGTATAGCAAAGAGGATAAGGGGCGGTTTCTGGTCCCAGTCCCTTCCGGTCTCTGAGATGACCTTGCGGAGCATGTTCTTAATGGTTTTGTTGTAACGCTCCACAAGGCCATCTTTTTGGGGATGGTAAACGGAAGTCCGGATCTGACGGATACCTAGTATCTTACAGACCTGTGCCATGAGACGGGATATAAAAGGGGTCCCTTGGTCAGTGAGTACTTCTGATGGGAACCCCACCCTGGAAAACAAAGCAACCATGGCCCTGGCTATATTAGGGGTGGTCATGGACGACAAAGGAAAAGCCTCCGGGTACCTGCTCGCGTAGTCTACTACGACCAGGATGTACTGATGGCCTCTGGCTGAGAGAGGCAGGGGACCCACCAGGTCCATACCGACACGCTTGAATGGGATGTCTGATGGGCAAGGGGAGAAAAGGGGCCTTTCTTATCCCTTCGGGGTTGGTATATTGACACCTCACACAGGCCGCACAATGCTTCGCCACGTCCCTGTATACCTCTGGCCAGTAGAACTTGTTCAAGAGGTATTTCAGCGTGTTTTCTTTTCCATAGTGTCCGCCCCCTGTGTGGTTGTGAGCTAACTGCAACACGTGGTCACGGAAAGGAAGGGGTACAATGAGCTGTGTGTTGATGTTTTCTCCCCCTTTTATGACTCTATATAGTAAACCCCTTTTTATGAAGAAGTATGGTCCTACCTTGTCGGGCTCCTGTTCCTGCACCTGTTCCCAGGCATGGACAAGGGTGTTGTCTTCCCTCTGAGCTGAACGAAAACTAACCGGGGTTGTCTCAACCGGGTCTGTAAGGGAGAGAGGAAAAGCATGGCGTGATGTCTGTGTCTGCGTATGTAGCCGTTTCTCCCTCCGTCTTTCACTCCTGCTCTTCCTATTCTTTCCTGCTGTGTCCTCCAAGTCGCTGTCTCTGAAAGGGGCTTCATGTAACCAGGGTAAGCCCTCCCCCTTTGTCTCATCCAAATACTGCTCAAACCTGGGGTGGTCCGTGCCAATAATGACTGCCTCCGGAAGTGAGGGTATAACCCCCACCTTTCGCACTTGTGGGTCGTTTGATACGTCCAGGAGGACCTCCGCCACGGGGTAGGATTTAGTGTCCCCGTGGACACAGGTGACGTTTACTTTTTCTGTCTCACGTATTTGGGGTCGGGACACTAGGGCTCGGTCTACCACTGTCACGTGACACCCAGTGTCCAAAAGCACCTGGTGCTTTTTCCCATTTAGCAGTACTTCCTTCCTGTATTGTTGGGGACCCTTGCCGGTCACATAGATTCGCCCCCTAGAGTACCCCACGTCCATTGGTTCTGTTGCTGGGAGTCGGTGGGGACACTGCCGGGCTATGTGTCCCCACTCTGCACAGTGGTAACATTGAGGACCCTGACCGCCTGGACCTGGGATGGGTTGTACTGGTCTGGGGATTGCACGGGGTACTGGTTGGGGTTTTGTATCGGGTCTGTGTGTGGTTCTTGAGGCAAATAAAGGGGTCCCTGATACACCAGCCTTGAACTCTGGGGATCTGTGAAAAGCACAAGCCAAGTCCACAGCCGTTCCAGAGGTGAGATTGGGATGTTGTTTTACCCAGGATCGGGTTGTTGCTGGTAGGGCATCCAGAAACTGCTCCATGAACACTTTTTCTGTCACTTCTTCCATACTGGAGGTTTGGGGTGTCAGCCAACGATTTCCCAGGTCCTTAATCCTGTAATACAGTGCACGCGGGTTGTCCCCGGTGGTCCACCTCTCTTTCCTGAATTTGGCTCTATAGTAGTCCTGATCACACCCCAAACGTTCCAATATGGTCCTCTTCACATCCTCATAGGGTGTTGTACCGGCGGGGTTGGCGGCCTGATAGGCTGCTTGTAATTCCCCTGACAAGAGAGGGGCAATATATTGGCCCCACCTTTCTTGGGGCCAGGCAGCTGTAGTCGCGACCCTTTCAAAGTTAATGAAGAAGTAGTCAGGGTCATCCCCCTCCTGAAACTTCTGCAGGACGGAGCCAGGGACATTTGGGCGCACTCGGGTACTAACAATGGCATCCGTAAGCCGGAGTATGGCCGTGTCTTGTACCTGCTGGTTTGACGTGAGTAGAGCTGCTTGGTCCCTTAAGGCGTCCTGTAGTGCTTCCCGGTCTTTCAGGGCAGATTGGGCCTGCTGTTCGAACACCAGTTGCAGGTACCGTTGCCCCTCCGCAAGGTGGGTGATAATGCTTTCCATGGTTACAGGCGCGGGCTGTGTCAGGGTTCGACACCAGGGGGGAGGATCCCACTTCTGACACCAATTGTAGGCGTGCTAGCGTCGCCTGGGTGTGAGAGACCACAAGATGCCGTATTAAGGTGTACGTGAGGTCTTTATTTATCTTTCTTCAGGTGCTACGTGGGTAAGGGTTGTCAACACAAAATAAAGAGGGTTAGAGGCAGTCTCTCTTTTCAGTCTCTGGTTCCGGGATGTCGGGGTTGGATGGGCCGGGGTCCTCCCGGGTTTCTTTCACCTTGCTTGGACTCACTCGGAGGGCGGGGAAAGAAAAGAACACAAAAACAGGTCGGGGTCAATAACTGTGCTTGTGTAGGTTTGGCTTTGTGCTACCGTCACCAAGTTGTATTTGCAGGGAGGGTTTGTGTGGGTTTCTTATATCAAAGGGGGCCCTCACCACTTCAGTGTCCTACCTCCCCACCTCCCCCACCAGAACGATCCCCGGAGGGCCACTTGCCTTACGCCACGGCCCGTCTCCGGGACCGTGGCAGCGGGACCCGGGCGTCTTCTCCTTCCTCCGGCCCACCGGGTTTGTTAGCGGTGTACGATGTATTCCTCTGTCCTCGTCTCGTCTGCTCTTCCTCGCTCTCGCCTTCCTCCTCGCTCTCGCCTTCCTCCTCGCTCTCGCCTTCCTCCTCGCTCTCGCCTTCCTCCGCTTTACCGCTCTCCTGCACGCTCTCCGTCCCTCTCCCTCCGATACCTCTCCCTGTCTCCTGCTCCTCCGCGTCTTTTGTGCAGCCCTCTTCCGCCTTCGTCACGGTCTCCTCCCCACTCGCCTCAGTCACTGCTAGACCGCTGCCGGCTTCCGGTCCGCATGGAAGCATCGCAACTTTTCTCCACTTCCGGTCCGCCCCGGCGTCGTCCTCCTTCCAGTCTCTTTGTCCCTTGTGTTAGCCATTGTTGGGGGATGAACCGGTTACGTAGATGTTTATGCAGGTCGATCCTAGCCCCTGCCTGGTTTCCTAGAACTCTTATGAATATTTAATCATACTGGATGAGCACATCGAAGATGGTATACGAGGCCATTGTTCGGGAAAAACCCTCCTTCTGTACCCAAACCACAGTCTAGATAAGGTTCAGCCCTCAGCACGCGTTATTGTGGAGAATAGGGAGCTAATGTAGGTGAAAGATTATGCCTATATTAAGGCATCTCAAACCATGCCTATATTAGGCCATCTATATGAAACATAACAATGTAAGTACTATAGTCAAAAGGTGCTATAATGCTGGTACCAAACACACACAGGCCAGGGAGTTGACTCCAGGTATTATCTGAAAGAGACACGTTAGTGATAGATTCCTTACCTTAGAATATCCCAAGGCGTCAGGCTGGATCCGGAAAGTTTTTGCGTAGCAGCACCCTTGCGCGTCGGTAGGCGGCGTCGTGCGGCTCCGCGTCCGTCGTCGGCGTCGTGATCGCCGGGATGACGTCGCAGGCAGTACTTAGACGCCGCCCCTGCGCGCTGACGTCAGTTCTTCTTTTTCCGCGCCAGTAAGCGCAGATCCGGGAAGAGCAGTGCCCTAGTCACTTTTTGACTAACCTTTTTTGTGAATTTTTTCACTGTTTTCTTCACGAGTCTTCACGACTCTTAGGTGTCGTAGGGATGCCCGGCTTTAAGCCATGCGAGGTCTGTGGTCGCATGATGTCGATCACGGACCCGCATCTCGACTGTCTCTTCTGTCTCGGCCGAGACCACGGCACGAAGTCGTGCCCTGACTGCCGGTAACTTCATCCGAAGGCTTTGCGAGAGCGGTCTCGAAAGCTACTCGAGGTCCGGCAGTCGGCTCCGCGCCGCACCAAGCCCCGGTCCCGGGAGAGGTCGAGGGGCCGGTCGCGGAGTCCCCGCCGTTCGTCGGAGTCCAAGTCTTCGCGCTCCTCCGGTAAGTCGAAGCACAAGAAGTCTAAGAGGCGTCATCGCTCTAAGACTTCGCCTCGCCGGTCTCGCGACTCGGCTGAGGCCCCAGTCGGCACCGTCCCCGCGGCCCCGGACATGCCTGTAGAGCCGCCCCCGCATTACCCGTTCTTTCCGGGTTCGGGGGCGACTCCGGCCGAAATACAGGATTTCCTGTCGGCCATGGCCCGCCTCTTCGGGCCTTCAGGTCCCTCCGGTGAGCCTTCGGGCCCCGCGGGCCCTGATGGAGTTGCCCCGGCGTCGCCGTCGACTCCGGTCCCGGCGCCGCCTGTCCCACCATCCTTCATCCCGGCCTCGGCCCCGATCCCGGCTCCGGTGGTACCGCAACCCCCATCGACGCCGGTTGACCTAACCACGCCTCAGCCGACGCCGATGTCCCCGGTGCCGTTCCTGGTCCCCGGCTCGCTCCGGACATGGAGCCGGACCGACGTCGCTCGACGCCGGCTCCGGCGCCGATGAGACCTTGGGTCCCAAATGTCCCTCCTCCTCCATATTTTGAACAAGAGGAGGACCAGGAGAGCTGGGAGGGGTCTGAGGACCCTCTCACACAACAGTGTGAGTATGATCCGGACTGGGCTGAGGAACTTGGGGATGCCAGTGGTCTAGACACCTCCCCTGACACTGGCATGCTGTCTCCTCCCGTGGCTACGGATGAGGGAGCTAATTTTGCAACGGTGTTGCGTAGAGCGGCTGGAGCCTTACATCTCCAGTTGCCTACTGTGGCCGTCAGGACTAACCTCCTGACAGAAGTGCTTCAGCCGGCGGCTTCCTCCTCGGAGACTGTGCTGCCGTTTAATGATGCACTCACTGACGTTCTTTTGGTGCCTGGTCCAAACCCACCACAGGGGCTCCTGTGGATAGGAACGTGGCTCCGACGCCATCGCCCTGCTCCGGGCGACCCCTTGTTTCTCTCCCAACATCCCACCCCTGAGAGCTTGGTTGTCCAAGCCTCTGCCTCCCACACCGCCTTCCCTACCGCCCCTCCGGATAGGGAATCCAAACGCCTGGACCAATTTGGGAAGAAGGCTTTTTCTTCCTCCAGTGCTGGCTTGCGGTCCGTCAACACCGCTTGCCTTTTGGGCCGATATACCCACTCCCTGTGGGATTCGGTGGCGGCTGTTTTGCTGCAGTGTTCTGAGGAGGTCCAGACACTGCTTACCCGCGCCATTGCGGAAGGGCGAGATGCGGCTAAATACACCATCCGTTGTGGCCTTGATACCGCCGACTCGCTGGGCAGATCGCTTGCGACGACGGTGGCGCTACGTCTCCACGACTGGCTGAGAACAACTGGTTTCTCGGGTGATGTCAAGAATACACTCATGGACATGCCCTTTGATGGAGTCGGTCTTTTTGGTTCAAAGGCAGACCATGCGCTGGAGCGGTTTAAGGACTCACGGGCTACTGCCAAGTCCCTGGGCCTTTCTGTTGTACGCCCTCCGCTCACCTCTGCTTTTCGCCCCTTTCGTGGCCACGGAAGGGGCGCCCAGTCACGTCAGCTGCCCAGCCACCGGCCCGCGCAGCAAGCGTCTTCGCGTGGCCGAGGACGTGGATACCGCCGTGTCGGTTCGGGCAACCAGCGTGCGTGTCAGTCCACCACCTCCAACCCGTCCGCGGCCTCCAAGCCCTCCTAGTCCCTCCTTTCCGGTGCACAGCACGCCAGTAGGGGCAGGGTCCGCCATCACCTTCACCACTGGCGTCCCATCACCTCGGACAGGTGGGTCTTGGACATTGTCCGAAGGGGCTACTCCCTCCCCTTCGAGACCACCCCCCAGCCATGCCACCTCAATTCCACCGCATGTCAGGGGATCACTTGGTACTTCTGCAGAAGGAAGTCACGGCCCTCTTGGCCAAGAGGGCCATCGAGCATGTTCCGACCCCAGAAGTAGGACGTGGTTGCTACTCCCACTACTTCCTGGTGCCCAAAAGGACAAGGAGGACATGCGTCCTATCTTGGACCTCCGGAACGTCAATCGCTTCCTCCGGAAGGAGAAGTTCAAGATGCTCACCCTAGCTCAGGTCTTGACTGCCCTCGACCCTGGAGACTGGTTGGTAGCGTTGGACTTGCAGGACGCTTATTTTCACATCCCCGTCCTGCCGGCCCACCGGCGTTACCTGCGGTTCACGGTAGGCCTCGAGCATTTTCAGTTCACCGTGCTCCCCTTTGGCCTTACAAGTGCCCCTCGGGTGTTCACGAAAGTGATGGCGGTGGTCGCAGCTCATCTGCGCCGGGCAGGGGTTCCAGTCTTCCCCTACCTCGACGACTGGCTGCTGAAGGCGGGCTCGTCCCATGCAGTCGTCTCCCACCTCCAGACTACGGCCGAACTCCTGCACTCGCTGGGGTTCTCCATCAATGTGCCGAAGTCGCATCTGATTCCTTCTCCACAGCTCCTTTTCATCGGAGCAGTTCTGGACACGACGCAGTTTCGGGCCTATCCTCCCGAACGGCGAGTCCGGGATATTCAGGCTATGATTCCGATCTTTCAGCCTTTATCCTGGGTTTCGGTACGGATGACCCTGAGGCTGCTGGGTCTCATGGCCTCATGCATCCTGCTGGTCAATCATGCCAGATGGCATATGCGGGCTCTGCAGTGGGACCTGAAGTTCCAGTGGGCGCAGCACCAGGGCAACCTGTCCGATCACGTCCAGATCTCGGAGGGGACTGCACTACAGTTGCAGTGGTGGCTCTCGAACCGGCAATGGGTCATGGGCAGATCCCTCTCCCTTCCCCAGCCAGAGCACACAGTTGTGACGGACGCGTCCCTTCTGGGATGGGGCGGTCACATGGGAGAGGCGGAGATCAGAGGCCTCTGGTCTCCGTCGGAGTCCCGTCTCCATATCAACCTTCTGGAGCTCCGGGCGATCCGACTTGCACTCAAGGCATTCCTTCCCTCTGTCAAAGGGAAGGTAGTGCAGGTGTTCACAGACAACACCACCGCCATGTGGTATTGCAACAAACAAGGCGGGGTGGGGTCGTGGACCCTTTGTCAGGAGGCTCTGCGCCTCTGGACATGGCTGGAACATCAGGGCATGTTCCTGATGGTTCAACACCTGGCAGGTTCCCTGAACGCCAGGGCGGACGAACTCAGCCGCAGGTGCATGATGGATCACGAATGGCGTCTTCACTCGGAAGTGGCTCAAGGACTCTTTCTACAGTGGGGAGAGCCTTGGTTAGATCTATTTGCCACCGAAGAGAACGCGCAATGTCATCAGTTCTGCGCGTTGGAATTTCCAAGGCGGCACTCGCTCGGCGACGCTTTTCGTCGCGAGTGGAGTTGCGGTCTGTTGTTCGCCTTTCCGCCTATACCACTTCTACCCAGAGTGTTGAAGAAGATTCGGCACGACCGGGCCCAAGTCATTCTTGTGGCGCCGGACTGGGCTCGAAGAGTTTGGTATCCCGAGCTACTCAGTATGAGCGTAGATCCCCCGATCCGTCTGCAACTTCGGGAGGATCTTCTGTCGCAGCAGCAGGGGACGGTCCTCCACCCGAAGCTGTCCAGCCTCCACCTGCTTGCGTGTAGGTTGAGCGGCGGCAGTTGATTCCTTTCGACTTGCCTCCCGAAGTTTGTGATGTGATTCTGGCAGCCAGGCGTCCCTCCACTAAGGTGGTATACGCCTGCAGGTGGAACAAGTTTGTGGCATGGTGCACAGCAAAGGCTGTGAATCCCCTTTCTGCCACTCTTTCTGAGGTTCTCCTGTTCCTTCTTTCCCTGGCCCAACAGGGTTCTGCCCTGGGTACCGTCAAGGGCTATCTTTGTGCCATCTCGGCCTTCCTCAGGCTTCCTGATCAGCCCTCCCTTTTCAAGTCCCCTGTTGTTAACAGGTTTCTAAAAGGCATTACACACCTCTTCCCTCCTGTTCTGTTTGTGATGCCTCAGTGGGACTTGAACTTAGTTCTTACCTTTCTTATGTGCGCTCCCTTTGAGCCTCTACATAACTGTCCTCTTCGTCTTCTGACTCTGAAGACTGCCTTTCCGGTGGCCATCACCTCCGCTCGGCGGGTGAGTGAGCTCCAGGCTCTATCATGTAAACCTCCCTTTCTGTCTGTCCATCCAGACAAGGTTGTTCTTAGGACGCGTCCGTCCTTCTTGCCAAAGGTGGTTACTGCCTTCCATATTGGGCAGACCATCACTTTGCCCACCTTCTTTCCGCCTCCGCATCCTTCCAGAGAGGAAGAGAGGCTCCACCGTCTGGACCCAAAACGTGCGCTTTCCTTTTACATCGACCGCACACAACATTTCCGGGTGGATGTCCAGCTCTTTGTTGGCTACGTGGGCGCCAAAAGGTCGGGCGGTGCACAAGAGAACCATCTCCCGCTGGGTAACCTTGTGTATCAAAGCCTGCTATTCTTTGGCTAAGAAGGAGCCTCCTGTTGGGCTGCGTGCCCATTCCACCAGGGCAACGGCTGCTACCACGGCTTTGGGCCGCGGTGTTCCGCTGCAGGATATCTGTCAGTCAGCTACGTGGGCCTCGCTGCACACGTTTACAAAGCATTACTGCCTTGACAGTCCGGTCCGGAGGGACGGCTTCTTTGGCCGTTCTGTCCTCCGGGACTTCCTTGTCTGATCTTTGTTCGCAGACCCACCACCGGGGTTGGTATTGCTGGGGTATCTATTCTAAGGTAAGGAATCTGTCACTAACGTGTCTCTTTCAGATGCACAAGTTACTAACTTGTGTAACGATATATCTGTAAGAGACAGTAGTTAGTGACAGATTCCTTACCGCCCACCCATCCTCCCCGTTCTGCGAACTGATTTCTAGGGTTAAGGACATCCCTTTCAGGGCCCTAGTATTTTTCAGACACCTATGTCAGCTTCTTGCATGGCTCTGCGTTCCTGGCGCGGAAAGTCGTGTACAGAACTGACGTCAGCGCGCAGGGGCGGCGTCTAAGTACTGCCTGCGACGTCATCCCGGCGATCACGACGCCGACGACGGACGCGGAGCCGCACGACGCCGCCTACCGACGCGCAAGGGTACTGCTACGCAAGAACTTTCCGGATCCAGCCTGATGCCTGGGGATATTCTAAGGTAAGGAATCTGTCACTAACTACTGTCTCTTACAGATATATCGTTACACAAGTTAGTAACTTGTGCTTCTGGTACAAAAAACTCCAAAAATGAGCACAGACCGATGTTAGGCCTGCTGTTCAAAAACAAATTAATCATTAAGTATGAATTCAAAATGCGCACCTCTCAAATATTTTCACATCTGTAGTAAAGTGGATTGTGTTATGGTTGAGAGAACTCACCATGTAATTATGTCACAATCATGTCTAGTTATGTTTCTTTATTAAAACTCTTGTCTCAATCCTGAGTGGCTGTGGCACAGAGCAGTGAGGCTAAATCAAAGTGTAGGAGGCTAGCTCTGTTTATGGTATACCACTAGGTGGCTATACCGTGCACAGAGTCCAATGATTTCCCCAGAAGTTTACAGGGCTCAATGCAAACCCAGTGTGCTCTATTTGTGGGAGTGTGGGCGAGCAGCCTTGGGCCTAAAACAGAGGAGTGTAAGACATTTGCTCTGCACACAATCACCAATAAATGACACACAACTCAAAAAGGAGATCCACATTAATTTTATTAAAATAAGCTTTGCTCAAGATTTATTTTAAGACTAAGATCTTCGCAAAAATGTAAATACATGTTCGAGGCATGTGAGCTGTAGTTCACATGCTTTGCATACTCCTGCCATCTAGTGTTTGGTCCGGATGTTTGAAAGTTGTTTTTCTTCAAAGAAGTCTTTCCAGTCACGAGGTAGGTGACTCCTCCTTTCGGTGATAGTGCGCATGGGCATCGACTCCATTGTTAGATTGTTTTCTTGCAGAGGGTGAGAATGGAGTTAGTAAAGGTAGAATAGAGATGTCCATGCGCATGTCTGTAAAATAAGGTATAAAGTACCCTCATCTACAGCTCTACATGCCAAGAACAAATGCTTACTTGTTATGTAACATTTTTCTTTTAAATAGAAATTCTATTCAATTTCAAAAGTGGACACTTAGTGCAATTTCCAGTCTTTGCGTGGTTAACCCATGAGGAAAACACAGTTAATTTACAGGTAAGTAGCCAACTTGCAAATCCATTCTTCGGGTTGCAGGGTCAGCAGAGGGCTACGTTTAGGTAAGCACAAACACTGCACCTCCAGCGGCAGAGGGGCGGCCGGGTGCAGAGGTCAAAGTTGAAGATCATGCCCAATGTTACCCAATGGAAACTGAGGGTGCTTGAAGACCACCTGCTTGCAGGTAGGTAAATCGGTTGCAGGGTTTAAGCTTCGGAGGTTAAAACAAACACGGGGGGGTCACAAGGCAGCACCAAACATACACCACCAACGGCACAGGGGCGGCCCGGTTCATGGTGCAAACACGGTGTCTGGTGCCCAATGCACTTCAATGGAAACTCGTTTGGGAAACAGGCTGCAGGTGACGAATTGGAGGCTGCAGAAAGAAAACCGGTGATAGCAGAGATAAGTGGGGATGCTGTAGGTCATAGGGACACTGTTGGTTGAGCTCCTCAAGGCCTAGGGGCTTCAGGTGCAGGGGTGTCCTTTGACATCAGGTTTCTCTTACCTGAGTCGGTCGTGGTTGGAGGGAGCCATTGGGTTCACACTACAGGCATCTTCGTGAAGTCCAGGAGAGGTCATCCAACTGTAGACGTGGACTGAGGATCACTGGGGAACCTTTTCTGGATCGGTGGGCCACCTGGACACAGGCCGGAGGCCTCCGGTGCAGGAGTGGTCAAGGATTGCGGGTCCAGAGGGCCCCAGAGTCCTTTGTGTTGCTTTTTTGTGGACAGAGCCACAGTCCTCTGGAGTTCTGATCTTCTTCAAAGGCAGGCAGTCCTCCCAGGGGTTGTGGAGGTCGCTGGCTCAGGACAGGTGTTGTTTCTTTGCAGGATCTTCGAGGGATGCAGACAGGCCAGTAGGGCTGGGCCAAGTCAGTGGGCGTCGACAGTCTTCTCTGCACGGCGTCTTCTTAGTCTTTCTTCTTGGTTGGCAGGAACTATTTTGGAGGTCGCATTACAAACTTGGCAGACCTTTGAAGCTTCCTTTTCGAGCAGTGGCCCATTTTGGGGAGGAGGTGTGACGCCTCTGTCCAAGATGTGCAGTGTTTCTGGTCCCAGAGAGCAGAGGCTCTCCACCTAGGGGTCCAGAAACTTGTCTGTGTGTGGTAGGCTGCCTAAAGCCAGTCAGTGCCCACACCAGGATCGGTAGGTTTTCAGGGGGCACCTCTGAGGTGCCCTCTGACTACATGGTTTAATAAATCTCACACTGCATCAATGTGAATTTATTAAAAGGAGTTGTTAGGTGCCAAACACTCCTGTGTTAAGTGAAGCTATCATGGTGCTGTGGAACGCGAGTTGTCGAGTTTCCAGCCCATGTACTGTCTATGGCTTCCCTGGCACTTACAACATTAAGGAATAGACCCTAATATTGTAGGGGCATGTCTGCTCATGCAGATGTGCCCACACCTGTGAAATAGTGCACCCTGCCTTAGGGCTGGTAAGCCCTGCTAGAGGGGTCACTTACCTATATATCTGAAAGAGACACGTTAGTGACAGATTCCTTACCTTAGAATATCCCCAGGCGTCAGGCTGGATCCGGAAAGTTTTTGCGTAGCAGTACCCTTGCGCGTCGGTAGGCGGCGTCGTGCGGCTCCGCGTCCGTCGTCGGCGTCGTGATCGCCGGGATGACGTCGCGGGCAGTACTTAGACGCCGCCCCTGCGCGCTGACGTCAGTTCTTCTTTTTCCGCGCCAGCAAGCGCAGATCCGGGAAGAGCAGCGCCCTAGCCATTTTTTGACTAACTTTTTTGGTGAATTTTTCACTGTTTTCTCGAATCGACTTCAAGGTGTCGTAGGGATGCCCGGTTTTAAACGTTGCGGCGCCTGTGCTCGGATGATGTCCATCACAGACCCGCATCGGGAGTGTCTCTTCTGCCTCGGCCGAGGCCACGACACGGAGTCGTGTTCCGACTGCCGGGCCCTCAACCCGAAAGCTTTGCGAGAGCGGTCTCGAAAGCTCCTCGAGGCCCGGCTTTCGGCTCCGCGCAAGCCCCGGTTGCGTGAGAGGTCCAGGGGTCGATCGCGGAGTCCTCACCGGTCGTCGGCATCGAAGTCTTCTTCATCCGGTAAGTCCAAGCACAAAAAGTCCAAAAAGCATCGTCGCTCTAGGACTTCGCCTCGCCGGACTCGCGACTCGGCTGAGGCCCCTCCCGGCACCGTCCCCGCGGCCCCGGACATGCCTGTGGAGTCGCCCCCGCAATACCCGTCCTTCCCGGGTTCGGGGGCGGATCCGGCCCAGATACAGGAATTCCTGTTGGCCATGGCCCGCCTCTTCGGGCCTCAAGGTCCCTCCGGTGCGCCTTCGGGCCCCGCGGGCCCTGATGGGGTTACTCCGGCGTCGCCGGCGGCTCCGGCCCCGGCGTCGCCCGTACCTCCAGCCTCGATCCCGGCTCCGGCCCCGGCCTCGATCCCGGCTCCGCAACCCCCATCGACGCCGGTCGAACTAACGACACCTCCGCCGACGCCGATGTCTCCGGTGCCGTTCTCGACGCCGCCTGGGGCTCCGGGCGGCGTCGTCCCCCAGTTCCTTCCGGCTCCGGACATGGACCCGGACCGACATCGCTCGACGCCGGTTCCGGCGCCGATGGGACCTTGGGTCCCAAATGTCCCTCCTCCTCCTTATTTTGAACCAGAGGAGGACCAGGAGGACTGGGAGGGGTCTGATGACCCTCTGGCAGAACAGTGTCAGTACGATGAGGACTGGACAGAGGGTCTAGGGGATGCCAGTGGTCTGGATACTTCCCCTGACACTGGCATGCTGTCTCCTCCACGGAGGAGGGAGCCAATTTTGCAACGGTGTTGCGTAGGGCGGCTGGGGCCTTACGTCTCCAACTCCCTACTGTGGCGGTCAAGACTAATCTCTTGACAGAGGTGCTTCAGCCGGCAGCCTCCTCTACGGAGACAGTGCTGCCGTTTAACGATGCCCTCACTGACGTTCTTTTGGGCGCCTGGTCCAAGCCCAACACAGGGGCTCCTGTGGATAGGAACGTGTCCCGACGCCATCGCCCAGCTCCGGGCGACCCCCTGTTTCTCTCTGTCCACCCCACTCCTGAGAGCTTGGTTGTCCAAGCCTCCGCTTCCCAAACCGCCTTCCCTACCGCCCCTCCGGATAGGGAATCCAAACGCCTGGATCAATTTGGGAAGAAGGGTTTTTCTTCCTCCAGTGCTGGCTTGCGGTCCATCAACACCGCTTATCTTTTGGGCCGATATACCCACTCCTTGTGGGATTCGGTGGCGACTGTTTTGCCCCAGTGTTCTGAGGAGGTCCAGACACTGCTTTCCCGCGCCATTGCGGAAGGAAGGGATGCGGCCAAATACACGGTACGATGTGGCCTTGATACCGCCCGACTCGCTGGGCAGGTCTATTGCAACGACGGTGGCGCTGCGATGCCACGCCTGGCTGAGAACCACTGGTTTTTCAGGGGATGTCCAGAATACTCTCATGGACATGCCCTTTGATGGAGTCGGTCTTTTTGGGTCCAAAGCAGACCATGCGTTGGAGCGCTTTAAGGACTCACGGGCTACTGCCAAGTCCCTGGGCCTTTCTGCTACACGCCCTCCGCTGACTTCTGCTTTTCGCCCCTATCGTGGCCACGGAAGGGGCGCCCCGTCACGTCAGCAGCCCAGCCACCGGCCCGCGCAGCAGGCGTCTTCGCGTGGCGGAGGACGTGGATTCCGCCGTGGCGGATCGGGCTACCAGCGTGCGGGTCAGACCACCACCTCCAACCCGTCCGCGGCCTCCAAGCCCTCCTAGTCCCTCCTTTCAGGTGCACAGCACGCCAGTAGGGGCAGGGTCCGCCATCACCTTCACCACTGGCGTACCATCACCTCGGACAGGTGGGTCTTGGACATTGTCCGAAGGGGCTACTCCCTCCCCTTCGAGACCACCCCCCAGCCATGCCACCTCAATTCCACCGCATGTCAGGGGATCACTTGGTACTTCTGCAGAAGGAAGTCACGGCCCTCTTGACCAAGAGGGCCATCGAGCGTGTTCCGACCCCAGAAGTAGGGCGTGGTTGCTACTCCCACTACTTTCTGGTGCCCAAAAAGGACAAGGAGGACATGCGTCCTATCTTGGACCTCCGGAACGTCAATCGCTTCCTCCGGAAGGAGAAGTTCAAGATGCTCACCCTAGCTCAGGTTTTGACTGCCCTCGACCCTGGAGACTGGTTGGTAGCGTTGGACTTACAGGACGCATATTTCCACATCCCCGTCCTGCCGGCCCACCGGCGTTACCTTCGGTTCACGGTAGACCTCGAGCATTTTCAGTTCACCGTGCTCCCCTATGGCCTTACCAGTGCCCCTCGGGTGTTCACGAAAGTGATGGCGGTGGTCGCAGCTCATCTGCGCCGGGCAGGGGTTTCAGTCTTCCCCTACCTCGACGACTGGCTGCTGAAGGCGGGCTCGTCCCAGGCAGTCGTCTCCCACCTCCAGACTACGGCCGAACTCCTGCACTCGCTGGGGTTCTCCATCAATGTGCCGAAGTCGCATCTGATTCCTTCTCCACAGCTCCTTTTCATCGGAGCAGTTCTGGACACGACGCAGTTTCGGGGCTATCCTCCCGAACGGCGAGTCCGAGATAGTCAGGCTATGATTCCAATCTTTCAGCCTTTATCCTGGGTTTCGGTACGGATGACCCTGAGGCTGCTGGGCCTCATGGCCTCCTGCATCCTGGTGGTCAATCATGCCAGATGGCATATGCGGGCTCTGCAGTGGGACCTAAAGTTCCAGTGGGCGCAGCACCAGGGCAACCTGTCCGATCACGTCCAGATCTCGGAGGGGACTGCAAAACAGTTGCAGTGGTGGCTCTCGAACCGGCAATGGGTCATGGGCAGATCCCTCTTCCTTCCCCAGCCAGAGCACACAGTTGTGACGGACGCGTCCCTTCTGGGATGGGGCGGTCACATGGGAGAGGCGGAGATCAGAGGCCTCTCGTCTCCGGCGGAGTCCCGGCTCCATATCAACATTCTGGAGCTCCGGGCGATCCGACTTGCACTCAAGGCATTCCTTCCCTCTGTCAAAGGGAAGGTAGTGCAGGTGTTCACAGACAACACCACCGCCATGTGGTACTGCAACAAACAAGGCGGGGTGGGGTCTTGGACCCTTTGTCAGGAGGCTCTGCGCCTCTGGACATGGCTGGAACATCAGGGCATGTTCCTGATGGTTCAACACCTGGCAGGTTCCCTGAACGCCAGGGCGGACGAACTCAGCCGCAGGTGCATGATGGATCACGAATGGCGTCTTCACTCGGAAGTGGCGCAAGGACTCTTTCTACAGTGGGGAGAGCCTTGGTTAGATCTATTCGCCACCGAAGAGAACGCGCAATGTCATCAGTTCTGCGCGTTGGAATTTCCAAGGCGGCACTCGCTCGGCGACGCTTTTCGTCACGAGTGGAGTTGCGGTCTGTTGTACGCCTTTCCGCCTATACCACTTCTACCCAGAGTGTTGAAGAAGATTCGGCACGACCGGGCCTAAGTCATTCTTGTGGCTCCGGACTGGGCTCGAAGAGTTTGGTATCCCGAGCTACTCAATATGAGCGTAGATCCCCGATCCGTCTGCCTCTTCGAGAGGATCTTCTGTCGCAGCAGCAGGGGACGGTCCTCCACCCGAACCTGTCCAGTCTACACCTGCTTGCGTGGAGATTGAGCGGCGGCAGTTGATTCCTTTCGACTTGCCTCCCGAAGTTTGTGATGTGATTCTGGCAGCCAGGCGTCCCTCCACTAAGGTGGTATACGCCTGCAGGTGGACCAAATTTGTGGCATGGTGCACAGCAAAGGCTGTGAATCCCCTTTCTGCCCCTCTTTCTGAGGTCCTTCTGTTCCTTCTTTCTCTGGCCCAACAGGGTTCTGCCCTGGGTACCATCAAGGGTTATCTTTGTGCTATCTCGGCCTTCCTCAGGTTCCCTGATCAGCCCTCCCTTTTCAAGTCCCCTGTTGTTAACAGGTTCTTCAAAGGCATTACTCACCTCTTCCCTCCTGTTCCGTTTGTGATGCCTCAGTGGGACTTGAACTTGATTCTTACCTTTTTAATGTGCGCTCCCTTTGAGCCTCTACATAACTGTCCTCTTCGTCTTCTGACTCTGAAGACAGCCTTTCTGGTGGCCATCACCTCCGCTCGGCGGGTGAGTGAGCTCCAGGCTCTATCTTGCAAACCTCCCTTTCTGTCTGTTCATCCAGACAAGGTTGTTCTTCGGACGCGTCCGTCCTTCTTGCCAAAGGTGGTTACTGCTTTCCACATTGGGCAGACCATCACTTTGCCCACCTTCTTTCCGCCTCCGCATCCTTCCAGAGAGGAAGAGAGGCTCCACCGCCTGGACCCAAAACGTGCGCTCTCCTTCTATATCGACCGCACAAAACACTTCCGGGTGGATGACCAGCTCTTTGTTGGCTACGTGGGCGCCAAAAAGGTCGGGCGGTGCACAAGAGAACCATCTCCCGCTGGGTTACCTTGTGCATCAAGACCTGCTATTCTTTGGCTAAGAAGGAGCCTCCTGTTGGGCTGCGTGCCCATTCCACCAGGGCAACGGCTGCTACCACGGCCTTGGGCCGCGGTGTTCCGCTGCCGGTTATCTGTCAGGCAGCTACGTGGGCCTCGCTGCACACGTTTACAAAGCATTACTGCCTTGACAGTCAGGTCCGGAGGGACGGCTTCTTTGGCCGTTCTGTCCTCCAGGACTTCCTTGTCTGATCTTTGTTCGCAGACCCACCACCGGGGTTGGTATTGCTGGGGTATCTATTCTAAGGTAAGGAATCTGTCACTAACGTGTCTCTTTCAGATGCACAAGTTACTAACTTGTGTAACGATATATCTGTAAGAGACAGTAGTTAGTGACAGATTCCTTACCGCCCACCCATCCTCCCCGTTCTGCGAACTGATTTCTAGGGTTAAGGACATCCCTTTCAGGGCCCTAGTATTTTTCAGACACCTATGTCAGCTTCTTGCATGGCTCTGCGTTCCTGGCGCGGAAAGTCGTGTACAGAACTGACGTCAGCGCGCAGGGGCGGCGTCTAAGTACTGCCCGCGACGTCATCCCGGCGATCACGACGCCGACAACGGACGCGGAGCCGCACGACGCCGCCTACCGACGCGCAAGGGTACTGCTACGCAAAAACTTTCCGGATCCAGCCTGACGCCTGGGGATATTCTAAGGTAAGGAATCTGTCACTAACTACTGTCTCTTACAGATATATCGTTACACAAGTTAGTAACTTGTGCCTTAGTGCTAGTTGGCATGGCACACAGGCAGCGTGCCATGTCGACTTTGTCATTTTGTCTGCACCAGGCCATGCATGCTGCAGTGGCATGGCTTAGGTGAGGGGTCCTTAAGGGATCCTCTTCAGTCCCAATGCCCTAGGTACCCAGGTACCATTTACTAGGGATTTACAGGGGTCCTGAAGGGCCAATTTTGGAATAGTTTTAGGGACAGAATACTGGTACTGGGCACCTGGACAGCAGGGACCCAGTACTCCACAGTCAAAGTTGTGTGTGTGTGTTTGGGGGGAGGGGTTACTGCAACAGAATCCCATTTTCTCACAGCATGGCACACAGGCACTGTGCCATGTCGACTTTGTTATTTTGTCTGCACCAGGGCATGCATGCTGCAGTGGCAGTCTGCATGGCCTAGATGAGGAGTTCCTAGGGGATCCTCATGGGTCCCAGTGCCCTCTGTACCCAGGTATCATTTACTAGGGACTCGCAGGGCACCTGAAGGACCATTTGTGGAACAGGGGACCTGGTTGGCAGGGACCCTGTGCACTACAATGGAAACCACATCATATTCCAGGCAAAAAGTGGAGAAGTAACCATGTCAAAAGAGGCACTTTATCACACAAAGGTACAAGTGTAAAGCATTTAAAAGTACCAAAATAATAAGTAAGCAGCATGACACAGTAAAAATCTGACACCAGTTTATAAAAATTGAGTATATTTTTATTTTAAAATAGACACGAAAACAACAAATCTGTTGAGGACAAATGGAGATATACACGCTTATCTGGATCCTGTCATAGCCGTGAGGGGAACGGCTTCCTCGTATTTCTTCTAGTGCCCTGACAGCCGTGAGGGGAACGGCTCGGGGACCACATCTTCCAGCAGGCAGTGCTGGACGCCCGCTGACGCCGTCACCACAGCGCCCGGAGGCGCGACAAAAGGCGAGCCGGCATCCCGCAGCGTGGGACGCGCTTATCTGCATCCTGTCATAGCTGTGAGGGGAACGGCTTCCTCGTATTTCTTCTAGCGCCCTGACAGACGTGAGGGGAACGGCTCGGGGACCACATCTTCCAGCAGGCAGTGCTGGACGCCCGCTGACGCCGTCACCACAGCGCCCGGAGGCGCGACAAAAGGCGAGCCGGCATCCCGCAGCGCGGGACGCGTGCGGGCAAAGCCCGGACCAAGGGCGGGCCCGTCCACGCCCGTCGGAGCCAGGAGGAGGCTGGGCTGGGCCCACTCCCTAACTTCTCCACTAAGGTAAAGGAACCGGTTGTAATCGGAGGCAATTACGATATTCTATTATTTTGCCATACGGTGTATCTAGTAACTGGCATAATAGGATCTGAACTGGATTGCTACTTAAGATTACTGAGGTCTTTGGCTAGAACATAGACAGTGTTGTTCCTCATATCCAGCGCCGTGAGGGGAATGGCTTGACCGGTTCGAACTCTTGCCCCCACAAAAATATCGGTGGGCTCCCGCAGCCCGTATCTAGCGCCGACTTCCGCGCCAGGAGGCGCATAAAATCAACGGCGGCACGGGACGTCAGTATCTAGGGCCGTGAGGCTTGACCGGCTTGATTGGCTCGAACTCTAGCCCCCACAAAACCAACGGTGGGCAAAGCCCGGGACAAGGGTCGTCCCGTCTGTGCCAGGCTGGGCAGGGCAGGGCCTATTCTCTTTTGCTGTTCTCCCGGGTGATTGTGTTTCTGCGGTTAACTTCAGCCTGCAAGGACTTTTCTGACTGATATGGTGAGAGTCATTTGGGGACTTGGTGTTTGACGAATTTTTTATTGATTTTCCCCCCTGGTCTTCTCAGCTGTTTCCCGTTAAATTAATATCCGGCGCCGGGTCCCATTTTTGTTCCATCTTTGTTCCTGGCACTACGAGCGTAGTACTCTTTTAAAAAGTAGGGTTGTTTTTTACCTGGACTATAATATTTGTTTTTTACATATTGATTGCACTTGGTTTTATTCTTAGTTTCATGTAGTTTTATGCAGTCTGACTCCTGTGGTCCATTTTAACTTTCTCGCTTATCCTTACATGTATTTTACTGTTTGAACGTAACTTGTTTTACCTACCTCAGCATATACATTGCACTTTGGATCTTTTATGGTGTGGGACCAGTTTTTAGATCTTATTGTACTCTGCACTTTTTGCACTTTTGCACTTTTTGCACTATTGGCACTTTGTACTATCTTTGTACTATCTTGCATTGTATAGATGATATAGATTATATTGGCACTTGCACTTTATTAGATCCAAATAAAGTCCAGCTCATTCCCTAATTTAGCAACAGCATGGGGAAGAGGAAAGTGAAGGCCCAATTTTCGGGCCCAGATCAGTTAGTAAATGCTGCATGCCATGAGACTATGGATAGGATTGAATTGATTTTAGCAGATTGCCACACTATTGCAAATTCAGATACTACCATCCCCTTGTCCCCTGGTGGCATTCAAACTGGTAATGATAATGTCATGGGTCCACAGTCCTCTTGCTCCCCCATCCAACCCAGGCAAAAAAGTTATGAAACAGATCCCTCTGATGTTTAGATCTAATAAGAGGCGTAAAGAATTACTTGATGACAACCTTTCGGGCGAGACCTCTTCTGATTCCTCGCCTGTAAAAAATCTGCTAGATTGTCTTTGCGAGCACCTAAAAAGCACCGCTCGGGGCAAAGGAAGGACAAGGGTACGGCGCCCGATGTATGCGCCAATTCTAATAACCAGGGGCCAATTTCCGAACCCACCACGAGTCATGCACTATTTTCTAGTATTGAATGTTCCAACAGATTCGACCCTCTCTGCCCACCAGTAGTAGAGGGCCGAGAGGAGATGGGGAGGTCTGATCCTGTAGACACTAGGGGGGCAAAGAGTGACATGGGTGGGTCACAGCCACTTATAGACCTAATAGAAGCACTGAGAGCAGAGGTTTGCTCCCTCAAAGATGTAGTTACTTTGCTCCTGGGAAAGGTTGGCTATGCTAAAGGTGAAGTCCCTGAGCCTCAACACAAGATGATCTCAGATTTGAGGGACCCAGTAAGCTCAAAAAGTGTAGTGCAGGCATTAGTTCAGGAAGGTGTCCTATAGATCCTACTCACACTAGATTGTTAAATCCTCTATTGCCTATGAGTGTTCCCTATCAGCAGTCGTCTACTAGCAAGGCATCACAGGACCCTCCCCTAGCTTCAACATCGGGCAGGGATGTCCATAGAGGTGAAGCCGTTTGTAATGTAGATCTATCCCACATGCGGGCTTAGGGTGAGGGACCAACTAGAGGGTTTGTGCGGGAGGGTGTATATGTGAGACCTGAAGTGGAAGAAAGCCCCTCTCGGATTTTCCTTATGGAAGTCCCCAAATACAATGGCAGAACCCCTGAAAATCAGGAGTCCCTTACAAAGAAGATCATACACTGGTTTAGACACACACGCCAATGCTACTCTATAATCAGGGATGACATCAGAATGTCTAAAAGATCATCATTGCCAAATACCCCTTGGGACATGATTGAGGTCACTTTCTATGATGCCGCCACTATCACTGGGTTGCTTTCCATGGAGGCCCGCAGGATCCCTCCCAAGAATTCCAGTATAATTATCAGGTATAGACCACCTTGTGGTGGGTCACCTTGTAGGCCCCCTCTGACGAATAGGGTTGATGGAAATAGTTCCAGTTGACCCCAGGGTTCGATAATGCCATTGTACATGGGTAGGCAAATCCCTTATTGTCCCCCAAAACAAACCCACCAGAGTAATTACGTGGGAAATAGCTCTAGTGTACCCAGATCTCCAACTATAAATTCTCCTTCCCCAGTGTGCGTCTTGGTTGAGGACGTGGCTACAAACAATGATTGTGCCCCGGTCACTGGACCTGGGCCCGAGTTGGGCTTGAATGTAGGGGAGCCAAGTAGCAATGAGGATAGGTTAGCTGTGACACTGCAGCCCTCTCCTCTCAAGGTCCTGGTTTGGAATGTGGCAGGGATCAATAAGTTATTGGCAGACTTAGAGTGGTGTACATTCATAGATTCCTTTGATATCATTTTATTTCGAAAAACGTGGAGTCTCTCTTGCCCGTATCGATCAGGTTATGCAACGTATGCAAAAGAAGCTACCAGGAGAGTGAGAGGGAGACCGTCAGGAGGCCTAGCAGTCTGGGTGAACATAGAGCTTGGGTGGAAAGTTAGACAGTTGCAGGTGGAGTCAGAAGACATTGTAGCTCTTGAAGTTAATAACAACAGTGGTATAAGAACGAGAATTTTCAATGTATATAACAGGGTAAAGAAAGGCATGGCTGAAACAGATACACTGCGCATCCTTGACAATGCATTAACCCAGTATTCTCAGAACTCCCAGTTATTGGTCTGTGGGGACTTTAACTGTACATTTGAGCCTCTGGCTTCAGTCCCCGACGACCTAACCAATGAATGGGACTGCGAATGGCAGGTGCCCCAGCTTGATTTGCCTTTGGTTAGGTGGAGTGCAAGAGGAGCGCAGTTGCTGGCACTTACTCTGCAGCATGATCTTAGAGCTACAAATGGTAGGACGCCCTCAGATTCAAAAGGGGACCCCACCTTTAACAGGTTCGCCCAGGAAAGTAGAATTGACTATTGCCTTGTTTCCCTTAACCACTGGCATCTTGTCTTGGACATGGCTGTGGTCAAAAGGGTTGATAGTGACCACAATGCTCTTGCTCTGACCCCTGCAAACCAAGCACCCGGGTGCACTGTTGATCGGGGTTGCCCGGATATTGGTCTCCTCTCAGTTGCCAACAATCAGAGGAGGATCAAGTGGAGCTGGGTTGAGACTCACCCGGAGGCTCTGGGTTCAGTTAAGGGGAAGGTTTCTGCTCTTCTCGAAAAAGCCGCTAGTTCAACCATGGAGCAGGTTGATGATGAGATAGGCACGAGCCATGACCTCCTCTATAGAGAAATCAGGGACCTACTGGGCAGCCAGGGGAAGCCGCAGACAGTGAAAACCAACATACAAAATAAGCAGGGAGCTTGGTACACAAAAGAATGCAGGCTGTCAAAACAGGAACTTTTAAAGGCAGTCCAGCTTAAATCTCGCCCTGATATAATACTTTGCCGCACTAAGTACAAACGAACCATTGAAAAAGCCAAAAAGGAATGGGAGGCTAGCGTCTGGTCCATCGCTAAGGAGTGCTCTGTTAGCAAGGGACTCGAAAAAGTTTTGGAGTGTGGCTGCATACTGGCTAAAGGACAATAAGTGCCAGTTGGAACTTACGGTCCAACCGGAAGCCTGGGAAACGCACTTTGGTACCCTATATGCATCGAGAGACGAGATACTTGTGGAACAAGACGTAAGCCTGGTCCTTGAGGCCCTGGATGTAAATGCCCTTCACATCTCGCTTGAGGAGACTCTAGCAGCAATTGCCTCTTGCACTTTAGCACGTGCGCCTGGGCCAGATCGTATCCCCAATGATCTCTATAAGGAGGATGTGGTTTTATGGGGCAGGTATATTGTCTTAACAAACTCCATTTTAAGGGGTAGCCCCATACCCACCTCCTGGAAAAATGCAGAGATCGTTCCAATATACAAAAAAGGGGACAGAACTAAGCCTTCTAGTTTTAGGCCGATAAGCCTCATCGATTCTTTGCAAAAGATTTTCTGTAAACAGATATCATCCCGACTCCAGGATTGGATTGTAGAGGATGAAATCTTAAGCGATCTCCAGGCAGGTTTTCGTGTTAAAATTAGTACCCTTGATCAAACGTTCCGCTTGTCATGCCTATATTGGAAAGAAGTGCACATTAAAGGGGGGGAACTCTATGTGGCCTTCGTAGACTTGCGGTCCGCTTTTGACCTAGTTCCACGGGCTAAATTATGGAGGGTCCTCAAAGATTTAGGTATGCCACACAACCTCTTAGATATTTTAATCAGACTGCATGCATCTAACACAGCACAGGTTAGGTGGGGGGGGAACAACCAAGTCACAAACAATTTCCCTGTGGACTGTGGTGTGAGACAGGGATGTGTCCTTGCCCCCACACTTTTTATTCTTTTTTATAAACGATGTAATAAAATGGCTGGACAGGGATGGGTGCGATGCACCGAAGGTGGGTAGTCGAAGAGTTCCGGCCCGCCTCTTCGCTGATGATACTCTCCTGATTGCAAAATCTCCCCAAGGTCTCCAGCAGCTTTTAAATGATTTTATTTTGTTTTGTGAGGAACGAGGTCTGGTGCTAAATGAAACTAAAACTAAATACATGATTTTTAGGAAGGGTAGGGCCAATCGAAACAAAAGACAGGTTCTTGCAGGCAGCAGCAAGTTAGAGCGTGTGGAATTCTTTGATTATTTGGGCATTCGCTTAACTCCAACTTTGAGGTGGGACCAACATATTGACAAGGTAAAGCTGCAACTTATTTTCCAAACTGCAAACCTGGCGAACATACACAGAAATACCTTCACTAGGCAGTTGGCGACAGCATTGGAAATTTACAACATGAAAATTTTAGGGGGTGCACTATATGGAGCAGAACTCTGGGGCTCTGGTAAAATAGCACCGTTGTCATTGGTTGAAAATCGATTCCTTAGATCTCTGACTAATCTCCCAGCAAGTACCCCGTTAGTTCCACTCTGTTTTGATTTGGGACACAGACAGTCGGTCCATAAAATCCATTACAAAGTTTTGATGTTTTGGTATAGATTGTGGACCGTGGAGGAATTGTTCCCCATACCGGGAGCTTCTTCGCGAGCTCATGAAATCATCTACCATCAAATCAGTTCCTTGGTTTAGAGCTCTGAGGGCAATTCTAGAGAAGCTAGGGATGTTGAGGTTTTGGTCTGACCCAGGGAGTATGATCACTGTTTCAAGAACAGCACTGAAGGAACAGTACTGGGAAGCCACATCCTTACAAATTGCACTTGACGCTCAGGGCAGTCTGACTATCAATTTCCTAGACTTCAAGTGTGTACCCTGCTTTGAAGACACATTTGATGAAATTGCTCCTCCCTTGGCCCGGAAGCTGTTTTTTCAGTTTCGTTATAAAACGCTTCCGCTTAACTTTTTGCAACAACTGGAGGTCCGGCTTTGAAAATAGCGTTCTTTGCCCCGCTTGCAATGCGAATCCTGAGTCCATTACCCACCTCCTATTTTTTTGCCCATTCTATAAATCACTGAGGGCCAAGTGGATCATTCCGCTCTGTAAAATCATTGGCCCCGGTCACTATTTGGAGGTGCTAAGACTGTTAAGCACGGACACTAGTAGACTCGTGGTCTTTGGTCTATCTAGATTCTGGCACGCGGTATGGCTGAAAAGGTTCAAGTGCTTGAAGTGATGACCATTGCCTAGCACTGGATCAATCTCAATGCACTTTAGTCTGGACATCATTTACGATTCTAAAACTGATTTACTTGATGCTTTGTTTTGATTTCCTCGATCCCTCAATTACATTGATTGCTGCTTTATTTTTGTAATTTTATTCCCTTTTAATTGTATTATATTTAATCATGTATTTTATATGTACATTCTATATATGTTTTCTTTACTGTGCTGTGTATACTTTTATGACCTTGTGGTCGAAATAAAGTAAAGAAGAAGAAGATATACATTTTCAAAGGTAAGTAAAGCACTATAGTTCACTCTTAGGAAATGCAATAAATCATTGTAGGAAGCTGGCTCTGTATATACTATACCAAAGTGAGGTATAGTGTGCACAGAGTCCAGTGGAACCCCAAAGGTAGGCAGAGGTAAAGTTAGATAGCACCTTACTCTCTATTGGTGGTGCTAGTACGCTGCTTTCCCCTGGCTTGGGTGTGAGAGATTCATGTGTCATCTGTTTTACTGTGCTGTATTTTAAAATTGCCCTTGCTGCTGAACGTATTTTAGATCGCTTTTAAAAACGGAAACTGTGCTGCATTTTAAATATAACTTGCTGCTAAAACGTATTTTAGACTGCTTTTAAAAAAACGGAAAACGAACGCTCACTTACTCCCACTCACCAAGCACTCACGGGGAATCCCGGTGGGACAACCTAGGCCGCCATTTTACCGAGAGCGCGCTCTAGTTGTTGGGGGCATTCAGACATAAATGATGCGCGCTGTGCGGACGCGCAGCGGACGTGCCGCTGCGTCCCGGAAGCGGCCAGCGCCATTCATGCTGCCCGTTTTTCGCAGGAGCTGCCGAACGACCGCATGGTTTTTAGCCGTGCAGAAATCATGACGGTTGGCTCTCACATGGGTAAGTGTGGGCAACAATGGATGGTCCTGGACAATATTGTTAGCACATGCCAGCAGTGCAACTTCTGTTTTAAGAAGGACTTAGGCACTAACATTCCCGCCAAACGCGTGCCTTCTGCTCCACAGAACTCCCAGCGCATACGTGCTGCCCTAATTAATGCCCGCTCCATGGTGAAACACGCCTTGGATATCTTTGAGCTTCTGTCAGATAATCGGTTCGATATATTATTTATATCAGAGACATGGCTCAACGAATTCTCGGCACCGGCCATTGCTTTGGCCATCCCAATGGGGTATAAAATAGCAAGGGCAGACCGCAAAACAGGCAGAGGAGGAGGGGTTGCGGTAGTGTTCAGGGAAATCTGGGTTTTTACGCAGGCGGTGACCCAAGACATTGGTGAGGGGGAAGCCCTCGACTTCTCCCTCTCCATATCTCCTCACTGTACGTTGGGAGGCACCCGGATATATCATCCCCCTGGCCCCTCTGTCACCTTTTTGAAGGCCATAGATGAAGCTATTGTGCCAAGAGCACTGCAATACTCAAATTTCTTACTTTTAGGGGACTTCACTATCCATTTGGATTGTGTGGAGGCCACCTACACAAGGGAATTTAGTGACTCTTTAAATCTTGCCCAACTGACCCAATGGATTAGCTCCCCATCCCATAGGGGGGGGGGGCATATTTTAGACGCAGTTTGCTCCAACTTCCCTTTAACCGTCCAGGAACCACTTCCCGTCTCCTGGTCCGATCATTTTTTAATCCAATTTTCATGGTCCATCCAGACACCCTATCCGACCATGAGGTCAGACCTCCCCAGCGAATTGAGCCTGCTGCCTTGTGCAGCGTCCTGTCGGATACCCGCCCTCCCGCCTCTAAGGACTTGACGGTCGCTGTGGGGGGGTTTCAATAGCTGGATCTCAAAGGCTGTGGAACACCTTTCCCCACCTTTGGCCAACAAGAGAGTAAGAAATACTCCGTCCAAACCATGGTTCTCTGTTGAGCTCAAAGAGCTAAAGCAATCATGTAAAAAGCTAGAGCGGAACTGGAGACAGGCCTACTGCCCTTTGGCAAAAATAACATTAAGGAAAACCCAGAAAGATTATTACGCCACTATTAAGAAGGCTAAAGGCAATTTTTACGCGGAGCGCATCGCTCAGTCAAAAAATAACTCAAAAGAAATCTTTTCCATCGTCCAGAGTTTTCTGAAGCCTTGCACGGAACGTATTGCCTTTCCTGCCTCTAACTCTTGGTGTGAGAAACTGTCCGGCTTCTTTCTAGACAAGATCCAATCGATCCAGGACAGCTTCTGGCCTAGTAGTCAAGTGCAGGCGAAACATCCCTCTCTGACTGTCCCGGCCTCGGACCCTGTCCGCACTTCCCTGACAGCTTTCTCGCCCATTCCCCTGTTGGATTCATTGGCTATTCTCAAATCCCTTAAATCAGGTTCCCCAGCTGATCCTTGCTTAGCCAGGCAGTTAGCAGCTGCGGCGGAGGTGGTTAACCCTGAAGTGAACAATATCATCAATCTATCGCTTCAAACCGCTGCGGTCCCACCGGAATGGAAACAGGCGAAACTACTCCCCCTGCTAAAAAAGCACTCTTTAAACCCTGCTATACTAGCCAGTTACCGACCTATCTCACTTCTCCCGGCCGTGGCGAAGGTGTGTGAGAAGGCAGCCCACAAACAACTCTCCAAGTTTGTTGAGTCTACTGGCGCCCTCCACCCAGCCCAGTCGGGATTCAGGGCCACATACAGTACTGAGACTGCCCTGGTTGAGATGTCGGAGGCTATCAGAGAATGCCTGGATTCAGGCGGCAGAGTGGCCCTGATCTTATTGGACCTCTCTGCCGCCTTCGATACGGTGCCTCACCGCCAACTTTTGGCCCGTCTTTCTAACATCAGAATCTCAGGCTCGGCATGGAATTGGATTGAATCCTTTATTGAGAATAGAACCCAGCAGGTTTGGCTGCCTCCATTTTCTTCAGCACCAAGAAAAGTGTCCACGGGAGTTCCTCAAGGGTCTACTTTGAGCCTCCTTCTCTTCAACGTTTATATCATGCCGCTAATCTATCTGGCGGAGGAGCTGGGTGCTAAGATCATAGCTTACGCTGATGATACCCAGCTCCTCTTTACGTGGAAGGAAAAAGATCTGTCCCCTGACTCAGCCAAAAACTGCCTTGCAGCAGTCTTTAAATGGCTCGCGGAGGCTCAGGTTAAATCTAATGAGGACAAGTCGGAGGTACTCCTTTATGGGTCCTTCCCTCCGCACTTCAGGGAGGACCTTTGGCCTGCGGGTTACCCTATGCCCAACTCAAGGGGGAGTCCAGTGAAGAATCTTGGGGGTCTGGTTCAGTGAGGACCTCAGATTTTACTCGCAGATAAAAAATCTGGCCGGAGTATGCTTCGGCACATTGAAGCTACTAAGGAAATTTCTGCCATTACTGCCCAGACCAGCGAAGGAAATGGTGACTCGTGCCCTCATCCTGTCGCGCATCGATTACGCCAATGCGTTATATATTGGTCTTCCCGGTTATCAACTGAAAAAGCTACAGACCATTCAGAATGCGGCAGCGAGAGTGCTGTTGGGCATTTCTGGCAGGTCTAGTACAACGCAACATCTCCGGGATTTGCATTGGCTCCCGGTGGGGCAGCGTGTTCTGTTTAAGGCCCTCACTCTTGCCCATGGTGCCTTATATAAAGCTGGGCCCCCCTATCTTAGGAGGCGCTTCAACTTCTATGTGCCTCAAAGACATCTGCGCTCCACAGCACAATGCCTCGCAGTCATTCCGCGCTACCGCCTTGCTAGAACAGGGGGTAGCTCCCTTTCATTCAGGGCAGCCAAAGCCTGGAATGCTCTCCCTCACGACCTGAGAAACACCCAGGACCTCAGGCTGTTTAAAAAGCAGTTAAAAACCTTGCTTTTTAATTAACATCCTGCCGCGTCCCACACCCCTCTGTATTCTTCTAACTGGCTCCCGCGCCGGGACACTCCTGAGTATCCGTTCGCGCTATAAATGTCGTATAACATAACATATTTGTGGTAGTGTGGTCGAGCAGTAAGGCAGTATCAGAGGACAGTGGTAAGCATTTGTTGTACACACTCAGTTAGCAAATGAATTCACACACTCAAAGACTGAACTTCAGACCAATTGTTTTTGTATAAAAATATTCTTTTAGTTATTTTATTTTCTAGAACCAAGCAAGCCTGGCACAGGTAAGCAATAAATACTTTACAGAAGTAATGCGGTTTGTAAACAGTTTGAATTGAAATTGTATATGCACTTTGTTTTGACTTACAGTATGGTTTCAGAGAAATGCAATACTTTGTAAATACAGTACATAGACTTGAATGGGCTTTTCAGTAAAATTACAGGTAAGTTACTTTTGAGATTTCTTTTCTTACTCCGAGTAGTATACCTGGATACTACTCTGGGACATTTCCTGTAAACAGGTAAGTAAAATCGTTTTGGTTAAATAGTACAAATTTAAACAATTTCTTTAGGTTTTCAAACTCCACACTTAAAAACTTTTCCAAGAAAAACAGTCAATGTTATCCTATGGAGGAAAATAGTGTTATTGGTTTTCGGGTAAATATTCGGTAGTGGGATTTGAGGTTCTGGGGGTAGACTCAGGGGTCCCCCAGGGTCAAGGATGCACTCTTGTTACACCCTCAGCGGCACTAGGGCCGCCGGGTGCAGAGTGCTGAAGCCCAATGTTATCCAATGGGCGATAGGGGACCTCCGGTTGGTGGCTGCTGACAAGCAGGTCACAAGGTTGTGGGAGCCAAGCTCCTGGTGTTAGGATCAGGGCAAAAGGGGATCCTGTTTAGCACAAAAAGTGCAGCGGCGGCTGGTGCAGAGTGCTGTTTTGGCATTGGGTGCCCTGTTGTTTTCAATGGGGATTTTCGGTTTTGGTTTTCAGCTGCAGGCTTGGACCAGGAAGACTTCCGGGAGGATCCAGCAGCTGGGCAGGTAAGTTGGAGGGCTCGGGTACGTAGGTGCACCTCGGGTTCTCTTCTCCAGGGTGCAGGGCAGCTGGATGCAGGGGTTTCTTTTGAAGTCGGATTTCACCTTACCGGGCCACTCGCGGTTGGGGGGGTCTCCGTGCAGAGGCTGCAGGCGACGTCAGGGAGTCCTGGAGGGGTCAACCCACGATGGACTCGGACTCTGGAGCGCTGGGGGACCTCGCTGGGACCGGTGGGCCACTCGGGCCATAGGCGACGCTTGCAGTGGTGGTTCCAGGCGTCTGGTTTCTTTTTCCTCAGCAGGCTCGGAGTCTTTCTTTGGTGTTTGCGGTTCACAGGAGATCCGGTCTTTGTTGAAGGCAGTCAGTCCTCCCAGGGGTTCTGGAGGTCGCTGGCTGCAGGACAAGACGATTTTTGGCGCAGGATCTCTGGAAACTGCAGACGGGCTGGTAGGGCTGGGACCAAGTCAGTTGTTCTCTGCAGTCTCCTCTGCTGGGCCTCTTCTTTCGTCCTTTTTCTTCTTAGGTTGTGGGAATCTGCTTTCTAGGTTCAGGGCTGCCCCCTAAATAATGTATTTAGGGGCGTTTTAGGGGTCTCGAGGTCCGGAGCCAATGGGCTACTGACCTTAGGGTGACTACACCCTTGGTGTGCTCACCCCACATGGGGGAGTGAGCACAATCCTTAATCCTGATTGGGGAGTGCCTGCCATCTGCAATATGGCGGGCACTGAAGAGAGGGCTTTATCTCGCCTCCCCCACCTGAGGGGTGAAGTTGGTAGAGGTGGGCACACCTTTTGGGCTGGCTAGTTTGTCCCGCCTGTCTTCTCGCCGAAAAGGAGGGGAGACAGGAAGGGGGCTTGCTCCTGATAGCAGGAGAGGCTGGGGGTCGCATTACAAAGGCTGCCAGGCCTTTGAAGCTCCCCTACCACAGATGGCTCTTCCTTGCTTGGGGGAGGTGTGAACACCTCCGCCCAGGAAAGGCTTTGTTTCTGGGCTCAGGGAGCGAAGGCTCCCATCCGAGGGGTCCAGAAACATGTCTCGTGGTGGCAGGCTGGTGTGTACCAGTCAGGGAACCCACCAGGGGCTTGTCGTTTTTCAGGGGGCATCTCTAAGGTGCCCTCTGTGTGCATTTTCCATTAGATCCCACACTGGCATCAGTGTGGGTTTAATGTGCTGAGAAGTTTGATACCAAACTTCCCAGTTTTCAGTGTAGCCATTATGGTGCTGTGGAGTTCGTAATGACAAACTCCCAGCACCATATACTCTTAATGGCTGCACTGCACTTACAATGTCTAAGAATGGACTTAGACACAGTAGGGGTACAGGGCTCATGCACCTGTACCCTCACCACTGGTATAGGGCACCCAGCTAGAGGGGTGACTGATCTATGCTGGGGCAGTGGGTTGTAGGCATGGCACACAGGAATGTGTGCCATGTCATCTTTTCACTTTGTTCTGAACCAAAACACGCAGCCTGCAAAGGCAGTGTGTGGGTGTAAAGGTACAGGGCCTCTAAGGGTGGCACAATAAGTGCTGCAACCCTTAGAGGTCTTCCCTGGTCACAGTGCCTTGGGTACCTGTGGTACCATTTACCAGGGGCAGACCTGTGGCCAGAGATGCCAATTGGGTTAGTTTTGGGGAAAGAACACAGGCTCTGGGAACCTGATTGGCAGCGACCCAGGGCACATCAAGTCAAAGTGCATTAGTAGTCTGGCAAAAAGTGTGTGGGGGGGGAGGGGTGACTGCAACAGAGACCCACTTTCCTAAACAAACCAGCACCCTGCACCCAGCCACCCCTGTGCCTCTGTGGGTGCACTTTGTGTGCTAAACCTGATCCCCCTATGCCCTGAGCCTGACACCAGGAGGTTTGCTCCCACAACCTTGAGACCTGTTCGTGAGCAGCCTCCAACCGGAGGTCCCCAATCCCCTATTGGATAACATTGGGCCTCAGCACTCTGCACCCGGCCACCCTAGTGCTGCTGAGGGTGTTTTGAGATTGCATCCTCGACCCTGGCCGGATGCCGACTGACCGCAGCAGACGCCCGAACCGTTTCCCGCCGGACCACAATTTGTCCGCACCGCGGCTCTTTGGGTAACAACAGATTGTCATTCCTAACCCAGCCACCGATTTATAACGCCCTGAGGAAGCCCCAGGACAGATGGTCGATGTAAAGGGGCAAAACACGTGTTGGCTATAAATGTTCTCACTTTGCTACGAAATACGACAAAATTAAATTGGAATTGATTCCAGGGAATAATTGATTTCTCCTACTCGTTCCGATACATCCACAAGTACTTCAACACTAATGGGGAAGGGGTTTCCCATTGTCATGAACGAGTAAACCTCACCAGATCAGCTCTTTTACCATAGGTTCGCTGAGGCCTCGGACCCTTTACCCCCCACCCTTTGAACCATTACTGCCAGTACAAGTGATCAGGGAAGCCATTTTAGAAAATGTGCTGGACACTGGTGAAAATGAGTTTCCCAGCTACATGATGGCTTCACTGAAAATAGGGATGTTTGGTATCAAACATCTCGTATTAATAAACCCACACTGATGCCAGTGTTGGATTTACCAATACATGCACTCAGAGGGCACCTTAGAGGCCCTCCTGAAAATCTCCTAGCCTCTGCCGTCCTTGGTGACTGGTTTCTGCCAGCCTGCCACCCGAGACTCTGTTCAGCCCTCCTAGGGTGAGAGTCTTTTGCTATCAGGAGACCCAGAACAAAGCCTGTCGGGGAAGAGGGTGTAACACCCCCTCCCCCAGGATGACCTGCTGATTAGCCTCCTTGGGCCTGCAAGCTTCAGAGATCTGCCGCCTTAGGAATGCAAATCTGTCTCCCCTCACAGGAGAGGAAACCGCCCCCTTTGTGGATAGGCAGGAAAATTAGCTAGTCAGGTAGGCTTGCCACCTCCATATTAGTACCCACCCCTCCCCCTCCCCCAATAATTGGGCTACTGTGAGGTGGACACCATTTTTCAGAAGTAGCCATTTTTGTGATGGCATACTTAAGAATTCTGGGACAGGGTTATGCCCACTTCCCACTGGATGTGGTCATAGAGGGGGCGTAGTGACCCCAAGGGGTAGTAGCCCATTGATACTACCCCTACGCTCCCCTAACGCTCTTAAAATTCAGTATTTAGGGGAGTCCCTGGCACTAGAGAAGCAGATCCTGACGACCTACGAAGGACACAAAGAGCAGCAAAAGCAGAAGACTGAAGAGAGCACCTGACTTGTCCCCAGCCCTGCTGTCTTGCCTGACATTCTCTGTCGAACCTGTGCCAATGACGACTCGTCTTGCAGCTGTGTGCCACCAAAACGTGGGAGGACTGCCTGCCTTTAATAAAAACCAAGACCTCCTGAAGAACAGCGTAACGGTTCCCTGCAGCCTGCAGAAACTCTAAACGAGAAGATTCTGAGGCCTCTGAAACCGCAAAACCCGACACCTGGCACCACCACTGCACCCGTTGCCTCCAGCCTTAGTTGAAGTGGGCCTCTGGTGTCAACAAGGTCTGCCAGCCCTCCAGAACTCAAGTCCATCTTGGTTTCACCCCTCAAGAACTCCCCGATGTTGCCTACAGTCTCTGCACGCAGGCCATCTCAACCACGACTGCTCCTGGTAAGGAAACCTGATGCCTAAAAACACCTCTGAATCCGTTGCTCTCGGGCCGTGGAATGAGGTTCCCAGGTGTCCCTACGTCCCAGAGCATCGCAAGCCTTGAACCCCCCTGTTGGTTCACCCCGACTGGCCTTCAAGCCAGAGCCTGCAGTCTCTTTCTGCAGTGACCGATCTCCATAGAAACCTTTTGGACTCCCGATGGTGTTTTGCACCCTGCACCTGGTTGCCCTCATGCTGCTGGTGGTGTACTGTTGGTGCCCTTTGGATCTTGCCCACCGCTCACTTTAACTCCTGGAGATTGGTCTTGTAAGTCGCTGTACTATACCTGTTTACAGAACTTGTTCTTCTCATCCAGGGGATACTCATCAATAGTCATAATCTATGAATAATCCCCGCCCACGTGCAGGATCCCGGAGTATATATATATATATATATATATATATATACCACAGTCCTGAAGAAAATCCTGTATCTTAGGAAAATCAGGTACGGACCACAACGTAGTTTTTTGAAATCTTTAGTGCTTTATTGCAACCTCCACAGCATGACGCGTTTCGACCAGGTCACCCCGGTCTTGATCACATGACGTGCCGGGACCCTTAACGTGAATAAATAGATACACCCTGGGAGAACAATCCCTCCCTCCCGCTCAATAGAACTCGACAACAGACTATATGTATAGCCTCATCTTTAAAACCAATAGCTGACAATAAATTACCCTTCTTAATAAACACTGTATCAACCACAAAATTCAACATTTAAAATTGATCATACATAATTTGATATAAACACAATGATACAAAATACATTTATACATAATACATTTTGTATAATGGGCAAGTGCCCAAAACCATTGTGCTAATGTGTGTCGCTATTAAAGCAATACACACAGGAAAAACAAGATGTCGTCAATTAACGGTTCTATTGTTGTTGAGCATATTGAGCGCATACCAAAGACTGTGCAAATATCCTAAACAAAGTGCAAGTGCCAATAAGGTGCTAGGGATAAAAATAAAACAACTGTTATATCATAGTTGATACTTTTACATATAAAAAAATACATAAATATTTATGGTTGGTCGTGCTATGCCTGTAACCTTGATCTTCATTAATATGCACTACAAAGTGCATTCTATCATGTACATAAATGCACAAAAACCAAACAATGTAGATATAATCACATAAATTCATATATGTACATTAGTAAGACGGGGAGTACGAATAACTTAATTTCAATGTGCAAAAAATTGCAGAATCCACAGTGCAAATGAGCAATAGTGCAAATGAGCAATAGTGCAAATGAGCAATAGTGCAAATAAGCAATAGTGCAAATAAGCAATACCAAAGGTCGATATCAGAACAGTACAAATACAATTAAAAACTGTACAAATACGCTGTCATGAAGTCTATATGTAGAATGAATGACTGGTTGTATAATACTTGTAGACCCCAAATAATACAGTATTAATCTTTTTGAATAAAGTTCTTTCCTTATTCATTATACAACCAGAGTCCCCAATCAGGAGCCCCCCTATCACCAAGTAAAACCGATAAAATCCAGTAAAACAAGGTAAAACTAGGGCTAAAACTGGACTAAAATCCACCAGACAAAATTCAACCAAATGAAGTTAAACAAATCTGTATTGGTTTTAAAAGAAAACACAAAAACAGATACAGTTATCTAAGGATAAATACGGAGGAGAGCCAGTGCGACTTCCTAAACACATTTTACAAAAAATTGTGTAAATCTTCCCCGTATTTAAACCATTTGGCATCTTAGTATCTAGTTGTAGAATGTAACGAGTCTCCAATTGTCTTAATTTCTTTTCTCTGTTACCTCCTCTTATCGACCTTGGTACCGCGTCAATTACAAAATAGCTAAAATCACGTAAGTTATTATGTACAAGCTTAAAATGCCTAGCAACTGGGTAACTGGGGTCAGAATTTACTATCGCTCGAAGGTGTGGCAAAATACGCGTAAACACCTGCAGCTTAGTGCTGCCTATGTACTGTAGATGACATGAACATTCCAGTACATATACTGCAAAATCAGTTTTACAGGTGAACATACCATTTATTTTCGATGGAATGTTTCCAAAAGCGTCAGTGTATTCTAGTTTGTTTACCCCAAACTTACACGCTCTACAGGAACTGCACTTAAAAAACCAAGTCCTATTCGAGAGCCAGTTTCTAGGAGTTAATACCTCCGGGCTAGTTTTAATTAATGCATCCCTCATAGAGGGTGCCCTCCTGAAAGTAATGGCTGGAGTCTCAGGTAAAATTGGTGAAAGGGTAATATCAGTTTTGAGTATTGGCCAATTTTTGTTGATAATACTTCTAACTTGCTTTTCATGGCGGCTATATGTAGTTATTAATCTAACCACCTCGTCTTTTTTGTGTTTATTACTCTTTCTTACAGCTATTGAAGACAGGGTTTTTGGGTTTCTGTTGGTAACTACCATCTCACTACTAATACTGTTGGCTCTCAATAGTGCTGTTTGTAAATCTTTAGTTTTGTATCCTCGTGATTGGAATCTCTGTAATGATTCTGCTTGACACTGCTTCAAATCTGTATCTGAATTACAAATTCTTTTAATTCTTAAAAATTCTCCATACGGAATACTTTTTATTAAGTGTCTGGGGTGGCAGCTGTTTGCATGCAATGTTGAATTCCCTGCTGTGCCTTTCCTGTGGAGTTTTGTCTGGATATTCTTGTCATTAATATATAACTCCACATCAAGGAACTCAACTCTCTCATTACTGATAGTGGCTGTAAACTCAAGATTTAAATTGTTAATATTGATGGTGTTAACAAAGTCTAATGCAGATTCTTTTGTGCCTCGCCAAACTACACAAACATCATCAATAAATCGCCACCACTGTACTACATGAGAGGCAAATGTTTCCTTATGGGTATGTCTGAGGACATGCTCCTCCCACCAGCCCACGTGTAAACACGCGTAGCTTGGAGAGAAGCATGCCCCCATAGCAACCCCACGTAGTTGCTGATGTAATTCCTTGTTAAACAAAAAGAAATTGTTCATTAAACACATTTCGATCATTTTCAACAACATATTGTGTCTCAATAATTGAATGTTTCTTTTGGCTAGAAAATACTTTACAGCATTTAAACCGTCAGTGTGGTGTATGCTGGTGTAAAGAGAACAGATGTCCATCACTATAAAATAATAATCATCATTCCATGTAACTTCTTGCAGTTTTGTGAGGAAATGGCCAGTATCTTTGATAAACGAGGGGAGATTTTCCACATACTCGTGTAGATAAAAGTCCACATACTTGGACATGGTTTCAAAGAGACTTCTCTGGGCGGAAATGATTGGTTTTCCAGGTATTGGAGTCACTTTTTTGTGGATTTTTGGAATAAAATAAAGGGTCGGGGTTATGGGATAATCATTTCTAAGAAACTCATATTCATGTTTGCTTAACATCCCATCTCTTTTCCAACGTGCTAACTCCTTCAATACTAAATCTCTGATAGATTTTAATTCCTGAAATGAGGCTTTTCTGTAGCACAACTGATCATTCAAGTATCGTTCTGCTTCTTCCACATAAGCATCCCGAGGCCAAAGAACAATGTTCCCTCTTTATCTGCTTTATTGACAATATTTCCATTGTCTTTAATTTTTTTCATAAGTTTGGAATATTGTATTTCAGAGTAGCTTCTCCGATTTTGTTGGCGCTTCACATTCTGATTAAGTCTTTTTAAATCCTCAATTACGACGTCACTGAAAGTATCTATTGCATCTTTAGCCATAAGAGGAATAAAAGAAGGGGGGCGAAAAGGCCTACTACCTGCACCAATGCTAACAATTCCCAATTCATGCAATTCATCTTGCGTATTCAAATTAATATCATCAATGTTTTCAGCCAATGCATGCATAGATCTAAGAGTAGCAATATCGGAAACTTGAAGAGATCTACTAGGTTGATTAGAGGCAATAATTGTTGCTGCCGTATCCTGGCCCATATTCAACTTGAAATGCTTTTTTAATTTCAATTTTCGTATGAATTTGAATACGTTGATACGTGATTGCACATAATTGAACCCATTCTTTGGACAAAAGGACAAACCTAATGATAACAATTGTATTTCAGCTTTATTCAGTTCGATCTCAGTGAGGTTAATTAGTGTTAACCGTGCATGATGAATCAGTTATTGAGGGAGCCACTGTTTCCCTCTCCCTCTCTTGCCTCTGTTGCTCCCTCCTGCATTTGCGCCTCTGTTTACGACATTTGTTGTGCCTGCGCCGGTTTTCTTTTGTGGTGGTCTCGGTCGTAATGTGTGGCGTCGGTCCTCTATTATAAACCCCAACTCTTCAGAGGGAGTAAAGTTAGTGGGTAATTGTGCCTGCTGAATAGAAGCAACATCCGCCTCTGAGTCAGTACTGCTGGCCAACGAACTTAAATCCGTATCTGATACTGCTGTATGAATAGGCTTGGATGCAGAGCTGTCTGAATGCTTTGGGAGTAATGCTTGCCTCTTTACTGTATCAAATTTTTTAGAGAACGTAAAGACCCTACCGGTCTCATAGTCCCTTTTGTCCCGAGCAAATTTAAATATTTTTCGTGTTTTTATCACTTCCTCATGTTTGATAAGGCGCGCTTTAATTTCTTCTCTGCTCTTTTTGATCAATTCCTGTTGATCAGAAACATCCAATTGCTGATTAATTGTCTCAATTTCCTTTAAAATGTCCATTCTGTCTATTTCAGCATATTTAATAAGTATCGATACCATATTCATGGAAGCCTCCAGGTTATTCGTTGCCCATTATTTTTACATAAGGGGGTTGGGGTTTTCAAAAGATGGTGCAATGAGTACCCGCAAGCCCCGTGGTACTCTTCCTGCTTCTTTGTATTTTTCTAGAGATTTCCTCTCCCACCACTTAGTCAGTTCCGTTCGAAGTAGTTTTTCCAATTTTTTCAATAATGTCTTAACATTGCTGTTAATCCCCAAATTCATGTCTTTCTCTGTACTATTTTCATTAATGTCTGGTAAATTTAGAAACAGGGCATCTGCCACGGCCTCCCGGTCCCGTAGCTCGTCCGCTGTGGTTGCCATAATGACACACTTTCTGGCAATATTTTGTTGTGCACAATACGAGAGCTATGTTTGACATAGGTTAATATACAGCTCTCGCCACTTCTTCTCTACTTCTTCTCTACAGTCTCCTCACCCTCTAATATCGACTTTGTGAGCTCATACGGCTTACCGCATACGGAGCCCGACTGGCTCGTGGCGACCTCCGACTCCTCGGGAACCGTCAGAATCCTCGGAACTCCGAAAGGGTTACGCCGATTTACTGCTGCTCAAGCTTCTCTTCGTCCGATTGAGGGGGGCTGGCACGGAAATACTCCTTCCGGGTCAAAGCAAATTATCGCAGTCTATGAATAATCCCCGCCCACGTGCGGGATCCCAGAGTATATAGAAAATACATATATATATATATATATATATATATATATGTGTATATATATATATATATATGTATATATATATATGTGAAACATATACATGCAGCCTAAAAATATTTCCAACATGGCAGAACTGCCGAAATTACATAGGTTTGCATTGTAAGACAAATACCCGCCTAACCCATAAGGAAAAGAGGACATGCACAGAACAATTGTCATATACCAATGCTTTATTGCCACAAGGAAAACTTGTAATTGCAGGCATTCGCCTGTAGGCTGCATTGCAGAGCAATAATGAAACCAAGACAAAAAAACTGGCACCTTGCCTTTAAGGCTTCCAAGGGTTAGGGTACCGTGCCATTAAGGCCTGCAGGAGACCCTCTGCTCCCATCATGCACCACAGGTGACAGGTCAGTTCTTTTTTCCGGCTCCTTCTGTGAGGATCCTGGAGTTTGAGCTCTTCAGTTTTTTGACTGAAAGATATATATTTGATATTTCCTTTGAAATTTCTACAGTTTCTGATACCTAGAGGTATATTCTACTGGTTTTTTTTTTTTTTTTTCAAACCTTTTCCAGTCAGAATGCCTGCTTTATTTCGGAAATGTCCTTCCTGTGGCAAGAAGATGGCACTGTCAGACCCACACTCGGTGTGTATTGTGTGCCTTCCATCTTCACACAATCCTGACCAGTGTTATCATTGCCAGAAGTTTTCTAAAAGGACTCTGCGTGACAGAGAACGCATCAAGCTTCATGCCCTGCTGGAGAGGGATAGAGGCCATCATGGAGGTGGCCATGGAATCAGAGCTCCCTCTTCAAGCAAGCAACACCGAAAGCGGCATCGTTCCACCTCCCTGAGTCCAGGAAGAAGCAGGTGCCTGAATGTTCGCCGTCGAGATCGCCGTCGAAGAGGCCGAGGCATTCTTCAACGTCGAGGGACAAGCCATTGTCTAGACGTCGAGACTCTCCGCCGCATGCCAGTAAGTCGGCGTCGAGGCACAGCACTTCGGGCTCGAAGGCTGTGGGTCCTCGAGGGGGTCGGCGTCGAAAGACTCGCCAGCGAACACCATGCCGCGAGGGGACATATCGACGTCGAGAGCATCGTCGAGGTCCCATCATTCGACGTCGAGGAGGTCGACGTCAGCGAGAAGGGCGACGTCGAGATCCCCCCCATCGGCGCCGACAGGCGACGTCAAGGTCCTCCCATCGACGTGGGCGGTCGACGTCGAGACCTTTAACTCATCATTCGCCGTCGAGGAGATCGACGTCAGCGACAAGGGCGACGTCGAGGTCCCCCATCGACGCCGGCAGTCGACGTCAAGGTCCCCCCATCGACGGGGGCGGTCGACGTCGAGATCAAGATCGCTGCACAGATCGACGGTGAGGGCGACGCAGACCTTATCGACGTCGAGGGACAGAAATGCAACGTCGAGATCCCGTTCGACGTCAAGGGCCCAGTCATCTCCAGGGCTGAATATTGTGCAGATTTCTCCAGAGAGATCTCCTACAGCTGGCGAAAAGGTTTGCGGCCTGTCGCCTCGCTGGCTGCAGGGCGTTGGAACAGGTGCCTGCAGAGGTCCGGGCTCGGACTACTCGCGGTCATACGCAGCAAGACCTTCTAAGTCGCCTTCCAGAAGACCAAGGTCGCCTTCTACACGCCGATCTCGGTCAGGGGGTCGTCACAGCTCGCACCACGATCCTCCACATAAGAGGAGGCGCAGAACATCATCTACCTGTTCTTCGTCTTCTATTCTGGACTACTCGCCAACTTTTTCATCTACGCCACCTTCAAGGGTGTCTCCCATTGATGACATTGGGACTTTCTCTGACGTACTTGGCAGAGGAGCTAAGAAACTAAATATCAGTTTATGCACTCCTGTGGTCCCTACATCGATTATTTTTGAGACATTGCACCATCGTACAGCTCCCAGACCTCTGCTACCTCTGGTGCCAGGTTTTTTAGAACCAGCTATGGCCACGTTCCTCACTCCTGCCACAGTGGGGTCAGTTCCGTCGAGGATCGCAAAAAAATACAAAGCTCCAGACCAGGATCCCTTGATCCTTAGGTCTGATCATCCGGCGGATTCAGTCATTGTGGCAGCCGCCAGGAAAGCGCACTCCGCAGCCTCATCAGCTTCTGTTCCTCCAGAAAAGGACAGTAAACAAATTGACTCTTATGGCAGGAAGATGTGCAATACTTCGGCATCATCTATGAAGATTGCAAGTGCTTCAGCCCTTCTTGGGCGCTACGACAGGTCTCTTTGGGACTCCCTGGCTAGGTTTATCGACAAGCTTCCCAAAGAAGATCGACAAGACTTCCATGAAATCTTGCAAGAGGGTGGTTTAGTAGCCAATCAAATCATCAGCGCGGCGGCTGACGCCTCATATCTCGCCGCGCACGGCTATTCACAGGGCATCTGTTCGCGGCGCTCAGCGTGGTTGAGCCTCACAGGTCTAAAACCGGACGCCCAGAAGAAGATCCTCAACCTTCCTTTTAAAGGCTCCTCCTTATTCGGTTCTCATGCTGAGGAGATGACAAAGATGAAGACCGAGCTAGACACGGTCAAAGCAGTTGGACTGGAAAAGCGGAAGGAGTTTCGTAAACGCTTCCATCAGAACGACAAGCGGCCCTTCCAACAGAGGGTTCAAACCCCTCAATGGTCCTCCCAAAACCAACAAAGGTTCCAATTCCAGCACAAGCGTCCTGGCAGGGGAAGAGGGAACAATAAGCAACAGCAGTCCTCCACCAAGCAGCCTCCAAAACAGTGATGCATTGCTTCCTCCGCACCCGTTCGCCACTCCGGTAGGAGGGAGTATCGTTTTTCACCTCCAAGTGCATGGCGGTGGTAGCTGCTTTCCTCCGCAAGCGGAAAATCTTCGTCTATCCCTACCTAGACGACTGGCTCCTGAAGAGTTCCACACCTTCACTACTCCAGAGCCATCTCACTTACTGTCTCAACCTGCTTCACTCCCTGGGGTTGCAAGTCAACTACAAGAAGTCAGTTCTCAACCCCACGCAGAAGATACATTATCTGGGTGCGTCCCTAGACACCACAACGGCAAGCGTGTGTCCTTCGGAGGAGAGGTTGTCCTCAATGTTGATCAAGTGCCGTGCTCTTCTCAGCACTATACATCCCACAGCAAGGCAGGTGTCATCACTGCTGGGATCGATGGCCTCATGCATCTTCATTGTGCCCAATGCCAGACTTTACATGCGGCCTCTACAGCAGTCCTCGAAGATCAATGGACACAGCGCTCAGGCCGTTGGGAAGATCGTGTCTCTCTTCCTCAGGCGGCCAGGGACTCCATCAAATGGTGGATGAAACGTTCACACCTTCTGCAAGGGGTCCCTTTTCACCAGGTCCCTCCGACACAGACTGTAGTTACAGATGCCTCACTGCAAGGTTGGGGAGCTCACATGGGCCAGCTTCAGGTACAAGGTCTCTGGTCCGAGACAGAGAGAAGTTATCACATCAACTTCTTGGAGCTAAGGGCAGTCCATCTGGCTCTCAAGTCTCTGTACCCGTCCCTACAGTCCAGCTCCATTCAGATTCAGACAGACAACACAACAACAATGTACTATCTGAACAAGCAGGGAGGCACCAGGTCACGGGTCCTGTCTCTGGAGTCACAGACCATATGGAAGTGGCTTCTGGCGAGGAGTCTCACGATCGTAGCCGTTCACCTTCCAGGAACCTTGAACGTGCAGGCAGATGTTCTCAGCAGAGACTTCGTAGAAGCACACGACTGGGTGTTAAACGAAGAAGTCGCTCAGGACATTTTTGGCAATGAGGAGTGCCAGACATCGACCTGTTCGCAGACGCGGCAAATACGAAATGCCCCGTCTTCGCGTCCAGATTCCCACAACAAGGATCACGGGGGAATGCACTTTTGATAGGATGGTCGCAGACATTGCTGTACGCTTTTCCACCACTCCCTCTGATCCCTGTGATCATACAGAAGTTTTACAGGACCAACGCCAGAATGATCCTGATAGCACCAGAGTGGCCGCGCCAGTGATGGTATCCGGACCACCTGCAGCTGTCCGAAGCTCCACACCGGAGGCATCCCTGCCGCCCGGACTTGTTGACCAAGAACGAGGGGAGAGTATTTCATCCCAACCTCTCGTCCCTGCGATTGACTGCATGGCTCCTGAAGTCATCCAGTACGGACACTTAGACCTCCCTGCTGATTGTATGTCCATTCTCAAGGAAGCAAAGAGACCCTCCACCAGGAAATCTTATGCTTTCAAGTGGAAGAGATTCTACCTGTGGTGCAAGGACAACGCCTTTGATCCGACTAAGGGTCAGGAGGAAGTGATCCTTCCCTACTTGTTATACTTGGCAAAGTCAGGCCTGCAATATCCCTCCATCAGGGTTCACCTGGCTGCTATAACAGCTTACAGGAAGTCCCCTACCCAGGGTTAATTCTTTCAAATGCCAGTGGTAAAGGATTTTCTGGAGGGACTCAGGAAGGTTTATCCCCCAGTGAGATCTCCTTCTCCTCCCTGGGAACTTAACATTGTTCTTACTAAACTTATGGGTGCTCCTTTCGAGCTTATTCATAAGGCGTCTTTGCAGCATTTGACCTGGAAGGCTGCTTTTTTGGTAGCCATCATTTCAGCCCGCAGGGTGAGTGAGATTCAAGCCCTGTGCTGTAAGGCACCTTATACTGTTTTTCATGCCAATAGGGTGGTGCTACGTACACATCCGAGCTTCCTCCCGAAGGTGGTCTCGGATTTTCACATCAATCAGGTTATTACGCTGCCCACCTTCTTTCCTAAACCTTCAACTCCCCTGAGAGATCATTACACTCTTTAGATCTCCGGAGAGTGCTGAAGTTTTACCTTGACAAAACTCACACACTTAGGAAATCTGACCGGCTCTTTATCAACTACGGTTCTACTAACACCGGTCTAGCTGCATCTAAAAGATCCATCTCTCGATGGATTGTCTCTTGTATAGCTTTATCCTACCAGTTAGCTAACAAGACCTTACAAGGCAGACCTAAAGCGCACTCTACCAGAGGGAAAGCCTCTACCACAGCTCTCCTTCGCAATGTTCCAATGTCTGAAATCTGTAAGGCAGCCACATGGCGATCGGTGCATACCTTTACACGTCATTACTGTCTAGATTCTGATGCACAGGCCGATGCCCAGGTGGGGCAGGCCTCTTTGAGGAATTTGTTTGCATGATTGCAATTTGAATGTAATGTTCTGTATACTCCGTTGCTCGTCCGCGAGGTACTGGGTATGGGCTTGCTACTCTATTCATAGATTATGACTATTGATGAGTATCCCCTGGATGAGAAGGATTAGTTACTTACCGGTAATCCTAGTTCTCATCCAGGGGTATACTCATCATAGTCATAAGCGACCCTCCCTCCTCCCCGGACGAGCATCACTGGAGTTCTTCTATATTATTGCATCCTCTACTCAGGTGTCTCTACATTATACACCGTCAAAAGAACTGACATAACTGTCACCTGTGGTGCATGATGGGAGCAGAGGGTCTCCTGCAGGCCTTAAAGGCACGGTACCCTAACCCTTGGAAGCCTTAAAGGCAAGGTGCCAGTTTTTGTCTTGGTTTCATTATTGCTCTGCAATGCAGCCTACAGGCGAATGCCTGCAATTACAAGTTTTCCTTGTGGCAATAAAGCATTGGTATATGACAATTGTTCTGTGCATGTCCTCTTTTCCTTATGGGTTAGGAGGGTATTTGTCTTACAATGCAAACCTATGTAATTTCGACAGTTCTGCCATGTTGGAAACATTTTTAGGCTGCATGTATATGTTTCACATATGTATGTATATATATATATGTATATATATGTATTTTCTATATACTCCGGGATCCCGCACGTGGGCGGGGATTATTCATAAATTATGACTATGATGAGTATACCCCTGGATGAGAACTAGGATTACAGGTAAGTAACTAATCCTTCCTTCTATCGGATAACATTGCATAACTCAGAAGTTGTCCTGTCCACTTTTTAAAGTGAAAAGGATTTATATTTAAAAACGTACTTACCTGATTGATTTTTGTACGATGCCTAAACAAATATAAAGATACTTGCTATGTTTATAAATTGGTGTGGATCTCCTCCTTGAGTCGTGTCACTTATCGATCATTGTGTGTATTTGCAAATGTCTTGCACTACTCTGTGTTAAGCCTAAGGCTGCTCAACCACACCACCCTCTAATAGAGCACTTTGGGATTGCATAGGAATCCTCTGCCCACTCATAAGGGAACCCCTGGACGCTTTACACAGTATATCTGAATTTTTATATATTACATAAGAGCCAGCTTCCTACGCTCATAAATCAGTTGGAACTGAAAGAGATTTATTTAGCTCTCAAAGCCTTTCTCCCATCATTTCTGAAAGGGACCACTATTGTGCTAAGGACAGACAAATACCACCATCAGCACTACGTAATGATGTAATGGGCCACAATATCAAGACTACTATTCATCGATGCCCAGTCGATATGGCATCGGACTCAAACCAGGAACGTGTCATTGACAGCAATACACAACTCGGGGTCAGTGAATCAGGCATATTTCATCAGTTGCTATTATAAAGAGAATCCAAAATGGGTTCTATACAGTGATATTCTAAACAAAATCTTCGAAGAGTGGGATAATCCCTCTATAGACCTCTTCACAATCGCAGAAAATGCTGAGACTTCGCATCTAGGTGACCAAAACTGTGATTACTGGGCATGCCCTTTAGATGAAATGGTTTTGTTTATGCCTTTCTTTTGAAACCGTTAAGCCCCTCGATAAAAGTGAAGCTGAGAATGTTCTCAGGAAAAATGATTCTAATAGCCCCAGACTGGCTGGACCTTCTACAGATGTTGACCTAGTGGCACTGGAGCCTTCCCTACAGATCCTGTCTGCTACCCTGACTTCAGGGTCAAATTCAACACCCAAACCTAAAATCGTTGAGTTTGGTAGCATGACTTGAGTTCAGACAAAGTGGGCATTTGAATCTATGTACGGCATGTATGGACATTTTGAAAGACCTCCTTATTCTTTAACTTCTGCATCTAGCTCAGTCCAAGCTGCAATTTTCCTTGATAAAGGATCATTTAGCAGCAATTACAGCCTATAGAAAAACCTGTGACCCAGATGTCTTTTTTCAAAAACCCAGTTATTAAAGACTTTATTTTAAGGTCTCATAGTTTTCCCAGATAATCAAACATCCTTCTCCTTCATGGGAGTTGAAATCCCATTTTATCAAAGTAAATGGATGTTCCACTTTAGCCTTTCTATAAGGCTACACTGCGGCATCTTTACTGGAAAACAGCCTTTCTAGTAGCCATCCTCTCTGCCTGGGAAGTGAGCGAAGCATAAGCCTTTTCTGCTATAGAACCCAACACAGTTTTTTCATGCAACTAGGATAGTGATAAGACATCCTTCATGCCTCTCAAAGGTTGTATTTTAATTTAATATTAACCAGACGATTGCTCTTCCCACATTCTTTTCCAATCCATCCACTCCAGAGCTTTCTATGCATTCTTTGGACATTAGAAGCGTTTATCTATCTAGTTAAATCTAAAGTTTTAAGAGAGTAAAATCAGCTACTGCTAAATTATGACCATCTTAGTCAAGGCGCTTTAAAGCTGATATTCTAAACAATCCATTGCTAGATGGATAGTTGATTGCATTATCATTTGTTAACAGTTAGCAGGCAAATCCCTTCCTTGAAAACCAAAAGCACCTTCCACCAGTAGAAAAGCAGTCACCACAGCATGGCTTTGAAAAGTCCCTGTTGGTGATATCTGTAAGGCAGCAACATGGAAGTCGATGCACACTTTCGCTAGACACTACTGTCTAGATTCAAACATCCAAACAGATGCTAGGCTAGATCAGGAAGCCGGGAGAAACGTATTCAAGTGAAAATTGTCTATAGTGTTATCTCCTGCTGCACAACAACTCCTTCTCTATATTGAAGTTATTTACAACCTGCCCGCCACCCTGCTGAGTAGGGTTGGACATTGGAAGATATCCATAACATTTTATCTGGGAAAAAGAACACACTCTGTGAGGCAATTGCCAGTACAGGGCAACGCATGTAGGGCAAGCTCCTGGAAATCTTAAAGGGACAGGATGCTTTTTTAACGCAGCATTTAACATAGACCTATCAGGTTACATTTTTGCTTAAGGTTAGACACTTTTCACAATTTTTGGAACTAAGATGCTGCAATGCAGTCTTGAAGTGGTTTTTTTTCCCCAATGTAAAAGACTTTTTGCAGGAACAAATATCCGTTCCGATAGGTCCATAAAGGTTACTGTTCATCTGATGGACATTGGGACCCCTATGTTTTATATTCATGGACAATATATGTATATGGAAAGTGCTCCTGGGGCCACGCAGCCAGCACATATTTATGTATTTACAACTTCCATGAAGATTTCTATGATGCAGCACTTAGACTACAAGTAACCTTTCAAGATATATTTGGATTATCCTCTGACTATCCTCCTTCCCGTAGAAGTGATGTGAGCCCTAAACAGGCTAAGGTAGCTAAACATAAGATAAGGTGCAAAGCCCCAGAACAGTACAGTTCACCAAGGGCAATAAAGAATCTGAAGATGGCAACAGTGCACTGGGGCTGTATGGGTATACATCTGATATCATACGCAGAGGACTACACCTACCTACAGGTTGATACCCAAAACGGGCATTGGCAAAGCCAATAGGTCTCGCCTATGCTAAAGCTTTTGGCTTTGGCAGTATGTTTTAGAAGTGGTGTTCACCAGAGTGGCTGCTGTTCAGCATGGCTAAAAGTTAGTGGGGTAAAGGAAGAGTTGCGTGGAACGGAGTGTCTTAAACTGTTGTGGAGTGGCCTACAGTACAGTAGAGTTGAGTGGTGTGGAGAGGAGTGGAGTGTCATGGAGTAGCATACAGTGTTGTGGAGTGTCGTGGAGGTAGAGCGTCCGAGTGGAAGAGTCGTAGAGTGGAGTACAGTGTCAGAGTTGAGTAGAATATCATAGAGCGGAGTGGCATAGAATGTTGTGGAGTAGCGTAGAGGGTGTTGCGTAGAGTAGATTGTCAGAGTGGAGTGGCGTAGAATGTTGAGTTGAGTGGCGTGGAGTGTCAGATCAAAGTGGCAGAGTGTCATAGAGCAGAGTGGCATAGAGTGTCAGATTGGAGTGACATGGAGTGGAGTAGTGCGTCATAATAAAATGGAGTGAAGTGACATAGAGGAAGTTGTGTAGAGGGGAGTAGTGTTGCAGAATGGCATAGAGTGCTGTAGTGCTGTGGAGTGGAATGGCATTGAGTGGAGTAGTGTGTCAGTGGAGCAGAGTTTAATAGAGGAGAACATCCTAGAGTGGAGTAGCGTGGAGTGTAGTGTCGTAAAGTGAAGTATAGTAGAGTGGCCTACAGTGAAGTGGCATAAAGTACAGTGTAAATTGGCGTAGAGTGCATTGGCGTAGATTGCAGTGATGTAGAGTACAATGGTGCAGAGTAGTTTGCAGTGGAGTGGCGTGTCGGGGTGGCGTAGAGTGTGGTTGCGTGGCGTTGAATGTAGCATAGTGGCGTAGAGTGCAGTGGAATGGTGCAGGGGCATAGAGTAGTGCAGAGTAGAGAGGTGTAGAGAGCAGTGACAGTGTACAGTGGGGCAGAATAGAACAGAATGGCGTAGAGTTTAGTGACGTAGTGATGTAGCATGCAGTGGCAAAGAGTAGAATGTTGTACAGTATAGTGGCGTAAAGTGTAGTGGTGCAAAGTAGTTGCCGTAGGTGCAGTGGCGTAGGGTGCATTTGTTTTGAGTAAAAGGGTGTAGAGTGCAGTGGTTTAGAGTACAGTGACAAAGCGTAAACTACAGAGGTGTAGAGTGACGCAGCATATAGTGCAGTGGTGTAGTGTGGCATAGAGTGCAGGGACATATAGTGGTGTAGAGAGCAGTAATGTGGAGTACAGTGGCGCAGAGTAGAATAGAGTTGTGTAGAGTGCAGTGACGTAGATTGCATTGATGTGGAGTGACGTAGCGGGCAGTGGTTTAGAGTACAGTGTCATAGTGTAGACTGCAGAGGCATAGAGTGGCATAGAATGCAGTGGTGTAGAGTAGATTGTTTCAGAGTAGAGGGAAGTGCTGCAGGGTAGAGTGCATTAGTATAGAGTAGTGGCTCAGAGTGGAGTGGCACGTCGTAAAGTGCAGTGGCATAGAGTGGAGTGGAGTAGAGTGCAGTGGCTTAGAGTATATTGTGTCAGAGTAAAGCGAAGTGGTGTGGAGTGGTTCAGGGAAGAGTGCATTGTTGCAGAGTGGATCGTCGTGGGGTGCACTGGTGAAGAGTGGGGCGTCGCGGGGTGCATTGGTGAAGAGTGGGGCGTCGCGGGGTGCACTGGTGAAGAGTGGGGCATCGCGGGGTGCACTGGTGAAGTGGGGCGTCTCGGGGTGCCCTGGTGAAGTGGGGCGTCGCGGGGTGCACTGGCAAAGAGTGGGGTGTCGCGGGGTGCACTGGCGAAGAGTGGGGTGTCGCGGGGTGCACTGGCGAAGAGTGGGGTGTCGCGGGGTGCACTGACAAAGAGTACAGTGCTGCATAGTAGAATGGGTGTGATAAAGTGCCTCTTTTGCATGGTTAGCCCTCCACTTTTTGCCTAGTTTTGATGTGGTTTCAAATGTAGTGCACATGGTCCCTGCCAACCAGGTGCCCTGTGCAAGTGCTCCTTCCCTAAAAAAACAAGCTCCCAATCTGCCCCTAGTAACTGGTACCCTCGGTACCTAGGGCCTGAGAGCTGAAGAGGGTCCTTTTCATAGGCAGCATAGGTAAGTCACCCCTCTAGCAGGCCTCACAGCCCTAAGACAGGGTACACTATACGACAGGTGAGGACATATCCACATGAGCAGATATGCCCTTACAATATTGGGCACCGTTTTCTAATATTGTAAGTGCCAGTGAAGCCATAGAGAGTGCATGGGCTGAAAACTTGACAACTCAAGTTCAACAGCCTCATGATGGCTTCACTGAGTACAGGAGTGTTTGGTACCAAACTACTCCTCTCAATAAACCCACACTGATGCCAGTGTGGGATTTATTGTTCCGTGTACCCAGAGGGCACCTCAGAGGTGCCCCCTGAATCCCTACCAACCCTGGTGTGGTCTCTGACCAGCTGTAGGCAGCCAGCCACCACCAGACATGTTTCTGGACCCGGGTGGAGAGCCCCTGCTCTCTTGGACCAGAAACAGGGCACATCCTGGGCAGAGGTGTCATGCCTCCTCCCCCAGGATGGGTCGGTGCTCGAACAGGGAAACTTCAAAGGCCTGCCGCCTTTGTAATGTGCTCCGCAGTCTCTTCAAATGGCAGCCCCTGGCTCCCCGCTCCCCCCTCACCCCCCATTTAAGCGGGAAAACCAGCGGGAAAATTCAAAAAGATACCTCTGCCAACCCCACCCCTCAGGTGGGGGCAAGCAAGGTGAACCACACTTTTCAGTCCCAGCCATCTTGAGGATGGGGGTACCCCTCCAATCAGGGCTAGGTCTATACCCCCTTCCACATGAGGGTGGGGGGGCATAGACACATGAGGGTGGCATAATAGAGTGTAGTCACCCCAGGTGCGGTGCCCATTGGCACTACCTGCTACTCCTCTAAAGCATCTCCTAAATTTAGTATTTAGGTGGCTGCCCCAGACTTGGACCCCATATCTGCGAGGACCTAAGAAGCAAGAAGACACCCTGCAGCAGAAGCCGGAAGACAACTGCCTTTGCCCCAGTCCTACCGGCCTGTCTCCTGCTTTGACGAAACCTGCGACCTGTCTTGCAGCACAACCTTCAAAACGCCTGGGAGGACTGTTGCCTTCAATAAAGACTCCTGAGGACAACGGACCTATCCAGAAGAAACCGACTCCAAAGACTCCGGATCTGTGCAGTGAAGTCTCCCCGGCGTTGCTGACCTCTCCTGCCCTCCGTGACGGCACCTGCAGTGTGAATCCAGAGGTTCCCCCTGACCGCGACCACCTCCGCTAAGACGAGAACGACTTCCAAAGGCACCCCTGCACCCGAAGCTCCTGGGCCTTACTGAGCTGAACCAACGGTGCCCCTACGACCCCCCTATATCCCAACTTACCCCTACTGTTGTTGGTCTTCATCCAGCAACCTCCGGTGCCACGCCTTCAGCCTCTTTCCCGTCAGGAAAATCCTCATCGAAAAGCATTGGGCTCCCGACATCGAATTTGCACCCAGCCGCCCCTGCGCCGCTGGTGGTGTATGTTTGGCGCTGCTATGTGGCCCCCCTGTGCTTGTGCTAACCCCCAAAGCTTGACCCCCTGCAACCGGTTTACTTACCTAGAAGCAGTGTGGTTTCAGGCACCCCCTGTCTCCATTGGAAAGCATTGGGTCGAACCAGGATCTTGACCTCTGCATCCGGCCGCCCCTGTGCCGCCGCTGGTGGTGCAGTTTTGGTACCTACCTGACCACTGGCCTGTGCTGACTTTTGACTCTGAAGACTGAAATTGTAAGTTCGATACTCACCTGATTAACCACAATATTGTTTCCCCATAGGATAACATTGGACAGTGTGAAAAGGTTTCTACGTGTCGATTTTTGAAAGTGAAAAGTATTTTTAATTAAAACATACTTACCTTATTACGAAGACCTGGGTCTTAAAATAAAGCACAAAGTATAATTTTATAAAATTGTTCTGGATCTCCTTCTTGAGTTGTATGCCTTTTATTGCTTATGTGTGTGCAATAAATGTCTTACACTCCTCTGTTAGGCCTAAGGCTGCTCTCTGACACTACCACTAATAGAGCACTTTGGGTTTTGCATTAAGCCATGTACACTTGTGGGGAGTCCCTGGACTCTGTGCATGGTATTACCACCTAGTGATAATTTCATATACAGAGCCAGCTTCCTACAGGGGTGTAGAGGGCACTGGCATAGAGTTGAGTAGTGCAGAGTGCAGTAGAGTGGTGTAGAGTGCATTGATTTTTAGTAAAGTGGTGCAGAGTAGATCGTTTCAGAGTAGAGTGCAGTGGCGCAGAATAGATTAAAGTGGCGTAGAGGGGACTGGCATAGAGTGCAGTGTTGCAGAGTAGGGTGGCGAAGAGTGCAGTGGTGCAGAGTGCAGTGGTGCATAGTAGAGTAGTTTGGGGTAGAGTGCATTGGCGTAGAGTGGAAAGGTTTAAAGTAGAGTCGTAGTGTGGAGTGGTGCAGATAAGAGTGCAGTGACGCAGTATGGAGTGGTGTAGTGTGGAGTTAGGTAATGTGGAGTATGTATGGTATGGTTGCATACTGCCATTCCAGACAACACATCTTCAGTTGAAATGACCATTACATTTGCACTCGCATACAGTTTTACTGATAAAAGTATACAGTGCACAAACGATAACGTGTGGAAATGCCATCACCCAATGTATTGATTTGTTCATCAGCACAGCTCATTCACAGACATTTAAATTTTGTTGTGTGCTAGAAAAGAAAAATAACATTGTGCAGCAGACCCCCAGTAGCCAGCATGATTGTCACATAAATCCTCTCACTTTGAAGTCGGAGAAAGAAAAATAAACACCAAGCTCCTTGGAAGACACAGCCTGACATTTGACCTCCATCCTTCAATGCACAGCAAATGTGACAAGATATGAACAAGATTTAAAGGCCTGTTTACAGAAAGTGAGTTTGTGGAAGAATACTGTAAACAAGGTTTGGGCAATGGGAGGGACAAACTCGACCTGGACAGCCTAAAGCACATAAAGCCAGCACATGGAAAGACAGAAAATGTGAGTTAGAAACGTGAAAGCCAACGTTAAGCAACGGGCGGAATGCATTCCTAGGTCTACTTTCTGAATGTCCCCAAGATGTCTTTATCAAACCTTTATGCGACCTAAAAAAAGAGAAAAAAGGGACAATTCCACACCAACCCACTAGATGGTGGAATAATGGACAGCTTGTGAATCCAGAAATGATTTAATGCTGCAAAACTTTTCCTACAACTAAGTAACCTTTTAGTTCATCATGGTGCCAAAGGTTCCAGAGATGAACAAATGGTTCTACTAGCATTGCCATACATAACATTTATACATGTGTGTACTAGCTTCCTTGTCATATTTGTTGTCTCAGTTTGGGTGTAATAGAATTCCAGCAGGCTACTGCAACACAATTTGCAAGTGGCACAGGAAGTAAAGGTGATATCCTTTAGGTTAATTGTAATGATTTATTTTGATCCATAACCTGGCTTTGAACCTAGTGCAATCATATTTATGTTCTCGCCTTCTGTAGCATTGTGGCCTAATCATGATTTTGAATATTTCATTTGTTATTGCAATGATCCCATGGTTTGCCAGAGTAGCCCAAATGTGTATCAAACACTTGAATATGCTGTAGAGCCTGAATTTTTTGTTTGCTCGTATGGTAGTGGCAAAGAGGTTTACTTCAGATGCATTTTCTTCCACTGCACGTTTTGCGTTTGGGGTGGAAAGCAAGGCTACTTGCAGCTACAGATGAACTTCTCAGTGTGAGAATTTTCTACAGTCCATCATTGGCATTTTCATGTTATTTTCATTACAGCTCCCAAACTATAAAAATTTTAAGGGCACTATTCAGGAGCTTGGCCAGAACCAGTATGCGGTCAGCGGTGAAATATATGTGTTAGACCGAAACACAGTTGAGATTACTGAGCTTCCAGTCAGGACTTGGACGCAGGTGAGGAAATATTAACCATATCTTGTGAGCACAATTTTAATTTATATTTTATTTAACAGATTTTGCTCTTTTAACTGTTTTTTGTATGACTTAAAAGCAAGGGACCTTTTCCATTAGTACCAAGGCAGCATATTTTGTATTCTCTACAATAAAAATGGGGATTGTCCATTACTATCTACTTTCATGATAATAGTGCCAGATCTACAATTCACTCCAGTCTCCTCTATGACCTTGTATTGTTTCAGGTGTACAAAGAACAAGTTCTTGAACCCATGTTAAATGGGACAGAGAAAACTCCAGCGCTAATTACAGATTACAAAGAGTACCATACGGATACAACTGTGAAATTTGTTGTGAAAATGACAGAAGAAAAACTGGCACAAGCAGAAGCTGCAGGACTTCACAAAGTCTTCAAACTTCAAACAAGTCTCACTTGTAATTCGATGGTAACCTTTCTGTGTGCTTAACATAATCTAGTATTTAGCTGCTAGGGTTTTTAGCCTGCTTCTGTAGTTAATAGTTTCCTTGTTTACATTCCACTGTCATTATTGCGATATTTGGTTTGATTTGGTCCTAAATTATGCAACCTGCCTTTTTGTAATCCAGCCCATGTTCATGGATTTGTGATATCGATCACAGTTTAATAATTTATATTTAACTAATAAATGTAGCTCCATACAGTAATGAATTATCTTAGTTAACAGTGCATGGATTGTCATTCTAATCTGCGCAGTAACTGTACAAACAATTCTAAACCTAACACTTAATTGCTTCTATCTGTACATTATTTAATGCCTGTAGAATCTGTACTGATATCTCCATTTGAGACTGGATGTGGGTGGAAGCATTAGATGCTTTGTGACACAGTTGATAACCTAAGCAAGAATGCACACAACACTGTTATTTTATTCATGTGGCACATGCAGCATCCCAACTTCTGCTCCCTTTTTCTGTCTTCCGCACGTGTTTAAGTTGGCCACCACCTTCACAAGTATTGATAATTATTTGTTTTCTTTATCCGGGCATTTACCAGCGTTTTTTTTTTGTCTTCCTGCACACTCACAGCAGAGGCAAGATTTTGAAGGCAAAATTTTAGGATATTGAGTTTTTTTATGGTGTGAGCAAATTAGATCTAAAAAACACAACTCGGGTAAGGCTGAAGCAGTTGTAAAGTGGGCATGTACAGGCATACGATACATTTCAGCGTAAGATACCTCGAACACAGAGCGCTGGAAATCAATACAAAAAAGAAGTATCGTAGGAGCACCAAAACAGTGGGGTGGACCACAGACAGAAGCACCTTAAGTAAGGGAGAGAGGATGGCCGAACAGAGGGGAGAGGGAGCGGGAAGCAAGCTACTCATTGACCTTCACCGGCGGCCGCCGCGGGCGGAGCGGCGGCGGGGAGCGCGGGAGAGGTCGCTGGGCGCTGTGAGTTGCGACTTAGGAGATAAAACACGAGTGGGCCCCATATGTCAATTGGGTGGGATCTGGCTGGCATGAGGTCCCAGAATTCGGACAGGAGGGTCTGGCAGCGCGATGCATCCTCAAGCCAAAGGGCGACCTTAGGCGCAGGCTTGCGGCCCCAGCTCATGGAAACCCTGCGCCGCGCAAGGACAAGTAGCATGGCAGTCAGGCGGCGGGAGGCATCTGGGCAATATTTAACAAAGCCTAAAAGGCAAAGCGGAGGATCGGGCTGAACCAGCGACGAGGTGATCTCAGAAATAGCGGCCAGACCTCACGCCAGTATGCGGAGACCTGGGGACACAGGCAGGCGAGGTGGAAAAAGTCAGCCGCAGGGGCAGAGCAGGGCAGGCATCTATCATTGGGAATAAGTCCCATCTTGTGCAGCTGGGCGGGAGTCCGGTAGAGCCTATGTAAATACTTAAAGTGAATAAGGCGCAGACGGTAATTTGGGGACAGACGTTTAATCTGATTACAACAATAGAGCCAGTCCGCTTGAGAGATTTCGACACCCAGGTCCTCACCCCACGCCACACGCGCCCGGTCAGTGGAAATGGAAGATGCTGCCAGCGTGAGGGCGTAAATTTTAGTGACTAGTTTCCAAGGGGAGGGGGACGTATAAAGGAAGTCGAGAGAGGCCATCGAGGGAGGGGGCTGGGGAAACGAGAGGTGAAGCTCCCTGCAGACAGCCCTGAGTTGATAGTAAAGTAGAGTGTCCATGGGGCCGGAGTCGGCAGCAAGTGAGAAGAATGTGCCCACAGGATAGAGATCCGACACTGTAGACAGCCCTAAGCGAGTAGCGTGTTTAACCATCCCAGAAGTTTGGAGAGGAGGAAAAGCCGGATGATGAGCGATTGGCATCGTGTTCGCGGAAAGCATACTAGAGCTGGAAAATTTACGGATCCCCTCCCAGGCCCAGCGCAGGGTCTCGACTGTATCGATCTCAGTGCGTGGGAGTTTCGCTGGAGCGAACAAGGCGGTCGAGAGCGGCCATGGGGCAGCAAGGTCGGCCTCCACCCCAACATGCGGCTGAAAAGGAGTCGGATGAAGCCAAAAATGAAGAAAACTGGCCTGGACACTAAGGGCATAGAGTTTAAAATCAGGGGCGCCAAGTCCGCCGCGCGACATTGGGAGGGTGAGAATGTTGTATGCTATCCTAGGCTGTCGACCGGCCCAGATGAAAGTGATGAGCAAAGAGCGGACTTTGCGAAAAAAGTGGGCGGTGAGGGGGATGGGAATGTTCACGAACAAATATAAAAACTTAGGGAGCACAACCATCTTGGCGATAGCTATGCGACCGGCCAAAGACAAAGGCAACCAGCTCCAGAGGGGAATTTTGGACTCAAATCAGTCCACAGCACGACCAAAGTTAGCTCTCCAAAGTTCGTCCACGTCCCTACTCAGCCAGATACCCAAGTACCTAGTGGGGCCCGATGCCCACACAAAGGGGTAGTCCGGAGTAAAGGGCACCGTGGCATCAGTGAGGGGGAACAGCACGGACTTAGTCCAGTTCACCTGGATTCCAGAGTAGCCCCCAAATCGTATCACCTCACAAACCAGTGGGCTGAGGTTCTCCTCGGGACTACGGACATAAAGAGTGACATCGTCCGGGTACATGGAGACTAAAAGAGCGCGAGCCGCAAAACCGATGCCTCTTTGGGTGTGATGCTGTCGAAGCCTAGCCGCAAGGGGTTCATTGCGATGGCGAAAAGCATGGGTGACAGCGGGCACCCCTGCCGGGTACCACGCCTGATGGAAATTGGCTCAGATATTTGACCGTTGATTCGGAGACGGGCAGTGGGAAGGGTGTACAGAAGTAGTATTTTACGTATGAAGACCGGGCTGAAACCCAAGCGGGGGAGGAGATAAAAAAGGAAAGGCCACTCTAAAGTGTCGAAAGCTTTGGTGGCGTCCAGCAGGGCGGCCACTGCAGGAAGCGCTGGGTTGATTTGATGAAGGACAGAGAAGATTGTCCGGAGATTGTGAGAGGTCGCGCGGCCGGGGATAAAACCTGACTGGTCCGTGCGGGCAATAAGCGGCATGAGGGGGAGAAGGCGGGAGGCGAGGAGTTTGGCGAAGATTTTATTGTCCGTATTAATTAGTGACAAGGGAGTCCCTCAGCTCAGGGGATTTGTCCGGTTTTAGGAGTAAAGTAGGTAGAGCCTCGCGGAGCGAGGGGGGAAATTGGCCGTTCTCATAGGATTCATTGTACATGGCAGCCAAGTGAGGAACCAGAAGATGAGCAAAGGATTTATAGGAGACTGGCAGGCCGTCCGAGCAGGGGGCCTTATCGCCAGGCATACCATTAATAGCGGCTAGGATTTCTTCTTTAGAAAAGGGCTCATCAAGAAATTACCGGTGAGGGTTGCCGAGCCAAAGTAACTGAAGGGTATCAAAGTATTGATCGAGGACCTCACGGGGGGGGGGGGACAGATCCGGCCGTGTAAAGTTGTGTATAAAAAGCAGCAAATCGCGCTTTGATTTCCTCAGGGGAGGTGGTTCTATCAGGGCCACCATCCTGAAGGTTGGTTATGTAGGACGCGGCGTGAGGCGGGCGGAGGAGGCTGGCAAGGGTTTTACAAGGGCGATCGCCCTCACCGAAGCGGCGCGCTCGCGCCTCCTTACCAAGGAATGAGAGTTCTCTGTTGGCCTCCTCGGCAAAGTCAGTGAGTTTCCCTCGGATCTGAGCTAGCGTGTCAGGGTTAGGGTCCCGGGAGTGAGAAGAGTCCAGAGCCTTAATCTCCATTTCCAATTTATCAAGAATGCCGCGGATAGAGTGCAGGACACCAGACTGTTTGGAGATACATTCCCCGCGAATAACGGCTTTAAAACCCTCCCAGAGCGTGGAGGGGGAGTCGACGGTGCCTTCGTTAAGCTCGAAATAATTAGTGATTGCAGTTTGTATCTAGTCACAAAAGACCGAGTCGCGTAGCGCATTGGGGGGAAGCCGCCAGGAGAACGCACGACAAGGGGAATGCGGGAGGCGCAGGCAGAGGCGAACAGGGACGTGATCTGAGAGGGTGCGCGCCATGTGATCAACAGAGGTGAGCCAGGCGAGGGCGTCCGGGGTAGTGATCCAGAGGTCCAGGCGAGTCCAGCAGCCGCGGGAGCCAGTGACGCAAGTGCCCTCTTGAGCCTCGGGGCGAGTGTGGCGCCATGCATCGAACAGGGAGTTATCAGTGAGAATGGAGCTTAGGAGCGTAGCAGCGCGCGGGTGGAAAGCGTGGGGGCCAGAGCGATCTAATGTGGTGGACAGTGTTACATTAAAGTCACCTCCCCAAAGGAGCGCAGCGGGGCCCAGGGACGAGATATGGTGCCAGACTTGCGCGAAGAAGTCCGGGTCGTCACTGTTTGGACCGTACAGCGCAGCAAGTGTCAATGGCTGAGCTTGAAGGGTACCATGGAGGATCACAAATCGCCCCCCAGGGTCAACTACCTGGGAAGTCTGCCAAGGGAGCCCTCTGCGCATAAGGATGGAAACCTCCCGAGAATAATTAGAGTAGAAGGAGGAGTGTATTTTGCCCCAATGCCGGTAAAGAAGTCTGGAGGAGGTAGCAGGTGAGTTTCCTGTAGAAAACAAACGTCTACCCTATGCCGGGTAAGGTGGGTATGGACCAGGCGCGCTTTGCGGTGGTCGTTAAGGCCACGGATGTTCCAGGTCCAGAAGGTGGTGTCTGTCATGGTGCCATGTTAAAGAGAATAGTGTCGAGGAAAGTGGTAAGTGAGGAAGAAGCCTCAAGAAGATACGTAGAATGGTGCAATATATCATGGAGGGCCAGGCACAGTGCAACAGCATTGGAAGTGCAATAAAACAACACAGCATGTACCAAAACAATCAAAATGGCCTCAGAGGGAGGCCACAAACCCCAGGAACCCCCCACCCTACCACCCACACCAACCCCCCAATCAGGCTGAGAAACCACCCGCACCCACCCTGGGGAACCACAACTGGGAAGGGGGAAGTCTATGTCCAAGGAGGGAATCATCCCGTGGAGGCATGGCGTTGCTCAGCATACACACCTGCCGAAGAGGCAGGGTGGCCAAGCCAGATGTCGTAGCAGACAGCGGAGGGAAGGACGTCCAAGGTTCGGAGGCACCTAGCCCAGAGCATAGCTGCGAGAGGAAGAGCCCCGTGGGAAATGGAGTTGCAAAGTGGGCCAAGTCAAAACAAATAATCAAATAACATGAGGGAGAACCAGCTGAGAGGATAAGGGTACACTACAGTCAATCATTGTCACTTAAGTTGCGGTCATCAGTGGCTTGAGAGTTCGCAGGGGTGGATCGATGCGATCGGTCTAGCTTCTTTGCAAAGGCCAGAGCGTCCTTGGGATCAGGGAAGACGAGCATCGTGGAGCCTTGCCTGACTCGTAGTTTAGCAGGATACGCCAAGGAGTATGAGACTTCATGCTTCTGGAGGAGTCGCTTCGCAGGAAGGAACTCGCGGCGGGCAGCCTGCACCGCCATGGTGTAGTCAGGTTAAAACAACAAGGAATTGCCCTGATGGCGGATCTCGCCTTTCTCCCTGGCCGCTCGAAGGAAGCTCGAAGGATTGCGTCGCGGTCCCTGAAGTTAAGGATTTTGCCGATGATTGGGCGAGCCGGCATGCCGGGGCCGGGGCGAGGACCGAGGGAGCGGTGGGCCCGCTCAACGATGAAGACTGGAGAAAGGACCTCGCCAAAAAGTTCGCGGATAAGTTGTTCCACGAAGTCCTCCATCCGCAAGATATTGGTGGATTCGAGCACACCCGTGATGCGAAGGTTGCTCCTGCGGGAACGCGCCTCCAAGTCCTCGTTTTTGTTCCGTATCAGCTCCAGTATCTTGTCCATTTGAAGAAGCTTTTGTCGATCCTGAGTGGCGGCATCTTCGGCGTCAGAGACCCTCGTTTCGACGTGTAGCAGGCGAGCATCATGTGAGTCTACCCGAGACTTGACCGCGTCCAGACGAGACGACAGCTGTTCAAGCTGGGTCGCGATGCCCGACACCGCAGATTTGACTTCCAGCATGATGGACTTGAGATCGTCTTCCCGTGTTGAGGCCATCTCTGTGGGGGCAGCTGGATCGCCCCCATCGGCGACCGTGCCGTCCTGGCGCGTCTGCCGGCGCTGGTCAAAGGCGATCTTTGGCTGTTTGGGGTTAGTCTTCCCCATGGCAGGCGAAGATGGGTGAAGGATGCGGCCAAGTAGCGGGAGGAGGTCGCAGCTGCGAGGCAAGATAGCGGCGCCCTCGGGCTTGGAGGAGACGTCCCAGGTGAGGGGAGGATGGATCCGGCGGGCAGGGCGAAGAGACAGTGGTGCAGGCCCGCAATAGGCGGTCGTCAGCCAGGCCCGGTGCAGAGTGCTAGGGAGAAGCAACAGACTACGGCCCTCACAATGGCGCGTTGCAGCGGGTGCCCAGTAGGTCCGCGGGAACCAACAGGGGGATGTCGAGGAGGGCGGCGGGGCAGCGTAGTTGGACTGGTAAGGAAGAACGGAAGGTCCGTAGAGTCAGGTACTGCCCAGCAAGGAGTGGCCTCAGCGGTGTCCGACCGGTCGTGGGCGCCGCAGAGAAGAGCGTAGCCGCGGGGATGGTGGCAGCGGGGAGACACGGGGGCGGGCAGCCTCCAGCGCGGGACCAATGCAGTGGGGCCCGCGGGCTTGGGAACTTCAATGATACCCCAGCAACTGTGGTAAAGGAGGCCCCGCGGTATGGCTGGCTTAGTTTGCCCCATCAGCGCAGAGTGGAGATGGTTATTTCCTTTAAGGGCTCATATGAAACGGCCAGCCTTTACTGCCTACCTGGAGGCAAGCGGAGGCAAGCTGACACTGACTCCGGCCTCAAGCTGCTCCATTGCACAACAAACACCACCCCCCACCCCCTCAAGCGAAAGACTAAAATGGGAACCGGCTGTTTCTAACTCCAAGATCAGAATCCCTTGCCTGACCCCAAGATGGCTGCCACAGTGTTCCCTACCATGTCGTGCTACTCCTCTGAGAAAAAAACTGACTTTGACCAGACCTCGAACACATCCCCCATCCGGACTACCCTTCAAGATACCGAATCTGTGAACCTACCTCTAACCGTGGAGACCTAGCTTTTTGGCCGATGCCCGGTGGAGCTACTTGATAGCTATAGAGGAGATGGGCTGTGGACTACCCCTTCGGCCGTCACCTACCCAGCCGGACATTGGGCAGACCTTACTTCGTCTCTCTGTCGTACTCTCCCTCCTACCCCTTTACTCCACCCACTTTCTCCTTTACGCTCCATTTATCCCTCCTCTTTGCTCTCTAATTGTGTTCTCATTGAGACCTAGCCGCTTGACTGATGCCCGGTGGAGCTAACTGATAGCTATAGAGGAGATGGGCTGTGGACTTCCCCCTCGGCCGTCACCTACCCAGCCGGACTTTGGGCAGACTCTACTTCGTCTCTCCATCCATCCTATCTCCATCCTTTCTCCCTCCTACACCTTTACCCCACCCCTTACCCTCCTTAGCTCCATTTATTTCATCTTCCGACGCTCTTGAAATGTGTTTTTGTAACTGATGTAACTTGTAACTGATGTAATTTTGTGGAACCTTATGTAAAGCGCTCTGATACCTCCGGGTCTAGCCAGCGCTATATAAAACTTAAATAAAATAAAAAAATAAATGGCACACGCCCCCAACCCCGCCGCGGAAACCCCCGCAGCAGCAGCGCTCACCTGGGTCGGCAGGAGGCTCGCAGCAGGTGGGCCCCCAGTAGGCAGCCACAGAGGGAGGAGCGTGGTTTGCCACAGGGCTGCCAAGGCTGGATCTAAGTAGCCAAGGGCCAGGTCGCCCACAAGGATGTCCCTCCGGCCGGCGCCAGGCCCAACAGAAAGGATGCAGCGGACTCCAGGCACGGCCCCCGGCGCTAGCAGGCAGAGGGTCCGACTCAGCAGTGTAGGGTCGAAGGCCTGGCACCAGGTAGACGAACAGCCGCGCAGGGCCGGCCGCGAGGCAGCGGTGAGATGCGGGCAGCTGGGAGGTCGGGTTCAGTGGGCGGCAGTGACGATCCGGGAAAGCCGCGGCGGAGCACAGCAGGGAGCCGGGGGCCTGCACCAGCAGGGGACAGCGAGCAGCGGGGAGTCGCTGAGGGCCCGCCGCCCACGTCGTCCGACCCGGTGGGAGTAGGCCGTCGCGGCGGGCGCCAGCAGCTGGGAAAATGGCGCCCGCGATATGGAAAGGCCCAGGCCGGACGGTGCGGCTCGCGCGCCCCCTATCCCGCCGCAGGGTGTCCCCGCAGCGGCAGCACTCACCGGCTCAGGCGGGCAGGAGTAGGAAATAGTCCGCAGGCTAGCGCTCCGGGCACAAGAGGCTGTAGCGGAGGAGAAGCAGGAATGCCGGGCCGCACCAGCAGAGGGGCCCGGTCCCGAGGTTGAGGCCCAGTGTCAGAACGCGGCACAGCAGCAACATGGGGGGCCAAAAGTGATACCAGACGGTGCCCCAGGACGAGGTGGGTCAGGATGGCCAGGTGCCAGGCGGTTGCCGTAAGGTAGTCTGCAGGATTCTGGCGGATAATAGGCTTGGCCGACAGAGCCCACTCGAGGTGCGGCCATCTTGCAGCCGGCTAAGCCACGCCCCCTAGTGGGCAATTAATGATTGATTGCATTCTGTTCTGTCACTTTGCTCATACCTGGCTCTGAAGGAATTGGATCTTCAAAGAAGTCTGTTATTACTCTCTTCATTGCGAGTGGTCTATTTTCATAGTAATTGTGTGGCATCCTTGACCTCTCTTCACATCTAACAAAATTCATGATTACATGGCAAGTGCCAGTTATGGTCTTTCTGTTTGCAATTTTATTTCTTTACAAGCAGATTTGAGTCTTCATTGTGTTAACCTTCGCAGTGACTTGACAGTATTGAGTGTGGTCTTTCAAGGTGAAGAATCTGCCAAAAGAACACATCAGTTCCGATTATATCTACTTTACTGGAACAAGTTTTGTGATGAATATTTAACAGTTTCATCTAGCACAAGTCGATTCCCTACTTTACATGATTGGCATACAAGGATACGCTCTCAGATGGATCTGTTCCTTCCTCACGGGAACAACCCAAAGGGTCGGGCTGACACCCATCACATCAGAGACCAAGAAATTCATATGCGGAGTCGCACAGAGATCGTCCCTCAGCCCCACCCTTTTCAACATATACATGACAACATCATCTGATCACAAGACATCACTGTCATCTACGCCGAAGACACAATACTCATCCTCTCCCTGCCGGACAAAACAACCACCGCCAGAACCAACTCCACCAACTACATGACCATGGTAGCAGATTGGATGCGATTCTACTTCCTGAAGCTCAACTCAGGCAAGATGGAAGTATTGGTCTTCGGCAACAAGATCTCCCCATAGGACTCCACCTGGTGGCTGTCGGAGCAAGGACCTTTACCCACACCCAGAGACCATGCAAGAAATCTAGGGATTAGCCTAGAAGACCAGCTCAGCATAACGGCTCAAGTCAACGCAGTGTGCACCTCCTTATTCCGCATGCTGTGAAAAATGTTCAAATGGACGCCTCAGAGCACCATTTGTTCTCCCACAAGCACTCATCAGTAGGCTGGACTACGGCAGCGCACTCTATGCCGGAATCTCCAAACAAATCCTACACAGACTCCGGAACACTGCTGCAAGGCTCCTACTCAACCTCCCACACCACATGCACATTGCACCGTTCCTCAGGAAGCTTCACTTGCTCTCCATTCGCAAGCGCAGCCAATTCAAACTTCTCGTGCACATATACAAAGCCCTACAAAACACAGGACCAGAATACCTGAACAGCCGCATATACTTTCACTAACCCACCAGACACCTATGCTCTGCCTCACTCTCCCACACATTTCAAGGATCCGCAAAAGCAAAATTGGATGTCTCATTGTCCTACACTGCACTCAAAACATGGAACAACATCCCTCAACACCTCAGATCCTCCTCCTTTCTTTGTGAGTTCCGCAAGAAGCTGAAGAACTGGCTTTTCATATAAGCACCATGGCGACCACAATCCTACATACCTGTCCAAGCGCCTGGATACCCTCTCTGGAGATTAGTGCGCTATACAAATCAATATAACATAACATGGCTACGCTTGTTTAATAAACCTTAGTCATGCCAAGTCACTTATGCTTTCTCTGCATACCTTATGCTGTCATTGCGTTAGTCTGAATTCAGCATCTCCCTTCAGCAACTGGTCTATGTGTCTGACCGTGCCCCCTGCACATGTACCTTTTCTACTTTTATCGCTAATGGCGTCTTATGGAGCAAGAAGGGTTCACTCGTGCTCAGCTCTAGCTTGCTGCAAAAATGTGCAAATAATGCCCCTTTTGCAGAAGCAAATGCTACTTCTTGCTTCCTCCTTCTAAGATGAATGTCCACAATGAAATCTCCAATGCTGCCGCTGTTACAATAGGCGCACAAAATAAGTGAAGTATTTTCTTTCTCTTCTGTTAGTTTTGACAGTGTCAAAACGTGGAATTCTTAAAGAGAAAATATGCCAATCTGAAAGAAACACATAGTGATAGATTCCTTACCTTAGAATATCCCCAGGCGTCAGACTGGATCCGGAAAGTTTTCGTCAGCAGTACCCCTGCGCGTCGGTAGGGGCGTTGTGCGGCTCCGCGTCCGTCGTTGGCGTCGTGGTCGCCGAGATTACGTCGCGGGCGCTACTTGGACGCCGCCCACGCGCGCTGACGTCAGTTCTTTCTTTTTCCACGCCAGCAAGCGCAGATCCGGAGAGCGGTACCCCTAGTCTTCTTTTTTTACTATGTTTTTTGAGATCTTCTCACCTTTTTCGAGTCGATATCGACTCCTGGTGCAGTTAGAGATGCCCGGTTTTAAATCCTGCGAGGACGGTCATCGGATGATGTCAGTGACGGACCCGCACCGCGTGTGTCTCTTCTGCCTGGGGCGCGACCACGACCCCAAGTCGTGCCCCGACTGCCGGTCCATGGCGCTGAAGTCTTTGTGGGAGCGGTCCCGAAAGCTGCTTGAAGCCCGGCAGTCTGCTCCGCGCCGTGAGAGGTCCCGGTCCAGAGGGAGGTCGAGGGACCGTGCGCGGAGTCATCGGCGATCGTCAGGATCGAAGTCTTCGCACTCAGGGTCAGGTAAGGCGAAGCACAAGAAGTCGAAGAAACGTAGACATTCTCCGACTTCCCCTCGCTGGTCGCGCGACGCTGCTGAGGGTACGGGTGGTGCCACCCCTGCGGCTCCGGCGGAGTCCATGGAGTCGCCGCCCGACTACCCGCCCTTCCCGGGGTCTTCGGCGTCTCCGGCCCAGATACAGGTGTTCCTGTCGGCCATGGCTCGCCTCTTTGGGCCGTCGGGTCCCGCCGGTGCGCCTTCGGGCCCCGCGGTCCCGCATGGGTGTCCTCGCGTTCCATCGCCGGCGGCTCCGGCGTCGCTGTCGGCTCCGGCCCCGGCGCCGCAGGACACCCTTGGATCCAGGCCTGGATCCCGGTCGACGCCGGTTGACCTCGTTATGCCTCCACCGACGTCGACGCCGCCCGCTCCTCGGGACGACGTCGACCTCAGCTTCAGCCCCGAAGTGGACGCGGCGTCGGTCCGGCGTCGGTCGATGCCGTTCTCGACGCCGTTTGGGGATTTCTATCCCCATGTCCCTGCTCCTTATTTTCGGCCTGTTGAACAGCCTGAGGAGCAAGGGGAGGACTGGGAGGGGTCGGACGACCCTCTCGCTGCAGCCTGCGAGTCTGAACAGGACTGGGCTGAGGAATTGGGGGACGCCAGTGGTCTGGATACCTCACCAGACCTTGGCATGCTGTCTCCTCCTACCGTGGCTACGGAGGAGGGAGCCAGTTATGCAGTGGTGTTGCGTAGGGCGGCGGAGGCCCTACACCTCCAGCTCCGTACTGTGGCCGTCAGGACTAACCTCCTGACAGAGGTGCTTCAGCCAGCAGCTACTTCTGCGGAGCCGCTGCTTCCCTTTAATAAAGCCCTTTCGGACGTTCTTTTGGGCACTTGGTCCAGGCCCACCACAGGGGCTCCTGTGGATAGGAACGTGGCCTGACGCCATCGCCCGGCTCCGGGTGACCCCATTTTCCTCTTCCAACACCCCACTCCCGAGAGCTTGGTTGTCCAAGCCTCTGCTTCCCCAACCGCCTTCCCTTCCGCCCCACCGGATAGGGAATCCAAGAAGCTGGATCAGTTTGGGAAGAAGATTTTCTCTTCCACCAGCTCTGCGCTGCGGTCCGTGAACACCGCCTGCCTCTTGGGCCGTTATTCCCACTGCCTGTGGGATACGGTGGCGAACGTGCTGTCTCAGTGTCCGGAGGAGGCCCGGCCTACTCTCGCCCAGGCTGTTGCAAAGGGGAGAGACGCAGCCAAGTTCATGATCCGTTGTGGTCTAGACACCGCCGACTCACTGGGCAGATCCATTGCAACGACGGTGGCGGTTTGCCGTCACGCCTGGTTGAGGACAACTGGATTTTCAGGGGATGTCCTAAACACCCTTATGGACATGCCCTTTGATGGCCGTCGCCTCTTCGGCAACAAGGCGGACAGTGCGTTGGAGCGGTTTAAGGACTCACGGGCTACGGCCAAGTCCTTAGGACTCTCGGCAGTCCGCCCTCCTCCGCCTTCCGCTTTTCGCTCCTTTCATGGCACAGGAAGGGGCGCCCAGCAGTGTTCGTAACAGAGCCACCGGCCGGCGCAACAGTCATCCGAGCGCGGACGCGGTTTCCGCCGTGGCGGACAAAGGGGCCAGCGGGCGGGTCAGACCACCACCACCACCCCCGCCACCTCTGCCTCCAAACCTTCCTAGTCCGAACTTTCAGGCCCATCAAACGCCAGTGGGCGGCAGGCTCCGCCATCACTTCCCCCACTGGCGCACCATCACTTCGGACAGGTGGGTTTTAGAGATAATCCGAAGGGGCTACTCCCTCCCCTTCGAGACTACTCCCCCAGCCATGCCGCCTCAATACCACCGCATGTCAGGGGATCACTTGGTGCTTCTTCAGCAGGAAGTTGCGGCCCTCTTGGCCAAGGGGGCCATCGAGCGCGTTCCGACGCACGAAGTAGGTCATGGTTGTTATTCCCACTACTTTGTGGTGCCCAAGAAGGACAAAGGCCTGCGTCCTATCTTGGACCTCCGGAACGTCAATCGCTTCCTCCGCAAGGAGAAGTTCAAGATGCTCACTCTAGCTCAGGTCTTGTCTGCTCTCGACCCTCAAGACTGGATGGTGGCGCTGGACTTGCAGGATGCATATTTTCACATCCCCGTCCTGCCAGCCCACAGGCGTTACCTGCGGTTCATGGTAGGCCACGAACACTTTCAGTTTACCGTGCTCCCCTTTGGCCTTACCAGCGCCCCTCGGGTGTTCACCAAGGTGATGGCGGTGGTCGCAGCTCATCTGCGCAGATCAGGGGTCTGTCTTCCCCTATCTCGACGACTGGTTGTTGAAGGCGGGCTAGCCCCAGACAGTCGTTTCCCACCTCCGGACTACGGCCAACCTCCTGCACTTGCTGGGGTTCTCCATCAATGTGCCGAAGTCGCACCTGATTCTCTCCCAGAAGCTCCTCTTTATCGGAGCGGTTCTGGACACAGCGCAGTTTCGAGTCTATCCTCCCGAACAGCGAGTCCGGGACATTCGGGCACTGATTCCCATCTTTCAGCACTTGTCCTGGGTTTCGGTCAGAGTGACTCTGAGGCTGCTGGGCCTCATGGCCTCCTGCATCCTGCTGGTCAATCATGCCAGGTGGCATATGCGGGCTCTGCAGTGGGACCTGAAGTTCCAGTGGGCGCAGCATCAGGGGAAACTGTCCGATCACGACCAGATCTCGGAGGGCACTGCACACCAATTGCAGTGGTGGCTCACGGACCGGCATTGGGTCGACGGCAGATCCCTCTCCCTTCCCCAACCGGAGTTCACAGTAGTGACGGATGCGTCCCTCCTGGGATGGGGAGGCCACATGGGAGAGGCGGAGATCAGAGGCCTCTGGTCTCCGGCGGAGTCCCGGCTCCATATCAACCTTTTGGAGCTGTGGGTGATCAGGCTTGCACTGAAAGCATTCCTTCCCTCTGTCAAGGGGAGAGTAGTGCAGGTGTTCACGGACAACACCACCGCCATGTGGTACTGCAACAAACAAGGCGGGGTGGGGTCGTGGACCCTCTGTCAAGAGGCTCTGCGTCTCTGGACATGGCTGGAACATCAGGGCATGTCTCTGGTGGTTCAACACCTGGCAGGTTCTCTGAACGCCAGGGCGGACGAACTCAGCCGCAGGTGCATGCTCGATCACGAATGGCGTCTTCATTCGGAGGTGGCGCAAGGTCTCTTTCAGCAGTGGTGAGAGCCTTGGTTAGATCTATTCGCCACCGAAGAGAACGCGCAATGTCATCAGTTCTACACGTTGGAATTTCCAAGGCGGCACTCGCTCGGCAACGCTTTTTGTCGCGAGTGGAGTTGCGGTCTGTTGTACGCCTTTCCGCCTATACCACTTCTGCCCAGAGTGCTGAAGAAGATCAGGCGCGACCGGGCCCAAGTCATTCTTGTGGCTCCGGACTGGGCTCGAAGAGTATGGTATCCCGAGCTACTCAGTATGAGCATCGATCCCCCGATCCGACTGCCTCTTCGGGAGGATCTTCTGTCGCAGCAGCAGGGGATGGTCCTCCACCCGAACCTGTCCAGCCTCCACCTCTTTGCGTGGAGATTGAGCGGCGGCAGTTGATTCCCTTCGACTTGCCTCCTGAAGTTTGTGACGTTATTCTGGCAGCCAGGCGTCCCTCTACTAAAGTGCTATACGCCTGCAGGTGGAACAAATTTGTGGCATGGTGCACAGCAAAGGCTGTGGATCCCCTTTCTGCCCCTCTTTCTGAGGTTCTACTGTTCCTTCTTTCTTTGGCCCAGCAGGGCTCTGCTCTGGGCACTATCAAGGGCTACCTTTCTGCTATTTCGACCTTTCTCAGGCTCCCTGATCAGCCCTCTCTTTTCAAGTCCCCTGTTGTAAATAGGTTTCTTAAAGGCATTACTCACCTTTTTCCTCCTATTCCTTTCGTAATGCCTCAGTGGGACTTGAATCTGGTTCTGACGTACTTGATGTGCGCTCCCTTTGAGTCACTTCACAACTGTCCTCTTCGTCTTTTGACGTTAAAGACTGCCTTCCTGGTGGCCATCACTTCCGCCAGGCGGGTGAGTGAGCTCCAGGCTCTTTCCTGTAAGCCTCCTTTCCTTTCAGTCCATCCGGACAAGGTTGTGCTCAGGCCCCGTCCTTCCTTTTTGCCAAAAGTGGTTACGGCCTTTCACATTGGGCAAACTATTACCTTGCCCACCTTTTTTTTCCGCCTCCGCATCCTTCCAGAGAGGACCGTCTGGACCCAAAACGTGTGCTTTCTTTTTATCTAACCGCACACAGCAGTTCCGGGTGGATGACCAGCTTTTTGTTGGCTACGTTGGCACCAAGAAAGGTTGGGCGGTCCATAAGAGAGCCATCTCCCGCTGGGTTGTCTTGTGTATCAAAGCCTGTTACTCTTTGGCTAAAAAAGAACCTCCGGTGGGGCTGCGTGCTCATTCCACCAGAGCTACTGCAGCCACTACTGCATTGGGACGTGGTGTCCCCCTGCAAGACATATGTCAGGCAGCCACGTGGGCCTCGCTGCACACGTTTACCAAACATTACTGCCTGGACAGCCAAGTCCGGAGAGACCGCTTCTTTGGCCGTTCTGTTCTCCGTGACTTTCTGGTGTGATCTTTGTTCGCAGACCCACCACCGGGGTTGGTATTGCTGGGGTATCTATTCTAAGGTAAGGAATCTATCACTATGTGTTTCTTTCAGATGCACAAGTTACTTACCTTCGGTAACGATATATCTGTAAGAAACATTAGTAGTGATAGATTCCTTACCGCCCCACCCATCCTCCCCGTTCTGCGAACTGATTTCTAGGGTTAAGGTCATCCCTTTCAGGGCCCTAGTTTCAATGCACCAGTGGTCAGTATCTTGCATGGCTCTGCGTTCCTGTCGCGGAAAGTCATGTACAGAACTGACGTCAGCGCGTGTGGGCGGCGTCCAAGTAGCGCCCGCAACGTCATCTCGGCGACCACGACGCCAACGACGGACGCGGAGCCGCACAACGCCCCTACCGACGCGCAGGGGTACTGCTGACGAAAACTTTCCGGATCCAGTCTGACGCCTGGGGATATTCTAAGGTAAGGAATCTATCACTACTAATGTTTCTTACAGATATATCGTTACCGAAGGTAAGTAACTTGTGCATTAAGTGCATGCAGTTAGCATAACTGTTCATTCAGTTACTTTTTAGGCCCTATGCCAGTTACATTCCCTACTACTAAATGCAGCCATGTTTACATGCAGCCAGGCTGGTCTTAAATACAGAATGAATGATTATTCAAAGCCACTTCCACGCATGACACCAACAGGAGTAATAAAGTGCTTTATAAGCGACATGGTTGATGATTTAATTAATAGCAGATAAAAAATTCTTACACTCTGCAGATTCATCATGGTCATGCCTCCTTCCTCTCAAAGAAGCACACTTGTGAGCGACTTTGCCATAGGGGCAGGTTGTGTAGGTTCAAATGCGCATTAGTGTTTTTATTGCAAATTTGTTTCACATAACTCACATTCTCTTGAAATTTGGTTTACTCTCAACTTGCTTGACACCAATGCAGATTTCTTACAGTCCATCTAAAAACTCCCCACTAACCAATACTTATCTTGTGCAGGTACTGTTTGATCACATGGGTTGTCTGAAGAAATATGAAACTGTGCAAGACATTCTGAAGGAGTTCTTCGACTTGCGATTGCAGTATTATTCATTGCGAAAGGATTGGCTGGTAGGAATGCTTGGGGCGGAAGTTGCCAAGCTCTCCAACCAAGCCCGTTTCATTCTGGAGAAGATACAGGGAAAGATAACAATTGGTAAATCCTACATTTTACCTTTGAAAGATGGAACAGGAATCCTTTGTTGTGACCTTTAAATAGAAGATATAAAAATATGTATGTACTTTCTCAGTTATTTTATGTTTATCCTATTTGTATCCTGCTAACTATTTCCTTTCTCTGTGCCATGATGCTGAAAAATCTGACTGCTCCTCATTTTAGTTATTTTGTCTGCTGTGGCTTAGTTTTTGAATTTCCAAATTGAAGATTCCTCTGGTGCAGAGGAAGGCAACAGTACACGTGTGCACAGTGATGAATGAGTAACATGTAATTTTGTCATATTTTTTCCTTTCCAAAACTGATTCGGACATTGTTTGAGCATGAAATCAACAATGAAACAAAATCTCTGAAACAGAGCTTCGTAATCTTAAAGTTGCATATAATTGACGAACTCGCAGTAAAATGTAACATCAGCACATCATCTTCAAAGCATACAAGCAGTGAAATCTTAAGTACCACTGCAGGACAAATCGGCCTCACACATAGTCACTTAGGAATTTTAACACTCAATCTATAAAGCACACTACTGTAAGAACCATTAGTCTATAGAGAAAAGGGCAGTGTTTGGAAATGGGCCTCCATAAATTTGTCAATAAATACTCAAAAACGAAATAGTTGCTGATAAATGTACATTTAGAAGAAATAAAAGGTGAAGAAATAAAATGGCGTACTAAATTAAATTGAGTAATAGAAAGAGCAGCGACCTTGTCTTCCTAATCGACATTGCATCTTGACTTTGTACGATACAGTATACGATAAAATTCCTTCCACTTTCATACTAAAGCATAGGAGCAGTAAGCGAAAGCATTCATGGTTGATCTAATCACAAATGTATTGGTTAATACTTTGAGAATGGACAACTCCAAGGATAGCTCTCCTTCCGTCGTCGACGAACCTACAAATGGTCCTGTTGGTGTCGAACCAACATATCCCTTAACCATCAACAGGCATTGTAGAACAGTGCTACCTACATAGTAAACTACTTTTTCTGCTCCAGTCTCCTTTTTGCCAATAAAGTGATGTGAGAAAGTGCCATCTTTCTTGCATGGTATGCCCCCACTTTTTGCTGAATTGCTGATGTACTTTGACTGAGTGTGCCCTGGGCTCCTGCCAATCAGGTGCCCAGGGCCTGTGTTCCTTCCCTAAAACTGCATTGAAGCCTAAACCCAATTGGCATCTCTGGCCACATGTCAGCCCCTGGTAAATGGTACCCTAAGTACCCAGGGCACTGTGACCAGAGAAGGCCTCTAAGGGCTGCAGCACTTATTGTGCCACCCTTAGAGGCCCTGTACCCTGACACACACACACTGCCTTTGCAGGCTGAGTGTCTTGGTGCAGAACAAAACAGAGAGTCGACATGGCACACATCCCTGTGTGCCATGCACACAAACACACTGCCCTGGCATACCTCAGTCACCCCGCTAGCTGGGTGCACTATGCCAGTGGTGAGGGTACAGGTGCATGAGCCCTGTACCCCTACAGTACCCAGGTCCATTCCTGGGCACTGTAAGTGCAGTGCTGCCATTAAGAGTATATGGTGCTGGGAGGTCGTCATCACGAACTCCACAGCACCATGATGGCTACACTGAAGACTGAGAAGTTTGGTATCAAACTTCTCAGCACATTAAACCCACACTGATGCCAGTGTGGGATTTAATGAAAGATGCACGACAGAGGGCAACTTAGAGTTGCCCCCTGAACCTAACCCACAATCCACGTCCTGCCTGAGATGCTGCCTAGGCTGCCACCCAGCAGACATGTTGCTGGACCCCTGGGTAGAGAGCCATCCGCTCTCCTGGGCCTGCAACAATGCACGTCCTGGGCGAGGTGCTAGGTCTCCTCCCCCAGGATGGGCAGGGGAAGCTTCAAAGGCATGCCGCCTTTGTGAGCCTCCCCAGACCACTTGCTGTACTCAGCAACTGGTCCCCACCGGTTCTAGCCCCCACTCTGGCGGGAAGACTGGCGGGAAACCCCAAGTGAGGAAAGGGGGTGTGCCAGCCTCTGCAAACCCCACCCCTCAGGTGGGGGAGGCGAGGTGAAGCACATCTCCGGGCTCTCGCCATCTTGAAAATGGGGAGCCCTGCCCAATCAGGACTAGGCTCCTGCCCCCCTCCCACTGGAGAGTGGCAGGATAGGGGGTGTACCCACCCCAGGGAAGGGACCCATTGGTCCCTGCCCTTTACCTACCTGTAACGCCCCTAAATTTAGTATTTAGGGGCACCCTGAACCTTCCTTCCTCAGATCCCGAATCCGAAACAAGCAAGAAGAACAAGAAGAAAGAAGACCTGCAGTGCAGCTGCTAACAAGAGGAAGACTCCAACTGACTTGGCCCCAGCCCTACAGGCCTGTCGACCCTCGAACCTGCTCCTGCTAAACCCCGGCGTCTCCAGTGGTCAGCAACCTCGAAAACCCCGGAGGACCTGACTGCCTTGTGACTCTAAAAAGACTGGGACTCCCACGAGCAGTGGTTCTGCTCAAAGCAAGTAACAAACCCCTGGTGCCAGCCAGGAACAGCGACTCCTGCACACTCTGCACCCGCCGAGCCCGGCCTGTGCCTGAGTGGACAAAGACCACGAGGACGTCCCCCCCGGCGACTGTGACCAAGAATCCAGCCCCCAAGGACCCTCCTCGACGCTCCTGACGACGCCTGCAGCCTCAGAACCAGGGACCCCTCCAACCGCGACCAGCAGAGGGTAAGATTTCCCGACGTGAAAAGACACCCCTGCACCCGGCGCCCTGCGGCCCCCTGTGCCCAACTCCGGGGTGCCTACCTAACCTACAGCTTCCCAACTTACCTTTCGAAGTGGTGGTCGCACCTGAAGAATCTCCGTCCCCGAGCTTGCAGCCTTTGTTCATCTGGTAACTTCTCCATTGAAATCCATTGAGCGCCCGACGGCTCAAAAGCACCCTGCACCCAGCCGCCCGAGTGCCCCTGGGAGTGCAACACCTATCCTATTCTACTTCCCCACTTGCCCTGTGTAAGTGACCAGGAGCCCAGCTCCCACAGCCGCGTGGCCTGCCGGCTAGCAGCCACCAACCAAGGGCCCCCTGCCCGCCATAGGCTAACATTGGGCCTAACTCACTCTGCACCCGGCTGCCCCTGTGCCGCTGAGGGTGTACCAACTGTACCTACCTGACCCTGGGAGACCCCTGAGTCTATGCCCAGAACCTTAACTCTGCCAGTCGAGTACTTACCTGAAAGCCGATAACCTACATTTTCTCCATAGGGTAACATTGACTGGTTTCACTTGGAAATTCTTCTAAGTGTCGAGTTTTGAAACATACAAATATTCCTTAAAAATCGCCCGATCAACAAAAACGAAATTACTCACCTGTTATCAGGAGAGATCCCAGTGCTGGATCTTGGTGCCCAGCACTGACCCTGAAAAGTAATTACAACTGTACTTACCGATAACTTGATTTTCCTCCATAGGATAACATTGCCTGGTTTTTGCCAGAAATTCTTCTAAGTGTTGATTTTTGAAACATACAAATATTCCTTAAAAATCGCCTGTGTAACAAAAACGATTTCTTTCAACTGTTTACAGGAAATGCACCAGGGTTGAATCCAGGATCCAACCCTGAGTAAGAAAATCATACGCCAAGTAACTGAAACTACTTTTACTTAAAAACTCCCATTGAGCTCAATGTTATAATTGTGTTTGAATTGTGTTGCCTATTGAAACAACTGTATCTATTGCATTTAAAAGTCTATTGCTTATTGAAAATATACAACTACAGCATTTTATTCTGAGAAAGTATTTTGATACCTATTGTTGGTTCTAAAATAAAACAACTATTTTTATATACAAAACAATTGGCCTAGATTTCAGTTCTTGAGTGTGTGAGACCATTTGCTGACTGAGTGTGTACAACAAATGCTTTACACTGTCCTCTGATACTGCCTTACTGCTCGACCAAGCTACCACTTTAGAGAGTAAGGTTATATCTAACTTTAGCCTCTGCCAAACCTCTGGGGACTGTGGACTCTGTGCACACTGAACCTTACTTTGGTTCAGTATATACAGAGCCACTTTCTTACAAGTGACCACAAGTTTGCAGACCCAGATTCTGGAATCTGAGTTGGAAGCTGATGAAAGTGATCAGGAGATCGCCTTGTAGACTGTACAGTCCTGTGCTGCTAAATGTGCTTTATGTGCCCAAATTTCAGGAGGACAGTTTGAAGGAACAGAGGGCTACCAAGAATGTAACTGTCAGTCACAAACTTTTGAAGCTCACGACCCACCTCCATCATTTAGGCCACGTCATTACTACAAAGAACCTGAAGTGATTAATGTGCCTGTTGCGTTCACTACATGGGAACAGATGGTGGAAACGTTTCCAGGGTTGCTTCTGGTAGGAAAGTCGGTGCCTCCACCACCTTGAGTGCCCTCACCACTTACGCTGCTTGCACCTCCTGTGCTGGCATAGTGTAGGAAACTGGCTCTATATGTGATATATCAAAAATCGGATATACCATGTAGAGAGTCCAGGGGTTCCCTTATGAGTAGACAGGGGCTTGCTATGCAATCCCAAAGTGCTCTAGCAGGGGGTAGTGTGGTCGAGCAGCCTTAGGCTTAACACAGAGGAGAGCAACACATTTGTAAATACATACAATGATTAATAAATGGCACACACAACTCAAAAAAGAGATCCACACCAATTTATAAAAATTGCAAGTATCTTTATATATGTTTAGGCATCAGAGAAAAATCGTTCAGGTAAGTAAGTTTTCAAATATAAACTCTTTTCACTTTAAAAAGTGGACACAGTGCAATTTCTGAGTTCTGCAATGTTACCCTATGGTAGGAAGAATAAGTTCTGCAAACAGGTATAGTACAGCAACTTACAAAACCAATCTCCAGGAGTTAAGTTGAGTGGTGGGCAAGGTCCAAGGCAGCACCAACAGAGCACCACCAAAGGCAGGAGGGCTGCTGGGAGCAGGGTGCAAAACTGCGCCGGGAGCCCAATGTATTTCAATGGAGATCAGTCACTGCGGAAAGAAGCTGCAAACTCTGGCCAGGAGGCCACTTGGGCTGAGCCAGCTAGTGGTCTCTGCCCGTGCGATGCTCAGGGAGGGGGGACACCTTTGGTCCTCCTCTCCAAGGCCCAGGGGTGTCAGGTGCAGAGGTGTCTTTAGGTGTCGGATTTATCTGATGGGCATCTAGCCACAGATTCTTACCTTTAAACTACCGGATCCAGCTTGACGCCTGGAAGATTTTTCACAGCAGTACCCCTGCGCTCCGGTCGATAGCGTCGGTCGACTCCGCGTGACGTCGTCAGCGTTGTGTTCGTCGTGGTGACGTACGCGTCGTAAAATATAACCACCACTCCGGCGCACTGACGTCAGTTCTCTTCCAGGGGATCCTCATGTAGGAAAGTGGGTTTCTGTTGCAGTAACCCCCCCACTTTTTGCCTGATAACTGATGCACTTTTCCTTGGTGTGCCCTGGATCCCTGCCAATCAGGTACCCAGGGCCTGTGTTCCTTCCCTAAAAACTGTACTCAGCCTAAACCCAATTGGCATCTCTGGCCACAGGTAAGCCCCTGGTAAATGGTACCCTAGGTACCCAGGGCACTGTGACCAGAGAAGACCCCTAAGGGCTGCAGCACTTATTGTGCCACCCTTAGAGGCCCTGTACCCTGACACACACACACTGCCCTTGCAGGCTGAGTGTCTTGGTGCAGAACAAAACAGAGAGTCGACATGGCACACATCCCTGTGTGCCATGCCCACAAACACACTGCCCTGGCATACCTCAGTCACCCCTCTAGCTGGGTGCCCTATGCCAGTGGTGAGGGCACAGGTGCATGAGCCCTGTGCCCCTACAGTACCCAGGCCCATTCCTGGGCACTGTAAGTGCAGGGCTGCCATTCTGAGTATATGGTGCTGGGAGGTCGTCAGCACGTACTCCACAGCACCATGATGGCTGCACTGAAGACTGAGAAGTTTGGTATCAAACTCCTCAGCACAGTAAACCCACACTGATGCCAGTGTGGGATTTACTGTAAAATGCACGTCAGAGGGCAACTTAGAGTTACCCCCTGAACCTAACCTACAATCCACGTCTTGTCTGAGGGGCTGCCTAGGCTGCCACACAGCAGACATGTTGCTGGACCCCTGGGTAGAGAGCCATCCGCTCTCCCGGGCCTGCAACAATGCACGTCCTGGGTGAGGTGCTAGGCCCCCTCCCCCAGGATGGGCAGGGGAAGCTTCAAAGGCATTCCGCCTTTGTGAGCTTCCCCAGACCACTTGCTGTACTCAGCAACTGGTCCCCACCGGTTCCTCCCCCCATCCTGGTGGGAAGACTGGAGGGAAACACCAAGGGAGGAAAGGGGTGTGCCACCCTCTGCCAACCCCACCCCTCAGGTGGGGGAGGCGAGGTGAAGCACATCTCCGGGCTCTCGCCATCTTGAAGATGGGGAGCCCTGCCCAATCAGGACTAGGCTCCTGCCCCCTCCCACAGGAGAGTGGCAGGATAGGGGGTGTACCCACCCCAGGGCAGGGACCCATTGGTCCCTGCCCTTTACCTACCTGTAACGCCCCTAAATCTAGTATTTAGGGGCACCCTGAACCTTCCTTCCTTAGATTCCCGCAACCTAAGAAGAAAAAGGACGAAAGAAGACGCCCAGCAGAGGAGACTGCAGAGAACAACTGACTTGGCCCCAGCCCTACCGGCCCGTCTGCAGTTTCCAGAGATCCTGCGCCAAAAATAGTCTTGTCCTGCAGCCAGCGACCTCCAGAACCCCAGGGAGGACTGACTGCCTTCAACAAAGACCGGATCTCCTGTGAACAGCAGCTCTGTTCAAAAGAAACACCAAACAAAGACTCCGAGCCTGCTGAGGAGAAAGAAACCCGACGCCTGGAACCACCACTGCACCCGTCGCCTACAGCCCGAGTTCAAGTGGCCCACCGGTCCCAGCGAGGTCCCCCAGCTCTCCAGAGTCCGAGTCCACCGTGGGTTGACCCCTCCAGGACTCCCCGACGTCGCCTGCAGCCTCTGCACGGAGAACCCCCAACCGCGAGTGGCCCGGTAAGGTGAAATCCGACCTCAAAAGACACCCCTGCATCCAGACGCCCTGCGCCCTGGAGAAAGGAACCCGAGGTGCACCTACGTCCCCGAGCCCTCCAACTTACCTGCCCAGCTGTTGGTTCCTCCTGGAAGTCTTCCTGGACCGAGCCTGCAGCTGAAAACCAAAACCGAAAATTTCCATTGAAATCAACAGGGCACCCGACCTCAAAACAGCACTCTGCACCCGGCCGCCCTAGTGCCGCTGAGGGTGCCTCTTTGGTGCTAACTTGGTCCCCAACGTGCCCTGAGCTTAACCCTAGGAGCTTTGCTCCCACAACCCCGTGGCCTGCTTGCCAGCCGCCACCAACCGGAGTCCCCCTATCCTCCATAGGATAACATTGGGCCTCAACACTCTGCACCCGGCCGCCCTAGTGCCGCTGAGGGTGCAACAACAGTGCATCACTGACCCTGGGAGACCCCTGAGTCTAACCCCAGAACCCTAACTCAAAAGACCGATTACTTACCTCGAGACCGATAACTCATTTTTCCTCATAGGATAACATGGACACTTTTTCTTCCAAAAAGTTTCTAAGTGTCGACTTTTGAAAACAAGAATATTCTTTAAAAATCGTACAGACTACCAAAACGTAATTACTTACCTGTTTTAAGTAAATGTCCCAGGGCTGAACCTAGGAGTCCAGCACTGGATTACAAAAGTAACGTTAAAAGTAACTTACCGGCGAATTGAATTTTCTTACATAGGGATCCATTGACTGGTTTTCTGTGAAATTTCTTCTAAGTGTCCACTTTTGAAATACCAAAATATTGCTTAAAAATCACAACAGTAACGAATTCCGAATTACTCACCTACTATCAGGAGAGACCTCAGTACTGCATCTTTTAGTCCAGTACCGACCATGAAAAGTAATTTTTACCGTACTTACCAGTAACTGGAAATTCCTCTCATAGGATATCATTGCCTGCTTTTTGTTGAAAAAGTTTCTAAGTGTCGATTTCTGAATCATACAAATATTCTTTAAAAATCGTACAAACTACAAAAACGTAATTACTTACCTGTTTTAAGTAAATGTCCCAGTGCTGAACCTAGGAGTCCAGCACTGGATTACAAAAGTAACGTAAACACACTTTGCTTGCAAACTGTATTTCCTTCCCTAGGATAACATTGGTAATTTTACCCAGAAAAGTTTCTAAGTGTCAACTTTTGAAATACAGTAATATTCCTCAAAAATCACTACCATAACCAAAACGCTTTTTCTCACCTGTTTACAGGAAGTGTCCCGGGACTGAATCCAAGATCCAGTCCCGTGGTTAGAAAAGTAATCCAAAAAGTAATCTATTGCATTTAACCAGAAATTTCCATTGAGCTCAATGTATAATTGTGTTTAAAATTGTGTTGCATATTGCAACAACTGTAACTATTGCATTCAAAAGTCTATTGCCAATTGAACAGTAGTTAACTAAAGCATCTCATTCTGAGAAAGTATATTTTGACACCCATTGTTGGTTCTAAAATAAAACAACTATATTTTTATATACAAACCATTGGCCTAGAGTTCAGTTCTTGAGTGTGTGGCTTCATTTGCTGACTGAGTGTGTACAACAAATGCTTTACACTGTCCTCTGATACTGCCTTACTGCTCGACCAAGCTACCACTTTAGAGAGTAAGGTTATATCTAACTTTAGCCTCTGCCAAACCTCTGGGGACTGTGGACTCTGTGCACACTGAACCTTACCTTGGTGCAGTATATACAGAGCCACTTTCTTACATTGGTGGATCAGCGGTGGGATACAAACTTGCATTGTTGGACTACTTGGTTACCATCTGATCACACGACAGAACTCTTAAATTGCCTTTAGAATTCTGATTTTTTCAAATTGGCATTTTTTACCAAATTACTAAAAGTCTTGTTAGAGCCTTGCTTAAGTCCCTTTAAAATTGTAGAAAATAAAAAGTCACTATAGTCAAGGGTAGAGGGGTTAGAACTTTTTGTTAGAATGTCTCAAGAAAACAACCCAGCTATTAGTGAAAATAATAATGACATACAGGACATGGTTGAGGAGCTCGACCTCACCCCTTATCTTCATTTGTCTTTCAAAGAGATAAGGTCCTTAGGTAAACTTAAAAATATACCAATGGGCCAGCATCCAACCAAACAAGGGCTCCAGGAGCTCCTGGCTGAGTATGCTAAGGCCCACCCCTCTGAGCATGGTGATGACCACGCAGAGGAGGAAAGGAGTGAGGAGGATGGGGATGGTAACCCACCTCCACCACTTCCTAGGGAAGACAGGGTCACTGCACCCTTATTTCCAAGAGTAAACCTCTGGGGACCTAGGGGCCACCTAGGTGGTTCAGGTCCCAGAGAGGACACTGAGGATAGCCTTAGTGAGGAGGACCACCTTTTAGCAAGGTTGGCCAAAAGACTGGACCTAGAGACCAGACTCCTGGCTCTAGAGAAGGAAAGACAGGAGATGGGTTTAGCACCCATCAATGGTGGCAGCAATACTAAAACTAAGGATAGGGAGGAAACTTCTGATCCTAAAATCCCCAAAGGGATTGTCCCTAAATTTGAGGAAGGTGATGACATCACCAAATGGTTCACAGCCTTTGAGAGGGCTTGTGAAATAAGAAAAGTAAAGAAACCTCTCTGGGGGCACTCCTGTGGGAACTGTTCTCTGGTAACTGCAGAGACAGGCTTCTGACCCTCTCTGGGCCAGATGCAGGGTCCTATGACCTCATGAAGAATACTCTGATTGAGGGATTTGGGCTCACTACTGAGGAGTATAGAATTAGATTCAGGGGGCTCACAAAACCCAGACCCAGTCCTGGATTGACTTCGTAGACTACTCAGTAAAGACACTGGATGGTTGGTTAGCTGGACATAATGTGCAGGATTTTCCTGGACTTTACAATTTGTTTATGAAGGAACACATACTAAGTAATTGCACAAACGAAAAGTTGCATCAGCATTTGGTAGACCTAGGTCTAATTTCTCCCCAAGAATTGGGAAAGAAGGCAGACCACTGGGTCAGAACAAGGGTAACTAGGACATCCACTGGGGGTGACCAAAAGAAAGGGGTCACAAAGCCTCCCCAGAAGAAAGATAGTGAACCCCTTAAGGATAAAAGTAAGGAGTCCCAGGCAGCCCCCCAAAAACCTGTCCAGGAGGGTGGGCCCAAAGACACCTCACAAACTAAACCAGGGTACCAAGGTAAGAATTGGGATCCCAACAGAATATGGTGTCACAACTGTCAGAAGTCAGGACACCACACCAAGGACCCTAGCTGTCCTAAAAACAAGATCCCTAGTACAGCCCCAGGGGTGACTAGTGTAGCCCCAGGAGTTGCCAGTGTAGCTCTGGAGGAAGGGTCCTCAGATGAGGAAGTCCTCCTAGCTTTCAACTGGAAAATGGGCCCAAGAGGTAAGCTGGAGATCCCAGAGGGGAGTAGACACTTCCACCGCCTACTGGTGAATGGAATCCCAGCCACTGCCCTGAGAGATACCTGTGCCAGTCACACTGTGGTGCATGACAGGTTGGTACTCCCACACCAGTATGTCCCAGGGGAATCAAGGAGAGTAAGGGCTGTCCCAGGGGAGTCACTGTTAGGCCTGTGGCTGTAGTGCCCCTAGTCATAGCTGGGTCCCTTAGATGGAGAAAGGTGGTAGTCAGTAAAGACCTCCCCTTGATTGTCTCCTGGGGAATGACCACTTAGAGGTGGACCTGAGCCAAAGAGAGGCACTGGCCCAATGCCAGGCCTCACCCAAGAAACCTGGGGGGCTCAACCTGCAGTCAGTGCAGCTGAGCCCCAAAAGAGTAAAAAGGAACAGGGTAGGAAAGGTGGGCAACTGTTAGCCACAGTCCCAGAGGGCCAGGGAGATTCTATCCCAGTGAGGGAAAACTCCAGAAGTGGCCCTGGTAAAGCCCCCTAGCCAACAAGAAGACCTGACTAGTCAGGCAACTGTCCAGCCTGAGTTGGTGGCTCCTCAGCTGGCAGAACAAAGGGTGGAGGAAGGGTGCTCACTACAAAGTTTAGTGACCCCCCACCCTAAAGCAACAGGCAGACAGCCAGGACCCAAAGAGACCTGTAAGATAGCCCCTTCACTTGCCAGACAGGAGCTAAAGGTGTGGTTCTGGGCACTGACAGCTGTCAGCAGCCTCTGCTGGGTGTTAGCCTTCATGGCAGCCCTATCCTTGGCATGGTGGCCTAACCCCTGCCAAATAACAAGCTAGGCCCCTGACCCTATTGGTCATGGTGGGGTTGCTCAAACTGTGGGTGACCTCTGTGGGTAAGCTGGGCTTTGCCCTGGCTAAGTTAGACTTTGCAGAGGTGGGCACCTCTGAACCCAAACTTAAAAGATGGGGTGAAGACACTAAAGAGCAAGGAGAGGAGCTTTGGGAATTAGGTCCTGAAACTGATGAGGTAGGCCAGCTCCCCAAAGGGACTGACCTGGACAGAAGGATATAAGGCGGAGTAGGCCCTGCAACTTTCAAACCACTTCCCCAACTCTTCCTCGCCTGAAAGACTAGACAGGCTCTCCCAGCGTTGGCTGAGTCTCCTGGCCTTTGGGCTGGGGGGCTTGTGTAGGAAAGTGGGTTTCTGTTGCAGTAACCCCCCACTTTTTGCCTGATAACTGATGCACTTTTCCTTGGTGTGCCCTGGATCCCTGCCAATCAGGTACCCAGGGCCTGTGTTCCTTCCCTAAAAACTGTACTCAGCCTAAACCCAATTGGCATCTCTGGCCACAGGTAAGCCCCTGGTAAATGGTACCCTAGGTACCCAGGGCACTGTGACCAGAGAAGACCCCTAAGGGCTGCAGCACTTATTGTGCCACCCTTAGAGGCCCTGTACCCTGACACACACACACTGCCCTTGCAGGCTGAGTGTCTTGGTGCAGAACAAAACAGAGAGTCGACATGGCACACATCCCTGTGTGCCATGCCCACAAACACACTGCCCTGGCATACCTCAGTCACCCCTCTAGCTGGGTGCCCTATGCCAGTGGTGAGGGCACAGGTGCATGAGCCCTGTGCCCCTACAGTACCCAGGCCCATTCCTGGGCACTGTAAGTGCAGGGCTGCCATTCCGAGTATATGGTGCTGGGAGGTCGTCAGCACGTACTCCACAGCACCATGATGGCTGCACTGAAGACTGAGAAGTTTGGTATCAAACTCCTCAGCACAGTAAACCCACACTGATGCCAGTGTGGGATTTACTGTAAAATGCACGTCAGAGGGCAACTTAGAGTTACCCCCTGAACCTAACCTACAATCCACGTCTTGTCTGAGGGGCTGCCTAGGCTGCCACACAGCAGACATGTTGCTGGACCCCTGGGTAGAGAGCCATCCGCTCTCCCGGGCCTGCAACAATGCACGTCCTGGGTGAGGTGCTAGGCCCCCTCCCCCAGGATGGGCAGGGGGAAGCTTCAAAGGCATTCCGCCTTGTGAGCTTCCCCAGACCACTTGCTGTACTCAGCAACTGGTCCCCACCGGTTCCTCCCCCATCCTGGTGGGAAGACTGGAGGGAAACACCAAGGGAGGAAAGGGGTGTGCCACCCTCTGCCAACCCCACCCCTCAGGTGGGGGAGGCGAGGTGAAGCACATCTCCGGGCTCTCGCCATCTTGAAGATGGGGAGCCCTGCCCAATCAGGACTAGGCTCCTGCCCCCTCCCACAGGAGAGTGGCAGGATAGGGGGTGTACTCACCCCAGGGCAGGGACCCATTGGTCCCTGCCCTTTACCTACCTGTAACGCCCCTAAATCTAGTATTTAGGGGCACCCTGAACCTTCCTTCCTTAGATTCCCGCAACCTAAGAAGAAAAAGGACGAAAGAAGACGCCCAGCAGAGGAGACTGCAGAGAACAACTGACTTGGCCCCAGCCCTACCGGCCCGTCTGCAGTTTCCAGAGATCCTGCGCCAAAAATAGTCTTGTCCTGCAGCCAGCGACCTCCAGAACCCCAGGGAGGACTGACTGCCTTCAACAAAGACCGGATCTCCTGTGAACAGCAGCTCTGTTCAAAAGAAACACCAAACAAAGACTCCGAGCCTGCTGAGGAGAAAGAAACCCGACGCCTGGAACCACCACTGCACCCGTCGCCTACAGCCCGAGTTCAAGTGGCCCACCGGTCCCAGCGAGGTCCCCCAGCTCTCCAGAGTCCGAGTCCACCGTGGGTTGACCCCTCCAGGACTCCCCGACGTCGCCTGCAGCCTCTGCACGGAGAACCCCCCAACCGCGAGTGGCCCGGTAAGGTGAAATCCGACCTCAAAAGACACCCCTGCATCCAGACGCCCTGCGCCCTGGAGAAAGGAACCCGAGGTGCACCTACGTCCCCGAGCCCTCCAACTTACCTGCCCAGCTGTTGGTTCCTCCTGGAAGTCTTCCTGGACCGAGCCTGCAGCTGAAAACCAAAACCGAAAATTTCCATTGAAATCAACAGGGCACCCGACCTCAAAACAGCACTCTGCACCCGGCCGCCCTAGTGCCGCTGAGGGTGCCTCTTTGGTGCTAACTTGGTCCCCAACGTGCCCTGAGCTTAACCCCTAGGAGCTTTGCTCCCACAACCCCGTGGCCTGCTTGCCAGCCGCCACCAACCGGAGTCCCCTATCCTCCATAGGATAACATTGGGCCTCAACACTCTGCACCCGGCCGCCCTAGTGCCGCTGAGGGTGCAACAACAGTGCATCACTGACCCTGGGAGACCCCTGAGTCTAACCCCAGAACCCTAACTCAAAAGACCGATTACTTACCTCGAGACCGATAACTCATTTTTCCTCATAGGATAACATGGACACTTTTTCTTCCAAAAAGTTTCTAAGTGTCGACTTTTGAAAACAAGAATATTCTTTAAAAATCGTACAGACTACCAAAACGTAATTACTTACCTGTTTTAAGTAAATGTCCCAGGGCTGAACCTAGGAGTCCAGCACTGGATTACAAAAGTAACGTTAAAAGTAACTTACCGGCGAATTGAATTTTCTTACATAGGGATCCATTGACTGGTTTTCTGTGAAATTTCTTCTAAGTGTCCACTTTTGAAATACCAAAATATTGCTTAAAAATCACAACAGTAACGAATTCCGAATTACTCACCTACTATCAGGAGAGACCTCAGTACTGCATCTTTTAGTCCAGTACCGACCATGAAAAGTAATTTTTACCGTACTTACCAGTAACTGGAAATTCCTCTCATAGGATATCATTGCCTGCTTTTTGTTGAAAAAGTTTCTAAGTGTCGATTTCTGAATCATACAAATATTCTTTAAAAATCGTACAAACTACAAAAACGTAATTACTTACCTGTTTTAAGTAAATGTCCCAGTGCTGAACCTAGGAGTCCAGCACTGGATTACAAAAGTAACGTAAACACACTTTGCTTGCAAACTGTATTTCCTTCCCTAGGATAACATTGGTAATTTTACCCAGAAAAGTTTCTAAGTGTCAACTTTTGAAATACAGTAATATTCCTCAAAAATCACTACCATAACCAAAACGCTTTTTCTCACCTGTTTACAGGAAGTGTCCCGGGACTGAATCCAAGATCCAGTCCCGTGGTTAGAAAAGTAATCCAAAAAGTAATCTATTGCATTTAACCAGAAATTTCCATTGAGCTCAATGTATAATTGTGTTTAAAATTGTGTTGCATATTGCAACAACTGTAACTATTGCATTCAAAAGTCTATTGCCAATTGAACAGTAGTTAACTAAAGCATCTCATTCTGAGAAAGTATATTTTGACACCCATTGTTGGTTCTAAAATAAAACAACTATATTTTTATATACAAACCATTGGCCTAGAGTTCAGTTCTTGAGTGTGTGGCTTCATTTGCTGACTGAGTGTGTACAACAAATGCTTTACACTGTCCTCTGATACTGCCTTACTGCTCGACCAAGCTACCACTTTAGAGAGTAAGGTTATATCTAACTTTAGCCTCTGCCAAACCTCTGGGGACTGTGGACTCTGTGCACACTGAACCTTACCTTGGTGCAGTATATACAGAGCCACTTTCTTACACCTCATCAATAGTTATAAGCACATGAATATTCCCACCCATGCGCGGACCCCGGAAACATATAAAACATATATGTGGAAACCATATATGTAGCTCAATATATATATATATATATATATATATATATATATATATATATAAAAAAACACATAATGCAGCCTTCCATAGCAATGTTGTAAGAAATTCTCCTGTATCTTGTATATAAATACATTCCAACAAAGCAGGGAGAAAGAAAACCCATTTGAAAACTGCTTTAATATACAGCAGAAATCATAAACTTGCAAGGAAGAATGAAAAACATTGTCAGCACATAGGCTGCATTGTAGAAAACCTCAGTGTAGAAAGCTGAAAAGCTAACCCACAGAAACACACAGCATAAACTGGCACTGTGCCTTTAAGGCAGCCATGACCCCTAGCTTCCCATCATGCCTCAGGGGTGACAGTTAGGTCAGTTGTTGTTTCCGGCAGGACCCTGGTTACTTCAGCTCTTACTTCTTTCTGATTTCTGTCAGAAAATACTTCTCTTTTTTTGTCAAAAGCTTTTTACTTCTACGGTTTTTTGTTGTTGAAGTATATCTCTGCTGTTTTTAAGAGAGTTAAGCATTATTTTCCAGTCAAAAATGCCCTCTCTTTTTGACTCTTGCCCTGCCTGTGGCAAGAAGGCTAAAACAGACTCCCATCCTGTCTGTATTCTCTGCCTTCCTTCTAATCATAATCCCAAGACCTGTCAACATTGCCAGCTGCTGTCCAAAAGAACTCTTAAGGACAGGGAAAGGATTCGCTGAGAAGAGGAAGTCTCCTTCAAGAGGCAGGTCTCCGATGAAGAAGAGGAAAGAGAGAGCCACTACTCCATCTAGAAGTAAGGTTCCAGTCTGATCTCCATCGGCGCCTCAAATACGAAAACGTTGACGAGAAGACCATCGACGGCGGGCTCGCCGTCGAGAGAACACCGGTCGTCAACGAAGACTACAGGTACGTCGGATCCTCCGCCGTCGTCAACCCGGCGACGATCGGCGTCGAGGAGTCGCTCTCCGTTGGTGCGGGCTCGCCCAACATTGAGAAATAGATCTCCGTCGTCGCTGTCAAGTCGGCGTTCGACGTCGAGACATGCTCCGCCGTCGCAAGGTCACAGGTGATCGGCGTCGAAGCAGGCGTCTCCGTTGCCGTCAACCAGGCGACGGTCAACGTCGAGACGTGCCTCGTCACCAGAGGCAAGGCACTCATCGCCTCCGTCATCGTCCAAGCGACGTTCGACGTCGAAGGCTCGATCTTCGCCGACGTCGAGGAAAGATCAGTTGTCGAGACCCAGAGTGAAATACACCAGACGTCGTTCGACGTCGAGACGGCGGTCTCCGACGGCGAGAAGTGCCCCGATCTCGACTCCACTGACTTCTAGTAGACGGTTAGCGTCGAGAGAGAGATCGAGCAGGCATCAAGAAGCAGCGTCGAGAAGGATTTCTCCGTCCATCCGTTCTTCGTTGGGGTCTCCTGCACGCTCAACGTCGAAGGCGAAGTCTGTGGGCTCCAGGGGTTCGACGTCGCACCATACAACGTCGAAACACAAGGAGAGGTCGACGTCGAGGAGACGATCAGGCTCTAGGGACTCACCAGTGATGGTGACGCAGAGCAGGTCGACGTCGAGGCACTCTCCATCGACGTCACATCGATCATCAAGACGCCGATCACGCTCCAGAAGTCGCAGAGAGTCCTCTCATTCTATTCGGAGCTCACCCCAGACGATTGCGACGTCACGCAGTTCTTCTGCTCATTCGCCTGAGCTTCCAAGATCACCTCCAAGACGCTCTCCAAGGAGACAGCGATCTCCTTCAATCCATCTTTCGCCCAGATGGCTACAACCTCTCCATCATTGGCAGAAAGAACCCTCTGGTCACGCCCAGCGGCCTACGGACTATTCCAGTCCACTGCACAGATCACCGTTACAACGTCTCGTGCAGGAAGTGGACAGGTCCCACACCACTCGGACCAGAGAACACAGAGGCACATCTCCTGAGCGCAGGTCGACTCAGGGTCATCGCAAGAGACGGCGAACACCATCTTCGACGCACTCATCCAAAAGGGACTACTCACCTACCCTTACGGATAGTCCTTCTTCTAGGGTGTCACCCATCGATGATGTGAACACCTTTCACGATGTTCTCGCCAGAGGAGCACAAAAGCTGGGCATAACCATGTCAGCTCCTCAGACCACCACGTCCATTATTTTCAAGACTCTCCATCAAAGGTCTGCGACTAGACCATTGCCTCCTTTGGTCCCTGGTATCATTGAGCCGGTAATAGACATCTTCCTCACTCCATCATCGGCTAAAGCAGCTCCGGCTCGGATCCTGAAAAAATATAAACCTGCTGCATCAGATCCTCTTTTTCTCAAATCGGATCCGCCACCGGACTCTGTCATTATTGCAGCAGCAAAGAAGACACACGCAGTTGCTTCTTCCTCCTCAGCTCCTCCAGATAAAGAAAGTAGAGCACAGGATTCTTGGGTTAGGAAGGCTTGCGGCTCTGCAGCGTCTTCTCTTCAAGTGTCTAACGCTGCGGCTCTGCTGGGCTGTTATGACAGGTCCTTATGGGATTCACTGGAGCGTTTCAAAGACAAACTCCCAAAGGAGGATCAACAGGATTTCTCTGAGATTATCCAGGAAGGTGCGCTGGTGGCCAACCAGGTAATTAGCACTGCAGCGGATGGGGCGTCTTTGGCGGCTCACTCTTATGCACATGGCATATGTGCACGAAGATCTTCCTGGTTGCGCCTGACAGCGTTGAAACCGGAGGCGCAGCAAAGCATCTTGAATCTTCCGTTTTCTGGCAACTCACTGTTTGGATCACACACAGATGAGGAAATGGCCAGAATGAAGGGCGAGTTGGACACATTAAAGGCTGTGGGCCTGGAGAAGAAAAAGGAGTTTAAACGACGCTACAGGCCCTACAATCGTAAAAATTACCAACAGAGGGTTCAAACCCCTCAATGGTCGCAAAACAAACCGAACAAGTCCCAGTTTCAAGGCCGAGAGGAAGAGGAGGACACCAACAGCAGTCCTCTTCCGCAGCAAAAACTCAAGGGAAGCAATGATTTTCTGCTTCCTCTAGCACCTTTGCACACTCCAGTGGGAGGAAGTATCTCAAACTACATTCAAGAGTGGCTCAACATCACCAAAGACCAGTGGGTGCTGAATATACTAAACAATGGGTACGCACTACACTTTTGCGCGTCCCCAAGAGACATTCCTCCGGTAAAATCCCGTCATCTACACCTAGATCTCCTGCGTCAGGAAGTGTCGACCCGTCTCAGGAAACTGGCCATAGAAGAGGTCCCTCCTGCACAGAGAGGAAAGGGAGTTTACTCAAGATATTTCCTTGTTCAGAAAAAAGACCAGCCGAACAAGTTCAGACCAATTCTAGGTCTACGTTCTCTGAACAAGTTCATCAAAAAAGAAAAGTTTCGAATGTTGGCGCTCCATCAAATATTTCCACATCTGAGAAAAGGCGATTGGATGTGTTCGGTGGATCTCCAAGATGCGTATTTTCACATTCCAATCACACCACGGCATCACAAGTTCCTGCGGTTCATGGTGGGCGCGAAGCATTACCAGTTCAAGGTCTTACCCTTCGGCCTAAAATCTGCCCCTAGGGTATTCACGAAATGCATGGCAGTAGTAGCAGCAGCATTACATCGCCATGGTCTGTTCGTGTATCCATACCTGGACGACTGGCTGTTGAAGGGATCATCTCCCCACATGGTGCAGGAGCACCTTCACAACTGCCTGGATCTCCTTCAACGCTTAGGCCTGCATGTCAACGTGGACAAATCAGTTTTTCAACTAACTCAATCGCTCCACTATCTGGGCGCCACCCTAAACTCCGACCTCGGAAAAGTGTTTGCTTCGGAATAGAGATTGTCATCAATGAGAAACAAAAGCAACATCATCCTCCAAGCACATCAACCATCAGTAAGACAAGTGGCTTCTCTGCTGGGGTCGATGGCCTCTTGCATTTTTCTCATACCCAACGCCAGATTGAGAATGAGACCGTTGCAACAAGATCTGGAGGACAAATGGGACCAATCCTCTGGTCACTGGAACGACCGAATTCTCCTCTCTCCAACGGCGAAGACGTCTATTCTCTGGTGGCTGCAGCCAAAGAACCTTCTGGTGGGAGTCCCATTCCATCAACCTCTGCCAAAACAAACTCTGATCACGGATGCGTCCCTGCAGGGATGGGGAGCGCATCTGGGTCAACTACAAACTCAGGGCAGATGGACCAGGAGGGAGCAGTCCTATCATATCAACATGCTAGAACTGCGGGCGGTTCATTTAGCCCTCAAGGCTTTTCAGCCGCCGATTCAGACCGAGTCGATCCTAATACAAACGGACAGTACAACCACCATGTATTACTTGAACAAACAAGGTGGAACACGCTCTCGCCCTCTGTCTCTGGAATCCCAGGCGATCTGGCACTGGCTGCTAGCTAGGAACCTATCGATCACGGCAGTACATCTGCCAGGAGAACAGAACGTGCGAGCAGACGCCCTCAGTCGTCACTTCGAGGAACAAGAAGACTGGGTGCTCAACGACGAAGTGGTGGCGGACATTTTTCATCAATGAGGTCATCCCTTCATCGACCTTTTTGCAGATGATCGCAACAGAAAATGCCACGCCTTCGCATCCAGGTTTTACCGACCAGGAATGAGGGGGAATGCTCTTTGATAGACTGGTCAGGAACGTTTGCATACGCCTTTCCGCCCCTCTGTCTCATTTCGAAAGTGGTGACTGTAGGAAAGTGGGTTTCTGTTGCAGTAACCCCCCCACTTTTTGCCTGATAACTGATGCACTTTTCCTTGGTGTGCCCTGGGTCCCTGCCAATCAGGTACCCAGGGCCTGTGTTCCTTCCCTAAAAACTGTACTAAAGCCTAAACCCAATTGGCATCTCTGGCCACAGGTAAGCCCCTGGTAAATGGTACCCTAGGTACCCAGGGCACTGTGACCAGAGATGGCCCCTAAGGGCTGCAGCACTTATTGTGCCACCCTTAGAGGCCCTGTACCCTGACACACACACCCTGCCTTTGCAGGCTGAGTGTCTTGGTGCAGAACTAAACAGAGAGTCGACATGGCACACATCCCTGTGTGCCATGCCCACAAACACACTGCCCTGGCATACCTCAGTCACCCCTCTAGCTGGGTGCACTATGCCAGTGGTGTGGGCACAGGTGCATGAGCCCTGTGCCCCTACAGTACCCAGGGCCATTCCTGGGCACTGTAAGTGCAGTGATGCCATTAAGAGTATATGGTGCTGGGAGGTTGTCATTACAAACTTCACAGCACCATAATGGCTACACTGAAGACTGAGAAGTTTGGTATCAAACTTCTCTGCACATTAAACCCACACTGATGCCAGTGTGGGATTTAATGTAAATGCACGACAGAGGGCAACTTAGAGTTGCCCCCTGAACCTAACCTACAATCCACGTCTTGTCTGAGGGGCTGCCCCGGCTGCCACACAGCAGACATGTTGCTGGGCCCCTGGGTGGAGAGCCATCCGCTCTCCTGGGCCTGCAACAATGCACATCCTGGGCGAGGTGCTAGGTCTCCTCCCCCAGGATGGGCAGGGGAAGCTTCAAAGGCATGCCGCCTTTGTGAGCTTCTCCAGGCCACTTGCTGTACTCAGCAACTGGCCCCCACCGGTTCTGACCCCCACTTTGGCGGGAAGAGAGGCGGGAAAAACAAAGGAAGGGAAGGGGGTGTGCCAGCCTCTGCCAACCCCACCCCACAGGTGGGGGAGGTGAGGTAAAGCACAACTCCGGGCTCTCGCCATTTTGAGAATGGGGAGCCCTACCCAATCAGAGCTAGGCTCCTGCCCCCCTCCCACTGGAGAGTGGCAGGATAGGGGGTGTACTCACCCCAGGACAGGGACCCATTGATCCCTGCCCTTGCCCTACCTGTAACGCCCCTAAAGTTAGTATTTAGGGGCACCCTGAACCTTCCTTCGTCAGATCCAGCAACAACAAGAAAAGGAAGAAGGACGAGAAGCCGTGCAGAGCTAACAAGAGGACGACGCCCACTGACTTGACCCCAGCCCTACAGGCCTGTCTCCCCTCGAACCTGCTCCTGCAAAACCCTGGCGTGTCCAGCGGCCAGCAACCTCAAAAACCCCAGAGGACCTGCCTGCCTTCACTTTCCAAGCTATTTCTCCCGTGAACACCGGACGTGTTTGAACTGCAGCTTCTGGTGCCAGCCAGGAACCGCGAATTCCGCACACTCTGCACCCGCCGAATCCGGCCCGAGCTCGAGTGGGCAAACACCCAGAGGAGGTCCCCCCGGCGATCCTGACCCGAGATCCGGCGACCCCTGACCTGCCTCAAGCCTCCTGACGACGCCTGCAGCCTCAATACAGAGGACCCCCCTACCGCGACCAGAGCGGGTAAGAAAATCCGACGTCCCAAGGCACCCCTGCACCCGACGCCCCACGGCCTTGTGTGCCCAAACCAACGGTGCCTAACCAACCCTCTACATCCCAACTTACCCCTCGAAGTGGTGGTTGCTCCTGGAAGGTCCTCGTACCCGAGCCTGCAGTGTTTCTTTGTCCCGGAGAATCTCCATTGAAATCAACAGGGCACCCGACCTCAAAACAGCACCCTGCACCCGGCCGCCCTAGTGCAGCTGAGGGTGCCCCTTTGGTACTAACTTGGTCCCCAACGTGCCCTGAGCTTAACCCTAGGAGCTTTGCTCCCACAACCCCGTGGCCTGCTTGCCAGCAGCCACCAACCGGAGTCCCCCTATCCTCCATAGGATAACATTGGGCCTCAACACCCGGCCGCCCTAGTGCCGCTGATGGTGCAACAACAGTGCATCACTGACCCTGGGAGACCCCTGAGTCTAACCCCAGAACCCTAACTCAAAAGACCGATTACTTACCTCAAAACCGATAACTCATTTTTCCTCGTAGGATAACATTGACACTTTTTCTTCCAAAAAGTTTCTAAGTGTCGACTATTGGAAACTGAAAATATTCATCTAAAATCAGCCGAATTACTGAAAACGAATTTACTCACCTGTTATCAGGAGAGATCCCAGTGCTGGATCTTGATGCCCAGCACTGACCCTGAAAAGTAATCATAACTGTACTTACCAGTAACTTGAATTTCCTTCCATAGGATAACATTGCCTGGTTTTTGCTGAAAAAGTTTCTCTGTGTCGATTTTGCAAACTTACAAATATTCGTTAAAAATCGGCTGTATAACAAAAACACATTCTTTCAACTGTTTACAGGAGATGCACCAGTGCTGGATCCAGGATCCAACACTGAGTTAGAAAAAGTAACAATAACCCCACTTACCTGCTAAGTGAATTTCCTCCCATAGGATAACATTGGTGATTCTATGTGAAAAAGTTTCTAAGTGTCAACTTTTAAAATACAATAATATTCCTTAAAAATCACAACTGTAACCAAAACGTTTTTACTCAACTGTTTACAGGAGATGTCCCAGGACTGAATCTAGGATCCAGTCCTGTGGTAAGAAAAGTAATCCAAAAAGTAATCTATTGCATTTAACTAGAAATTCCCATTGAGCTCAATGTATTATTGTGTTTGAAATTGTGTTGCCTATTGCAACAACTGTAACTATTGTATTCAAAAGTCTATTGCCTATTTGAAAAGTATTTAACTAAAGTCACTCATTCTGAGAAAGTATATTTTGATATCTATTGTTGGTTCTAAAATAAAACAACTATATATTTTGATACAAAACCATTGGCCTAGAGTTCAGTTCTTGAGTGTGTGAGACCATTTGCTGACTGAGTGTGTACAACAAATGCTTTACACTGTCCTCTGATACTGCCTTACTGCTCGACCAAGCTACCACTTTAGAGAGTAAGGTTATATCTAACTTTAGCCTCTGCCAAACCTCTGGGGACTGTGGACTCTGTGCACACCGTACCTATTTGGGAACAGTATATACAGAGCCACTTTCTTACAGTGGCCAAACTTATCCGATCCAGGATGACAATGATCCTCATAGCACCAGATTGGCCTCGCCAATGATGGTATCCGGACCTGTTGCAACTCTCGGTCCGCCAGCATTGGAGACTCCCAGCAGGCCGGACCTTCTGACCAAAATGGGAGGGAAGATTCTACACCCCAGCCTTCTCTCGCTCAGCTTGGCAGCATGGCTCCTGAAGTCCTGCAGTACGGACATTTGAACCTCCCTCAGGACTGCATGGACATTTTGAGGGAGTCGGAGACCATCCACAAGGACCTCATACTCTTTTAAATGGAAAAGGTTTTACTTGTGGTGTATCCGTAATGGGTGGAGTCCAATTAAGGGCAAGAAGAGGTAATCTTGCCGTATCTGCTATACTTGGCCACGTCCATAAAAGTGCATTTGGCGGCCATCACGGCATATAGAAAATCACCTAACCAGCCTTCTTTCTTTCAACTTCAGGTGGTCAAGGACTTCCTACAGGGGTTGAAGAAGGTTTATCCTCCTGTCCGACCTCCTTCTCCGCCTTGGGAGTTGAATCTAGTGTTGTCCAAATTGATGGGTCCTCCCTTCGAACCCATTCATAAGGCCACATTACAACACCTTACATGGAAAGTAGCTTTTCTGGTGGCTATTACATCAGCACGCAGAGTGAGTGAAATCCAAGCACTCTGTTCTAAGGAACCGTATACGGTTTTCCATCACAATAGGGTGGTTATGCGAACTCACCCTTCCTTCCTACCCAAAGTAGTGTCTGATTTCCATGTAAATCAGACAATTCTCTCCCCTCTTTCTTTCTCAATCCTGCTACACCAGCGTAAAGGTCTCTTCATTCGTTAGACCTCAAGAGGGTTCTCAAATTCTATTTGGAGGGAACAAAATCCATTAGAAAAGCTGATCAATTGTTTGTAAACTACGGCTCTGTTAGAACAGGCTTTCCAGCTTCTAAAAGATCCATTTCACGATGGATAGTGTCTTGTATAAAGTTGGCCTACCTAATAGCGAACAAGCCTATGTTAACCTACCCTAAAGCTCATTCTACTAGGGGCAAGGCTGCTACAGTTGCATTCTTACACAATGTACCGATGGCCGAGATTTGCAAGGCTGCAACTTGGAAATCGGTCCATACGTTTACCAGGCATTACTGTCTGGATTCTGACTCCAGAGCGGAAACCCAAGTAGGCCAGGCCTCCTTGAGGAATCTGTTCCAATGTTAGCTTGATTGGAGTCTTTATATGCTTTATGGTTAGTATGTATCTTGATTGTACTCTGCTTACTTGCCCGCAGGATGAGGGGATGGGCTTGCTATTCTATTCATGTGCTTATGACTATTGATGAGGACCCCCTGGAAGAGAAGGATAGTTACTTACCTGTAATCCTAGTTCTCTTCCAGAGGTATCCTCATCAAAGTCATAAGCTACCCACCCGCCTCCCCGGGCAAGTGAACAAGATACATGACTTTTCTTTGTGCTATGGTCTGCGGGTCTCCGCAAAGAACAACTGACCTAACTGTCACCCCTGAGGCATGATGGGAAGCTAGGGGTCATGGCTGCCTTAAAGGCACAGTGCCAGTTTATGCTGTGCGTTTCTGTGGGTTAGCTTTTCAGCTTTCTACACTGAGGTTTTCTACAATGCAGCCTATGTGCTGACAATGTTTTTCATTCTTCCTTGCAAGTTTATGATTTCTGCTGTATATTAAAGCAGTTTTCAAATGGGTTTTCTTTCTCCCTGCTTTATTGGAATGTATTTATATACAAGATACAGGAGAATTTCTTACAACATTGCTCAGCATTGCTATGGAAGGCTGCATTATGTGTGTATGTATATATATATATATATATATATATATATATATATATATATATATATATATATATATATATATATATATATATATATATATATATATATATATATATATATATATATGGTTTCCACATATATGTTTTATATATATATATATATATATATGGTTTCCACATATATGTTTTATATGTTTCCGGGGTCCCGCGCATGGGCGGGAATATTCATGTGCTTATGACTTTGATGAGGATACCCCTGGAAGAGAACTAGGATTACAGGTAAGTAACTTATCCTTCTTTTCTTTCCACGCCATCAGCGCTGATCCGTTAGAGAGCTACCCCCTGTCATTTTTTGACAGATTATTTTCGACTTTGTTGGTGTGTAGGTGTGTCATGTCGAGAAAGAAGACTTCGGGGTTCAAGCCGTGCAGCACCTGTCACCGCGCCATGTCGGTCACAGACCCCCATCTGGTCTGTCTTTGGTGCCTGGAGCGCGACCACGACTCCAAGTCGTGCTTCGATTGCCGGGCCATGGCGCCGAAGGCTTTGAGGGAGCGGTCCCTAAAGCTTCTGACGGCCCGGCGTCCTGCACCTCGGCGGTCGCCTCGTCGGTCTCGATCCCGGTCCTCGTCGATCTCAATCCCGGTCCAGGTCTCGGTTGAGAGGAAGGTCCGAGCACCGCTCCGGTGAGTCGAAGTCCTCTTCGTCGAAATCGTCGAAGTCCGGTAAGAGGCACTACAAAAAATACAAGAAGTCGTAGCGTGCTTCGACTTCTCCCACACGTCTCAACGCGCGGCAGAGGAACCTCGGCGTTCGAGGCCCAGCCTGGGTCGGCTCCACGTTTCCGTCCCTTTCCGGGGCCGGGAGCGACCCCTGCCCAACTAAAAGAATTTTATGACGCCATGTGCGCCATATTTGGGCGGCCTGACCCTGCCAGTGCGCCTCCAGACCCCGCAGGCTCAGGAGATGGAGGGGCCCCCGTGGTTCCCATGCCGGCGGCTCTTGCCCCGGCACCACGGCCTCCAAGTGGACCCGTTCCCGGGTCCAGACCGACGCCGGTTACACCTCCACAGCGACCTTCCCAGGCGTCGCGTCTGGCGGCGAGGTCCTCGGCGCCAACTAGCTGCGCCTCCCCTATCCTCATTCCCGACGACACGGAGCCGGTTGGGCGTCCTCTGACACAGATACCGGCGCAGATGGAGCCATACGGCTCCATGCCATTTTTTCTGCCCTATTCAGAAGGGTTACGAATGGAGGAAGAGGATTGGGAGGGGGAGCAGGATCCCTTAGAAATCCTGCAACAGCAACAAGATCTAGACTGGTATGAGGAATTGGGTGAGGCCAGTGGTCTGGACACCTCCCCAGACACTGGCATGCTTTCCCCTCCTACCCCGGCTACAGAGGAGGGAGCGTCTTTTGCCATGGTGGTGCGTAGGGCTGCGTAGGTCTTTCACCTGCAGCTTCCTTCAGTGGCAGTCAAGACAAATGTCTTGACAGAGCTCCTGCAGCCTGGGGTCTCGAGTTCGGAACCCCTACTGCCTTTCAATGAGGCCTTGGCAAACGTCCTTCTGGGCACATGGTCCAAACCCAGCATAGGGGCTCCTGTGAATAGGACGATCGCCTGCCGCCATCGCCCGCACCGGACGACCCAACTTTACTCACTACCCATCCCACCCCCAAAGCTGGGTAGTCCAGGCTTCCACCTCTCGTGGTGCATTCCCTTCCGCACCCCCGGACAGAAAATCCAAGAGGCTGGAAAACTTCAGAAAGAAAATGTTTTCTTCTGACAACCTCCCATTGCTGTCAGTGAACACTGCATGCCTCTTGGGCTGTTACTCCCAATCCATATGGGACACGGTAGCGCAGGTGCTGCCCAGAGATCCGGAAGAGGACCGGGCTCTACTCTCCCAGGCCTTATCAGATGGGAGGGACGCAGCTAAGTTCACAACCAGATGTGGCTTGGACACCACAGACTCGCTAGGTAGAGCGATTTCCACGACAGTGGCGGTGCGACGCCACGTCTGGCTGAGAACCTCTGGTTTTTCAGGGGATGTCCAGGTCAACCTCATGAACATGCCCTTCGATGGCTCCAGTCTCTTCGGAGACGAGGCGGATGCTGCCCTTGAGCGCTTTAAAGACTCGTGGGCCACGGGCAAGTCTTTGGGCCTCACTACCGGCCCCAGAGCTTCATCCAATTTTTGCTCCTTTCGTGGCTACGCCAACCCTACCCTGGCCAGAGGGCCCCACAAGTTCAGCAACCTCTGCGGGCCATGGATGCAGTTCACCCCGGCTTCGTGGGTCGGTAAGCCAGAAGTCGAGCCAAGCCGCCATCCCCTCCTCCACCGCAAAACCTTCCTAATGCGGTCTCCCAGGATCATTCTCGACCAGTCGGTGGCAGAATACGCCATCATCTCCATCACTGGCAAAACATTAAATCGGAGAGGTGGGTGTTGCAAGTAGTCCGAAAGGGCTACTCCCTCCCCTGCGAGACTACCCGTCCCTCTATGCCTCCAGTGTACGATCGGCTGACGGAGGATCACCTTGCCTTGCTCCGCGAGGAAGTCTCAACTTTCTTGGCCAAGGGAACTATAGAGGGTGTTCCCTGGCCCGAAGTAGACAGTGGTTGCTATTCCCACTACTTCCTAGTCCCGAAGAAGGACAGAGGCCTCCGTCCTATCCTTGACCTCAGAGCCCTCAACTAATTCCTCAAAAAATAGAAATTCAAGATGCTCACTCTGGCTCAGGTCCTGTCTGCCTTGGACCCGGGAGACTGGATGGTAGCGCTGGACTTGCAGGATGCTTATTTTCATATCCCCATCCTGCCTGCCCATCGTCGCTACCTGCAGTTTACGGTGGCCACGAGCACTTTCAATTTTCAGTGCTCCCCTTCGGCCTCACCAGCGCCCCTCTGGTGTTCACAAAGTTGATGTCGGTGGTCGCAGCCCATCTGCGGAGATCAGAGGTTCCAGTCTTCCCCTATCTCGACGAATGGTTGCTGAAGGCGGGCTTGTCCCAGGCAGTTGTCTCCCACCGCCAGACTACGGCGAACCTCCTGCATTCGCTGGGGTTCACTTATCAACGTGCCGAAGTCACACCTGACTCCCTCCCAGACACTCCCTTTCATTGGAGCAATTCTGGGCACGGTGCAGTTTCGGGTCTATCCTCCCAAGCGGCGAGTCCAGGATATTCAGGCTATGATACCGATGTTTCAGCCTCTATCCTGGATCCCGGTGAGATTGACTCTGAGGCTGTTGGGTCTCATGGCCTCCTGCATCCTGCTTGTGACCCATGCACAATGGCACATGCTGGCTCTACAGTGGGACCTGAAGTTCCAATGGGCACAACATCAGGGAAATCTCTCCGACCGACCTGCAGTGGTGGCTGACGAACCGCGATTGGTTCCAGGGCAGATGCCTCTCCTTTCCCCACCCAGATCTTACAGTAGTGACGGATGCGTCCCTTCTGGGATGGGGCGGCCATCTGGGGGAGGTGGAGATCAGAGGACTCTGGTCTCCGGCGGAAGCCAAGCTCCATATCAATCTGTTGGAGCTTCGGGAGATCCGACTGGCAGTCCAAGCCTTTTTGCCATCTGTAGGAAGCTGGCTCTGTATATACTATACCAAAATGAGGTATAGTGTGCAGAGTCCAGTGGAACCCCAAAGGTAGGCAGAGTTAAAAGTAGATAGCACCTTACTCTCTACTTGTGATAGTGCGGGCGAGAAGTAAGGCTTTATCAGAGGGCAGTGTTAAGCATTTGTTGTACCCACTCAATCAGCAAATGATGTCACACTCAAAGACCACCGGTTGGAGAGGTAAGTTGGGATGCCTGGGGATGCTGGGACACCGTCGGTTGGGCCACCCAATGCCGTGGTGCTTCGGGTGCAGGGGTGTCTTCAGGCGTCGGGCTCTTCTTACCAGCTCCGGTCGCGGTCGGGGGGACCCTCCAGAAAGAGGCTGCAGGCTTCGCTGGGAGATTCGAGGCTGGTCCGAGATCACCAGATCTCAGGTCCGGATCGCCGGGGGGACCTCCTCGTGGTATTGGGCCACTCGAACTCGGGCCGTGGGCGTCGGGTGCAGAGTGGTGCAGACTCACGGATTTGGCCGGAGCCAGAGTCTGTTGGTGAGCAAATCCGGTGCTCACAGGAGACAGTCTTTTCTGTGGAAGGCAGGGCAGGTCCTCTGGATTCTTGAGGTTGCTGGCTGCAGGACACACCGGGGTTTTGCTTCTGCAGGTTCGAGGTGGGGACAGGCTGGTAGGGCTGGGGCCTAGTCAGTGGGCGTCCTCCTCTTCTTAGCTTTGGCACAGCTTCTTCGGTCCTTCTTCTTCTTTTCTTCTTAGTCGATTCTTGTCTGAGGAGGCAAGGTTCAGGGTTGCCCCTAAATACTAAATTTATGGGTGTTACAGGTAAGTAAAGGTTGGGACCAATGGGTCCCTTCCTTGGGGTGGGTGCCACCCCTATTAGGCCACCATCCAGTGGGAGGGGGCATATGCCTCACTCTAGTTGGCGAAGTCCCCCCCCCCCCTATCTGCAAGATGGTGGGGACTGAGAGTTGTGCTTCACCTCGCCTCCCCCACCTGAGGGGTGGGGTTGGCAAAGGTGGGCACACCTCCCTTCCTCACTTGTTTTTCCCGCTGATTCTCCCGCCCAAAGTGGGGGTCAGAACCGGTGGGGGCCAGTTGCTGGAAGCAGCAAAGGGCCTGGGGAAGCTCACAAAGGCGGCATGCCTTTGAAGCTTCCCCTTCGTGGATCCTGCCCATCCTGGGAAAGGAGGCTTGGCACCTCGTCCCAGGATGTGCATTGTTTCAGACCCCCCGAGAGCAGCAGGCTCTCGGCCCAGGGGTCCAGAAACATGTCTGGTGGTGGCAGCTAGTGAGCAGCCACTCAGCCTGGACACTAGTGTTAGGTCATTTTTCAGGGGGCATCTCTAAGATGCCCTCTGTGTGCATTTTTAATTAAATCCCACACTGGCATCAGTGTGGGTTTAATGTGCTGAGAATTTGATACCAAACTTCTCAGTTTTCAGTAAAGCCATTATGATAATGTGGAGTTCGTAATGACAGACTCCCAGCACCATATACTCTTAATGGCATCACTGCACTTACAATGTCTAAGAATTGGCTTGGACACTGTAGGGGTACAGGGCTCATGCACCTGTACCCTCACCAATGGTATAGTGCACCCAGCTAAAGGGGTGGCTAATCTATGCCAGGGCAGTGGGTTGTAGGCATGGCACACGGATGTGTGCCATGTCGACTCTTCACTTTGTTCTGCACCAAAACAGCCTGCAAAGGCAGTGTGTGTGTGTAAAGGTACAGGGCCTCTAAGGGTGGCACAATCAGCGCTGCAGCCCTTGGAGGCCTTCCCTGACCACAGTGCCCTTGGGACCTGTGGTACCATTTACAAGGGGCTGATCTGTGGCCAGAGAGTGCCAATTGGGTTTTGTTTTCAATGCAGTTTTCGGGAAAGAACATAGGACCTGGGTACCTGTTTGGCAGGAGCCCAGGGCACACTCAGCCAAAGTACATCAGGAGTTTAGCAAAAAGTGGGGGCAACCATGCAAAAAGAGGGCACTTTCTTACACCGTCGATAACGGGAAGGCTCGTTCAGGTGTTCACAGACAACACTACCGCAATGTGGTACTGCAACAAACAGGGCGGAGTGGGGTCGTGGACTCTGTCAGGAGGCTCTGCGCCTCTGGACTTGGCTGGAACTACAGGGCATTTCCCTGGTGGTTCATCACCTGGCTGGTTCTCTGAACGCCAGGGCGGACGAGCTCAGCCGAAGGTGCCTTGCGGATCATGAATGTTGTCTCCATCCGGAGGTGGCACAAGGTCTCTTTCAGCGGTGGGGAGAGCCTTGGTTAGATCTGTTCGCCTCCGAAAAGAACGCGCAATGTCAGCTGTTTTGCACGTTAGAGTTTCCAAGGCGGCACTCGCTGGTCGACGCTTTTCGTCAGGAGCGACTGGGCACAAGTTATTCTTGTGGCTCCGGACTGGGCACGGAGAGTTAGGTATTCCGAGCTTCTGGACATGAGCGTCGATCCTCCGGTCAGGCTGCCTGTAGGAAGCTGGCTCTGTATATAATATATCAAAATGAAGTATATTGTGCACATAGTCCAGTGGAACCCCAAAGGTTGGCAGAGGTAAAAGTAGATAGCACCTTACTCTCTATTTGTGGTAGTGTGGGCGAGCAGTAAGGCTTTATCAGAGTAAAGTGTTTAGCATTTGTTGTACACACTCAATCAGCAAATGATTGCACACACTCAAAGACTGAACTCAGATCAATTTGTTTTGTATAAAAATATTATTAAGTTATTTTATTTCTAGAACAAGCCTAGCCTGGCACAGGTAAGTGAAATAAATGCTTTACAAAATCTTATGCAGTGTTTTGCAATTGAATGCAAGTTCAAATGCAGTTGATTGAAATACAGGTAAGTCAATATGTTGAAATTACTGTCCAGATTACTTTTCAGTTAGTTTTCAGATTACTTTTTAAGTTACTTTTTCTACACAGTGTGATATGCCTAGATATCACACTGGGGCATTTCCTAGAGAAAAGGTAATTAAAATCAGTTTTGTACAGTTGTACGTTTTCAAGTTTTCATACAAATCAACTCCATACTTGGAACAATTTTCAAGGAAAAACAGTCAATGTATTCCTATGGAGAGAAATGAAGGTTTGAGGCATATGAGCTGTAGATCATATACTGTGCATAGATCGCCATCTGGTGTTGGGCTCGGATGTTTGCAGTTTGTTTTTGTTCGAAGAAGTCTTTGTAGTCACGAGGTAGGTGACTCCTCCTTACGATGATAGTGCGCATGGGCATCGACTCCATCCCCAGATTGTTTTTTTCCGCCATCAGGTTCGGATGTGATTTCCTGCGCTCCGGGTCGGTATCGTCTTCGAACCCCCTTCGACGCGCAATCCTTCACCACTCGACGGTATTGTTCTCGATCGCGTTCCCCTTTCGACGCGCATCCTCCAACTTCAAATAATCTTCGACCAACAGCTTCGACGCGGGCCATTGGGCCTACCCGCGCCGACCACGCCGGCCGTCGATGGAACGGACTATTTTTAAAAAATGCCCCAGGTGTGGTGCTAAATTCCCACACACGGACTTACACGAAGTGTGTAACCTCTGCCTCTCCCCCGAGCACGAGGAAAAGCACTGCGAGGCCTGTATGTCGTTCCGGTCGAAGAAAACCATCCATGATCGTCGAGCTCGACGTCACGAAATGTCCCGTGGCAGCAGCTCGATTCCAGACGTCTTCGGAGCAGGTTCTAATGTCCATCCAGAACTCCAACCCGCAGAAGAGGATAGCTCCGAGGCCGACGACTCCGAGGAAGATGAGCAGGACGTCACCCCGGCTCAACGGATAGTGAGTACTAACACCCAGGCCGCCACCAAACACAAATCTAAGGCTCCGGTAACACCTTCGCCCTCAGGCTCAGGTCGACACCGTGAACATACTTCAGACGCCCCGCCCTCGGGCCCGGCTATGAAACCAAAACAAAAGCCTTCCGACTCAGGCTCGAGTCGGCCCCATTCCGGCACCGAACATACACCTTCGGCACCGAAGCCTAAAACCAAGCCTGTGCCCCACCCTTTATTGCCGGCACAAAGACACCTTCGACGTCGAAAACCTTGACACCGAAGCCACCAAAAGACAAAGCTTCAGAGCCGCAACAGGACAAGCCGAACTTTGGAGCCGAAACACGACAAACCAAAAACATCGGAGCCGAAGAAAATCTCGGAACTAAAAACTCCCTCACCAAAGGTTTCGGAGTCGAAAACCTCTACAAAACCTTCACAGCTTAAGCCCGGCGCCCAAACAAGACATACCACTCAAAGACCTTTCTTTTCAACAATTTTCGGTCCAAAGCAGAAAACACTGCATATTGACCCCGAAACTAGCCACCTTCTTACCAAACCTCCTAAGAAGTGAAAACTAGACCTCCCAGAGGACTCTCACATACCTCTCAAATGCAAGGACATGGGTACTAACCCTTCTCCCCCTTATGTACCTCCCTCTCCTCCTCCTCCTGATCCTAACTTATTTATCTCACCAGCAAACTCACCATCACCTACACTCTCACCTGCACCACAGGATGACGACGACGGTGGGGATGGGGACACACTAGGGGATGATAACCATAACATACCACAGGACACAGACCCATGGGATTACTATGATCAAGATCCAGATCCACACAATGACCCTGATCTGTATCCCTCCAGGCCATCACCACCTGATAATAACATTGGTTTTGCACAACTTATCAATAAAGCTGCTCACTACTATGGGGTGGAACTACACACTGATCCCCCTAGAAGAGGACTTCTTAGTTGAAACATTCGCACCCTCACAAAAATCCACCCACACCCTGCCCATGCTAAAATGCATGTTAAAACAAGCTACTGAAGTATTCAAAGACCCTGTTGGAGTCCAAATACTTACACCAAGGGTGGATAAAAAATATAAAGTAGCTCCCACAGACCCAGAGTATATCAAAGGCCAGGTACCTTTAGACTCTCTGGTGGTGTCTAACGCACGCAAGAGGGCTAATTCCCAAGCTACAGGCGACGCCCCTCCTCCTGACAAGGAGTCAAAGCTTATAGACGCTTCGGGAAAAAGAATTGCGTCACAGGCTGCTAACCATTGGCGCATTGCCAATGCGCAAGCTCTCTTAGCGCGCTACGTCAGAGCGCACTATGACGAGCTGGAAAAACTAATGCAGCACTTACCAGAGGAACACAAAAACAAGGCCAATAAACTCATTCAAGAGGGCAAACTTATAACTAACACCTCCATAAAATGCACCCTAGATGCGGCTGATACAGCATCTCGTGCCATTAACACCAGCATATTACTGCGTAGGCACGCTTGGCTTCGAATCTCCGGATTCAAGCAAGAAGTTCAAACCACCATACTCAATCAGCCCTTCGATCAACAGCATCTTTTTGGACCTACAGTCGATACTTCATTGGAGAAAATGAAGAAAGATACCGAGACTGCCAAGTCCATGGGGGCCTTGCAACTACCTTTCGCCGCTCCTTTTACAGGGGTGGCTCCAAAACAATGTCGTCAGAAAATCCCTCCTCATCTTACAAAAGCCCCAATCAATATACCTCCTCCAGAGGATATTTTCGAGGAGGATACAGAGGGAAAAATAATAGGGGAAGAGCCAGAGGTAACAACACCCGCAATTCCTCTACCACCAAGCAGTGACTTCCCTACACTACTCCCCGACCATTCCACTCCTGTCGGGGGACGTCTCTCACAGTTCCTACCTGTCTGGAACTCCATCACAACAGACAAGTGGGTAAGACAAATTATCCAGTATGGTTGTTGCCTAGAACTCACCTCCACTCCCCCAAATATCCCTCCCAGGCAACGTCCAATGTCATCAGAACATCTGACCCTCCTAAAACAAGAGGTTCTCTCCCTGTTACAAAAACATGCAATAGAACCAGTCCCCTTGCCTCATCAGGGCACAGGGGTTTACTCCCTATATTTCCTAATTCCAAAAAAGGACGTCTCTCTCAGACCAATACTGGACCTCAGACCACTAAACCTCTATATTCCGTCAGATCACTTCCACATGGTCACCCTCCAACAGGTACTCCCATTGCTTCAACAAGGCGATTTTCTTTCCACTCTAGATTTAAAGGACGCCTACTTTCATATTCCCATTCATCCAGCTCACAGAAAATATCTCCGGTTCCTGGTGGACGGTCAACATTACCAGTTCAAAGTCCTCCCGTTCGGGGTGACCACAGCACCCAGAGTCTTCACCAAGTGCCTCGCAGTAGTTGCAGCTCACTTAAGAAGACAACACATTCACGTGTTCCCCGTATCTGGACGACTGGCTCATAAAAGCCAAGTCACACAGCAGCTGCGTTCACCCCACCCGCAAAACAATTCAGTTACTTCATGACTTGGATTCACCGTGAATTCCACCAAGTCACACCTCCAACCGTCCAACACACAAATGTATCTAGGAGCTACAATAGACACTTCCAAAGCTCTAGCATACCCCAACCCAGTCAGAATACGCAACATACAGGCTCTAATATCACAATTTCAGCCTCAACACTCATTACCAGCTTGAGTGTTCAGGCAGTTAATCGGGATGATGGCCTCTTGCATTCTAATCGTCCCTTATGCAAGACTCCACATGCGTCCTCTACAAGAATGCTTAGCACATCAATGGAACCAGACTCAAGGTCAGCTAACAGATCTGGTGTTGGTGGACAGCCGCACATATCGCTCTCTGCACTGGTGGAACACACTTAAACCTTTCCAAAGGGCGGCCGTTCCTCGACCCGGTTCCACAGATAGTGCTAACAACAGACGCATCGCTCGCCGGCTGGGGAGCTCATCTCCAAAACCTTACCATTCAAGGCATATGGACTACACAACAAAAACAATTCCACATAAACCACCTGAAATTACTGGCAATTTTTCTGGCATTAAAATCCTTTCAACTCCATCTAGTAGGCAAAACTGTATTAGTCCGTACGGACAACATGACAGCAATGTACTACATACAAAAGCAGGGAGGGACACACACTCTACAGCTTTCACACTTAGCTCAACGCATATGGAAATGGGCCATTCCACAAAACATATATCTCCTGGCAGAACACCTCCCAGGAGTACACAACCAAATCGCAGATCTGCTCAGTCGTCAACAACAACAGATCAATGAATGGGAACTTCATCCTCAAGTTCTTCTTCCATTCTTTCAAATATGGGGCTACACAGAAATAGATCTGTTCGCCACACGCCAAAACGCAAAATGCCCAACCTTCGCGTCCAGGTATCCACACCCATTGTCCACAGGCAATGCGATATGGATGAACTGGTCAGGAAAATTTGCTTACGCTTTTCCGCCTCTCCCACTCATTCCATCAGTGGTTCGGAAGCTCCAACAGCATTCCCTCACACTAATCCTGGTTGCTCCTACATGGGCTCGACAACCCTGGTTCACAACCGTATTAGAAATGTCAGTAGTTCCTCATCAAAAGCTACACCTCTCTCCCAAACTTCTCACTCAGAACCATGGAGAGATAAGGCATCCAGATCCCAGTCAACTCAACCTTGCGATCTGGCACCTGAAGTCTTAGAGTTTGGCTACCTTAATCTCCCACCAGACTGCATGAACGTCATTAAAGAGGCTAGACGTCCTACTACCAGAGCATGCTACGCAACAAAGTGGAAACGATTCGTAATTTACTGTACAAACAATCAAATCAATCCACTAGACGCTTCCACTCAAAACATTATTTGCTATCTATTACACCTACAACGCTGTAACCTAGCATATACATCTATAAGACTACATCTAGCTGCAATAGCAGCTTATCTACAAAACAGACAACACTTGTCTTTGTTTTGAGTACCAGCTAATAAAGCTTTTATGGTAGGACTTAAAAGAATAATTCCCCCTAGAGTTCCGCCCTCTCCAGTGTGGAATCTAAATATCGTCCTTACAAGGCTCATGGGCCCACCATTGAACCTCTGCACAAATGTGAACTACAATTCCTCACTTGGAAAGTAGCCTTCCTTATAGCCATCACATCTCTTAGAAGAGTGAGTGAGCTTCAGGCACTAACCATACAAGAACCATTTTTGCAAATTCATCACAACAAAGTGGTTCTCGGGACTAATCCAAATTTTTTACCTAAAGTTGTGTCTGCCTTTCACCTTAACCAGTCTGTTGAACTACCAGTATTTTTCCCTCAACCAGACTCAGTGGCAGAAAGGGCTCTTCACACGCTAGACGTTAAAAGAGCACTACTCTATTATATTGAAAGAACTAAATCCTTTCGAAAGACTAAACAACTCTTTGTTGCTTTCTCCCCACCTCATAAAGGCAATCCCATTTCAAAAGCAGGTATTGCACGGTGGATTGTTAAGTGCATCCAAATATGCTACCTTAAAGCCAAGCGTACATTAACCATTCCCCCTAGGGCTCATTCTACATGCAAACTAGGGGCTTCTATGGCCTTCTTAGGGAACATTCCCTTAGGTGACATCTCCAAATCTGCAACTTGGTCTACACCGCACCCATTTACAAAACACTATTGTGTAGATGTGCAAGCAAAACAACAAGCTAGTGTGGGCCAGGCTGTCTTAAGAACACTTTTTCAAACCACTGCAACAGATACAGGTTAGCCACCGCCACAAACAAAACTGCTATATAGTCTATGCACAGTATATGATCTACAGCTCATATGCCTCGAACGGAAAATGCTACTTACCAGTATGCATCTGTTCTTGGCATGTAGAGCTGTAGATTCATATACGCCCACCCACCTCCATGGGTACCTTTATCTGTTGCAGTGTTATCTTACTTAGATACATCACACATGGACATCTCTTTCTATCTCTTACTAACTCCATCATCACCCTTTATGGCGAAAACAATCTGCCCATGCGCACTATCATCGTAAGGAGGAGTCACCTATCTCGTGACTACAAAGACTTCTTCGAACAAAAACAAACTGCAAACATCCGAGCCCAACACCAGATGGCGATCTATGCACAGTATATGAATCTACAGCTCTACATGCCAAGAACAGATGCATACTGGTAAGTAGCATTTTCCTTATCGGTTAAAATGTAAGTACTCAGTCTTTTGGGTTGAGTTTCGGGGGTTAGAACAAGGGTTCCCCCAGGGTCAAGGATGCACACTCAAAGCACCGTCGGCGGCACTAGGGCGGCCGGGTGCAGAGTGCTGAGGCCCAATGTTATCCAATGGGGGATAGGGGTCCTCCGGTTGGTGGCTGCTCACGAGCAGGCCACTAGGTTGTGGGAGCAAAGCTCCTAGGGTTTATCTCAGGGCAAAGGGGGATCCAGTTTAGCACAAAAGGTGCACCGACAGCGGCACAGGGGGGGCCGGGTGCAGGGTGCTGTTTTGGCGTCGGGTGCCCTGTTTTCAATGGGAGTTGCTGGATTTGGATTTTGGCTGCAGGCTCGGTCCAGGAAGACTTCCGGGAGGAACCAACAGCTGGGAAGTAAGTTGGAGGGCTCGGTACGTAGGTGCACCTTGGGTTCTCTTCTCCAGGGCGCAGGGCGGCTGGATTCAGGGGTCTTTTGAGGTCGGATTTCACCTTACCGGGCCACTCGCAGTTTGGGGGGGGGGTCTCCGTACAGAGGCTGCAGGTGAAGTCGGGGAGTCCTGGAGGGGGTCAACCCACGGTGGACTCGGACTCTGGAGCACCTCGGTGGGACCGGTGGGCCCCTCGGGCCGTATGCGACTGGTGCAGTGGTGGTTCCATGCGTCTGATTTCTTTGTCCTCAGCAGGCTCAGAGTCTGTCTTGGGAGTTTTCTTTTGAACAGAGCTGCTCTTCACAGGAGATCCGGTCTTTGTTGAAGGCAGTCAGTCCTCCTAGAGGTCTTTGCGGTCGCTGGCTGCAGAACAGGTTGACTTTTGGCACAGGTTTCTCTGAAAACTGCAGACGGGCCGGTAGGGCTGGGGCCAAGTCAGTTCTTCTCTGCAGTCTCCAGTGCTGGGTGTCTTCTTTCCTCCTCCTTCTTCTTTGGTTGCAGGAATCTGTCTTCTTGGTTCAGGGCTGCCCCCTAAATATTGTATTTAGGGGGCATTTTAGGGGTCTTGAAGTCGGTAGCCAGTGGGCTACTGACCTTAGGGTGACTACACGGGGGGAGTGGGCACAATCTCTAATCCTGATTGGAGAGTGCCTGTCATCTGCAAGATAGCGGGCACTGAAGAGTGGGCTTCACCTCTCCTCCCCCACCTGAGGGGTGGGGTTGGCAGAGGTGGGCACACCTTCTGGGCTGGCTAATTTTTCCCGCCGAAAAGGAGAGGAGACAGGAAGGGGGCCTGCTCCTGATAGCAGGAGAAGCTGGGGGTCGCATTACAATGGCAGCAAGGCCTTTGAAGCTCCCCTGCCACAGATGGCTCATCCTGGCCTTGGGGTGGTGTGAATACCTCTGCCCAGGAAAGGATTTGTTTCTGGGCTCAGGGAGCGAAGGCTCCCGCCCCAGCAGTCCAGAAACCTGTATCGTGGTGGCAGGCTAGTGTGTACCAGTCAGGGAACCCACCAGAGGCTGGTCGTTTTTCAGGGGCATCTCTAAGATGCCCTCTGAGAGCATTTTTCATTAAATCCCACACTGGCATCAGTGTGGGTTTAATGTACTGAGAAGTTTGATACCAAACTTTCCAGTTTTCAGTAAAGCCATTATGGTGCTGTGGAGTTTGTAATGACAAACAGTACCATATACTCTTAATGGCATTACTCCACTTACAATGTCTAAGAATTAGTCTAGACACTGTGGGGGTACAGGGCTCATGCACCTGTACCCTCACCACTGGTATAGTGCACCCAGCTAGAGGGGTGGCTGACCTATGCCAGGGCAGTGGGTTGTAGGCATGGCACACAGGGATGTGTGCCATGTCGACTCTTCACTTTGTTCTGCATCAAAACATGCAGCTGTGTGTGTGTGTGTGTGTGTGTGTATCTAAAAGAGACACGTTAGTGACAGATTCCTTACCTTAGAATATCCCCAGGCGTCAGGCTGGATCCGGAAAGTTTTTGCGTAGCAGTACCCTTGCGCGTCGGTAGGCGGCGTCGTGCGGCTCCGCGTCCGTCGTCGGCGTCGGTACCGCCGGGATGACGTCGCAGGCAGTACTTAGACGCCGCCCCTGCGCGCTGACGTCAGTTCTTCTTTTTCCGCACCAGTAAGCGCAGATCCTGGAAGAGCAGTCCCCTAGTCATTTTTTGACTAACTGTTTGGTGATTTTTTTCACTGTTTTTCTTCGAGTCATCTAGGCTCCGGGGTGTCGGTAGGGATGCCCGGCTTCAAGCCATGCGACGCCTGTGGTCGAATGATGTCGATCACAGACCCGCACTTAGAGTGTCTCTACTGTCTCGGCCGCGACCACGACACGAAGTCGTGTTCCGACTGCTGGGCCTTACACCCGAAGGCTTTGCGAGAGCGGTCTCGAAAGCTACTCGAGGTCCGGCAGTCGGCTCCGCGCCGCACCAAGCCCCGGTCACGGGAGAGGTCGAGGGGCCGGTCGCGGAGTCCTCGCCCGTCATCGGAGTCCAATTCTTCGCACTCTTCGGGTAAGTCGAAGCACAAAAAGTCTAAGAAGCACCATCGCTCTAAGACTTCGCCTCGCCGGTCTCGCGACTCGGCTGAGGCCCCCGTCGGCACCGTCCCTGCGGCTCCGGAGGTGCCTGTGGAGCCGCCCCCGCATTACCCGTCCTTCCCGGGTTCGGGGGCGACTCCGGCCGAGATACAGAAATTCCTGTCGGCCATGGCCCGCCTCTTCGGGCCTCAAGGCCCCTCCGGTGTGCCTTCGGGCCCCGCGGGCCCTGATGGGGTTGCCCCGGCGCCGCCGACGACTCCGGTCCCGGCGCCGCCTGTCTCACCAGCCTCTCTCCCGGCCCCGGCCCCGATCCCGGCTCCGGTGGTACCGCAACCCCCATCGACGCCGGTTGACCTAACTACGCCTCCGCCGATGTTCCCGGTGCCGTTCCTGACGCCGCCCGGGGCTCCGGGCGGCGTCGTTCCCCAGTTCTCTCCGGACGCGGCGTCGGACCGGCGTCGCCCGACGCCGGCTCCAGCGCCAATGAGACCTTGGGTCCCTGACGTCCCCCCTCCTCCTTATTTTCTGTCAGAGGAGGACCAGGATAGCTGGGAGGGGTCGGAAGACCCTCTCACACAGCAGTGTGAGTATGATCAGGACTGGGCAGAGGAACTTGGGGATGCCAGTGGTCTGGACACTTCTCCTGACACTGGCATGCTGTCTCCTCCTTCCTTGGCTACGGAGGAGGGAGCAAATTTCGCAACGGTGTTGCGTAGAGCAGCTGGAGCCTTACACCTCCAATTGTCTACAGTGGCTGTCAGGACTAACCTCCTGACGGAAGTGCTTCAGCCGGCAGCTACCTCCTCGGAGCCATTGCTGCCGTTTAATGATGCACTGTCTGACGTTCTTTTGGGCACCTGGTCCAAGCCCACCACAGGGGCTCCTGTGGATAGGAACGTGGCCCGACGCCATCGCCCTGCTCCGGGCGACCCCTTGTTTCTCTCTCAACATCCCACCCCCGAGAGCTTGGTTGTCCAAGCCTCTGCCTCCCAAACCGCCTTCCCTACCGCCCCTCCGGATAGGGAATCCAAACGCCTGGACCAATTTGGGAATATGGCCTTTTCTTCCTCCAGTGCTGGCTTGCGGTCAGTCAACACCGCTTGCCTTTTGGGCCGATATTCCCACTCTCTGTGGGATTCGGTGGCACTCGTTTTGCCCCAGTGTCCTGAGGAGGTCCAGACACTGCTTTCCTGCACCATTGCGGAAGGAAGGGATGCGGCAAAGTACACCATCCGTTGTGGCCTTGATACCGCCGACTCGCTGGGCAGATCGCTTGCAACGACGGTGGCGCTGCGTCGCCACGCCTGGCTGAGAACAACTGGTTTCTCGGGTGATGTCCAGAATACACTCATGGACATGCCCTTTGATGGAGTCGGTCTTTTGGTTCCAAAGCAGACCATGCGCTGGAGCGCTTTAAGGACTCACGGGCTACTGCCAAGTCCCTGGGCCTTTCTGCTGTGCGCCCTCCGCTAACCTCTGCTTTTCGCCCCTTTCGTGGCCACGGAAGGGGCGCCCAGTCACGTCCGCTGCCCAGCCACCGGCCCGCGCAGCAAGCGTCTTTGCGTGGCCGAGGACGTGGCTTCCGCCGTGGCGGATCGGGCAACCAGCGTGCGGGTCAGGCCACCAACCCCGTCCGCGGCCTCCAAGCCCTCCTAGTCCTTCTTTTCATGTGCACAGCACGCCAGTAGGGGGCAGGGTCCGCCATCACCTTCACCACTGGCGTGCCATCACCTCGGACAGGTGGGTCTTGGACATTGTCCGAAGGGGCTACTCCCTCCCCTTCGAGACCACCCCCCCAGCCATGCCACCTCAATTCCACCGCATGTCAGGGGATCACTTGGTGCTTCTGCAGAAGGAAGTCACGGCCCTCTTGGCCAAGAGGGCCATCGAGCATGTTCCGACCCCAGAAGTAGGACATGGTTGCTACTCCCACTACTTTCTGGTGCCCAAAAAGGACAAGGAGGACATGCGTCCTATCTTGGACCTCCGGAACGTCAATCGCTTCCTCCGGAAGGAGAAGTTCAAGATGCTCACCTTAGCTCAGGTCTTGACTGCCCTCGACCCTGGAGACTGGATGGTAGCGTTGGACTTGCAGGACGCTTATTTCCACATCCCCGTCCTGCCGGCCCACCGGCGTTACCTGCGGTTCATGGTGGGCCTCGAGCATTTTCAATTCACCGTGCTCCCCTTTGGCCTCACAAGTGCCCCTCGGGTGTTCACGAAAGAGTTGGCGGTGGTCGCAGCTCATCTGCGCCGGGCAGGGGTTCCAGTTTTCCCCTACCTCGACGACTGGCTGCTGAAGGCGGGCTCGTCCCAGGCAGTCGTCTCCCACCTCCAGACTACGGCCGAACTCCTGCACTCGCTGGGGTTCTCCATCAATGTGCCGAAGTCGCACCTGATTCCTTCTCCACAGCTCCTTTTCATCGGAGCGGTTCTGGACACGACGCAGTTTCGGGCCTATCCTCCCGAACGGCGAGTCCGGGATATTCAGGCTATGATTCCGATCTTTCAGCCTCTATCCTGGGTTTCGGAACGGATGACCCTGAGGCTGCTGGGCCTCATGGCCTCCTGCATCCTGCTGGTCGATCATGCCAGATGGCATATGCGGGCTCTGCAGTGGGACCTGAAGTTCCAGTGGGCGCAGCACCAGGGCAACCTGTCCGATCACGTCCAGATCTCGGAGGGGACTGCAAAACAGTTGCAGTGGTGGCTCTCGAACCGGCAGTGGGTCATGGGCAGATCCCTCTCCCTTCCCCAGCCAGAGCACACAGTCGTGACGGACGCGTCCCTTCTGGGATGGGGCGGTAACATAGGAGAGGCGGAGATCAGAGGCCTAGATCAGAGGCCTCTGGTCTCCGGCGGAGTCCCGGCTCCATATCAACCTTCTGGAGCTCCGGGCGATCCGACTTGCACTCAAGGCATTCCTTCCCTCTGTCAAAAGGAAGGTAGTGCAGGTGTTCACCGACAACACCACCGCCATGTGGTACTGCAACAAACCAGGCGGGGTGGGGTCGTGGACCCTATGTCAGGAGGCTCTGCGCCTCTGGACATGGCTGGAACATCAGGGCATATTCTTGATGGTTCAACACCTGGCAGGTTCCCAGAACGCCAGGGCGGACGAACTCCGCCTCAGGTGCATAATGGATCACGAATGGCGTCTTCACTCGGAAGTGGCGCAAGGACTCTTTCTACAGTGGGGAGAGCCTTGGTTAGATCTATTCGCCACCGAAGAGAAAGCGCAATGTCATCAGTTCTGCGCGTTGGAATTTCCAAGGCGGCACTCGCTCGGTGACGCTTTTCGTCGCGAGTGGAGTTGCGGTCTGTTGTACGCCTTTCCGCCTATACCACTTCTACCCAGAGTGTTGAAGAAGATTCGGCGCAACCGGGCCCAAGTCATTCTTGTGGCTCCGGACTGGGCTCGAAGAGTTTGGTATCCCGAGCTACTCAGTATGAGCGTCGATCCCCCGATCCGTCTGCCTCTTCGGGAGGTTCTTCTGTCGCAGCAGCAGGGGATGGTCCTCCACCCGAACCTGTCCAGTCTCCACCTGCTTGCGTGGAGATTGAGCGGCGGCAGTTAATTCCTTTCGACTTGCCTCCCGAAGTTTGTGATGTGATTCTGGCAGCCAGGCGTCCCTCCACTAAGGTGGTATACGCCTGCAGGTGGAACAAGTTTGTGGCATGGTGCACAGCAAAGGCTGTGAATCCCCTCTCTGCCCCTCTTTCTGAGGTTCTTCTGTTCCTTCTTTCTCTGGCCCAACAGGGTTCTGCCCTGGGTACCATCAAGGGCTATCTTTGTGCGATCTCGGCCTTCCTCAGGCTCCCTGATCAGCCCTCTCTTTTTAAGTGCCCTGTTGTTAACAGGTTTCTAAAAGGCATTACACACCTCTTCCCTCCTGTTCCGTTTGTCATGCCTCAGTGGGACTTAAACTTGGTTCTTACCTTTTTAATGTGCGCTCCCTTTGAGCCTCTACATAACTGTCCTCTTCGTCTTCTTACTTTGAAGACAGCCTTTCTGGTGGCCATCACCTCCGCTCGGCGGGTGAGTGAGCTCCAGGCTCTATCATGCAAACCTCCCTTTCTGTCTGTCCATCCAGACAAGGTTGTTCTTAGGACGCGTCCGTCCTTCTTGCCAAAGGTGGTTACTGCCTTCCACATTGGGCAGACCATCACTTTGCCCACCTTCTTTCCGCCTCCGCATCCTTCCAGAGAGGAAGAGAGGCTCCACCGTCTGGACCCAAAACGTGCGCTTTCTTTTTATATCAACCGCACACAACACTTCCGGGTGGATGACCAGCTCTTTGTTGGCTACGTGGGTGCCAAAAAGGTCGGGCGGTGCACAAGAGAACCATCTCCCGCTGGGTCACCTTGTGTATCAAAGCCTGCTATTCTTTGGCTAAGAAGGAGCCTCCTGTTGGGCTGCGTGCCCATTCCACCAGGGCAACGGCTGCTACCACGGCTTTAGGCCGCGGTGTTCCGCTGCAGGATATATGTCAGGCAGCTACGTGGGCCTCGCTGCACACGTTTACCAAGCATTACTGCCTTGACAGCCAGGTCCGGAGGGACGGCTTCTTTGGCTGCTCTGTCCTCCGTGACTTCCTTGTCTGATCTTTGTTCGCAGATCCACCACCGGGGTTGGTATTGCTGGGGTATCTATTCTAAGGTAAGGAATCTGTCACTAACGTGTCTTTCAGATGCACAAGTTACTAACTTGTGTAACGATATATCTGTAAGAGACAGTAGTTAGTGACAGATTCCTTACCGCCCACCCATCCTCCCCGTTCTGCGAACTGATTTCTAGGGTTAAGGACATCCCTTTCAGGGCCCTAGTATTTTTCAGACACCTATGTCAGCTTCTTGCATGGCTCTGCGTTCCTGGCGCGGAAAGTCGTGTACAGAACTGACGTCAGCGCGCAGGGGCGGCGTCTAAGTACTGCCCGCGACGTCATCCCGGCGATCACAACTCCGACGACGGACGCGGAGCCGCACGACGCCGCCTACCGACGCGCAAGGGTACTGCTACGCAAAAACTTTCCGGATCCAGCCTGACGCCTGGGGATATTCTAAGGTAAGGAATCTGTCACTAACTACTGTCTCTTACAGATATATCGTTACACAAGTTAGTAACTTGTGCGTTTAGGTGTGTGTAGGTGTGTTTAGGTGTGTAGGTGTAGGGCCTCCAAGGGTGGCACAGTAAGTGCTGCAGCCTTTGGAGGCCTTCCCTGGCCGCAGTGCCCATGGTACCTTTTACAAGGGACTGACAAGTGGCCAGAGAGTTGCCAGTTGGGGGGACAAGGTACAGTTTTGGGAAAGAACACAGGCCATGGGAACCTGATTGGCAGGGACCCAGGGCACATCAAGTCAAAGTGTCAGTAGTCTGGAAAAAGTGTGTGGGGGGGGGGGGTTACTGCAACAGAAACCCAGCTTCCTACATACTGACCCTTGGGGTCACTATGCCCCCTGTATGACCACTTCCTGTGGGTAGTGGGCATAACCCTGTCCCATAATTCCTAAGTATGCCATTACAAAGAAGGATACTTCTGACAAATTGTGTCCATCTGCTGACTTCGACAATTGCACCCAAAGCTGACTTGTCCTGCAGCTGCTGTGTCTCCAAAGCCTGGGAGACCCACCAGTGTAAGAACCTGGCTCTATATATACTACACCAAAATGAGGTATAGTGTGTATAGGGTCCAGGTGACTCCAAAGGTAGGCAGAGGTTAAAGTTAGATAGAACCTTACTCTCTACTTATGGTAGCTTGGTCGAGCAGTAAGGCAGTATCAGAGGACAGTGTTAAGCACTTGATGTACACACTCAGTCAGCAAATGAATTCACACACTCAAGAACTGAACTCTAGGCCAATTGTTTTTGTATAAAAAAAAATACTGTTTTATTTTAGAACCAAGTAGGCTTGGCACAGGTAAGCATGAAATACTTTACAGTGATAAGATGCTATATTTTGAACAGTTTTAAAAAGCAATAGAAATTGTACTTGTTTGGATTTACAGGGGATGCAGTAGATTGCAATGCTTAGTAAATGCAGTACATTGGAATGAATAGGCTTTTTCAGTAAATTGCAGGTAAGTTACTTTTTACGTTACTTTTCTAACTCCGTGCTGGATACCTGGATTCAGCACTGGGACATTTCCTGCAAACAGGTAAGCAATTACGTTTTGGTTATTCGTATGATTTTTAAAGAATATCTTTAGTTTTCAAAACTCCACACTTCGTCGTTTTTTGGAAGAAAAAGTGTCAACGTTATCCTATGGAGGAAAAACAGGTTACCGGTTCATAGGTAAGTAATCAACTGTGGGAGTTAAGGTTCTGAGGGTAGACTCAGGTGTCCCCCAGGGTCAGTGATGCACTTTTGTTTCACCCTCAGCGGCACTAGGGCGGCCGGGTGCAGAGTGTTGAGGCCCAATGTTATCCAATGGGGTCTCCGGTTGGTGGCTGCTGGCAAGCAGGCCACTAGGTTGTGGGAGAAAAGCTCCTAGGGTTTAGGTCAGGGCAAATAGGGAACCAAATTAGCACCAAAGGTCCACCCTTAGCGGCACTAGGGAGGCTGGGTGCAGAGTGCTGTTTTGAGGTCCGGTGCCCTGTTGTTTTCAATGGAGAACCTCCGGTTAGAAGAAACGCTGCAGGCTCGGAGACGAGGATCTTCTGGGTGCGACCACCACTTCGAGGGGTAAGTTGGGATGTCTTGGGTTGGTTAGGCACTGTTAGTTTGGGCACACTCCACGTGGGGCGTCGGGTGCAGGGGTGCCTTGGGACGTCGGAAAGTCTTACCCGCTCTGGTCACGGTAGAGGGGACCCTCTGGATTGAGGCTGCAGGCGTCGTCTGGAGGCTTGAGGGAGGTCAGGAGTCGCCGGATCTCGGGTCAGGATCGCCGGGGTGACCTCCTCGTGGTGTTTTTCCACTCGAGCTCGGGCCGGGTTCGGCGGGTGCAGAGAGGGCTGGATTCGCGGCTGCGTGTTTTGGTGCAGAACAAAGTGAAGAGTCGACATGGCTCACACCTCTTTGTGCCATGCATACAACCCACTGCCCTGGCATATGTCAGTCACCCCTCTAGCTGGGTGCACTATACCAGTGGTGAGGGTACAGGTGCATGAGCCCTGTACCCCTACAGTGTCTAAGTCCATTCTTAGACATTGTAAGTGTAGTGCTGCCATTAAGAGTATATGGTGCTTGGAGTTTGTCATTACGAACTGCACAGCACCATAATGGCTGCACTGAAAACTGAGAAGTTTGGTATCAAACTTCTCAGCACATTAAACCCACACTGATGCCAGTGTGGGATTTAATGAAAAATGCACACAGAGGGCATCTCAGAGATGCCCCCTGAAAACTAACCCACCTCTAGTGTCCCGACTGAGTGGCTGCTTAGGCTGCCATCAACAGACATGCTTCTGGACCCCTGGGTCGAGAGCCTGCTGCTCTCGGGGCCCTGAAAGAATGCACATCCTGGGACGAGGTGCCAAGTCTCCTCCCCCAGGATGGGCAGGGTTCACGAAGGTGAAGCTTCAAAGGCATGCCGCCTTTGTGAGCTTCCCCAGACCACTTGAAGCTTTCAGCAACTGGTCCCCACTGGTTCTGCCCCCCACTTTGGGCGGGAGAACTGGCAGGAAAAACAAGTGAGGGAGAGAGTTGTGCCCACCTCTGCCAACTCCACCCCTGAGGTGGGGGAGGCGAGGTGAAGCACAACTCAGAGTCCCCGCCATCTTGAGGATGGGGGGACCCAACCAACCAGGGACAGGCTCCTGCCCCCTCCCACTGGAGGGGGTGGCACCATAGAGGGGTGTACCCACCCCAGGGAAGGGATCCATTGGTCCCTGCCCTCTACCTACCTGTAACGCCCCTAAATCTAGTATTTACGGGGCACCCTGAACCTTGCTTCCTCAGATCCAGCCAAGAAACAAGAAGTAAAGAAGAAGGACCGAACAGCAGTGCAGCCAGCTAACAAGAGGAAGACGCCCACTGACTTGGCCCCAGCCCTACCGGCCTGTCTCCCCTCGAACCTGCTCCTGCGAAATCCCGGTGTGTCCTGCAGCCAGCAACCTCAAAAGCCCCGGAGGGCCTGCCACCACTGGTACCCTCACCACTGGTATAGTGCACCCAACTAGAGGGGTGACTGATCTATGCCAGGGCAGTGGGTTGTAGGCATGGCACACAGGGATGTGTGCCATGTTGACTCTTCACTTTGTTTTGCACCAAAACACGCAGCCTGCAAAGGCAGTGTGTGAGTGTGGTGGTACAGGACCTTTAAGGGTGGCACAATAAGTGCTGCAGCCCTTAGAGGCCTTCTCTGGTCACAGTGCCCTGGGTACCTGTGGTACCATTTACCAGGGGCTGACCTGTGGCCAGAGATGCCAATTGGGTTTAGTTTTGGGGAAAGAACACAGGCCCTGGGAACCTGATTGGCAGGGACCCAGGGCACACCAAGTAAAAGTGCATCAGTAGTCTGGCAAAAAGTGGGGGGGTTACTGCAACAGAAACCCACTTTCCTACAATATACAATTACAATTGAAACTTTTTACAAACTGCAGTACTACTGTAAAGTATTTGCTTACCTGTGCCAGGCTTGCTTGGTTCTAGAAAATAAAATAACTAAAAGAAAATTTTTGATACAAAAACAATTGGTCTGAAGTTCAGTCTTTGAGTGTGTGAATTCATTTGTTGACTGAGTGTGTACAACAAATGCTTAACACTGTCCTCTGATACTGCCTTACTGCTCGACCACACTACCACAAATAGAGAGTGAGGTGCTATCTAACTTTACCTCTGCCTACCTTTGGGGTTCCACTGGACTCTGTGCACACTATACCTCACTTTGGTATAGTATATACAGAGCCAGCTTCCTACACAGTTAACTCACTTAGACGAGTAGGAGAATTTCAAGCATTGACTTTAGAAGAACCACTCTTTCAAGTACATAGGGACAAAGTGGTTTTAAGAACTAACCCTAAATTATTACCTAAAGTGATATCGCATTTTCACATGGCACAATCCATAGTTACCTGTATTCTTCCCTCAACCAGTATCAGTAGCTGAAAGAGCGTTACATACATTAGATGTCAAAAGAGCATTAATGTTCTATATAGATGAAACCCAATCTCTCCGTAAAACACAACTGTTTGTGTCATGTTCAAAACCACATAAGGGCAAAGCAATTTCTAAATCAGGTATTGCACGTTGGATAGTTAAATGTATCCAAACATGTTATGCTAAAGCAAAGAGAACACTACATATTCCACCAAGAGCCCATTCTACATGCAAGAAAGGGGCTTCTATGGCATTTCTAGGGAATATTTCCATAGCTGACATATGTAAATCAGCTACATGGACTTCTCCACATACATTTACAAAACATTATTGTGTAGATGTTATGGCAAGACAAGCAGATGTTGGTCAAGCAGTATTACGTACTTTATTTCAAATAAATGCAGCAAGCACAAGTTAATCACCTCTTACAAGGCGAACTGCTTTTTAGTCTATGCTAAGCATGTGTATCTACAGCCACACATGCCATCAAACGGTGAATATTACTTACCAAGTAAGCATCTGTCTGTGGCATGTAGTGCTGTAGATTCACATGTGCCCACCCTCCTCCCCAGTGACTTGTGCTCTTTGCATTTATATACATATCACCCGCCAAACGGAAAACAATATAACAATGGAGTCGATCACCATGCGCAATGCAAGCAAGAGGAGGAGTCACTATAACTCGTGTCTTGAAGAACTTCTTCCAAGAAAAACAACTTGCACACTTCTGAGCCCAACACTGGATGGCGGACTTCTGCTAAGCATGTGAATCTACAGCACTACATGCCACAACAGATGCTTACTGGGTAAGTAACAGTCACCATATATACACAATGCTGAGCAACTGGAGTTTAAGGTAACTGATTTCTTATAATGCCACCTCTGGTAGTTAAGCCATTTGTGCCTGCAACTCCAGCCCCTTCTATAGCACGGAATCCCAATAATAGGTTCAGGAAACATCTGCATCCTCAGAGTTTGGGAGAGGCAACAGCAGCGGCAAGAAAAGCAACTAAAGCACAAGCAGATCTTTTTTTCAAAAGAAGCGAAAGGGCAAGGGCAATCAGTAGCTTCCTTGCTCTCAGGTGAGACTATCCCCACTAAGAAAGATTCCTTCTTTGTGCCATTGAGCAGGACCCCAATGGGGGTAAAACGTCCCTAATATTTACTCATGTTGGCAAGAGATCAAGTTTCCTGTAAGCAGTCTCCAATTAGGATCGTCACTGACACCCCAGAAAGTTGAGGTGTGTACATGGGGAATCTCACGGCTCAAGGCAGATAGTTTCGGACTTAGAAACTATCAAAATGTTGGCATTTAGGGCAGTTGACCTAGCCCTGAAATAATTACATTTCAATTTTAGCATCCTCTGCCATGCTACTTATATACAAAGCAACAATACATGACAAAGAGGGTGTCTGGATATGCTCAAGAGTACTGTTGGAGTGCAGTTGATATTGAACTTTGATCTGGCCGGCTTCAGAACTAGAATGTGGACAACCTGAGCAGGAACCTTTAAAACAATAAATGATTCTGTGCTGCTAGATATTGCTCATGCTTGGGATTCCCCTCCTGTCTAATTATTCACGACAGCATGTAACTAGTTCAGCTGTTGACTTACAGGCTGGGACTGTACTTTTTAACACTGGTAGCAGTGAAAAAACTGGTGACATGCTAATTTGCTTTGCTCTCTGACTTTTGCTCCTCAGTTATTTTTGTTTAAATTGCTTATTTTTCTGGAGCGTGCAATTCCCATCAGTTGTTAATGGTTGGGTTTGAGAAAGCCTTTGAACATTGTAGCTTTATTCTTAAATCCTGAGCGATTGCATATACTATGATGCAATTAAACTGTAATATAAATCTGACTGCAAAATGGGAAATTCACACAAGGACCTCCAGTGTAAATTTGAAAACTTAAATTTGTATTTGTTGCCCTAAAACTATTACTTTCTCATAGAGAACAAGTCGAAGAGGGATTTGATCCAAATGTTGGTACAGAAAGGATTTGAATCCGACCCGGTTAAAGCTTGGAAAGAAGCACAGGAAAAGGTAAGCATTTTTGCAGATTTAATTAAAGTTAACGAAGACTATCTGGCACATTTAAATAATTAAAAACATGAATGATTAACCTTGCATACTAACTAGAAAAAATGTGCTAGAAAATATTTATCTTTTAAACAACATAATTTGAAGAGGGAGCTGCATTCACATAATGCTTGTTTATTACAGCGCTTAGTACCAGCATTTATTTATCAACTGCTCTCCGTTTGCTGATAAAGGTATTGGTTGGTATATGAGTTGTTTACTAGGATGACCCAATATCCTTTATTCTAAACTGCAAGCTTCGAAATGTCAGACGACCAAAAGTAGACCATTCACAGTTCGCGACATTCATCACCAGCATAACCTTAATATGATGTAGTAGAATCCTGGCTAAACATGGTCACTCAATCTATATTGGACACTCTGGTACCTCACTGCTCCCCCAAATTAGTGGGAGGCATGAAAGTCATTAAAAATCTCTAGACTGTAAAGCTGTACCCACCTCTAAGCACAAGTCTTTTGAATGCCTAAAAGCAGCACCTGCTTTTTCACCATTGGATACAGCTTACATTTATATAATTTAGAGATCCCCCACATTCACTGCAAATTTGACAGAGCCCTTGACAGAATACACAGCCAGATTGTCCAATGAAAACACCTGCATGAGTATGTAATCAGAACACCCTAGTCTGTCTCCACAAATAGCTGCAAATGTCTTCCTGTCTTACACATATCAAGAAGTGCATATTAGACTTGATCATGACATCCTCTCACCTTAACTAGGAGTTTGACCAGTCCTGCCAATTGTCAATCGCCCTAAGATTTTACACCAAAATCTAGCTGTAAAGATTTGGACATTCTTTTGTCACCAAAGAAAATGATCTAAAATCTTTAACAAAAAAAAAAAAAAAAAAGACGGGCACACAAATCCACTTATAGTAAATCCAGACAAAGATCAACAAGAAAGACGTACATACTAACTATCCAAAACCATAAATTTAAGTTGAACAAAACCACACTGTTAAAACTCTTACAGATCACTTTTAATATTTATGATCAAAGATCTTTACATCCTGTAGGGGCCCAGTTTCTACTTTCCAAAAAATGTCCAATGGGCTCCTCACCTTGGCTCGTAGTTTCAATCATCAGGAACTAAAAAGTGCCCAAATATACGCCTCAGTAAGAGCTCCCATCCAAAACCCAGAATACTTAAGATTCCTTCTCCATCTCACACAAGCTTCTCAGAATAGTTCAGCACCTACTGCCAAGAAATTGTTACAACCAATAAATTATTACCTCTCCAAATCATATTTCCATCTCCTACAACCAACCCCACCAATCCCTGGCGGCTCCGAATTAATGCTTCAGTCCCAGAGTTTACCTACAGCCTGAATTGACCAGTTAAGGTTTTCTCGTTCACCACAGAACATAGCCTCCGCTCTGTCAGAACTATTTAAAGTGTTACATGTTCAGTATCTTTCTGCAGAGGAGTTGTTTTTACTGTGCTGAGAGTTGAGAGAGCGTTCTCGAAACTAGGGCCTTATAGTCCCATTGCTCTACTTGCATCTTGACTGTGTCTTATTTTTCCATTTAGAGCATGAGTGGCTGGCAAATGTTAGGGGCCTTTTGTTTGAAAACGTTTTTTCCCTGGTTCAGACAAATATACCACACTCCACATAAAGGAGAGCATTTTTATGCTCTCATACAACAATCTTTACCTCCTACTATCAAACAGCCAAATGAGAGCCTAAAATAACAACTGTATTGCTCTTCTGTTGCAAATGTACACAGGAATGAGCAAAATTAAAAATTAGTGTGTAGATGTATGTGTGTACACGCTGTAGGAAGCTGACTCTGTATATACTATACCAAAGTAAGGTATAGTGTGCACAGTCCAGTGGATCCCCAAAGGCTTACAGAGGTAAAAGTAGATAAAACCTTACTCTCTATTTGTGGTAGTGTGGATGAGCAGTAAGGCTTTATCAGGGGGTAGTGTTAAGCATTTATTGTACACACTCAGGCAAGAAATGTCACACACTCAAAGACTGAACTCAGACCAATTGTTTGTATCAAAAATATTTCTTTGTATTTTATTTTTAGAACCAAGCCAGACTAGGTGCAGGTAAGTAAAAAGAAATAGTACTTTTCAAGAATAATACAGTTGAATGCAATTGAATGCAGTTGGCTTTGTTACAGGTAGGTCAAATGTTCAGAAACAGTTGAAATTACTTTGTGATTACTTTTTAGGTTACCTTTCAGATTACTTTTTCTACTCAGTGATATATGCCTAGATATCACACTGGGCCATTTCCTAGATAAATGTTAAATAAAGCAGTTTTCACAAAAACTCAGTTTGTGGTTCCATACAACACTTAGAAGATTTTCAGAGGAAAACAGTCAATGCAATCCTATGGAGAAAAATGAGGTTATCGGTTTGCAGGTAAGTAAAAGGTCTTTGGGGGTTGAGTTTCTGGGGTTAGAACAAGGGTTCCGCCAGGGTCAACGATGCACTCAAAAAGCACCCTCAGCAGCACTAGGTCAGCCGGGTGCAGAGTGCTGAGGCTGACCTCAATGGGGGATAGGGGGCCTCCGGTTGGTGGCTGCTCACGGGCTCGTCACTTGGATGTGGGAGCAAAGCTCCTAGGGTTTAGATCTGAAAGAAACAGTTGGTTATAAATTCCTTACCTTAGAATTACCCCCAGGCGTCAGACTGGATCCGGAAAGTTTTTCGTCAGCAGTGCACTTGCGCGTCGAAAGGTGGCGTCGGTCGGCTCCGCGTTTGTCGTTGGCGTCGTAGTCGCCAGTATGACGTCGCGGTAGCTACATAGACGCCGCCCTCGTACGCTGACGTCAGTTCTTTGTTTTTCCTCGCCAGCCAGCGCAGATCCGGAGAGAGCGGTACCTCCAGTCACTTTTTGACTGACTTTTGTAGACACCGTTTTTGCTGAGTCTTCGACTCCTGGTCCACGAGGGATGCCCGGCTTCAAGGCTTGCGGTTCCTGTAGCTGACTTATGTCGGTGACGGATCCGCACCGCGTGTGCCTGTTCTGCCTGGAGTACGACCATGACCTCCAAGTCGAGCTCCGACTGCCAGACCATGAATCCGAAGTCTTTGCGGGAGCGGTCCCGAAAGCTTCTCGAGGCCCGGCAGTCGGCTCCGCGCCGTTCGAGGTCCCGGTCGCATGGGAGGTCGAGGGACCGGTCGCGGAGCCACCATCATCATTCTTCGTCCAACACTTCGCACTCAGGGTCAGGTAAGTCGAAGCACAAGAAGAAGTCGAAGAAGCATCGTCGCTCTTCGACATCTCCCCGTCCGTCGGCCGACGCGACGAGGGATGCGGGTGGTGCCCCTCCCGCGGCTCCGCTTGCTGGGCCTGAAGGGTCGACTCCGAATTTCCCCCCCCTTCCCTGGACCCGGAGCGACCCCTGCCCAGCTTTGTCAATTTTACGAAGCAATGCATGCCATCTTTGGGCAGCCAGACTCCACAGGCGTGCCTTCGGGCCCCGCGGACTCGGCGGGGGGCCCTGGGTCTTCGATGCCGGCGGCTTCGGCCCCGGTGCCGCAGTGTCCCCTTGGATCCAGGCCTGGATCCGGATCGGCGCCGGTCGACCTTGTGACACCTCCACCGATTCCAACGGCACCACGTCCGCAGCCGGCGTCGGCTGTGTCTCCAGCCGACGTCGACCCCGGCCTCCACCTCGATGTAGACACGGAGCCGGACCGGCGTCGACCGATGCTTGATCCTGCGCCGACGGGTACTTTTGTGCCCTTGTTCTACCCTGGCTCTTTTAGACCAGATTGGCAGCCAGAAGAGGGTGAGGAGGACTGGGAGGGGTCTGGAGACCCTCTAACTGAACAGTTAGGCTATGAACCGCACTGGCGAGAGGAACTTGGGGAAGCCAGTGGTCTGGATACCTCACCAGACCTTGGCGTGTTGTCTCCTCCTACCGTGGCTACGGAGGAGTGAGCGTCTTACGCCGTGATGTTGCGTAGGGCGGCCGAGGCTCTTCACCTCGAGCTACCTACGGTGGCAGTCGGGACTAACCTCCTGACAGAGGTGCTTCAACCGGCAGCGAGCTCTTCGGAGCCCCTGCTTCTGTTTTTTGAAGCCCTCACTGACATCCTTTTGGGCACCTGGTCCACGCCCAACACAGGTGCTCCTGTGTATAGGATGATTGCCCGTCGCCACCGCCCGGCTCCGGGCGACCCATCTTTCCTCTCCCAATACCCCACCCCTGAGAGCTTGGGGATCCAAGCCTCCACCTCCAAGGGTGCATTCCCTAACGCTCCACCTGATAGGGAATCCAAAAAGCTGGATCATCTTGGGAAGATGTTTTCTTCCTCCAGCTTGGGACTGAGGTCGGTAAACACTGCATGTCTGTTGGGCCGTTGCACCCATTCCGTGTGGGATACGGTTACTCAAGTGCTGCCTCAGTGCCCGGAGGAGGCCCGGGCTGAACTCTCTCGCTCAGTTGCGGAAGGGAGAGACGCAGCAAAGTTTACCATCCGCTGTGGGCTGGATACCTCCGACTCACTAGGCAGGACGATTTCCACGTCGGTAGCCCTTCAGCGCTACACCTGGTTGAGGTCGACTGGTTTTTCAGGGGATGTTCAATCTACCCTTATGGACATGCCCTTTGATGGCCGTCGCCTATTTGGCGACAAGGCAGACAACGCGCTGGAGCGCTTTAAGGACTCTTGGGCTACGGCCAGGTCCTTGGGCCTCTCCACCACCTGCCCTGTGCAGTCTGCCTTTCGCCCCTTTCGTGGCTACGGAAGGGGTGCCCCACCACGTCCCGCCCAGAGCCACAGGCCAGCGCAAGCTGTTCAGCCCCTGCGCGGCCGGGGACGTGGGAACGACCGCCGTGGTTCTGGGGGCCAGCGGGCAGCCCAGTCAACCACAGCCCCATCTGCAGCAGCCTCCAAACCCTCCTAGTCCACCTTTCAGGGCCACCAAACGCCAGTGGGCGGCAGGATTCGCCATCACCTCCCCCACTGGCGCACCATCACGTCGGACAGGTGGGTTTTGCAGATAGTCTGAAGGGGCTACTCCCTCCCCTTCGAGACTACCCCTCCATCCATGCCACCTCAGTACCATCCCATGTCGGAGGAACATCTGGCCCTACTCCAACAGGAAGTTTCGGCACTCTTGGCCATTGGAGCCGTTGAGCGCATTCCTGTCCCAGAAGTAGGTCGTGGTTGCTATTCCCACTACTTTCTGGTGCCCAAGAAGGACAAAGGCCTGCGTCCTATCTTGGATCTCAGGAACGTCAACCGCTTCCTCTGGAAGGAGAAGTTCAAGATGTTGACGCTCGCTCAGGTCCTGTCTGCCCTCGACCCTGGAGACTGGATGGTAGTGTTGCATTCTTACTTTCACATCCCCGCCCTGCCGGCCCACGGGCATTACCTGCGGTTCACGGTAGGCCACGAGCATTTTCAGTTTACCGTGCTCCCCTTTGGCCTTACCAGCGCCCCTCGGGTGTTCACGAAAGTGATGGCGGTGGTCGCAGCTCATCTGCGCAGATCAGGGGTTCCAGTCTTCCCCTATCTCAACGACTGGCTGTTGAAGTCGGGCTCGCCCCAGGCTGTCGTCTCCCACCTCCAGACTACAGCCGACCTCCTGCATTCGCTGGGGTTCTCCATCAACGTGCCGAAGTCACACCTGACTCCCTCTCAGAAGCTCCTCTTCATCCGAGCGGTTCTGGACACGACGCAGTTTCGGGCCTATCCTCCCGAACAGCGAGTCCGGGATATTCGGGCTATGATTCCGATCTTTCTGCCTCTATCTCGGGTTTCGGTCAGGATGACCCTCCATCTACTGAGCCTGCTGGCCTCCTGCATCCTGCTGGTGGACCATGCCAGATGGCATATGCGGGCTCTGCAGTGGGACCTGAAGTTCCAGTGGGCACAACATCAGGGGAATCTGTCCGATTGCGTCCAGATCTCGGACGGCACTGCACACCAATTGCAGAGGTGGCTAACAAACCAGGATTGGGTCGACGGCAGATCCCTCTCCCTTCCCCAACCAGAGTTCACAGTGGTGACCGATGCATCACTTCTGGGATGGGGCGGCCACATGGGGGAGGTGGAGATCAGAGGCCTCTGGTCTCCGGCGGAGTCCGGGCTCCACATCAACCTTCTGGAGCTTCGGGCGATTCGTCTTGCACTCAAAGCATTCCTTCCCTCTGTCTGGGGAAGAGTAGTGCAGGTGTTCACGGACAACACCACCGCCATGTGGTATTGCAACAAACAGGGCGGGGTGGGGTCGTGGACCCTATGGCAAGAGGTCTTCCGCCTCTGGACATGGCTGGAACATCAGGGCATATCCCTGGTGGTTCAACACCTGGCAGGTTCACTGAACGCCAGGGCGGACGAACTCAGCCGCAGGTGCATGGTGGATCACGAATGGCGTCTTCACTCGGAGGTGGTGCAAGGTCTCTTTCAGCAGTGGGTAGAGCCTTGTGTGAGAAAGTGCCCTCTTTCTTGCATGGTATGCCCCACTTTGTGCTGAATTGCTGATGTGCTTTGACTGAGTGTGCCCTGGGCTCCTGCCAATCAGGTACCCAGGGCCTGTGTTCCTTCCCTAAAACTGCATTGAAGCCTAAACCCAATTGGCATCTCTGGCCACAGGTAGGCCCCTGGTAAATGGTACCACAGGTACCCAGGGCACTGTGACCAGAGAAGGCCCCCAAGGGCTGGAGCACTTATTGTGCCACCATTAGAGGCCCTGTACCCTGACACACACACACACTGCCTTTGCAGGCTGCGTGTCTTGGTGCCGAACAAAGTGAAGAGTCGACATGGCACACACCCGTGTGTGCCATGCCCACAAACCACTGCCCTGGCATCCATCAGTCACCCCTCTAGCTGGGTGCCCTATGCCAGTGGTGAGGGTACAGGTGCATGAGCCCTGTACCCCTACAGTACCCAGGTCCATTCCTGGGCACTGTAAGTGCAGTGCTGCCATTAAGAGTATATGGTGCTGGGAGCTTGTCATCACGAACTCCACAGCACCATAATGGCTGCACTGAAGACTGAGAAGTTTGTTATCAAACCTCTCAGCACATTAAACCCACACTGATGCCAGTGTGGGATTTATTGTAAAATGCACAACAGAGGGCATCTTAGAGATGCCCCCTGAAACTCGACCAACTCCTAGTGACCTGACTGAGTGGCTGCCGAGGCTGCCACCACCAGACATGTTTCTGAACCCCTGGGTCGAGGGCTTGCCGCTCTCGGGGGCCTGAAACAATGCACATCCTGGGACTAGGTGCCAAGCCTCCTCCCCCAGGATGGGCAGGGTTCACGAAGGAGAAGCTTCAAAGGCATACCGCCTTTGTGAGCCTCTCCAGACCACTTGCTGTACTCAGCAACTGGTCCCCACTGGTTCTACCCCCCACTTTGGGCGGGAGACCCGGCGGGAAAAACAAAGTGAGGAAGAGAGGTGTGCCCACCTCTGCCAACTCCACCCCTAAGGTGGAGGAGGCGAGGTGAAGCACAACCTCGAGTCCCCGCCATCTTGAGGATGGGGGGACCCAGCCAACCAAGGACAGGCTCCTGCCCCCCTCCCACTGGAGAGTAGCAGAATAGGGGGTGTACCCACCCCAGGGAAGGGACCCATTGGTCCCTGTCCTTTACCTACCTGTAACGCCCCTAAATTCAGTATTTAGGGGCACCCTGAACCTTCCTTCCTCAGATCCAGCAACAACAAGAAAAGGAAGAAGGACGAGAAGCCGTGCAGAGCTAACAAGAGGACGACGCCCACTGACTTGGCCCCAGCCCTACAGGCCTGTCTCCCCTCGAACCTGCTCCTGCAAAACCCCGGCGTGTCCAGCGGCCAGCAACCTCAAAAACCCCGGAGGACCTGCCTGCCTTCACTTTCCAAGCTGTTTCTCCTGTGAACACCGGACATGTTTGAACTGCAGCTTCTGGTGCCAGCCAGGAACCGCGAATCCCTCACACTCTGCACCCGCCGAATCCGGCCCGAGCTCGAGTGGGCAAATACCCAGAGGAGGTCCCCCCGGCGATCCTGACTCGAGATCCGGCGACCCCTGACCTGCCTCGAGCCTCCTGACGACGCCTGCAGCCTCAATCCCGAGGACCTCCCTACCGCGACCAGAGCGGGTAAGAAAATCCGATGACCCAAGGCACCCCTGCACCCGACGCCCCACAGCCTTGTGTGCCCAAACCAACGGTGCCTAACCAACCCTCTACATCCCAACTTACCCCTCGAAGTGGTGCTAGCTCCTGGAAGATCCTCGTCCCCGAGCCTGCAGTGTTTCTTTGTCCCGGAGAATCTCCATTGAAATTAACAGGGCACCCGACCTCAAAACAGCACCCGGCCGCCCTAGTGCCGCTGAGGGTGCAACAACAGTGCATCATTGACCCTGGGAGACCCCTGAGTCTAACCCCAGAACCCTAATTCAAAAGACCGATTACTTACCTTGAAAACGGTAACTCATTTTTCCTCATAGGATAACATGGACACTTTTTCTCCCAAAAAGTTTCTAAGTGTCAACTTTTGAAAACTACAAATATTCCTTAAAAATCAGCCGAATAACCAAAACGCATTTACTCACCTGTTTTCAGGAAATGTCCCAGGGCTGAATCTAGGATCCAGTCCTGTGTTAGCAAAAGTAATCTGAAAAGCAATTAACTGCATTTTACTTAAAAAGCCCATTCAATTGAATGTACTATACCTGCAATGTGTTGCAAACTGCTTACTTAAAACTGTAACCAAAACCAGTACAAGTTGCACTGCAATTTTGAACTGTGTTCATACAAGTAATTTACTACTGAAAAGTATTTTTATGCTTACCATGTGCCAGGCTTGCTTGGTTCTAGAAATAAAACAACAGTATATTTTTTTATACAAAACAATTGGCCTAGAGTTCAGTTCTTGAGTGTGTGGATTCATTTGCTGACTGAGTGTGTACATCAAATGCTTTACACTGTCCTCTGATACTGCCTTACTGCTCGACCAAGCTGCCACTTTAGATAGTAAGGTTCTGTCTAACTTTAACCTCTGCCAAACCTCTGGAGACCCTTGGACTCTATACACACTGTACCTCACTTTGGTGCAGTATATATAGAGCCAGTTTCTTACACCTTGGTTAAATCTATTCGCCACCGAAGAGAACGCGCAATGTCGGCAATTCTGCGCGTTGGAATTTCCAAGGCGGCACTCGCTAGGCGACACTTTTCGTCACGAGTGGAGTTGCGGTCTTCTATACGCCTTTCCGCCTATACCACTCGGGGCTCGAAAAATCCACTCGCCCGCTTGCATTTGCGAGTCAGATTCAATTAGGACAAGCTATTTTTAGGTCCTACTTGCCCTTTCTGGCGAATAGGAAGACAAACTGACACTTGACCTCTGCCTCTGAAAGCAGAGGAAATGTGACAAGATAGCAAGATTTAAAGGCATCTTTATTGCTCACAAAGTGAATGTGCAATAAAAATGCTTTTAAATCTTGTTAACTTGTCACATTTGCTCAGCTTTCAGAGTCGGAGGTCAAGTGCATTTCAGTTAGGTCGAGTAGATGTTTCACTTTACTAGACCTGCAGGTCTAGTGCAATTTTTATGATTTTTCGAGCCCTGCCACTTCTGCCCAGAGTGCTGAAGATGATCAAGCACGACCGGGCCCAATTCATTCTTGTGGGTCCGGATTGGGCACGAAGAGTCTGGTATCCCGAGCTGCTACACATGGCCATCGAACCTCCGATCAGACTGCCTCTTCGGGAGGATCTTCTATCGAAGCAGCAGGGGGCGGTCCTCCACCCAAACCTGTCCAGTCTCGACCTCCGTGCGTTGAGATTGAGCGGCGGCAGTTGACGTCGTTTGACCTGCCTCCCGAAGTCTGTGATGTTGGCAGCCAGGCGTCCCTCCTCTAAGACGGTATACGCCTGTAGATGGATCAGATTTGTGGCATGGTGCGCAGCAAAGGCTGTGGATCCCCTTTCTGCCCCTCTTTCTGAGGTTCTCTTGTTCCTCCTTTCTTTGGCCCAGCAGGGCTCTGCTCTGGGCACTATTAAGGGCTACCTCTCGGCCATTTCTGTCTTTCTTAGACTTCCTGATCAGCCTTCTCTTTTCGAGTACCCTGTTGTAAATCGCTTCCTTAAGGGCATCATTACTCATCTTTTTCCTCCTGTTTCCTTCGTAATGCCCCAGTGGGACTTGAAATTGGTTCTTACATATCTTATGCTCGCTCCCTTTGAGCCGCTACATAACTGTCCTCTCAGACTTCTGACTTTGAAAACTGCCTTTCTGGTGGCCATCACCTCTGCGCGCAGGGTGAGTGAGCTACAAGCTCTTTCTTCCAAGCCTCCCTTTCTGGCTGTTCATCCGGACAAGGTCGTCCTTAGAACTAGACCTTCCTTTCTTTCCAAGGTGGTTACTTATTTGCACATTGGTCAAACCATCACTTTGCCCACCTTCTTTCCGCCTCCTTCAAAAGAGGAAGAGAGGCTCCACCGTCTGGATCCAAAACGTGCGCTTTCTTTCTATTTGGATCGCACCAAACAATTCCGGGTGGACGATCAGCTCTTTGTTGGTTACATGGGTGCCAAGAAAGGTCGGGCCGTGCACAAACGGACCATCTCCAGGTGGGTCGTTTTGTGCATCAAAGCTTGCTATTCTTTGGCAAAGAAGGAGCCTCCAGTGGGACTGCGCGCCCGTTCCACCAGGGCGACGGCAGCTACCACTGCTTTGGGATGGGGAGTCTCCCTTAATGACATCAGTCAGGCGGCTACGTGGGCATCGCTGCACACGTTCACCAAACACTACTGCCTGGACAGCCAAGTCCGGAGAGGCAGCTTCTTTGGCCGTTCTGTTCTCCAGGACTTTCTGGTGTGAACTTTGTTCGCAGACCCACCTCCGGGGTTGGTATTGCTGGGGTATCTATTCTAAGGTAAGGAATCTATAACTGTTTCTTTCAAATGGACAAGTTACTTTTGCAGCGTGAATCTTTCTGGATTCACTATGCTGTGCATTATTCCGCCATCTAGTGGTTGAATCCGGAATTGTCGTATTCTCTTTCCCCCCACCCCCCGTGGCCCAGGTGGGCGTCGACATTCCACCATTTGGTGCCTCTTCGTGACGTTGACGCGCTTCCTCCGGAAGCTCCCACCTTTGGTCGCCATTTTCAGATTCTTTTTTTCCGCCGTTGGGTCTGGATCGTCAGTGAAGGAGCTCCAGAACTTTGGAGAGAATAATCCACGGAAAACAGCTGGAAAACCACGAAAATCACCTAACAACATACCGGACTACGAGTCGGGTAACGGGGACGACGAAAGAGGAGGAAAACATTGAGAACTTCGACGTTCTACAGAGAATGCGCACACAGGGGGCTCCCTGGGCGCGGTGATGGACAAAACACCCTTTAAATTCTGGGCCAACTGCCACCACAAGTACGCGCAGAAGGACCAACACCCAGTTTGCAATCTCTGCCTGCCGCTCGACCATCGAAGCGAGGACTGCAACGCCTGCGCGGCATTCACACCGAAGACCCTCAGAGTAAGAGAGAGGCAAAGAAGGGCAAACTACAACATGCAGGGCCAGGGGACACCTCCATCGCTCCGAGATTTGGGCCTCTCCAGTGGAGAAGAGGACAACATCGCCGAAGGACCGGAGGACGCCACAGTCGTCGAGGTCGAAAAGAAATCGCCGAAGGAGGTAAGAGTCTTCGAACTCCAGGCACTCCACTGATACTCGAAAGAGTGAGTCCAAGTCCTCCAAAGGAGCATTGCCGTCGAAACACTCGACAACCGCAACTGCATCCAAGGACAAACAGCCCGTCGGTTCCTTTGACAAGGACTCCCAGATGGCAAAAACCCAAGATAAGGCAAAGGCGTCAAAGAGCGGTCACGAGAGGGACTCTTCGACGTCGAAAAATGAAGGTTTTAGAGAGGCTACAACTTCGACGTCCATAACCGCGAAGAGAAAGGCCGAAACTCTCGACGCCGACCACGCGTCCGAGATGGAGAAGAAGAAGAAAAGGCTCGAGGCCGAAATGGCGAGCATCTTGCAACGCAGGAGGGACTTCGATGAGAAGATGAGGCAGTTAACTATTCCGCCGAAGCCCACGGCCGAAGCACAAAGGTGCGTCGAGGACCTTCAGTCACCGACGACACCAGAACCAGTCGAGGAACAGGAGGAGGAAGACATATATTACGGCGATACCGAAGGTGAGGAAGACGAACAAACTTACCAAGGCTCGACATCCTCGGAGGCGCAAGACTTGCAGTGGCAGGATCTCGACGCCGAATCCCCAGAATAGGGAGTAGAATCCTATCCTTCGAGGCCTTCGCCGCCGGACGACATAGGAATCTATAACCAAGTCATAAAGAAGGCTGCAGACACGTATGGAGTGCAGCTAGAGGAGGAGAAACCTCAATCTTGCTTCCTGTTGGATATATTGTTACCATTCCAGACAAGAAGCCAGTTCCTACCCATGCTCCCAAGTGTGCTGGACCAGGGGAAGGAGGCCTTCAAGGAACCTGCTATGTGTAAAGCAGTAACTCCAAGGACTGAAAAGAAATACAAGCACTCATCTAAGGACCCTATGTATATTAGGGGATCAGTACCAGCGGATTCAATCATAACATCCATGGCTAGGAAAAGGGCCAATATACCCACAAATACAGGACCACCTCCAGACAAGGAGAGCAGGAGAATGGACCTAATGGGGAGGAAACTGGAAAGGAGTGTGGCGATCCAATGGCGCATCGCCAATTCTAATGCGCTCATCAACAGGCACGCATACCAGCACTGGGAGGAAGTGGGCGAACTCCTAAAACATCTGCCAGAGCAATACCAAAGAAGGGCGAGCCACCTGGTAGAGGAAGGAAAGAACATGGCTAATACATGTCTGAAGTCGGCCCTGGATGCAGCGGAGACATCCAGCAGGCAGATGATGCTTGGGGTAACAGAGAGAAGGCATGCCTGGCTAAGAATTTCAGGCTTCAAGACAGAAGTGCAAAACAACATCCTTAACACACCCTTCAACGGGGAACAGCTTTTTGGTGCTCCAGTTGACGAAAAACTCAATCAGCTCAAGAAGGACAATGAGACAGCGAGGTCCATGGGGGCACTACAGTTCAGAGGAATGAGAAGAGGAACACCTTCAAGAAGACCAGCAGGTAGGGGGAGCCACCAACCTGTGGCACCACACCAAACCTTCCAACAGGGTTATCAAGGAGGTAACCAGGGCCAACAGCAGGGACAGCAGCAGCAGAACTGGCAGTACCAGCCCCGAGGACAATCCTTTCGAGTGCGCACACGAGGAAGAGGAAACGGACAGAGAGGGAGTCAACAACCCACATCCAAGTGACTTCGCTGTAAGACCAACGCACACCCAGTCAACATTTCTAGGGGTGCAGCAAAGGATAAGACAAGAAAAAACTAATTCAAAACGAACAACAGTTCCTCCAGCATATAACACCAGTAGGAGGCAGGATAAAACACTTCTTCCAGGAGTGGAGGAAGATCACATCAGACAAATGGATACTAAACCTCATACAATACGGTTACTGTATGGAGCTAGAAAAACAACCTCCAAACAAGAGACCGAACAGCAGAGTACACTCAGCAAAGGAGCGGTCTCATTTGCTACAAGAAGTACAGGAACTTCTAAATAAAAGGGCCATAGAAATAGTACCATACAAGGAACGGAACAAGGGGGTTTACTCCACCTACTTCCTCATACCAAAGGTGGACGAAACCTTACGACCAATTCTGGATCTAAGGTTCTTAAACAAGTTCATAAAAACTCAGATTCAAAATGACATCTCTTCAAGAAGTAATACCCCAGATACAGGAAGGGGATTACATGGCAACTATCGACTTAAGACGCTTACTTGCACATCCCCATCAACAACAAACACAAACATCTACTAAGATTTATGATCAACAAGACTCACTACCAGTTCACAGTGCTGGCATTCGGACTCCAATCCGCACCAAGGATTTTCACAAAATGCCTTGCAGCAGTAGCAGCACACTTAAGGAGGCAAGGAATACATGTATACCCATACCTAGACGACTGGCTGGTAAAAGCAAGCTCATACAACCAATGCAAGCGGCACATGCAAGAGATCATACAAACACTAGTCCAACTAGGGTTTTCAATCCATTGGGGAAAATCATCAATAGAACCAGAACAGGTGAAGATATTCTTAGGGGCGTAGATCAACACCATACAGAGCAAGGTGTTTCCGAGCACGAAAAGAACATTGGCAATATTGAAGGAGACACGTCTTTACCACAAGGGGCAAGCTCTGACAGGACATTGGGCAAAGTGATGGGAATGATGGCGTCATGCATACATTTGGTCACAAATATCCGCCTCCACATGAGACCATTCCAACAATTGATCCAACAACAATGGTCACAGGCAACAGGGAGTTGAGAAGATCTAGTGGTTGTCACGCAAGCAGTACATCAAGAAATAGCGTGGTGGAACAAGAAGAACATAACACAAGGGAAACCATTCACACAACCAACTCCTGCAGTGACCATCACAACAGATGCCTCCCAGTTGGGGTGGGGAGCGCATACAGACAACCTCAAGGTAAGGGGATTGTGGTCACAACAGGATGCGATAAAACACATCAACTACCTAGAGCTGAAGACAGTGTTCCTGGCCTTAAAAGCCTTTCAGAAACAACTGTACGGGCACAGGGTACTAATCCAAACAGACAATACAACCACCATGTTCTACATCAACAAACAAGGGGGAACACAATCGGTGACACTATCAGTGCTACCACAGGAGATATGGAGATGGGCAATTCCAAGGCAAATAGACTTGCTAGCAATACATCTACCAGGAAAGGACAATGTGGAAGCAGACCGGCTCAGCAGACTGACATCAGCATCCCACGAGTGGGAAGTCAGTCAACAAGAAATCCAGAAGATATTAGACAAATGGGGAACTCCGCAAATAGACCTATTTGCAACACACCAAAATGCAAAATGCCAAAACTTCGCATCCAGACCACCGTGCAAACGGTCCCTAGGGAATGTGCTATGGATAAGCTGGTCAGGGACATTTGACCGCGCTTTCCCACCGATACCACTGCTACACAGGGTACTAAACAAATGCAGAATCAGCAACATGATGCTAATACTGATAGCACCTCAGTGGGCCAGACAAACCTGGTTCTCACAGATAATGGAGATGGCACAAGCACCTGCACACAGGTTTCCCACAAGAAAGGACCTGTTAACGATGCAAAACGGAAGGGTGCTACACCCAGAACCAGAGAGCCTCAGCCTAGCAGCATGGCTCCTGAAGACTTAGAGTTTGCACACCTTAAACTACCAGCAAGCACAATGGCGGCGCTAAGAGAGGCAAGGAGGCCTACCACAAGGAAGTGCTACGTAGCAAAGTGGAAAAGATTCTCCGAATGGTGCATTAAGGAGAAACTACAAAGAAGGATTACCAATGAATCAACAGTAGTGAAGTACTTGACACATCTACTAAAAAATAAACTAAGCTACACATCACTAAGAGTGCACTTAGCGGCAATAGTGGCTTACACAAGAGGAGAAACGGGGAAAAGTTTCTTTACTTCCCAAGTAGTAAAGAGGTTTCTAGAAGGGGCAAAATGGATCGCACCGCCAAACAGAATACCACCTCTAGCATGGAACCTCAATGTAGTGCTGACTCAATTGATGAAGACACCATTTGAGCCTATTCATAAAGCAACACTGCATATGCTCACGCTAAAGACAGCCTTCCTAGTGGCTATCACATCACTGCGAAGAGTAAGCGAAGTACAAGCGCTAACACTGCAAGAGCCCTACCTACAAATACACAATGACAGGATCGTAATGAGGACTGACCCACATTTTATGCCAAAGGTGGTGTCAAGGTTCCACATAAACCAAACAATACAAATACCAAGTTTTTTCCAAAAACCAATCACAGAAAAGGCGTTGCACACGCTGGACGCCAGGAGGGCAGTAATGCACTATATAGAAAGAACAAATGAATGCAGGAAAACAAAGCAATTCTTTGTGTCTTTTGCCAGCAGTTTTCTGGGACAACCAGTTACCAAAAATACCATTGCACGATGGATTGCACAAACCATAGAATTCTGCCACAAACAGGCAGGGCAAGAATTACAAGGAGCAACACATGCTCACTCAACAAGGAAGAAAGGAGCAACAATTGCGTTTCTAGCAAATACGCCTATTCAAGACATTTGCCAAGCAGCAACATGGTCCTCAGTGCACACGTTCACTAAGCACTACTGCGTAGATATTCAGATGAACAAGGAAGCGCAAGTGGGACAGAAGGTCTTACAACACATATTCAGTAACCAACGCTCATCTTCCACCCAGCCACCACAAACCTAGCAAACCGCTACAAAGTCTATGCACAGCATAGTGAATCCAGAAAGATTCACGCTGCAAAACATATAGTTTCTTACCTGTCGGTGTAGTTTTGCAGCTTGAAGACTTTCTGGATTCACTAGCGATCCCACCCTCCTCCGCCAGGAAGATGAGACAGGAGGAAGACTATTAAAGGACAGGAACCAATAAAAAAAAAAAGAATCCGAAAATGGCGACCAAAGGTGGGAGCTTCCGGAGGAAGCGCGTCGACGTCACGAAGAGGCACCAAATGGTGGTATGTCGACGCCCACCTGGGCCACGAAAAAAAAAAGAAAAGAAGAAATACGACAATTCCGGACCCAACCACTAGATGGCGGAATAATGCACAGCATAGTGAATCCAGAAAGTCTTCAAGCTGCAAAACTACACCGGCAGGTAAGAAACTATACGTTACCTTCGGTAACGATATATCTGTAAGAAACAGAGGTCAGTTATAGTTTCCTTACCGCCCCACCCATCCTCCCGTTCTGCGAACTGACTTCTAGGGTTAAGGACTTCCCTTCAGGGCCCTAGTTTTGTGCACCAGTGGTCAGTGTCTTGCATGGCTCTGCGCTTCTGGCGAGGAAAGTCGTGTACAGAACTGACGTCCACGCGCGAGGGCGACGTCTATGTAGCTACCGCGACGTCATCCCGGCGACCTCGACGCCAACGACGAACGCGGAGCCGACTGACACCACCTTTCGACGCGCAGGGGTACTGCTGACGAAAAACTTTCCAGATCCACTCTGACGCCTCAGGGTATTCTAAGGTAAGGAATCTATAACTAACCTATGCTTCTTACAGCTATATCGTTACCGAAGGTAAATAACTTGTTCTTCAGGGCAAAAGGGGATCCGAGATAGCACACAGGGTGCACCCACAGCGGCACAGTGGCGGATGGGTGCAGAGTGCTGATTTGGCGTTGGGTGCCTGTGAGAAAGTGCCCTCTTTCTGCATGATTGCCCCCACTTTTTGCTGAATTGCTGATGTGCTTTGACTGAGTGTGCCCTGGGCTCCTGCTAATCAGGTACCCAGGGCCTATGTTCTTTCCCTAAAACTGCATTGAAGCCAAAATCCAATTGGCATCTCTGGCCACAGGTCAGCCCCTGGTAAATGGTACCACAGGTACCCAGGGCACTGTGACCAGAGAAGGCCTCTAAGGGCTGCAGCACTTATTGTGCCACCCTTAGAGGTCCTGTACCCTTACACACACACACACTGCCTTTGCAGGCTGCGTGTTTTGGGTGCAGAACAAAGTGAAGAGTCGACATGGCACACATCCCTGTGTGCCATGCCTACAACCCACTGCCCTGACATAGATCAGTCACTCCTCTAGCTGTGTGCACTATACCAGTGGTGAGGGTACAGGTGCATGAGCCCTGTACCCCTACAGTGTCTTAAGTCCATTCTTAGACATTGTAAGTGCAGTGCTGCCATTAGGAGTATATGGTACTGGGAGTATATCATTACGAACTCCACAGCACCATAATGGCTACACTGAAAACTGAGAAGTTTGGTGTCAAACTTCTCAGCACATTAAACCGTGCTTTCAGCTGCCACCACCAGACATGTTTCTGGACCCCTGGGTCGAGAGCCTGCTGCTCTCTGGGGCCTGAAACAATGCACATCCTGGGGCGAGGTGCCAAGCCTCCTCCCCCAGGATGGGCAGGGTACACGAAGGGGAAGCTTCAAAGGCTTGCCGCCTTTGTGAGCTTCCCCAGGCCACTTGCTGCTTTCAGCAACTTGTCCCCACTGGTTCTGACCACTTTGGGTGGGAGAACCGGCGGGAAAAACAAGTGAGGAAGAGAGGTGTGCCCACCTCTGCCAACTCCACCGCTCAGGTGGAGTAGGCGAGGTGAAGCACAACTCCCAGTCCCCGCCATCTTGCAGATGGGGGGACTCAGCCAACCAGGGACAGGCTCATGCCCCCCTCCCACTGGAGGGTGGCATAATAGGGGGTGTACCCACCCCAGGGAAGGGACCCATTGGTCCCTGCCTTTTACCTACCTGTAACCCCCTAAATCTAGTATTTAGGGGCACCCCTGAACCTTGCTTCCTCGGACAAGAAGAAACTACAAGGAGAAGAAAAAGAAGGACCGAACAGCCGTGCAGCAGCTAGCAAGAGGAAGATGCCCACTGACTTGGCCCCAGCCCTACCCGCCTGTCTCCACATCGAACCTGCTCCTGCGAAATCCCGGTGTGTCCTGCAGCCAGCAACCTCGAAAACCCCGGAGGACCTGCCTGCCTTCAACCCCAAAGACTTTGTCTCTCGTGAACACCGGATTTGTTCATCTGCAACCTCTTGCTCCGGCCGGACACCGCGAATCCGCCCATCTCTGCACCCGCCGTCCACGGCCCGAGTTCAAGTGGGCAAACACCATGAGGAGGTCACCCCGGCGATCCTGACCCGAAATCCGGCGACCCCTGACCTGCCTCAAGCCTCCAGCCGACGCCTGCAGCCTAAATCCAGCAGGTCCCCCCCAACCGCAACCAGGAGCTGGTAAGAAGATCCGACCCCAAAAGGCACCCCTGCACCCGACCCCCACCGGCCTTGGGTGCCCAAACAGACGGGGCCTAACCAACCCCTAACTTCCCAACTTACCTGTCGAAGTGGTGGTCGCACCCAGGAGACCTTCGTCCCCAAGCCTGCAGTGCCTTTGCAAACCGGAGATTCCCCATTGTAAACAACAGGGTGCGCGACGTCGAAACAGCACCCTGCACCCGGCCGCCCCAGTGCCGCTGAGGGTGCACCTTTGGTGCTACTTTGTTTCCCCATTTGCCCTGAGCTAAAGTCCAGGAGCTTTGCTCCCACAACCAAGTGGCCTGCTTGCCAGCAACCACCAACCGGAGGCCCCTTATCCCCCATTGGATAACATTGGGGGTCAGCACTCTGCACCCAGCCGCCCTAGTGCCGCTGAGGGTGTAACTAGAGTGCATCCTTGACCCTGGGGGACCCCTGAGTCTACCCCCAGAACCTCAACTCCCACTACCAAATACTTACCTCAAAACCGATAACACTATTTTCCTCCATAGGATAACATTGACTGTTTTTCTGTGAAAAGTTTTTAAGTGTGGAGTTGGAAATCCTAAAGAAATTCTTTAAAATTGTACTAATTAACAAAAACAGTTTTACTTACCTGTTTACAGGAAATGCCCCAGAGTAATATCCAAGTATACTACTCTGTGTAGGAAAAGTAATCTCAAAAGTAACTTACCTGTAATCTTACTGAAAATCCTATACAAAGTATATGTACTGTATTTACAAAGCATTGCATTTCTCAGAAACAATACTGTAAGTCAAAACAAAGTGCATTTACAATTGCAATCCAAACTGTGTTACAAACTGTATATTTACTGCAAAGTACTTATCACTTACCTGTACCAGGCTTGCTTGGTTCTAGGAAATAAAATACCTAAAAGAATATTTTTGATACAAAACAATTCGTCTGAGGTTCAGTCTTTGAGTGTGTGAATTCATTTGCTGACTGAGTGTGTACAACAAATGCTTAACACTGTCCTCTGATACTGCCTTAGTGCTCGACCACACTACCACAAATAGAGAGTGAGGAGCTATCTAACTTTACCTCTGCCTACCTTTGGGTTCCACTGGACTCTGTGCACACTATACCTCACTTTGGTATAGTATATACAGAGCCAGCTTCCTACAGTGCCCTATTGTTTTCAAAGGGAGTTGCCGGTTTTGGTTTTTGGCTGCAGGCTCGGTCCAGGGAGTCTTCCGGGAGGAACCAACAGCTGGGCAGGTAACTTGGAGGGCTTGTGGACGTAGGTGCACCTCAGGTCCTCTTCTCCAGGGCACAGGACGGCCAGTTGCAGGGGTGCCTTTTGAGGTAGGATTTCACCTTACCAGGTCACTCGCGGTTGGGGGGTCTCCATGCAAGGCTGCAGGCAACGTCAGGGAGTCCCGGAGGGGTCAATCCACAGTGTACTCGGACTCTGGAGCGCTGGGGGACTGCGCTGAGACCGACGGGCCACTCTGACTCGGGCCATAGGCGTCTGGTGCAGTGGTGGTTCCAGGCGTCGGGTTTCTTTGTCCTCAGCAGGCTCGGAGTCTTTATTTGGTGTTTCTTTTTAACAGTGCTGCTGTTAGCAGGAGATCCGGTCTTTGTTGAAGGCAGTCAGTCCTCCCAGGGGTACTGGAGAACGCTGGCTGCAGGACAAGGTGATTTTTGGCACAGGATCTCTGGAAACTGCAGACGGGCCGGTAGGGCTGGGGCCAAGTCAGTTCTTCTCTGCAGTCTGCTCTGCTGGGCGTCTTCTTTCGTCCTTCGTAGGTTGCAGGAATCTGCCTTCTTGGTTCAGGGCTGCCCCCTAAATACTGTATTCTGATGGATACATATGTCTGTGGATTCCTCACCTTTTGATTTTACCCCTGCGCCAGCATTCCACTGAAACTTTTTCTTAGCTCTCCCATGTCGACGAGGACGTCACAATAGCACGGCTCTGCTCGGGACTCTGTATGACGTCACTGGAGCCATAAGAAGACCTCGTCTGCGTGCTGACGTCAGTTCCCTTTTTTCTGCGCTGTCGACGCGTAACATTTTTCTGGGAGTCTCCATTTCTTGGAGGATTACATTGTTTCAGCAGTGCGATGACTACACAAATGAAGTCTGGGTTCAAGCCTTGTAGAGAATGTGGGGGTCATATGTCCATCACGGACCCCCACGAAGGTTGCCTTTGGTGCCTGTCGTCGGATCACGACGTCAAAGGATGTTAGTCTTGTCGAAGGATGAATCCGAAGGCACTTAAGGAAAGGGAGGCGAAATTATTCATGGCCTGAGCGAGAAAGGAGAAGAGAGGCCGCAAGAGATCCAAGTCAAAGTCGACGACCCCTCAAACCTCGGTCGTCGAAGAAGCACAAAAAGAAGCGTCGTCATGGGTCCTGACGTCGTTCTTCAAAAGGCTAGTCTTCGAGGTCGGCTTTTCCGGTCCAGCGACGTCATGGTAAAGGAGACATCTCACCTTCTCCATCTCCTTCTCCGTAGGAGACTCCGGTCCATTCTCTGGCGCCAAGGGATTCGCCGGTGCCCAAGGAGTCTTCTTCTCCGGCTTCACCTGCTCCAGGTCCGGTGTCCCCGGCGCCGCAGCCACAACCTGCCTCAGTCGGATCCAGACCAGGTGGTTCCAGATCCGTACCCACCTTTTCCAGGTCTAGGTGCGGATCCGTTGCATTTTCTACATGCAATGTTTGGCATGTTCGCCAAAGCAGCTAACCCATCCGGTGCGCCGGCTGGCCCCGTGGGTCTTCTCTCCTATAATTTGGGCATCCCCCAACATTATATCCAGGCACCATTCATGCCCTTTATGCCGATGGCTCTGTCATGGCATCTCCCGGCGCTGAGGTTCTCGACGCCGATCCCACAATCTCCAGCGCCGTCTGGTTTTGGGCCGACTCCTTCCTGGCTTTGTGCGGGCCGCTGGCTGCAACTGAAGGTCCTCCTTCGACGCTGGCACCAATGTCGCCGCGCATGGCGCCGCCAACGCCGATTTCCAAGATGCACTCCAGAAGGGAGGCCCAGAGGCTGCTGGAAGAGGAGGAGTTCAAGGTTCAGCAGGAGCAAGCTGAGGAAGGGGAAATCCTTGACTCTGTGGATGACTTTGAAGATCTTCATCAGGCCAGTGGTTTGAACACTTCCCCGGAGTGGGAACTTTCTTCCCCCAAGTCAATGCCTTCTCAGGACATGGTTCCTTTCCATACTGTCATCAGGAAGGCCGCTGACCTGTTGGATCTACAATTGCCCACAGCAGAGGTCAGGTCAAACATTGACTGAGGTTTTGCACTCTCCTTCCTCAGTGGTAGAGCCTTTACTGCCATTCAATGAGGCTTTAATGGAGCCAATTTTGGAAGTGTGTCAGAAACCTATGTCTGTCCAAGCAGTTTCCCGAGTTGTGGCAAGATGGTATGAAGCTGCTCCTAGAGATCAGGCTTTTTTAACCTCTCACCCCTCTCCAGAGAGCTTGGTGGTTTAGGCTTCATGTTTGTCCAAGCAGTCGGCAGGTTCCTTCCCCTCCACCCAGGGGTATAGGGATTCCAAAAAGCTGGAGCAGTCAGCAAAACAAGTGTTCTCTTAGGCATGCATGGCCTTTAAAATCTACAATCGCCACATGCTTGTTGGGACGATATAGCCATGCTTTGATGGACACAGCCAAAGAGGTGGCTCCTAAGCTGCTGGAGGATGTTCAAATACACTTTTTGGAGGTGTTGACTGATACGCAGGCTGCAGCTCGTCAGGTGATAGTCGGGTCTGGATACTGCGGATTCAGTAGCTAGGGTGATGGGCTCTTCGGTGGCTACCAGGAGGCACGCCTGGTTAAGAGGTTCGGGGTTTTCTCTGGATGTGCGAGCCACTCTCCTTGATTTCCCTTTTGATGGTTCCAGGCTCTTTGGGACAAAAGCGGATTCTGCTCTGCAACGTTTGAAGGATAGCAGGGCTACTGCGAGATCCTTAGGCTTGCAGTCTCAGCTTAGGAGCTATGGTTACAGGAGATTTCGCAGATTTCGGAAGGCGGCTTCATTTCGGGGCAGTCAGCAGCAGAATCCCTTGTACAAGTCGTACAGAGGGAAGGGAAGAGGCCGCCTGCGGGGGGCCGCCTGGCAACAGTCCTCCTCCTTCTCCTCTCCTGTTCCCCCCACTTTGTCCGCAGGGAAGGAGCTCTAGATCCCCCATCTTAGAGCATGTTGGTCCCGTAGGAGGCCGAGTGTCCCATTTTATACAAAATTGCAAATCTGTTACATCAGATCTTTGGGTTTTGAATCTTGTAGAGAATGGGTATGCCCTACCTTTCCAGGAGTTTCCCCCTCCTTACCCTCCTGGCCAGGGCTGGTATTTGGAGGACCATCTGTTGCTCCTGCAGCAAGATGTCCTGTCCTTGCTACAGAAAGGTGCGATAGAGGTGTTTCCGGAGCAGGAAAGGGTCAGGGATGCTACTCCCGGTATGTCTTGATCCCCAAAAAGGACGGTCGGTTTGAGGCCTATCCTGGACCTCAGGATCTTGAATTTGTACCTCAAACAGGAGAAGTTCAAGATGTTGAGCCTAGCTCAGGTTCTTCTGGTGCTGCAGCAGGAAGACTGGGTGGTGTCGATCGATTTGCAGGATGCGTATTTCCACATCCCGATCCTGAAGTCGCATCAGCAGTATCCGTTTTACGGTGGGATCTCAACACTACCAGTTTGCAGTCCTTTCTTTCGGCTTTACTTCTGTATTTCGGGTCTTCACAAAGGTGATGGCGGTGGTTGCAGCTCATCTCAGAAGGTCGAGGACTCCAGTATTCCCCTAACTGGATGACTGGCTGCTCAAAGCGAAGTCTCCAGAGTTGGTGCTGCATCAACTGCAATTAACGGCTCGGCTGCTGATCGATTTGGGTTTTTCGATAAATGTACCCAAATCTCACCTGGTGCCCTCTCAGCGCAATCTGTTCATAGGGGCAGTGCTGGACACTACTGTGAAACGTGCCTTCTCGCCTCCTCAGTGGATTCTAGACCTCCAGGCTATGATTCGGTTTCAAGAAGGGGCGGAAGGTCCAGTCCTGAAGGTCTTACGTCTGCTCGGTCTGTTCGCTTCCTGCATACTGTTGGTCAACCATGCATGCTGGCATATGAGGGTGCTCCAGTGGTGCCTCCGCAGGCAGTAGTTTCAACACACGGAGATCTCAGGGAGGTAGTCCGAATCTCCGGAGACACTGCAGCGAATCTGTTATGGTGGAGTGTTTCAGGCAACCGGTCTCAAGGGAAGCCGTTTCAACCTCCTCCTCTGGTGGCCACGGTGATAACGGATGCCTCCACTCTGGGCTGGGGTGCTCATCTGGGAAATCTGGAGATCAAGGGCCTTTGGTCTCCAAAGGAAAGATTGCTTCATATAAATCTTCTAGAATTGCGGGTGATACGTTTGGCTCTCAAGGCCTTTCTTCCCTCCCTTCGCGGTCAGTCGGTTTTGGCCCTGACGGACAACACTACCTCGATGTGGTACATCAACAAACGGGGAGGAGTAGGGTCGTTTTGTCTCTGCAGAGAGGCTCTGCGGCTCTGGTCCTGGGCTCGGGACCATCAGATTTGTGTGATTGCAAATCTGGCCGGAGTGCTGAATGTGCGTGCGGACAGTCTCAGTCGGCAATTCTCGCCCGATCACGAGTGGCGGCTTCATCCGGAGGTGGTCCATCACATCTTCAGGATGTGGGGGTTTTCTCGGTTGGACCTATTTGCCACTCACGACAACTCACACTGCCCATCGTTCTGCAGTCTCCAGTATCTGATGCTGGGAGCGTTGGGGGACACGTTTCAGTTAGATTGGGGCTCGCAACTCCTTTACGCGTTTCCCCCTATACACTTGATTCCTCGAGTTCTGAGGAAGATTTGCCAAGACCGGGCCCAAGTTATATTGATCGCCCCGGTTTGGCCAAGAAGGGTGTGGTACACAGACCTCCTTCACCTCTCATCGCACCCTCCGCTCCGTCTCCCTCTCAGGGCAGACCTCCTCTCGCAGTCGCTGGGGCAGGTTCTACACCCCCCACCTCCAATGGCTGCACCTTTATGCCTGGAGATTAAACGGGGCAACCTGAGTTTTGCAGCGTGAATCTTTCTGGATTCACTATGCTGTGCATTAGTCCGCCATCTAGTGGTCGGGTCCGCAATTGTAGTATTTCTTCTTTTTTTTTTTTTTTCGTGGCCCAGGTGGGCGTCGACATACCACCATTTGGTGTCCTTCGTGACGTTGACGCGCTTCCTCCGGAAGCTCCCACCTTTGGTCGCCATCTTCAGATTCTTTTTTCCGCTGTTGGGTCTGGATCGTTGTCGAAGAGATCCAGAGTTTTTGAAGAGGAATCGACGGAAAACGTGAAAAATCGCGAAAATCGAAGATTATCATCGCACCCGACTACAGACCATGTAGCCGGGACTAGTAAGGAGAAGAACATTTCGAGAGAACTCGACGTTCACACGAGAATGCGCGCACAGGGGGCTCCCTGAGCGCAGGAATGGACAAAACTCCCTTCAAGTTTTGCACCAATTGCCACCACAAATACGCCCAGAAGGACCAGCATCCAGTCTGCAACCTCTGCCTGCCACTCGACCACAGCATCGAGGACTGCAACGCGTGCTCGGCGTTCACACCCAAGACCCTCAGAGTAAGAGAGAGGCAGAGAAGGGCGAACCACACCATGCAGGGGCATGGGCCACCTCCATCGCTCCGAGACTTGGGCCTCTCCAGTGGAGAGGAGGACAACATCGCCGAAGGACCGGAGGACTGCACGGTCGTCGAAGTTCATAAGAAAACGTCGAAGGAGGTAAGAGTCGACGGCCCCCAAACACTCGACCGACACTCGAAAGAGTGAGACAAAGTCCTCGAAGGGAACAGTGCCGTCGAAACACTCGACGAAAGCAACTGCACCCAAGGACAAAGAGCCCAGCGGATCCTTCGAAAAGGACTCCCGGACGGCAAAGACCCACGAAAAATCAAAGTCGTCGAAGGAAGCCCCCGAAAAGGGCTCCTCGACGCCGAGAAACGAAGGGTCGACAATCGCTTCGACGACAACGTCAATGACCAAGATGCGAAGCGCTCAAACCCTCGACGCCGAACAGGCTGCCGATATGGAAAGGAAGAAAAAGAGGCTCGAGGCCGAAATGGCGAGCATCCTGCAGCAGAAAAAGGACTTCGACGACAAGATGAGTCAGTACATGCAAGAAACTGGCTCTATATATACTGCACCAAAGTGAGGTACAGTGTGTATAGAGTCCAAGGGTCTCCAGAGGTTTGGCAGAGGTTAAAGTTAGATAGAACCTTACTCTCTAAAGTGGTAGCTTGGTCGAGCAGTAAGGCAGTATCAGAGGACAGTGTAAAGCATTTGATGTACACACTCAGTCAGCAAATGAACCCACACACTCAAGAACTGAACTCTAGGCCAATTGTTTTGTATAAAAAAATATACTGTTTTATTTTTAGAACCAAGCAGGCCTGGCACAGGTAGGCATAAAAATACTTTTCAGTAGTAAATTACTTGTATGAACACAGTTCAAAATTGCAGTGTAACTTGTACTGGTTTTGGTTACAGTTTTAAGTAAGCAGTTTGCAACACATTGCAGGTATAGTACATTCAATTGAATGGGCTTTTTTTTTTGATAAACAAGTTTTTATTGATTTCACAAAAAGCACCAGCCAATCCACAAGACCCCATGATAACAGAGACATATATGCAGTTATCTGAACAACCCAACGGCCAAAGGCGTATAAGATCGAAAGGACAAGTTTTGGAGCGTCCCCAACTAGATTAAACCAATCCCCCCAACCACTTCCCCCAGACCCTACGAAACTTCTTGGGGCAGCCACGCGCTGCATACTAAGTCTTCTCCTGCGTGGCGCACCAGTCAACCCCGGCCCGCCATTTCCCAACGGTGGGAGGATCCGGGCATTTCCATGCAGTCGCTATGTCCCTTTTAGCCATCACCATTGCCGTAGTGTTAAACAGTTTTTCGCCCCTGGACCTATCCAGCCCATCGGTGATGTCCAAGAGCGCGTGCCTCGGGTCATGCGGGATCTCCCACCCCAAAACCTCAGTTAATTCCTCCTCAATGTCCCCCCAAAATCTCGCCAGGCGCGGACACGTCCACACCATATGGAGAAAATCGGCTGGCTCATCACCACATCTAGCGCAGGCGGGGGTCGGCTGGAGCCCAGCACGGTGTAAGCGCGCCGGAGTCAGGTAGGCGGCGTGTAAAAAATAGAGCTGTATCATGCGCAATCTGGCAGAAGCAGTGATAGTCCTGGGGGCCATAAGGGCATCACGCCAATCCTCCTCCTCCAAAGTGCCCACCCATTCCTCCCATTGAGTCCGTAGCTGTAGGAAAGTGGCTCTGTATATACTGTACCCAAGTAAGGTTCAGGGTGTACAGAGTCCACAGTCCCCAGAGGGTTGACAGAGGCTAAAGTTAGATATAACCTTACTCTCCAAAGTGGTAGCTTGGTCGAGCAGTAAGGCAGTATCAGAGGACAGTGTAAAGCATTTGTTGTACACACTCAGTCAGCAAATGAAGCCACACACTCAAGAACTGAACTCTAGGCCAATGGTTTGTATATAAAAAAATATATGCTTGTTTTATTTTAGAACCAACAATAGGATCAAAATATACTTTCTCAGTATGAGATGCTTTGGTTATTCACCTTACAGATAGGCAGTAGACTTTTTTGATAGTGGTTATCACAGTTGGTGCAAGAGGCAACACAGGGTCAAATTCAATGCAACATTGAGCTCAATGGAAAATTATGCTTAATTACAATTGATTACTTTGCAGAGCACTTTTCTAACCACAGGACTGGATCCTGGATTCAGTCCTGGGACACTTCCTGTAAACAGGTAAGAAAAAGCGTTTTGGTTATTGTAGTGATTTTTGAAGAATATTACTATATTTCAAAAGCTGACACTTAGAAACTTTTCTGGGTAAAATTACCAATGTTATCCTATGAAAGGAAATACAGTGTGCAAGCAAAGTAGGTTTACGTTACTTTTGTAATCCAGTGCTGGACTCCTAGGTTCAGCACTGGGACATTTACTTAAAACAGGTAAGTAATTACGTTTTTGTAGTTTGTACGATTTTTAAAGAATATTTGTAAAATACAGAAATCGACACTTAGAAGAAATTTCACAGAAAACCAGTCAATGGATCCCTATGAAAGAAAAGTGAGTTAGCGGTAAGTAACGTTGCGATTACTTTTTAGGGCCAGTGTTGGGCACTCGGGTCCAGCACTGAGGCCCCTTCTAATACTAGGTGAGTATTTTCGTTTTCGTGACTCGGTTGATTTTTGGTGAATATTCTAAAGTTTCAGAACTCCACACTTAGAAGAAATTTCGCAGAAAACCAGTCAATGGAACCCTATGGAAGAAAAGTGAGTTATCGGATTTCGGGTAAGTACTTGACTGGCAGGGTTAAGGTTCTGGGTAAGACTCAGGGGTCCCCCAGGATCAGGTAAGTACAGTTTTTACACCCTCAGCGGCACAGGGGCGGCCGGGTGCAGAGTGAGAAGGCCCAATGTTATCCTATGGCAGGCGGGGGCCCCGGGTTGGTGGCTGCTGGCAAGCAGGCCACGCGACTGTGGGAGCTGGGCTCCTGGTCACTTGCTCAGGGCAAGTAGGGAAGTAGGTTAGGATAGAGGTTGCACTTCCAGGGGCACTCGGGCGGCTGGGTGCAGGGTGCTTTGAGCCGTCGGGCGCTCAATGTTAAACAATAGAGGTCGTGAAAGGTGAAGAAAGGCTGCAGGCTCGGGGACGGTGATTCTTCAGCGACGACCAACACTTCAGGAGGTAAGTTGGGGTCTTGGAGGATAGGTAGACACCCAGGAGTTGGGCACAAGGGGCCGTGGGGCGCCGGGTGCAGGGGTGTCTTTTGAGGTCGGGAAATCTTACCCCCTGCTGGTCGCGGTTGGAGGGGTCCCTTGTCCTGAGGCTGCAGGCGTCGTCTGGGTCGTCGAGGAGGGTCCTTGGCCACTGGATTCCAGGTCAGAATCGCCGGGGGACGTCCTCGAGGTCTCTGGTCACTCAGGCACAGGCTGGACTCGGCGGGTGCAGAGTGTGCAGGTTTCGCGGCTCCGTGCCAGGGCCGGGTCTTTGGTAGGTTTTCTTTTGAGCAGTACCACTGCTCGTGGGAGTCCCTGGGTCGAAGGCTGTAGCACAGAAGTCAGGTCCTCCGGGGTTTGTGAGGTTGCTGAGGCCGGGATTCCGCAGGAGCAGGTTCAGAGGTCGACAGGCCGGTAGGGCTGGGGCCAAGTCAGTTGTTGTCGCCTCCTTTTTAGCAGCTGCACGGCTGGTCTTCTTGCTTCGTCTTCTCTTCTTGTTTTCGGATTTGGGAACTCCGGAAGGAAGGTTCAGGGAGCCCCTAAATACTAAATTTAGGGGTGGTTACAGGCAGGTAAGGGCAGGGACCAATGGGTCCCTTCCCTGGGGTGGGTACACCCCCTATTCTGTTCCTCTCCAGTGGGAGGGGGCAGGAGCCTGTCCCTGGTTGGCCAGGTCCCCCCATCCTCAAGATGGCGGGGACTCGAGTTTGTGCTTCACCTCGCCTCCCCCACCTTAGGGGTGGAGTTGGCAGAGGTGGGCACAACCCATTTCCTGCTTCTGGTTTTCCCGCCGGTTCTCCCGCCAGGAGTGGGGGTAGAACCAGTGGGGACCAGTTTGCTGGAAGCAGCAAATGGTCTGGGGAAACTCCAAAGGCGGCAGGCCTTTGAAGCTCTCCCTGCCCATCCTGGGGGAGGAGGCTTTGGCACCTCGTCCCAGGATGTGCATTGTTTCAGGCCCCTGAGAGCAGAGGCTCTCGACCCAGGGGTCCAGAAACATGTCTGGTGGTGGCAGCCTGGGCAGCCACTCAGTCCGGACACTGGAGGTCGGGTTGGTTTCAGGGGCATCTCTAAGATGCCCTCTGGAGTGCGTTTTACATTAAATCCCACACTGGCATCAGTGGGGGTTTAATGTGCTGAGAAGTTTGATACCAAACTTCTTAGTTTTCAGTGGGGCCATTATGGTGCTGTGGAGTTCGTAATGACAGACTCCCAGCACCATATACTCTTAATGGCAGCACTGCACTTACAATGCCCAAGAATGGACTTGGGCACTGTAGGGGCACAGGGCTCATGCCTCTATGCCCTCACCACTGGCATAGTGCACCCAGCTAGAGGGGTGGCTGACCTAGGCCAGGGCAGTGGCTTGTAGGCATGGCACACAGGGATGTGAGCCATGTCGACTCTTCACTTTTGTTCTGCACCAAGACACGCAGCCTGCAAAGGCAGTGTGTGTGTGTAAGGTGCAGGGTCCCTAAGGGTGGCACAACAAGTGCTGCAGCCCTTAGGGGCCTTCCCTGGTCACAGTGCCCTGGGTACCCATGGTACCATTTACCAGGGGCTGACCTGTGGCCAGGGATGTCAATTGGGTGTAGGTATCAATGCAATTTTAGGGAAGGAACACAGGCCCTGGGTACCTGGTTGGCAGGAGCCCAGGGCACACTCAGTCAAAGTACATCAGCCATTCAGCAAAAAGTGGGGGCATACCATGTAAGAAAGATGGCACTTTCTCACACAACTCCCCCAAACGAAAGATGATGAGACTAACCTTGCCCTATGGAGTCTTCATTGTCTAAGTGGAAGAACCTGGAAAGGCCATCTGCATTGGCATGGGCAGTGCCAGGTCTGTGTTCCACTTCAAAGTCCATTCCCTGTAGGGAGATGGACCACCTCAACAGTTTTGGGTTTTCTCCTTTCATTTGCATTAGCCACCTGAGAGGTCTGTGGTCAGTTTGAACTAGGAAGTGAGTTCCAAACAGTTAGGGCCTCAGCTTCTTCAGGGACCAGACCACAGCAAAGGCCTCCCTCTCAATGGCACTCCAACGCTGCTCCCTGGGGAGAAGCCTTCTGCTTATAAAAGCAACAGGTTGGTCTTGGCCTTCATCATTGGTCTGGGATAGGACCGCTCCTATCCCTAGCTCAGAGGCATCAGTCTGCACAATGAACTGCTTGGCAAAATCTGGTGCTTTTAGAATTGGTGCTGAGCACATTGCTTCTTTCAGAGTGTCAAAAGCCTTTTGGCAACATACTGTCCAGTTTACTTTCTTTGGCATCTTCTTGGAGGTGAGTTCTGTGAGGGGAGTCACAATGGACCCATATCCCTTCACAAACCTCCTGTAGTACCCAGTCAAGCCAAGGAATGCCCTGACTTGGGTCTGAGTTGTTGGAGCTACCCAGTCCAGGATAGCCTGGATCTTGGGCTGTAAGGGTTGTACCTGGCCTCCACCAACCAGGTGGCCCAAGTACACCACAGTGCCCTGCCCTATCTGGCATTTGGATGCCTTGATAGTTAGGCCTGCAGTTTGCAGGGCCTTTAAAACCTTCCCAAGGTGGACCAGGTGATCCTGCCAGGTGGAACTGAAGACAGCAATATCATCAAGTTAAGCTGCACTAAAGGACTTGATTCACCAACCTCTGGAAGGTGGCAGGGGCATTCTTTAAACCAAAGGGCATAACAGTGAACTGAAAATGCCCATCAGGTGTGGAGAATGCTGTTTTCTGTTTGGCTCCTGGGGCCATGCCAATCTGCCAGTACCCTGCAGTTAAGTCAAAGGTACTCAGGTATTTGGCTGCACCCAATCTGTCTATCAGTTCATCAGCTCTTGGGATAGGGTGTGCATCTGTCTTGGTGACAGAGTTGAGACCCCTATAGTCCACACAAAACCTCATCTCTCTCTTTTCACCCTTTTGATGAGGTTTGGGGACCAGAACCACTGGGCTAGCCCAGGGGCTCTCAGAGGGCTCAATAACCCCTAGCTCCAGCATCTTGCTGACTTCAGCTCTGATGCTTTCCTTAACTTGGTCTGACTGACGATAGATCTTGTTTTTGACAGGTGCACTGTCACCAGTGTCCACATCATGGGTACACCAGTTTGTCAGACCAGGGGTCAAGGAAAAGAGCCCAGCATACTGCTGCAAGACTTGCTTGCAGTCAGTCTGCTGTTGGGCAGTGAGGGTGTCTGAAAAGACAACTCCATCTACTGACCCATCTTTTGGGCTGTGGGAGAGGAGATCAGGGAGAGGTTCACTCTCAGCTTCCTGTTCCTCATCTGTCACCATCAGCATGGTGATGTCAGCCCTGTCATTGTAGAGTTTTAGGCGGTTCACATGGATAACCTTTTGGGTGTCCTGCTGGTGCCCAGGTCAACCAGGTAGGTGACCTCACTCTTTTCTCTAGGATAGGGTAAGGGCCACTCCATCTGTCCTGGAGGGCCCTTGGTGCCACTGGCTCCAAAACCCATACCTGTTGCCCAGGTTGGAATTCAACCAGTGCAGCTTTTTGGTCATACCAGTGCTTCTGAAGCTCCTGGCTGGCCTCAAGGTTCTTGGATGCCTTTTCCATGTACTCAGCCATTCTGGACCTTAGGCCAAGCACATAGTCCACTATATCTTGTTTGGGTTCTTGGAGAGGTCTCTCCCAGCCCTCCTTTACAAGACAGAGTGGTCCCCTCACAGGATGGCCAAACAGAAGTTCAAAGGGTGAGAAACCTACCCCCTTCTGTGGCACTTCTCTGTAAGCGAAAAGCAGGCATGGTAGTAGGACATCCCATCTCCTTTTGAGTTTTTCAGGGAGCCCCATGATCATGCCTTTCAATGTCTTGTTGAACCTCTCAACAAGGCCATTGGTTTGTGGATGGTAGGGTGTAGTAAACTTGTACTGCACCCCACACTCCTTCCACATGTGGGTCAGGTAAGCAGACATGAAGTTGGAACCTCTGTCTGAAACCACCTCCTTAGGAAACCCTACCCGGGTGAAGACACCAATGAGGGCTTTGGCTACTGCAGGAGCTGTAGTAGTCCTAAGGGGAATAGCCTCAGGATACCTAGTGGCATGATCCACTACCACCAGTATGAATTTGTTCCCTGAGGCTGTGGGAGGTTCCAGTGGACCCACTATGTCCACACCTACCCTTTCAAAGGGAACCCCCACCACAGGTAGTGGTATCAGGGGGGCCTTTGGATGGCCACTTGTCTTGCCACTGGCTTGACAGGTAACACAGGAGCTGACAAACTCCTTCACCTTTTGGTGCATCTGGTGCCAGTAAAAGTGGCTAACTAGCCTTTCCCAAGTTTTGGTTTGGCCCAGATGTCCAGCTAGGGGGATGTCATGAGCCAAAGTTAGGAGGAACTCCCTGTACTTCTGGGGCACTACCACTCTCCTGGTGGTTCCAGGGTTGGGGTCTTTTGCCTCAGTGTACAGTAATCCCTCTTCCCAATAGACTCTGTGGGTACCACTGACATCTCCCTTGGCTTCTGAAACAGCTTGCTGCCTCAGGCTTTCAAGAGTGGGACAGTCTTGCTGTCCCTGGCACAGCTCTTCCCTAGAGGGTCCCCCTGGGCCCAAGAGTTCAACCTGGTAAGGGTCGAGCTCTAGGGGCTCAGTTCCCTCTGGGGCTTCCAGGTTCTCTCCCTGAGGAGAGGGGTCCTGCTCTTGTGACTGTGTAGAAGCTGGTCCGCCAGTCTTCTTTCCTTTTCTCTTGGTAGGCTGGGCCATCATTTCAGGCTCCAACACTATTTCTTCACCCTGCCTTTTGCTCTGGGCTCTTGTTTTTACACACACCAATTCAGGGATGCCCAGCATGGCTGCATGGGCCTTTAGCTCCACCTCTGCCCAGGCTGAGGTTTCCAGATCATTTCCTAGCAGACATGCAGCTGGTAACTTCGGAGAGACCACTACCTGCTTCAGGCCAGTAACCCCCCCAGCCTAATGTCACCATGGCCATGGGATGACTAGTGGTGACACTGTCAGCATTGGTGACTGGGTAAGTTTTCCCAATCAAGTATTGCTCAGGGGAAACCAGTGTGTCCCTCACCATAGTGACACTGGCACCTGTATCCCTCAGAGCCTCTACTCTAGTTCCATTCACCCAGGGGTATTGCAAATACTTCTTTAAGTTGGGTGGCCACACAGCTACAGTGGCAAATTCCACTTCCCCTAGGGAGACCAGACTTGCCTCAGTGTGTTCCCAGATTTGCTCAGGGTACACTTCTGATCCCATCTGTAAACTTGCTGCCCCAGGAGTAGCTGTACTGGGTGCCTTAGGGGCTTTGTTGTGGGGGCAAGTTTTGTCTACAGTGAGGTGTCCTGACTTCTTACAGTTATTACACCAGGCCTTCAAGGGATCAAAGTTCTTCCCCCTATAGGGTTGAGGCACATAGGGAGTAGTTTGGGACCCACCCCCTGAACAGGTTTTTGGGGCCCTTTGGAAGACTCAGACTTTTTATCTTGGGGATTCTCACCACCTTTCCCCTGGGGGGTTTGGTGACCACCTTCTTTTGGTCACCCCCAGTGGTTGTCCTTGTCACCCTAGTCTTGACCCAGTGGTCTGCCTTCTTTCCCAATTCTTGGGGAGAAATTAGACCTAGGTCTACCAAATGCTGATGCAACTTTTCATTTGTGCAATTACTTAGTATGTGTTCCTTCATAAACAAATTGTAAAGTCCAGAAAAATCATGCACATTATGTCCAGCTAACCAGCCATCCAGTGTCTTTACTGAGTAGTCCACGAAGTCAATCCAGGACTGGGTCTGGGTTTTGTGAGCCCCCTGAATCTAATTCTATACTCCTCAGTAGTGAGCCCAAATCCCTCAATCAGAAGTACTCTTCATGAGGTCATAGGACCCTGCATCTGGCCCAGAGAGGGTCAGAAGCCTGTCTCTGCAGTTACCAGAGAACAGTTCCCACAGGAGTGCCCCCCACAGAGGTTTCTTTACTCTTCTTATTTCACAAGCCCTCTCAAAGGCTGTGAACCATTTGGTGATGTCATCACCTTCCTCAAACTTAGGGACAATCCCTTTGGGGATTTTAGGTTCAGAAGTTTCCTCCCTATCCTTATTTTTAGTATTGCTGCCACTATTGATGGGTGCTAAACCCATCTCCTGTCTTTCCTTCTCTAGAGCCAGGATTCTGGTCTCTAGGTCCAGTCGTTTGGCCAACCTTGCTAACAAGTTGTCCTCCTCACTGAGGCTATCCTCAGTGTCCTCTCTGGGACCAGGACCACCTAGGTGGCCCCTAGGTCCCCAGAGGTCTATTCTTGGAGTTAAGGGTGCAGGGACCCTATCTTCCCTAGGAAGTGATGGAGGTGGGTTACCATCCCCATCCTCCTCATTCCTTTCCTCCTCTGTTGGGTCATCACCATGCTCAGAGGGGTGGGCTTTAGCATACTCAGCCAGGAGCTCCTGGAGCCCTTGTTTGGTTGGATGCTGGCCCATTGGTATATCTTTAAGTTTGCATAAGGACCTTATCTCTTTGAAAGACAAATGAAGATAAGGGGTGAGGTCGAGCTCCTCAACCAGTTCCTGTATGTCATTATTATCTTCACTAATAGCTGGGTTCTTGTCTTGAGACATTTAAAAAAAAAAACATTCTAACCCCTCTAACCTTGGCTATAGTGACTTTTTATTTTCTAAGATGCTACAGGGACTTAAGCAAGGCCCTAACAAGACTTTTAGTAATTTGGTAAAAAAAAATGCCAATTAAAAAAATCAGAATTCTAAAGGCAATTTAAGAGTTCTGTCGTGTGATCAGATGGTAACCAAGTAGTCCAACAAATGCAAGTTTGTATCCCACCGCTGATCCACCAATGTAGGAAAGTGGCTCTGTATATACTGTACCCAAGTAAGGTTCAGGGTGTACAGAGTCCACAGTCCCCAGAGGGTTGACAGAGGCTAAAGTTAGATATAACCTTACTCTCCAAAGTGGTAGCTTGGTCGAGCAGTAAGGCAGTATCAGAGGACAGTGTAAAGCATTTGTTGTACACACTCAGTCAGCAAATGAAGCCACACACTCAAGAACTGAACTCTAGGCCAATGGTTTGTATATAAAAAAATATATGCTTGTTTTATTTTAGAACCAACAATAGGATCAAAATATACTTTCTCAGTATGAGATGCTTTGGTTATTCACCTTACAGATAGGCAGTAGACGTTTTTGATAGTGGTTATCACAGTTGGTGCAAGAGGCAACACAGGGTCAAATTCAATGCAACATTGAGCTCAATGGAAAATTATGCTTAATTACAATTGATTACTTTGCAGAGCACTTTTCTAACCACAGGACTGGATCCTGGATTCAGTCCTGGGACACTTCCTGTAAACAGGTAAGAAAAAGCGTTTTGGTTATTGTAGTGATTTTTGAAGAATATTACTATATTTCAAAAGCTGACACTTAGAAACTTTTCTGGGTAAAATTACCAATGTTATCCTATGAAAGGAAATACAGTGTGCAAGCAAAGTAGGTTTACGTTACTTTTGTAATCCAGTGCTGGACTCCTAGGTTCAGCACTGGGACATTTACTTAAAACAGGTAAGTAATTACGTTTTTGTAGTTTGTACGATTTTTAAAGAATATTTGTAAAATACAGAAATCGACACTTAGAAGAAATTTCACAGAAAACCAGTCAATGGATCCCTATGAAAGAAAAGTGAGTTAGCGGTAAGTAACGTTGCGATTACTTTTTAGGGCCAGTGTTGGGCACTCGGGTCCAGCACTGAGGCCCCTTCTAATACTAGGTGAGTATTTTCGTTTTCGTGACTCGGTTGATTTTTGGTGAATATTCTAAAGTTTCAGAACTCCACACTTAGAAGAAATTTCGCAGAAAACCAGTCAATGGAACCCTATGGAAGAAAAGTGAGTTATCGGATTTCGGGTAAGTACTTGACTGGCAGGGTTAAGGTTCTGGGTAAGACTCAGGGGTCCCCCAGGATCAGGTAAGTACAGTTTTTACACCCTCAGCGGCACAGGGGCGGCCGGGTGCAGAGTGAGAAGGCCCAATGTTATCCTATGGCAGGCGGGGGCCCCGGGTTGGTGGCTGCTGGCAAGCAGGCCACGCGACTGTGGGAGCTGGGCTCCTGGTCACTTGCTCAGGGCAAGTAGGGAAGTAGGTTAGGATAGAGGTTGCACTTCCAGGGGCACTCGGGCGGCTGGGTGCAGGGTGCTTTGAGCCGTCGGGCGCTCAATGTTAAACAATAGAGGTCGTGAAAGGTGAAGAAAGGCTGCAGGCTCGGGGACGGTGATTCTTCAGGGACGACCAACACTTCAGGAGGTAAGTTGGGGTCTTGGAGGATAGGTAGACACCCAGGAGTTGGGCACAAGGGGCCGTCGGGCGCCGGGTGCAGGGGTGTCTTTTGAGGTCGGGAAATCTTACCCCCTGCTGGTCGCGGTTGGAGGGGTCCCTTGTCCTGAGGCTGCAGGCGTCGTCTGGGTCGTCGAGGAGGGTCCTTGGCCACTGGATTCCAGGTCAGAATCGCCGGGGGACGTCCTCGAGGTCTCTGGTCACTCAGGCACAGGCTGGACTCGGCGGGTGCAGAGTGTGCAGGTTTCGCGGCTCCGTGCCAGGGCCGGGTCTTTGGTAGGTTTTCTTTTGAGCAGTACCACTGCTCGTGGGAGTCCCTGGGTCGAAGGCTGTAGCACAGAAGTCAGGTCCTCCGGGGTTTGTGAGGTTGCTGAGGCCGGGATTCCGCAGGAGCAGGTTCAGAGGTCGACAGGCCGGTAGGGCTGGGGCCAAGTCAGTTGTTGTCGCCTCCTTTTTAGCAGCTGCACGGCTGGTCTTCTTGCTTCGTCTTCTCTTCTTGTTTTCGGATTTGGGAACTCCGGAAGGAAGGTTCAGGGAGCCCCTAAATACTAAATTTAGGGGTGGTTACAGGTAGGTAAGGGCAGGGACCAATGGGTCCCTTCCCTGGGGTGGGTACACCCCTATTCTGTTCCTCTCCAGTGGGAGGGGGCAGGAGCCTGTCCCTGGTTGGCCAGGTCCCCCCATCCTCAAGATGGCGGGGACTCGAGTTTGTGCTTCACCTCGCCTCCCCCACCTTAGGGGTGGAGTTGGCAGAGGTGGGCACAACCCATTTCCTGCTTCTGGTTTTCCCACCGGTTCTCCCGCCAGGAGTGGGGGTAGAACCAGTGGGGACCAGTTTGCTGGAAGCAGCAAATGGTCTGGGGAAACTCCAAAGGCGGCAGGCCTTTGAAGCTCCCCCTGCCCATCCTGGGGGAGGAGGCTTTGGCACCTCGTCCCAGGATGTGCATTGTTTCAGGCCCCTGAGAGCAGAGGCTCTCGACCCAGGGGTCCAGAAACATGTCTGGTGGTGGCAGCCTGGGCAGCCACTCAGTCCGGACACTGGAGGTCGGGTTGGTTTCAGGGGGCATCTCTAAGATGCCCTCTGGAGTGCGTTTACATTAAATCCCACACTGGCATCAGTGGGGGTTTAATGTGCTGAGAAGTTTGATACCAAACTTCTTAGTTTTCAGTGGGGCCATTATGGTGCTGTGGAGTTCGTAATGACAGACTCCCAGCACCATATACTCTTAATGGCAGCACTGCACTTACAATGCCCAAGAATGGACTTGGGAACTGTAGGGGCACAGGGCTCATGCCTCTATGCCCTCACCACTGGCATAGTGCACCCAGCTAGAGGGGTGGCTGACCTAGGCCAGGGCAGTGGCTTGTAGGCATGGCACACAGGGATGTGAGCCATGTCGACTCTTCACTTTTGTTCTGCACCAAGACACGCAGCCTGCAAAGGCAGTGTGTGTGTGTAAAGGTGCAGGGTCCCTAAGGGTGGCACAACAAGTGCTGCAGCCCTTAGGGGCCTTCCCTGGTCACAGTGCCCTGGGTACCCATGGTACCATTTACCAGGGGCTGACCTGTGGCCAGGGATGTCAATTGGGTGTAGGTATCAATGCAATTTTAGGGAAGGAACACAGGCCCTGGGTACCTGGTTGGCAGGAGCCCAGGGCACACTCAGTCAAAGTACATCAGCCATTCAGCAAAAAGTGGGGGCATACCATGTAAGAAAGATGGCACTTTCTCACAGTAGCTGATCGAGTGATGTTGGGGTGTTATTAATAAGTGTCCGATAGATACGTGAGATACCCCCCCTCCCCAGATCACCCAGCATGATTTGAGCCTCTGGAGGGCTGTGATCCGGGAGTTGCGTGCCGGTCGTGAGGTGCGCTTGAAGGGCATGGCGCAGCTGTAAGTATCTATAGAACTGCGAGGGATGTAGGGAGTATCTAGCTTGAAGGTCTTAAAAGGAGCGCATGTGATCACCCACCCAAACATCGCCCAGCTGGGAAATGCCTATAAGGTCCCAAGACCGAAAGCCCCGAAGCCCAGTGACCTCCGGGAGCCAGGTACCCTGGCACAGGGGTGTGCATTGGGTCAATGTGTGAGTCCATTTGGTGTGACGCAACGCGGCCCGCCAGGCCAAGAACACGGAGCGCGTCACTTCCGGCAGACGGGATGGGACGGGTGCCCCATACAGCATCGATTGGATATTGGACAGGCCCAACTCAGAGTTCCAGCCGATACGCCGGATCGGACCATCCTCCGTTGAACCAATCGTGCAGGGGGAGCAAACGAGTGGCCAGATAGTAAAGATATAAGTGGGTCATCCCTAAGCCCCCATCGAAAGAAGGGATCCGGCAAACGTTTAGGGCCAGTCGGGACCTTACCTTCCCCCATAGGAATTTGGAGACCAGGCTGTCTAGCTCCCGGAACCACACTCTCGGGAAGTTGAGGGGGGTATTCTGAAGCATATAGAGAAATCTGGGAAGAATCATCATTTTAAAAAGAGCGACTCTTCCCATGGGATTCAGAGGCAGGGACTGCCATTTCGAGAGATCCGCCCTAGCTCGCTTCACCAGGGGAGTGACATTAAGAGCCCAGCTGAGCTCAGGGAGCAGAGACACCCATATCCCTAGATACTTAAAAGATAGGCGGCGGAGCGGTATGGTGGACTGCCAATCGAAGCAGTCTCTGGACATGTGAAGGGGGACCAAGACCGATTTCTTGGGGTTAAGCCGTAGATCGGAGGCCTGTTCAAAAGACAGGAGGATCTGGAGGCAGTGAGGGCCCGATTGCACAGGGTCTGCCAAATAAATCAGGACATCGTCCGCGTAAAGAGCGATTTTGTCAGTTTCTGTGTTGGGCCACTCCCAGCCCCGCACCTGCCCGCTTGAGCGTATCAGGGCCGCTAGGGGCTCCATCACCAGAGCAAAGAGCAGGGGGAGAGGGGCACCCTGCCTCGTTCCCCTGCGGATCGGAAAGGGTTCGGATAGGACCCCGTTCACCAGGACTCGTGCTCTTGGATGAGCGTACAGGACGCAGACGAAACCCCGGAAGCGGGGTCCGAAACCCATCTCGGCCAGGATGTCCTCCAAGAACCCCCAGTCTACCGAATCGAAAGCCTTCTCGAAATCAACCAGGAGGAGAGCGAGGTAGGGGGTGATCAAGTGTCGGTGGGCAAGGGCTGAATGGAGCCTCCGCAGACAATGTCGGGTACCGCGTGATGGCATGAACCCACATTGGTCTGAGTGGACTAGCATGTGTAAGTGGGGCTTAAGGCGCTGAGCAAGTATCGTGGCGTATAATTTTAGCTCCGTGTTTATGAGGGAAATGGGACGGTAGTCCGCGCAGTGGGGTGAAGATGGCTGGGATTTAGGAAGGACTACGATAGTGGCCATATCGGTCTCGAAAGGAAAGGAGCCCTTCTCAACTGCCTCACGGATTAACTGAGTGAGGTATGGAGTGAGTGTCTCGCGGTACAGGGCATAATATTCTTGAGGAAGACCGTCCGGACCCGGTGTCTTGCCGGACGAGGCAAGGGTAATCGCTTCCCCAATTTCTTCTTGGGTGATGGGACGGTCCAGGTCTTTCTGAACAGTTAAATCCAAATGAGGGAGTTGACTGGGTCCAGCCCTCAACATATCTGTAAGAGATAGGGAGGGAGTCCCAGCCGTGTATAGCTGGCGATAGTACAGAGCAAAGGCCTGGGCCATTGCGGCTGAGGAGGTACATACCGACCCGTCCCGAGCGATGATCTCAGGGATTATGCGGTTCGCCCTGGGATAGGTGGCCAGTCTATGGAAGAGGGAACCATTCTTGTCCCCCCATCCATACACCCTGGCGATGGAAGAGCGCCAGAGGAGTTTAGCCGCGTCCATCGACAATTGTCGAATTTCTTCACGGATGTGTGCCAGGAGCCTCATTTCTGAGGCCTCGGGATTCAAGGCGGTGGACCGTTCAAGGCGCAAGGCCTGCGCCTCACGCGAAGTGATCTGGTCTAGCTGCGCACGCCGCTGGATTTTGAGTTGTCCCTTGGCGACTCCACGGATCGTGGCCTTGCCAGCCTCCCACAGGACACCAGGCGATGACACTGACCCTGCATTAATCTGGAAATAATGCTGGAGTTCCCGCCCAACCACTGTACGGAAGTCCTTGTCTTGGAGGAACCACGCGTTCATTCTCCATGTCTGACGCAGTGAGGCGGGGAGGAAACCCACAGTGAGCATCACCGGAGAATGATCCGATATACCCCGCGGGAGGATAACGATGTCTTGGAGCCTAAGGCAGTCAGTCGAGGGAATGTATATGGCGTCGATGCGCGCTTGTGTATGGTGTGCTGCCGAAGTGTGGGTAAACTGCCTGGAACGCGGGTGCCAAGTGCGCCACGCATCACAAAGACCCAAGGATGCAGCCCAATTCGTGAGATGTTTCGCCTGCGCCAGTCTGCTGTAGGAAGGGGGCCCAGTCGTATCCAAAGCAGGGGAAGAGACCGCATTGAAGTCACCCCCCAGGAAGGTAGAGCCCAGGGGCTGGGAAGCCATGAGCTCGACGGAGGCGGCTAGGGTCGCGGTCAGCTGCGATGGGGGAGAATACAATGACACCAAATTAAGGGGAGTGCCGGACAGGGCCAGAAAGGCGCCCTGATCGTCATGAACAGCTTGCGTTACCACAAATGGAAGGTAGCGCCGTACCAGGATCGCAACCCCACGGGATCCGCGCGTGAAGCCCGAGTGCCAGACCCTATCGTAGCAATATCGCGCTAGAAAGGGGCAGTGGTTACCCAATAAGTGTGTCTCCTGCAACAGTAAGACCTCCACCCCCAGGCGCTGCGCGTAGCGTAGGACCGCCGTACGCTTGTGACGGTCAAGGAGACCGTTGACGTTCCAAGACATAAGGCTCAAGGTTACACTCGGTTGCGGTGTGTCAGCCATCTGGTAAAATTGTCTCGAGGAAGGAAATTCAATTCACAGGTAAGTTACTTTTTAGTTACTTTCGTAATCCAGTGCTGGTCTCCTAGATTCAGCACTGGGACATTTGCTTAAAACAGGTAAGTAATTACGTTTTTGTAGTTTGTATGATTTTTAAAGAATATTCTTGTATTTCAAAAGTTGACACTTAGAAACTTTTCCACCAAGAACCACCAATGTTATCCTATGGAAGGAAATTCAATTCACAGGTAAGTTACTTTTTAGTTACGTTTCTTACTCCGTGCTGGACACCTAGGTTCAGCACTGGGACCTTTCCTGCAAACAGTTGAGAAAATTCGGTTAGGTTATTTGTGCGATTTTTAAGGAATATTCTTAGTTTTCAAAAGTCGACACTTAGAAACTTTTTGGGAGAAAAAGTGTCAATGTTATCCTATGAGGAAAAACGAGTTATCGGTGTGAGAAAGTGCCATCTTTCTTGCATGGTATGCCCCCACTTTTTGCTGAAATGCTGATGTGCTTTGACTGAGTGTGCCCTGGGCTCCTGCCAACCAGGTGCCCAGGGCCGTGTTCCTTCCCTAAAACTGCATTGATACCTACATCCAATTGGCATCCCTGGCCACAGGTCAGCCCCTGGTAAATGGTACCATGGGTACCCAGGGCACTGTGACCAGGGAAGGCCCCTAAGGGCTGCAGCACTTGTTGTGCCACCCTTAGGGACCCTGTACCTTTACACACACACACTGCCTTTGCAGGCTGCGTGTCTTGGTGCAGAACAAAAGCGAAGAGTCGACATGGCACACATCCCTGTGTGCCATGCCTACAAGCCACTGCCCTGGCCTAGGTCAGCCACCCCTCTAGCTGGGTGCACTATGCCAGTGGTGAGGGCATAGAGGCATGAGCCCTGTGCCCCTACAGTGCCCAAGTCCATTCTTGGGCATTGTAAGTGCAGTGCTGCCATTAAGAGTATATGGTGCTGGGAGTCTGTCATTACGAACTCCACATTCCACATAATGGCCCCACTGAAAACTAAGAAGTTTGGTATCAAACTTCTTAGCCCATTAAACCCCCACTGATGCCAGTGTGGGATTTAATGTAAAACGCACTCCAGAGGGCATCTTAGAGATGCCCCCTGAAACCAACCCGACCTCCAGTGTCCGGACTGAGTGGCTGCCCAGGCTGCCACCACCAGACATGTTTCTGACCCCTGGGTCAAGAGCCTCTGCTCTCAGGGGCCTGAAAGAATGCGCATCCTGGGGCGAGGTGCCAAAGCCTCCTCCCCAGGATGGGCAGGGGGAGCTTCAAAGGCCTGCCGCCTTTTGAGCTTCCCCAGACCACTTGCTGCTTCCAGCAAACTGGTCCCCACTGGTTCTACCCCCACTTCTGGCGGGAGAACCGGCGGGAAAACAAGAGGCAGGAAATGGGTTGTGCCCACCTCTGCCAACTCCACCCCTAAGGTGGGGAAGACGAGGTGAAGCCCAAACTCGAGTCCCCGCCATCTTGAGGATGGGGGGACCCAGCCAACCAGGGACAGGCTCCTGCCCCCCTCCCACTGGAGAGGAGCAGAATAGGGGGTGTACCCACCCCAGGCAAGGGACCCATTGGCCCCTGCCCTTACCTACCTGTAACCACCCCTAAATTTAGTATTTAGGGGCTCCCTGAACCTTCCTTCCTCAGTTCCCGAATCCGAAAACAAGAAGAGAAGACGAAGCAAGAAGACCAGCGTGCAGCTGCTAACAAGGAGGCGACGACAACTGACTTGGCCCCAGCCCTACCGGCCTGTCGACCTCTGAACCTGCTCCTGCGGAACCCCGGCCTCAGCAACCTCAAAAACCCCGGAGGACCTGACTTCTGTGCCGCAGCCTTCAACCCAGGGACTCCCACGAGCAGTGGTACTGCTCAAAAGAACAAACTACAAAAGACCCAGCCCGGGCACGGAACCGCGAAACCTGCACCCTCTGCACCCGCCGAGCCCGGCCTGTGCCTGAGTGAACCAAGGCTCTGAGGACGTCCCCCCGGCGATTCCGACCTGGAATCCAGTGCCCAAGGACCCTCCTCGACGACCCAGACGACGCCTGCAGCCTCAGGACAAGGGACCCCTCCAACCGCGACCAGCAGGGGGGTAACACTGACTGACTCGCACCGGGAATTTCTTCTAAGTGTGGAGTTTTGGAACTTTAAAATATTCACCTAAAATCAACCGAGTCACGAAAACGAAAACACTCACCTGGCATTAGAAGAGGCCCCAGTGCTGGACCGGGGTGCCCAACACTGGCCCTAAAAGTAATCCCAACGTTACTTACCGCTAACTCCATTTTCTTCCATAGGGATCCATTGACTGGTTTTCTGTGAAATTTCTTCTAAGTGTCTACTTTTGAAATACTAAAATATTGTTTAAAAATCACAACAGTAACGAATTCCGAACTACTCACCTGCTTTCAGGAGAGACGTCAGTACTGCCTCTTTTAGACTAGTACCAACCATGAAAAGTAATTTTTACCGTACTTACCAGTAACTCGAAATTCCTCTCATAGGATATCATTGCCTGCTTTTTTGAAAAAGTTTCTAAGTGTCGATTTCTGCATTTTACAAATATTCTTTAAAAATCGTGCCAACGATACAAACGTAATTACTTACCTGTTTTAGCTAGATACCCCAGTGCTGAACCCGAGAACTCAGCACTGGATTACAAAAGTAACGTGAACCTGCTTTGCTTGCAAACTGCATTTCCTTCCATAGGATAACATTGGTAATTTTACCCAGAAAAGTTTCTAAGTGTCGACTTTTGAAATACAGTAATATTCCTCAAAAATCACTACAATAACCAAAACGCTTTTTCTTACCTGTTTCCAGGAAGTGTCCCAGGACTGAATCCAGGATCCAGTCCTGTGGTTAGAAAAAGTAACCTACAAAGTCATTAATTGTAATTAATCACAATTTTCCATTAAGCTCAATGTTGCATTGTATTTGACCCTGTGTTGCCTCTGGCACCAACTGTGATTATTACAACCAACAAGTCTATTGCCTATTTGTAAGGTGGCTAACCAAAACATCTCATACTGAGAAAGTATATTTTGACCCTATTGTTGGTTCTAAAATAAAACAAGCATATATTTTTTTATATACAAACCATTGGCCTAGAGTTCAGTTCTTAAGTGTGTGGCTTCATTTGCTGACTGAGTGTGTACAACAAATGCTTTACACTGTCCTCTGATACTGCCTTACTGCTCGACCAAGCTACCACTTTAGAGAGTAAGGTTATATCTAACTTTAGCCTCTGCCAAACCTCTGGGGACTGGGGACTCTGTGCACACTGAACCTTACTTTGGTGCAGTATATACAGAGCCACTTTCCTACAATCGGTTTCGAGGTAGGTAATCAGTCTTTTGAGTTGGGGTTCTGGGGTTAGACTCAGGGGTCTCCCAGGGTCAGTGATGCACTGTTGTTGCACCCTCAGCGGCACTAGGGCAGCCGGGTGCAGAGTGTTGAGGCCCAATGTTATCCTATGGAGGATAGGGGGACTCCGGTTGGTGGCTGCTGGCAAGCAGGCTACGGGGTTGTGGGAGCAAAGCTCCTAGGGTTAAGCTCAGGGCACGTTGGGGACCAAGTTAGCACCAAAGGGGCACCCTCAGTGGCACTAGGGCGGCCGGGTGCAGGGTGCTGTTTTGAGGTCGGGTGCCCTGTTGATTTCAATGGAGATTCTCCGGGACACAGAAACACTGCAGGCTCGGGGACGAGGACCTTCCAGGAGCAACCACCACTTCGAGGGGTAAGTTGGGATGTAGAGGGTTGGTTAGGCACCATTGGTTGGGGCACATAAGGCCGTGGGGCGTCGGGTGCAGGGGTGCCTTGGGACGTCGGATTTTCTTACCCGCTCTGGTCGCGGTAGGGGGGGTCCTCTGGATTGAGGTTGCAGGCGTCGTCAGGAGGCTTGAGGCAGGTCAGGGGTCGCCGGATCTCCGGTCAGGATCGCCGGGGGGACCTCCTCTGGGTATTTGCCCACTCGAGCTCGGGCCGGATTCGGTGGGTGCAGTGTGTGCGGGATTCGCGGTTCCTGGCTGGCACCAGAAGCTGCAGGTCAAACATTTCCGGTGTTCACGGGAGAAACAGCTTGGAAAATGAAGGCAGGCAGGTCCTCAGGGGTTTTTGAGGTTGCTGGCCGCTGGACACGTCGGGGTTTTGCAGGAGCAGGTCCGAGGGGAGACAGGCCTGTAGGGCTGGGGCCAAGTCAGTGGGCGTCGTCCTCTTGTTGGCTCTGCACGGCTTCTCGTCCTTCTTCTTCTTCCTTTTCTTGTTGTTGCTGGATCTCCCTTCCTGGTTCAGGGCTGCCCCCTAAATACTGTATTTAGGGGGCGTTTTAGGGGTCTTGAGGTCAGTAGCCAATGGGCTACTGACCTTAGGGTGACTACACCCTTGGTGTGCTCACCCCACGTGGGGGAGTGAGCACAATCCCTAGTCCTGATTGGGGAGTGCCTGCCATCTGCAAGATGGCGAGCACTGGAGAGTGGGCTTCACCTTGCCTCCCCCACCTGAGGGGTTGAGTTGGCAGAGGTGGGCATACCTCCTGGACTGGCTAGTTTTTCCCGCCTGTCTTCCCGCCGAAAGGGAGGGGAGACAGGAAGGGGGCCTGCTCCTGATAGCAGGAGAGGCTGGGTGGTCGCATTACAAAGGCTGCCAGGCCTTTGAAGCTCCCCTGCCACAGATGGCTCTTCCTGGCCTGGGGGAGGTGTGTACACCTCCGCCCAGGAAAGGCTTTGTTTCTGGGCTCAGGGAGCGTAGGCTCCCACGCTAGGGGTCCAGAAACATGTCTCGTGGTGGCAGGCTGGTGTGTACCAGTCAGGGAACCCACCAGAGGCTGGTCGTTTTTCAGGGGGCATCTCAAGATGCCCTCTGTGTGCCTTTTTCATTAAATCCCACACTGACATCAGTGTGGGTTTAATGTGCTGAGAAGTTTGATACCAAACTTCTCAGTTTTCAGTACAGCCATTATGGTGCTGTGGAGTTCGTAATGACAAACTCCCAGCACCATATACTCTTAATGGCAGCACTGCACTTACAATGTCTAAGAATGAACTTAGACACTGTAGGGGTACAGGGCTCATGCACCTGTACCCTCACCACTGGTATAGTGCACCCAGCTAGAGGGGTGACTGACCTATGCCAGGGCAGTGGGTTGTAGGCATGGCCCACAGAGGTGTGTGCCATGTCGACTCTTCACTTTGTTATGCACCAAAACACGCAGCCTGCAAAGGCAGTGTGTGTGTGTGTAAAGGTACAGGGCCTCTAAGGGTGGCACAATAAGTGCTGCAGCCCTTAGAGGTCTTCCCTGGTCACAGTGCCCTGGGTAACTGTGGTACCATTTACCAGGGGCTGACCTGTGGCCAGAGATGCCAATTGGGTACAGTTTTGGGGAAAGAACACAGGCCCTGGGAACCTGATTGGCAGGGACCCAGGGCACATCAAGTCAAAGTGCATCAGTGGTCTGGCAAAAAGTGTGGGGGGGGGTTACTGCAACAGAAACCCACTTCCTTACAGTACACCATCCCGCCGAAGCCCGCGGCCGAGGTCGAAAGGGGCTTCGAGGACACTGAACCGCCGAAAACTCCTGAACCGGTCGAAGAACAGGAAGAAGAGGCCCTGTATTACTTCGAGGGAGAAGGTGAGGAAGAACAGCTAACCTACCAGGACTCGACGTCCTCGGAGGTGCAAGACTTAGAGTGGCATGACCTCGATGCCGAAATGCCAGAAGAAGCGGTAGACACATACCCTTCGAGGCCTTCACCACCAGACGATATAGGGATCTATAATATGGTGGTCAAGAATGCTGCACAGACATATGGGGTAAAATTGGAGGAGGAGAAACCTAAGGCTTGCTTTCTCCTGGAGACTCTCTTACCCACACAAACAAGGAGTCAATTCCTGCCCATGCTCCCTAGTGTGCTGGACCAGGGCAGGGAGGCATTCAGGGAGCTATCTATATGTAAATCTGTAACCCCAAGAACAGAAAAGAAGTACAAGCACTCCTCAAAGGACCCTGCATACATTCAAGGATCAGTGCCAGCCGATTCAATAATCATTCCAACAGCTAGGAAGAGGGCCAATGTGCCCACAAATGCAAGACAACCTCCTGAAAAGGAGAGTAGGAGAATGGACCTCACGGGGAGGAAGGTAGAACGGAGTGCGGCAATCCAATGGCGCATCGCCAACTCCAACGCCCTAATCAACAGGCATGCATACCAGCACTGGGAGGAAGTAGGGCAACTCCTGAAGCACCTACCGGGACAGTACCAGCAGAGGGCAACCCACCTGGTAGAGGAGGGCAAAAACATGGCAAACACATGTTTAAAGTCGGCCTTGGACGCAGCGGAGACGTCTAGCAGGCAGATGATGATCGGGGTGACAGAGAGAAGGGACGCATGGCTTAGGATTTCGGGCTTCAAGCCGGAGGTGCAGAATAACATCCTGAACACGCCCTTCAACGGAGAACAACTTTTTGGGACACCAGTTGACGATAAGTTAACTCAACTCAAGAAAGACAACGAAACTGCAAGGTCCATGGGAGCACTGCAGTTCAGGGGAATGAGAAGGGGTACGCCCTCAAGAAGGCAAAATGGTAGGGGAGGCAATCAACCAAGTACCTCGCACCAAACCTTCCAACAAAGTTATCAGGGAAACAACCAGGGACAGCAGCAACAGGGACAGCAGCAGCAGAACCGGCAATACCAGCCAAGGGGCTAGTCCTTTCGGGGACGCTCGAACGGGCGAAGACAGGCATGGAGAGGAGGGCAACAACCCGCCTCTAAGTGTCTTCGCCAAGAGGCAGGCGCCCACCCAGATAACACCTCAAGGGGGGCATCCAAGGAGAGAAAAAGTCCAAAAACAGTTTTAAAGAGACAAGCAGTTCCCCGAACATATAACCCCAGTAGGAGGCAGGAACAGGGGTGGGAGCACACCGCTTCACCACCCAGCAAGGTTCGCCCCTGGCATTCTGGTTAATGCAGTCTCTTGTTGCATGCTTTGCTCTAGTATTCAAAGTGTTTCGCCAGAGTTGGCGCAGATAGTGCTGATCTCTAGACACGTGTTTCTGGTTCTTTAACCGTCATCAGTAGAGATTAAGACTTCAGATTTGGGGTTTGCTGAGTAGGCTGCCAAACATTGCATCAGGTCAAGTACCTCTCACTGGCGCGCAGGTGCTTCTTCCACGAGCTCGTCAGCTCAATGACTCACGGGAGTACTTTTAAACAGGAACAGGGGTGGGAGCACACCGCTTCACCTCCCAGCAAGGTTCGCCCCTGGCATTCTGGTTAATGCAGTCTCTTGTTGCTTGCTTTGCTCTAGTATTCAGAGTGTTTCGCCAGAGTTGGCGCAGATAGTGCTGATCTCTAGACACGTGTTTCTGGTTCTTTAACCGTCATCAGTAGAGATTAAGACTTCAGATTTGGGGTTTGCGGAGTAGGCTGCCAAACATTGCATCAGGTCAAGTACCTCTCACTGGCACGCAGGTGCTTCTTCCACGAGCTCGTCAGCTCAATGACTCACGGGAGTACTTTTAAACAGGAACAGGGGTGGGAGCACACCGCTTCACCTCCCAGCAAGGTTCGCCCCTGGCATTCTGGTTAATGCAGTCTCTTGTTGCTTGCTTTGCTCTAGTATTCAGAGTGTTTCGCCAGAGTTGGCGCAGATGATGCTGATCTCTAGACACGTGTTTCTGGTTCTTTAACCGTCATCAGTAGAGATTAAGACTTCAGATTTGGGGTTTGCTGAGTAGGCTGCCAAACATTAGGAGGCAGAATAAGGAACTTCCTCCAGGAATGGAAGAAAGTCACAACGGACAAATGGATACTAAACATCATACAATACGGATACTGTATAGAGCTAATAAAACAACCTTCAAACAAAAAGCCAAGCAACAAGTCACACTCGGCAAAAGAACTTTCACTCTTGGTACTAGAGGCACAGGAACTGATCAACAAGGAGGCAATAGAGATAGTACCGTACAAGGAAAGAAACAAGGGTGTTTATTCCAACTACTTCCTCGTACCAAAGGTGGACGAGACGCTAAGGCCTATCTTGGACCTACGGTTCTTAAACAAGTTCATAAGGACACAAAGATTCAAAATGACATCTCTGCAAGAGGTAATACCCCAGGTACAGGAAGGGGATTACATGGCAACTATAGATTTAAAGATCGCGTACTTACACATCCCCATCAACAAAGGGCACAGACGCTTACTAAGATTTGTAATCAGCAAGACTCGCTACCAGTTCACAGTGCTCGCATTCGTGCTCAAATCAGCGCCAAGGGTATCTGAAAGAGACACGTTAGTGACAGATTCCTTACCTTAGAATATCCCCAGGCGTCAGGCTGGATCCGGAAAGTTTTTGCGTAGCAGTACCCTTGCGCGTCGGTAGGCGGCGTTGTGCGGCTCCGCGTCCGTCGTCGGCGTCGTGAACGCCGGGATGATGTCGCGGGCAGTACTTAGACGCCGCCCCTGCCCGCTGACGTCAGTTCTTCTTTTTCCGCGCCAGTAAGCGCAGATCCGGGAAGAGCAGTGCCCTAGTCAATTTTTGACTAAATTTTTGGGTGATTTTTTCACTTTTTCTTTTCGAGTCTTCTCGACTCCTAGGTGTCGGTAGGGATGCCCGGCTTCAAGCCATGCGACGCCTGTGGTCGAATGATGTCGATCACAGACCCGCACTTAGAGTGTCTCTACTGTCTCGGCCGCGACCACGACACGAAGTCGTGTTCCGACTGCTGGGCCTTACACCCGAAGGCTTTGCGAGAGCGGTCTCGAAAGCTCCTCGAGGTCCGGCAGTCGGCTCCGCGCCGCACCAAGCCCCGGTCCCGTGAGAGGTCGAGGGGCCGGTCGCGGAGCCCCCACCGGTCGGAGTCCAAGTCTTCGCACTCCTCGGGTAAGTCGAAGCACAAAAAGTGTAAGAAGCACCATCGCTCTAAGACTTCGCCTCGCCGGTCTCGCGACTCGGCTGAGGCCCCTGTCGGCACCGTCCCCGCGGCTCCGGATGTGCCTGTGGCGCCGCCCCCGCATTACCCGTCCTTCCCGTGTTCGGGGGCGACTCCGGCCGAGATACAGGAATTCCTGTCGGCCATGGCCCGCCTCTTCGGGCCTTAAGGTCCCTCCGGTGCGCCTTCGGGCCCCACGGGCCCTGATGGGGTTGCTCCGGCATCGCCGACGACTCCGGTCCCGGCGTCGCCTGTCCCGCCAGCCTTGATCCCGGCTCCGGCCTCGATCCCGGCTCCGGTGGTACCGCAACCCCGATCGACGCCGGTTGACCTAACCACGCCGGCGCCGATCTCCCCGGTGCCGTTCCCGACGACGCCCGGGGCTCCGGGCGGCGTCGTTCCCCGGTTCTCTCCGGTTCCGGACATGGAGCCGGGCCGACGTCGCTCGACGCTGGCTCCGGCGCCGATGAGACCTTGGGTCCCAGATGTCCCTCCTCCTCCATATTTTACACCAGAGGAGGACCAGGAGAGCTGGGAGGGGTCGGAAGACCCTCTCACACAGCAGTGTGAGTATGATGAGGACTGGGCAGAGGAACTTGGGGATGCCAGTGGTCTAGACACTTCCCCTGACACTGGCATGCTGTCTCCTCCCGTGGCTACGGAGGAGGGAGCAAATTTCGCAACGGTGTTGCGTAGAGCAGCTGGAGCCTTGCACCTCCAATTGCCTACTGTGGCTGTCAGGACTAATCTCCTGACGGAAGTGCTTCAGCCGGCAGCTTCCTCCACAGAGACTGTGCTGCCGTTTAATGATGCACTGTCTGACGTTCTTTTGGGCACCTGGTCCAAGCCCACCACAGGGGCTCCTGTGGATAGGAACGTGGCCCGACGCCATCGCCCTGCTCCGGGCGACCCCTTGTTTCTCTCTCAACATCCCACCCCGAGAGCTTGGTTGTCCAAGCCTCTGCCTCCCAAACCGCCTTCCCTACCGCCCCTCCGGATAGGGAATCCAAACGCCTGGACCAGTTTGGGAAGAAGGCTTTTTCTTCCTCCAGTGCTGGCTTGCGCTCCGTCAACACCGTTTGCCTTTTGGGCCGATATACCCACTCCATGTGGGATTCGGTGGCGACTGTTTTGCCCCAGTGTTCTGAGGAGGTCCAGACACTGCTTACCCGCACCATTGCGGAAGGTAGAGATGCGGCTAACTACACCATACGTTGTGGCCTTGATACCGCCGACTCGCTGGGCAGATCGCTTGCAACGACGGTGGCGCTGCGTCGCCACGCCTGGCTGAGAACAACTGGTTTCTCGGGTGATGTCCAGAATACACTCATGGACATGCCCTTTGATGGAGTCGGTCTTTTTGGTTCCAAAGCAGACCATGCGCTGGAGCGTTTTAAGGACTCAGGGGCTACTGCCAAGTCCCTGGGCCTTTCTGTTGTGCGCCCTCCGCTAACCTCTGCTTTTCGCCCCTTTCGTGGCCACGGAAGGGGCGCCCAGTCACGTCCACTGCCCAGCCACCGGCCCGCGCAGCAAGCGTCTTCGCGTGGCCGAGGACGTGGCTACCGCTGTGGCGGTTCGGGCAACCAGCGTGCGGGTCAGGCCACCAACTCCGCCCCGTCCGCGGCCTCCAAGCCCTCCTAGTCCTTCCTTTCAGGTGCACAGCACGCCAGTAGGGGCAGGGTCCGCCATCACCTTCACCACTGGCGTCCCATCACCTCGGACAGGTGGGTCTTGGACATTGTCCGAAGGGGCTGCTCCCTCCCCTTCGAGACCACCCCCCCAGCCATGCCACCTCAATTCCACCGCATGTCAGGGGATCACTTGGTGCTTCTGCAGAAGGAAGTCACGGTCCTCTTGGCCAAGAGGGCCATCGAGCATGTTCCGACCCCAGAAGCAGGACGTGGTTGCTACTCCCACTACTTTCTGGTGCCCAAAAAGGACAAGGAGGACATGCGTCCTATCTTGGACCTCCGGAACGTCAAACGCTTCCTCCGGAAGGAGAAGTTCAAGATGCTCACCCTAGCTCAGGTCTTGACTGCCCTCGACCCTGGAGACTGGTTGGTAGCGTTGGACTTGCAGGACGCTTATTTTGACATCCCCGTCCTGCCGGCCCACCGGCGTTACCTTCGGTTCACGGTAGGCCTCGAGCATTTTCAGTTCACCGTGCTCCCCTTTGGCCTTACAAGTGCCCCTCAGGTGTTCACGAAAGTGATGGCGGTGGTCGCAGCTCATCTGCGCCGGGCAGGGGTTCCAGTCTTCCCCTACCTCGACGACTGGCTGCTGAAGGCGGGCTCGTCCCAGGCAGTCGTCTCCCACCTCCAGACTACGGCCGAACTCCTGCACTCGCTGGGGTTCTCCATCAATGTGCCGAAGTCGCATCTGATTCCTTCTCCACAGCTCCTTTTCATCGGAGCAGTTCCGGACACGACGCAGTTTCTGGTCTATCCTCCCGAACGGCGAGTCCGGGATATTCAGGCTATGATTCCGATCTTTCAGCCTTTATCCTGGGTTTCGGTACGGATGACCCTGAGGCTGCTGGGCCTCATGGCCTCCTGCATCCTGCTGGTCGATCATGCCAGATGGAATATGCGGGCTCTGCAGTGGGACCTGAAGTTCCAGTGGGCGCAGCACCAGGGCAACCTGTCCGATCACGTTCAGATCTCGGAGGGGACTGCAAGACAGTTGCAGTGGTGGCTCTCGAACCGGCAATGGGTCATGGGCAGATCACTCTCCCTTCCCCAGCCAGAGCACACAGTTGTGACGGACGCGTCCCTTCTGGGATGGGGCGGTCACATGGGAGAGGCGGAGATCAGAGGCCTCTGGTCTCCGGCGGAGTCCCGGCTCCATATCAACCTTCTGGAGCTCCGGGCGATCCGACTTGCACTCAAGGCATTCCTTCCCTCTGTCAAAGGGAAGGTAGTGCAGGTGTTCACAGACAACACCACCGCCATGTGGTACTGCAACAAGCAAGGCGGGGTGGGGTCGTGGACCCTATGTCAGGAGGCTCTGCGCCTCTGGACATGGCTGGAACATCAGGGCATTTTCCTGATGGTTCAACACCTGGCAGGTTCCCTGAACGCCAGGGCGGACGAACTCAGCCGCAGGTGCATGATGGATCACGAATGGCGTCTTCACTCGGAAGTGGCGCAAGGACTCTTTCTACAGTGGGGAGAGCCTTGGTTAGATCTATTCGCCACCGAAGAGAACGCGCAATGTCATCAGTTCTGCGCGTTGGAATTTCCAAGGCAGCACTCGCTCGGCGACGCTTTTCGTCGCGAGTGGAGTTGCGGTCTGTTGTACGCTTTTCCGCCTATACCACTTCTACCCAGAGTGTTGAAGAAGATTCGGCGCGACCGGGCCCAAGTCATCCTTGTGGCTCCGGACTGGGCTCGAAGAGTTTGGTATCCCGAGCTACTCCGTATGAGCGTCGATCCCCCGATCCGTCTGCCTCTTCGGGAGGATCTTCTGTCGCAGCAGCAGGGGACGGTCCTCCACCCGAACCGGTCCAGCCTCCACCTGCTTGCGTGGAGATTGAGCGGCGGCAGTTGATTCCTTTCGACTTGCCTCCCGAAGTTTGTGATGTGATTCTGGCAGCCAGGCGTCCCTCCACTAAGGTGGTATACGCCTGCAGGTGGAACAAGTTTGTGGGATGGTGCACAGCAATGGCTGTGAATCCCCTTTCTGCCCCTCTTTCTGAGGTTCTTCTGTTCCTTCTTTCCCTGGCCCAACAGGGTTCTGCCCTGGGTACCATCAAGGGCTATCTTTGTGCCATCTCGGCCTACCTCAGGCTTCCTGATCAGCCCTCCCTTTTCAAGTCCCCTGTTAACAGGTTTCTAAAAGGCATTACACACCTCTTCCGTCCTGTTCCGTTTGTGATGCCTCAGTGGGACTTGAACTTGGTTCTTACCTTTCTTATGTGCGCTCCCTTTGAGCCTCTACATAACTGTCCTCTTCGTCTTCTGACTCTGAAGACAGCCTTTCTGTTGGCCATCACCTCCGCTCGGCGGGTGAGTGAGCTCCAGGCTCTATCATGCAAACCTCCCTTTCTGTCTGTCCATCCAGACAAGGTTGTTCTTAGGACGCGTCCGTCCTTCTTGCCAAAGGTGGTTACTGCCTTCCACATTGGGCAGACCATCACTTTGCCCACCTTCTTTCCGCCTCCGCATCCTTCCAGAGAGGAGAGGCTCCACCGTCTGGACCCAAAACGTGCGCTTTCCTTTTATATCAACCGCACACAACACTTCCGGGTGGATGACCAGCTCTTTGTTGGCTACGTGGGCGCCAAAAAGGTCGGGCGGTGCACAAGAGAACCATCTCCCGCTGGGTAACCTTGTGTATCAAAGCCTGCTATTCTTTGGCTAAGAAGGAGCCTCCTGTTGGGCTGCGTGCCCATTCCACCAGGGCAACGGCTGCTACCACGGCTTTAGGCCGCGGTGTTCCGCTGCAGGATATCTGTCAGGCAGCTACGTGGGCCTCGCTGCATACATTTACAAAGCATTACTGCCTTGACAGTCCGGTCCGGAGGGACGGCTTCTTTGGCCGTTCTGTCCTCCGGGACTTCCTTGTCTGATCTTTGTTCGCAGACCCACCACCGGGGTTGGTATTGCTGGGGTATCTATTCTAAGGTAAGGAATCTGTCACTAACGTGTCTCTTTCAGATGCACAAGTTACTAACTTGTGTAACGATATATCTGTAAGAGACAGTAGTTAGTGACAGATTCCTACCGCCCACCCATCCTCCCCGTTCTGAGAACTGATTTCTAGGGTTAAGGACATCCCTTTCAGGGCCCTAGTATTTTCAGACACCTATGTCAGCTTCTTGCATGGCTCTGCATTCCTGGCGCGGAAAGTCGTGTACAGAACTGACGTCAGCGCGCAGGGGCGGCGTCTAAGTACTGCCCGCGACGTCATCCCGGCGATCACGACGCCGACGACGGACGCAGAGCCGCACGACGCCGCCTACCGACGCGCAAGGGTACTGCTACGCAAAAACTTTCCGGATCCAGCCTGACGCCTGGGGATATTCTAAGGTAAGGAATCTGTCACTAACTACTGTCTCTTACAGATATATCGTTACACAAGTTAGTAACTTGTGCATTTACAAAATGCCTAGCAGCAGTAGTAGCACACCTAAGGAGGCAGGGAATACATGAATACCCCTGCCTCGACGACTGGCTCGTAAAAGCAAGCTCCTACAGCCAGTACAAACAACACATCCAGCAGGTGATACAAACTCTAATCCAACTGGGTTTTTCAATCCATTGGGGAAAGTCGTCAATAGAACCAGAACAGGTGAAAATATTCTTAGGGGCAGAGATCAACACCATACAAGCCAAGGTGTTCCCCAGCACAAAGAGGATCCTGGCAATACTGAAGGAAACACGTCTGTACCGCAAGGGGCAAGTTCTGACAGTGAGGACAGTGAGCAAACTAATGGGAATGATGGCTTTATGCATACACCTGGTCCCAAATATTCGACTCCACATGAGTCCATTCCAGGAATGGATACAGCAGCAATGGTCACAGGCAACAGGGAGTTGGGAAGATCTAGTGGTTGTCACGCACGCAGTGCATCAGGAAATAGCGTGGTGGAACAAGGAAAACATATCACGAGGGAAACCATTCACACAACCAACTCCAACAGTGACCATCAACAGACGCCTCCCAGATGGGGTGGGGCGCACACATGAACAAACTCAAGGTGAGGGGATTATGGTCGCAGCAGGACGCGGTCAAACACATCAACTACCTAGAACTAAAAACTGTGTTCCTAGCCTTAAAAGCCTTTCAGAAGGAGCTGTACGGAAACAGGGTGTTGATCCAGACGGACAACACAACCACCATGTTCTACATCAACAAACAAGGTGGAACACAATCAGTAGCACTATCAGAGTTAGCACAGAAAATATGGACGTGGGCCATTCCACTAGAAATAGACCTACTAGCAGTACATCTTCCAGGGAAGGACAATGTGGAAGCAGGCAGACGTCAGCATCCCACGAATGGGAGATCAACCAACAAGAAATACAAAGAGTATTCCGGAAATGGGGGACACCGCAAATAGACCTATTTGCAACACACCAAAATGCCAACAGTTCGCATCCAGGCAACCAGACCATCGGTCACAAGGGAATGCGCTATGGATAAGTTGGTCAAAGACATTTGCATAGTCTTTTCCCCCGATACCACTGATACACGGGGTACTCAGCAAATGCAGGATCAGCAGCATGTCGCTAATACTAATAGCACCTCAGTGGGCCAGACAGTCCTGGTTCTCACAAATAGTGGAAATGGCGCAAGCACCAGCACACAGATTCCCAAAGAGAAGGGACCTGTTAACAATGCAGAACGGAAGAACACCCAGAGCCAGAGAGCCTCAGCCTAGCTGCATGGCTCCTGAAGACCTAGAATTTGCACACCTCAAACTACCAGCAAGCACAATGGCAGTGCTCAGGGAGGCAAGAAGACCTACCACAAGAAAGTGCTACGTAGCAAAATAGAAAAGATTCTCCGAATGGTGCATTAGGGAGAAACTGCAAAGGAGAATCACAAAGGAATCAACAGTACTAAAATACTTATCTGAAAGAGACACGTTAGTGACAGATTCCTTACCTTAGAATATCCCCAGGCGTCAGGCTGGATCCGGAAAGTTTTTGCGTAGCAGTACCCTTGCGCGTCGGTAGGCGGCGTCGTGCGGCTCCTCGTCCGTCGTCGGCGTCGTGATCTCCGGGATGACGTCGCGGGCAGTACTTAGACGCCGCCCCTGCGCGCTGACGTCAGTTCTTCTTTTCCGCGCCAGTAAGCGCAGATCCGGGAAGAGCAGTGCCCTAGTCAATTTTTGACTAACTTTTTTGTGAATTTTTTCACTGTTTCTTTTCGAGTCTTCACGACTCCTAGGTGTCGTAGTGATGCCCGGCTTCAAGCCATGCGGCGCCTGTGGTCGCATGATGTCGATCACGGACCCGCATCTGGAGTGTCTCTTCTGTCTCGGCCGAGACCACGACACGAAGTCGTGCCCTGACTGCCGGAAACTTCACCCGAAGGCTTTGCGAGAGCGGTCTCGAAAGCTACTCGAGGTCCGGCAGTCGGCTCCGCGCCGCAACAATCCCCGGTCCCCGCCGGTCGTCGGAGTCCAAGTCTTCGCGCTCCTCTGGTAAGTCGAAGCACAAAAAGTCTAAGAAGCATCATCGCTCTAAGACTTCGCCTCGCCGGTCTCGCGACTCGGCTGAGGCCCCAGTCGGCACCGTCCCCGCGGCCCCGGACATGCCTGTAGAGCCGCCCCGCATTACCCGTCCTTTCCGGGTTCGGGGGCGACTCCGGCCGAAATACAGGAATTCCTGTCGGCCATGGCCCGCCTCTTCGGGCCTTCAGGTCCCTCCGGTGCGCCTTCGGGTCCCGCGGGCCCTGATGGGGTTGCCCCGGCGCCGCCGTCGACTCCGGTCCCGGCGCCGCCTGTCCCACCAGCCTTCATCCCGGCTCCGGCCCCGGCCTCGATCCCGGCTCCGGTTGTGCCGCAACCCCCATCGACGCCGGTTGACCTAACCACGCCGACGCCGATGTCCCCGGTGCCGTTCCTGACGCCGTCCAGGGCTCCGGACGGCGTCGGTCCCCGGCTCTCTCCGGCTCCGGACATGGAGCCGGACCGACGTCGCTCGACGCCGCTGACACCTTGGGTCCCAAATGTCCCTCCTCCTCCATATTTTGAACAAGAGGAGGACCAGGAGAGCTGGGAGGGGTCTGAGGACCCTCTCACACAACAGTGTGAGTATGATCAGGACTGGGCTGAGGAACTTGGGGATGCCAGTGGTCTAGACACCTCCCCTGACACTGACATGCTGTCTCCTCCCGTGGCTACGGAGGAGGGAGCTAATTTTGCAACGGTGTTGCGTAGAGCAGCTGGAGCCTTACATCTCCAATTGCCTACTGTGGCCGTCAGGACTAACCTCCTGACAGAAGTGCTTCAGCCGGCGGCTTTCTCCTCGGAGACTGCTGCCGTTTAATGATGCACTCACTGACGTTCTTTTGGGTGCCTGGTCCAAACCCACCACAGGGGCTCCTGTGGATAGGAACGTGGCCCGACGCCATCGCCCTGCTCCGGGCGACCCCTTGTTTCTCTCCCAACATCCCACCCCGAGAGCTTGGTTGTCCAAGCCTCTGCCTCCCAAACCGCCTTCCCTACCGCCCCTCCGGATAGGGAATCCAAACGCCTGGACCAATTTGGGAAGAAGGCTTTTTCTTCCTCCAGTGCTGGCTTGCGGTCCGTCAACACCGCTTGCCTTTTGGGCTGATCTACCCACTCCCTGTGGGATCCGGTGGCGGCTGTTTTGCCGCAGTGTTCTGAGGAGGTCCAGACACTGCTTACCCGCGCCATTGCGGAAGGGCGAGATGCGGCTAAATACACCATACGTTGTGGCCTTGATACCGCCGACTCGCTGGGCAGATCGCTTGCGACGACGGTGGCGCTATGTCGCCACGCCTGGCTGAGAACAACTGGTTTCTCGGGTGATGTCCAGAATACACTCATGGACATGCCCTTTGATGGAGTCGGTCTTTTTGGTTCAAAGGCAGACCATGCGCTGGAGCGTTTTAAGAACTCACGGGCTACTGCCAAGTCCCTGGGCCTTTCTGTTGTACGCCCACCTCTGCTTTTCGCCCCTTTCGTGGCCACGGAAGGGGCGCCCAGTCACGTCAGCTGCCCAGCCAACGGCCCGCGCAGCAAGCGTCTTCGCGTGGCCGAGGACGTGGATACCGCCGTGGCGGTTCGGGCAACCAGCGTGCGGGTCAGGCCACCACCTCCAACCCGTCCGCGGCCTCCAAGCCCTCCTAGTCCCTCCTTTCCGGTGCACAGCAGGCCAGTAGGGGGCAGGGTCCTCCTTCACCACTGGCGTCCCATCACCTCGGACAGATGGGTCTTGGACATTGTCCGAAGGGGCTCATCCCTCCCCTTCGAGACCATCCCCCCAGCCATGCCACCTCAATTCCACCGCATGTCAGGGGATCACTTGGTACTTCTGCAGAAGGAAGTCACGGCCCTCTTGGCCAAGAGGGCCATCGAGCATGTTCCGACCCCAGAAGTAGGACGTGGTTGCTTCTCCCACTACTTCCTGGTGCCCAAAAAGGACAAGGAGGACATGCGTCCTATCTTGGACCTCCGGAACGTCAATCGCTTCCTCCGGAAGGAGAAGTTCAAGATGCTCACCCTAGCTCAGGTCTTGACTGCCCTCGACCCTGGAGACTGGTTGGTAGCGTTGGACTTGCAGGATGCTTATTTTCACATCCCCGTCCTGCCGGCCCACCGGCGTTACCTGCGGTTCACGGTAGGCCTCGAGCATTTTCAGTTTACCGTGCTCCCCTTTGGCCTTACAAGTGCCCCTCGGGTGTTCACGAAAGTGATGGCGGTGGTCGCAGCTCATTTGCGCCGGGCAGGGGTTCCAGTCTTCCCCTACCTCGACGACTGGCTGCTGAAGGCGGGCTCATCCCAGGCAGTCGTCTCCCACCTCCAGACTACGGCCGAACTCCTGCACTCGCTGGGGTTCTCCATCAATGTGCCGAAGTCGCATCTGATTCCTTCTCCACAGCTCCTTTTCATCGGAGCAGTTCTGGACACGACGCAGTTTCGGGCCTATCCTCCCGAACGGCGAGTCCGGGATATTCAGGCTATGATTCCGATCTTTCAGCCTTTATCCTGGGTTTCGGTACGGATGACCCTGAGGCTGCTGGGCCTCATGGCCTCCTGCATCCTGCTGGTCAATCATGCCAGATGGCATATGCGGGCTCTGCAGTGGGACCTAAAGTTCCAGTGGGTGCAGCACCAGGGCAACCTGTCCGATCACGTCCAGATCTCGGAGGGGACTGCAAAACAGTTGCAGTGGTGGCTCTCGAACCGGCAATAGGTCATGGGCAGATCCCTCTCCCTTCCCCAGCCAGAGCACACAGTTGTGACGGACGCGTCCCTTCTGGGATGGAGCGGTCACATGGGAGAGGCGGAGATCAGAGGCCTCTGGTCTCCGGCGGAGTCCCGGCTCCATATCAACCTTCTGGAGCTCTGGGCGATCCGACTTGCACTCAAGGCATTCCTTCCCTCTGTCAAAGGGCAGGTAGTGCAGGTGTTCACAGACAACACCACCGCCATGTGGCGGGGTGGGGTCGTGGACCCTTTGTCAGGAGGCTCTGCGCCTCTGGACATGGCTGGAACATCAGGGCATGTTCCTGATGGTTCAACACCTGGCAGGTTCCCTGAACGCCAGGGCGGACGAACTCAGCCGCAGGTGCATGATGGATCACGAATGGCATCTTCACTCGGAAGTGGCGCAAGGACTCTTTCTACAGTGGGGAGAGCCTTGGTTAGATCTATTCGCCACCGAAGAGAACGCGCAATGTCATCAGTTCTGCGTGTTGGAATTTCCAAGGCGGCACTCGCTCGGCGACGCTTTTCGTCGCGAGTGGAGTTGCGGTCTGTTGTACGCCTTTCCGCCTATACCACTTCTACCCAGAGTGCTGAAGAACATTCGGCACCACCGGGCCCAAGTCATTCTTGTGGCTCCGGACTGGGCTCGAAGAGTTTGGTATCCTGAGCTACTCAGTATGAGCGTAGATCCCCCGATCCGTCTGCCTCTTCGGGAGGATCTTCTGTCGCAGCAGCAGGGGACGGTCCTCCACCCGAACCGGTCCAGCCTCCACCTGCTTGCGTGGAGATTGAGCGGCGGCAGTTGATTCCTTTCGACTTGCCTCCCGAAGTTTGTGATGTGATTCTGGCAGCCAGGCGTCCCTCCACTAAGGTGGTATACGCCTGCAGGTGGAACAAGTTTGTGGCATGGTGCACATAAAAGGCTGTGAATCCCCTTTCTGCCCCTCTTTCTGAGGTTCTTCTGTTCCTTCTTTCCCTGGCCCAACAGGGTTCTGCCCTGGGTACCATCAAGGGCTATCTTTGTGCCATCTCAGCCTTCCTCAGGCTTCCTGATCAGCCCTCCCTTTTCAAGTCCCCTGTTAACAGGTTTCTAAAAGGCATTACACACCTCTTCCCTCCTGTTCCGTTTGTAATGCCTCAGTGGGACTTGAACTTGGTTCTTACCTTTCTTATGTGCGCTCCCTTTGTGCCTCTACATAACTGTCCTCTTCGTCTTCTCACTCTGAAGACAGCCTTTCTGGTGGCCATCACCTCCGCTCGGCGGGTGAGTGAGCTCCAGGCTCTTTCATGCAAACCTCCCTTTCTGTCTGTCCATCCAGACAAGGTTGTTCTTAGGACGCGTCCGTCCTTCTTGCCAAAGGTGGTTACTGCCTTCCACATTGGGCAGACCATCACTTTGCCCACCTTCTTTCCGCCTCCGCATCCTTCCAGAGAGGAAGAGAGGCTCCACCGTCTGGACCCAAAACGTACGCTTTCTTTTTATATCAACCGCACACAACACTTCCGGGTGGATGACCAGCTCTTTGTTGGCTACGTGGGCGCCAAAAAAGGTCGGGCGGTGAACAAGAGAACCATCTCCCGCTGGGTAACCTTGTGTATCAAAGCCTGCTATTCTTTGGCTAAGAAGGAGCCTCCTGTTGGGCTGCGTGCCCATTCCACCAGGGCAACGGCTGCTACCACGGCTTTAGGCCGTGGTGTTCCGCTGCAGGATATCTGTCAGGCAGCTACGTGGGCCTCGCTGCACACGTTTACAAAGCATTACTGCCTTGACAGTCGGGTCCGGAGGGACGGCTTCTTTGGCCGTTCTGTCCTCCGGGACTTCCTTGTCTGATCTTTGTTCGCAGACCCACCACCGGGTTGGTATTGCTGGGGTATCTATTCTAAGGTAAGGAATCTGTCACTAACATGTCTCTTTCAGATGCACAAGTTACTAACTTGTGTAACGATATATCTGTAAGAGACAGTAGTTAGTGACAGATTCCTACCGCCCACCATCCTCCCCGTTCTGCGAACTGATTTCTAGCGTTAAGGACATCCCTTTCAGGGCCCTAGTATTTTTCAGACACCTATGTCAGCTTCTTGCATGGCTCTGCGTTCCTGGCGCGGAAAGTCGTGTACAGAACTGACGCTAGCGCGCAGGGGCGGCGTCTAAGTACTGCCCGCGACGTCATCCCGGCGATCACGACGCCGACGACGGACGCGGAGCCGCACGACGCCGCCTACCGACGCGCAAGGGTACTGCTACGCAAAAACTTTCCGGATCCAGCCTGATGCCTGGGGATATTCTAAGGTAAGGAATCTGTCACTAACTACTGTCTCTTACAGATATATCGTTACACAAGTTAGTAACTTGTGCAACGCACCTACTACAAAGGAAACTAAGCTACACATCACTAAGGGTACACTTAGCGGCGATAGTGGCTTACACGAGAGGAGAAACGGGGAAAAGTTTCTTCACCTCACAAGTAGTAAAAAGATACCTAGAAGGAGCAAAGAGAATCGCACCTCCAAACAATGCCAGCACCAGCATGGAACCTCAACGTGGTGCTAACAATTGATGAAGGCACAATTTGAGCCTATTCACAAGGCTACACTACACATGCTCACGCTAAAGACAGCCTTCTTAGTGGCTATCACGTCACCACGACGAGTAAGTGAATTGCAAGCGCTAAAACTTCAAGAGCCCTACCTGCAAATACACAATGATAGGATTGTGATGAGAACAGACCCACACTTCATGCCAAAGGTGGTGTCACGATTCCACATCAATCAAACAATCCAAATACCTAGTTTTTTCCAAAAACATGCCACAAGCACAGAAAGGGCGCTACACACACTGGAGGCCAGGAGGGCTGTAATGCACTATATAGAAAGGACAAAGCAGTGTAGAAAGACAAAGCAGTTCTTTGTTTCCTTTGCCAGCAGTTTTTTGGGACGACCAGTTACCAAAAATACCATTGCACGGTGGATTGCACAAACCATACAACTCTGCCACAAACAAGCAGGACAACTGTTACAAGGAGCAGCTCATGCAACAAGGAAGAAAGGAGCAACAATTGCGTTTCTAGCTAACACACCAATTCAAGACATTTGCCAAGCTGCAACATGGTCTTCAGTGCACACGTTCACTAAGCACTACTGTGTAGATATCCAAATGAACAAGGAAGCGCAAGTGGGACAGAAGGTCTTACAACACATATTCAGTAACCAGAGCTCATCTTCCACCCAGCCACCACAATAAGGACAAACCGCTACAAAGTCTATGCACAGCATAGTGAATGCAGAAAGATTCACGCTGCAAAACGTATAGTTTCTTACCTGTCGGTGTAGTTTTGCAGCTTGAAGACTTTCTGGATTCACTAGCGATCCCACCCTCCTCCGCCAGAAAGATGAGACAGGAGGAAAGGGATTAAAACTGGAGAAAGACTTAAAGGATTACAGGAGAAACAAAGTAACACAAGACAAGAAAAAAGAATCCGAAGATGGCGACCAAAGGTGGGAGCTTCCGGAGGAAGCGCGTCGACGTCACTAAGGACACCAAATGGTGGTATGTCGACGCCCATCTGGGCCACGAAAAAAAAGAGAAGAAATACTACAATTCAGGACCCAACCACTAGATGGTGGAATAATGCACAGCATAGTGAATCCAGAAAGTCTTCAAGCTGCAAAACTACACCGACAGGTAAGAAACTATACGTTCTTCCTCTCTCTCCCACCGGATGTGGTGGATGTTATTTTATCGGCCAGAAGACACTCCACCAAATCTGTTTATTCCTGTAGATGGGCTAGATTTGATAGGTGGTGTGGAGAGAGTTCGATTGATCCCTTGAAGGACCATTTATCTGATGATCTTAGTTTTTCACTTTCTTTGGGCAGCAGGGTTGTGCTGTGGCAACTGTTAAGGGTTAGTTGTCGGCCTTATCAGCCTTCCTTTGTTTGCCAGACCAGCCTTTATTGTTTAAGTCTCCCATTGGTATGAGGTTCATTAAGGGCCTTACTAATAGGTTCCCTCCCACTCCCTTTATTATGCCTCAGCAGGACTTAAATCTGGTTCTTACTTTCCTTTCGAGCCTCTCCATAGTTGTCCATTGAGGCTTCTTTCATTCAAAACAGTTTTTCTAATTGCTATTACCTCTGACAGGACAGTAAGTGAGCTTCAGGCTTAAAGTTATAAGCCTCCTTTTACAACCATCCATGCAGTTAAGATGGTTCTTAGGACCTGAGCTGCTTTCCTGCCTAAGGTCGTTACACCTTTTCATCTGGGGCAGTCTATCACCTTGCCTACCTTCTATCATCCCCCTCACCCTTCTAAGGAGGAGGAGAGACTTCATCGCCTGGACCCTAGAAGGGCGGTCAGCTTCTACCTGGATTTGAGGCTGAACGATCAGCTCTTCATTGGTTATGTGGGAAGAATGAAGGGCACAGCTGTTCACAAGAGAACGCTCTCCAGGTGGATCATCTTGTGCATCAAGATCTGCTACGCCTTGGCCAAGAAGGAGCCGCCTGAAGGTATTAGAGCTCATTCTACTAGAGCTAAGTCTTCATCTTCAGCTTTAGCTAGAGGTGTCCCTGTGATTGACATCTGTAAGGCGGCAAGTTGGGCCTCCCTCCACACTTTCGCAAAGCATTATTGCTTGGATTCGGAGGTGAGGAGGGACAACCATTTTGCACGTTCTGTGCTGCAGGATTTTTTGGTATAGGTAGGTGGACACCCTCCTCCGGGAGAGGGACAGCTTTGCGATTCAATTCAAAAGGTGAGGAATCCACAGGCAGATGTATCCATCCGAAAAACAAGTTAATTATCTTTGGTAACGCTTTTTCTGGTGGATACAGTATCTGCCTGTCTATTCCTCACTGACCCATCCTCCTCCCCGTTGTCTACCTACGTATACCGAAAAGATTTGGGCATGACATTCTTGTGTTTCATTGTCATTTGCATTGTTATGATGCTTGTCGCTAGGAAATGTCTTACCTTTAGCTTTTCCTGTTCTCTCTCTTCTTTCATTGATATACTGTGTATATTGGTGCATATATTGTATACTGTGTATAGTTGCGAGTTGTTGTCGGTTCACCAGTTCGCCTCCAAGGCATGGAAAAAAATGGTTGGAACTGACGTCAGCACGCCGACGAGGTCTTCTTATGGCGCCAGTGACGTCATACAGAGTCGCGAGCGAAGCAGTGCTATTGTGAAGTCCTCGTCGACATGGGAGAGCTAAGAAAACGTTTCTGTGGAATGCTGGCGCTGGGGTAAATTCAAAAGGTGAGCAATCTACAGGCAGATACTGTATCCACCAGAAAAAGCGTTACCGAAGGTAAGTAACTTGTTCTTAGGGGATGTTTTAGGGGTCTTGAGGTCAGTAGCCAATGGGCTACTGACCTTTGGGTGACTACACCCTCGGTGTGCTCACCCCACGTGGGGGAGTGGGCACAATCTCTAATCCTGATTGGAGAGTGCCTGCCATCTGCAAGATGGCTGGCACTGAAGAGTGTGCTTCACCTCGCCTCCCCCTCCTGAGGGGTGGGGTTAGCAGAGGTGGGCACTCTAAATGTTCCCGCCTGTCTTCCCTCCGAAAAGGGGGTGAGACAGGAAGGGGGCCTGCCCCTGATAGGAGAGGCTGGGAGTCATGTTACAAAGGCAGCAAGGCCTTTCAAGCTCCCCGGCCCCAGATGGCTCTTCCTGACCTGGGGGAGGCTTTGTTTCTGGGCTCAGGGAGCGAAGGCTCCCACCCCAGAGGTCCAGAAACATGTCTTGTGGTGGCAGGCTGGTGTTTACCAGTCAGAGAACCCACCAGAGTCTGGTTGTTTTTCAGGGGGCATCTCTAAAATGCCCTCTGTGTGCATTGTATAATAAATCCCACACTGGCATCAGTGTGGGTTTATTATGCTGAGAAGTTTGATACCAAACTTCCCAGAATTCAATAAAGCCATTATGGTGCCTTGGAGTTTGTAATGACAAACTCCCACTACCCTATACTCTTAATGGCATTACTGCACTTACAATGTCTAAGAATTGACTTGGACACTGTAGGGGTACAATGCTCATGCAACTGTACCCTCACCAGTGGTATAGTGCACCCAGCTATAGGGGTGACTTACCTATACCATAGGCAGTGGGTTGCAGGCATGGCACACCGGTATGTGTGCCATGTCGACTCTTCACTTTTCTCTGCACCAAAACACGCAGCCTGCAATGGCAGTGTGTGTGTGTGTGTGTGTGTGTGTGTTAAGGTACAGGACCTCTAAGGGTGGCACAATATGTGCAGCAGCCCTTAGAGGCCGTCCCTAGTCACAGTGCCCTTGGTACCCATGGTACCGGTTACAAGGGACTTGCATGTGACCAGAGAGGTGCCAATTGGGGGTACAAAGGTACAGTTTTGGGAAGGAACACAGGCTCTGGGAACCTGACTGGCAGTTACCCAGGGCACATCAAGTCAAAGTGCATCAGAAATCTGGCAAAAAGTGTGTGCCATGCCTACAATCCACTGCCCTGGCATAGGTAAGCCAACCCCTCTAGCTGGGTGCACTATTCCAGTGGTGAGGGTACAGGTGCATGAGCCCTGTACCCCTACAGTGTCTAAGTCAATTCTAAGACATTGTAAGTGCAGTAATGCCATAAAGTATATATGGTCTGGGAGTTTGTCATTACGAACCCCACAGTACCATAATGGCTCTACTGAAAACTGGGAAGTTTTGCAGCGTGAATCTTTCTGGATTCACTATGCTGTGCATTATTTCGCCATCTCGTGATTGGGTCCGGAATTGTCTTATTTTCCTTTTTTTTTTTTTTCGTGGCCCAGGTGGGCGTCGACATACCACCATTTGGTGTCCCTTCGTGATGTCCACGCGCTTCCTGCGGAAGCTCCCCCCTGTGGCCGCCATCTTCAGATTCCTTTTTTCCGCCGTTGGGTCTGGGTCGTCAACGAAGGAGCTCCAGAACTTTGGAGAGAGAATCACCGGAAAATCACCGAGAAGTCTACAATCTGTTACCGGACTAAGAAACAACTGACCGGGGCGACGAGGAAGGAGGAGAACATCCGAAACTTCGACGTTCCACGGAGGATGCGCATACAGGGGGCTCCCTGAGCGCGGTAATGGACAAAACTCCGTTCAAATTTTGCGAAAATTGCCGACATAAATACGCACAGAAGTACCAGCATCCAGTCTGCAACCTCTGCCTGCCGCTCGACCACCGAAGCGAGGACTGCAACGCCTGCTCGGCGTTCACACCGAAAACACTCAGAGTAAGAGACAGACAACGAAGGGCTAACTACGCCGTGCAGGGGCAAGGGGCACCTCCATCGCTCCGAGACTTGGGACTCTCCAGCGGAGAAGAGGACAATATCGCCGAAGGCCCAGAAGACGCGAAAGACGTCGAGGCCGGAAACATGAGGAAGGAGGTAAGAGACTCGTCGAATCCCAGACCATCGACAGACACTCGGAGTGAGTCCAAATCCTTCCACAAAGGAACATTGCCGTCGAAATCCTCGACGCTAGCAACTGCTTCCAAGGGAAAACAGCCCCGCGAATCCTTGGCTAAGGACTCCCAGTCAGCAAAAGGCCAGGACAAGGCAAGGTCGTCGAAGGCCGGTCTCGAAAGTGACCACTCGACGCCCAGAAAAGAAGGCCCTAAACAAATTGCATCTTCGTTGACGACCTCGAAGCGAAAGCCTGAAAATCTCGACGCTGAACAAGCGGCCGAGATGGACAAAAAGAGGAAGAGGCTCGAAGCCGAAATGGCGAGCATCCTACAGAAAAAGAGGGACTTCGAGGACAAAATGAGGCAGTTCATGATCCCATCGAAGCCCGCGGTCGAAGCCGAAAAAGACGCCGAAGAACTTCAGGCGCCTAACACGCCGGAACCAGCCGAAGAGCAGGAAGAAGAGGACCTGTACTACTTCGGCGCTGAAGGCGAGGAAGAAGAACACTCATACCAGGGCTCGACTCCATCGGAGGCGCAAGACTTGCAGTGGCAAGATCTCGACGCCGATTCGCCGGAAGAGGGGGTAGATTCCTACCCTTCGAGGCCTTCGCCGCTGGACGACATAGGGATCTACAATCAGGTCATCAAAAGGGCTGCAGACACCTATGGAGTGCAGCTGGAGGAGGAAAGACCTCAATCTTGTTTTCTGCTGGAGACTCTGTTGCCAACACAAACAAGGAGTCAGTTCTTACCCATGCTCCCAAGTGTGCTGGACCAGTGGAAGGAGGCTTTCAAGGAGCCAGCAATATGTAAATCAGTCACTCCAAGGGCTGAGAAAAAATATAAACACTTCTCAAAGGACCCCATGTACATTAGGGGATCAGTACCACCAGACTCCATCATCGCATCCACGGCTAGGAAAAGGGCCAACATCCCCACAAATACAGGACCACCTCCTGACAAGGAGAGCAAGAGGATGGACCTCACTGGGAGGAAAGTGGAAAGGAGTGCGGCAATACAGTGGCGTATCGCCAACTCAAACTCCCTCATCAACAGGCACGCATACCAGCACTGGGAGGAAGTTGGAGAACTCCTCAAACACCTGCCGGAACAGTACCAAAGGAGGGCAAGCCACCTGGTAGAGGAGGGAAAAAACATGGCCAACACATGTTTGAAATCGGCCCTGGACGCGGCTGAGACTTCCAGCCGACAAATGATGATTGGGGTGACGGAAAGAAGGAATGCCTGGCTCAGAATTTCGGGCTTCAAGCCCGAAGTCCAAAACAACATCCTCAACACACCCTTTAATGGGGAACAACTTTTCGGCCCCACAGTGGACGAAAAACGTAACCAGCTCAAGAAGGAAAATGAAACTGCAAGGTCCATGGGGGCGTTGCAGTTCAGAGGAATGAGAAGGGAAACACCTTCAAGAAGACCAGCAGGTAGGGGGAATCACCAACCAGCTACAATACATCAATCATTCCAACAAGGCTACCAGGGGGGGAGCCAGGGGCAACCCCAGGGACAGCAGCAGCAAACATGGCAGTATCAGCCCCGGGGCCAGTCCTAACACACCCTTTAATGGGGAACAACTTTTCGGCCCCACAGTGGACGAAAAACCTAACCAGCTCAAGAAGGAAAATGAAACAGCAAGGTCCATGGGGGCGTTGCATTTCAGAGGAATGAGAAGGGGAACACCTTCAAGAAGACCAGTAGGTAGGAGCCAGGGGCAACCCCAGGGACAGCAGCAGCAAACATGGCAGTATCAGCCCCGGGGCCAGTCCTTTCGCGCGCGCAAGAGGACGAGGAAATACTCCTAGAGGAGGCCAACAGCCCACCTCCAAGTGACTTCACTACAGAACCGGCACACCAGTTAACATCTCCAGGGTGGTGCCAAACATCAAGACAAAGACAAACAATACCAACAGAAAACATACAGTTCCTCCAACACACAACACCAGTGGGAGGCAGAATAAGGGACTTCTTCCATGACTGAGAGAAGATCACAACAGACAGATGGATACTAAACATCATAAAACACGGCTATTGCATAGAGCTGCAAACCCGGCCTCCAAACAGAAAACACAGAAATGTTGGAAAAAAGTTCACTCGGCAAAAGAGCTCTCACTTGTTGCAAGAAGCACAGGAGCTTCTAAACAAACAGGCCATAGAAGTAGTACCATACCGGGAAAGAAGCAAGGGGGTCTACTCCACTTACTTCCTCGTACCAATGGTGGACGAAACACTGCGTCCAATTCTGGACTTAAGGTACCTAAACAAGTACATAAGGACACAAAAATTCAAAATGACATCTCTGCAGGAAGTAATACCCCAGATACAGGAAGGGGAGTACATGGCCACTTTAGATCTAAAGGACGCTTACCTTCACATACCAATCAACAGAAGACACAAGCGCCTGCTAAGGTTTCAAATCAACAACATCCACTACCAGTTCACCGTACTACCATTCGGACTAAAATCAGCACCGAGGGTGTTTACATAATGCCTAGCAGCAGTAGCAGCACACTTAAGAAGGCAAGGGATACACGTATATCCATACCTCGACGACTGGCTGGTAAAGGCAAACTCATACAACGCCTGCCAAGGGGCCATTCAGGTGGTGATAGACATAGAACCAGAACAGGTGAAGATTTTCTTGGGAGCAGATCGACACCAGGCAGGGCAAGGTGTTTGCAAGCACAAAGAGGATTTCAGCAATTCTCAAGGAGACACAGCTTTACCGCAAGGGGCAAGCTCTGACAGTGAGGAAAGTGGGGAAACTGATGGGAATGATGGCATCATGCATACATTTAATTCCCAATATTCGACTCCACATGAGACCATTCCAAGAATGGATTCAGCAGCAATGGTCACAGGCTACAGGGAGCTGGGAGGACCTTGTGGTTGTCACGCATACAGTACATCAAGAGATAGCGTGGTGGAACAAGGACAAATTAATAAAAGGGAAACCATTCTCACAACCAGCTCCAACAGTGACCATCACAACAGATGCATCCCAACTAGGATGGGGAGCACACATGAGCAACCTCAAGGTGAGGGGACTGTGGACACAGCAGGATGCGGTGAAACACATCAACTATCTAGAACTGAAAACAGTGTTCCTAGCCTTAAATGCCTTTCAGAAACAGCTGTACGGAACAAGGGTATTGATTCAAACAGACACCACCACAATGTTCTATATAAACAAGCAAGGAGGTACACGATCAGTGGCACTATCACTGCTAGCACAGGAAATATGGAAATGGGCTATTACAAGACAAATAGACCTACTAACAATACATTTCCCGGGAAAGGACAACGTGGAGGCAGACCGGCTCAGCAGACAGACGTCTGCATCCCACGAATGGGAAATCAACCAGCAAGAGATAGACAAGATATTCAGAAAATGGGGAACACCGCAAATAGACCTATTTGCAAAATGCCAACACTTCGCATCCAGACAACTGTGCGAACAGTCCAAGGGGAATGCGCTATGGATGAGCTGGTCAGGAACATTTGCATACGCTTTTCCCCCCGATACCACTGCTACACAGGGTACTCAACAAATGCAGAACAAGCAACATGACGCTGATTCTAATTGCACCACAATGGGCCAGACAAACGTGGTTCTCACAAATAATACAAATGGCACAGGAGCCAGCGCACAAGTTCCCGAAAAGAAGGCACCTGTTGACTATGCAGGACGGAAAAGTGCTGCACCCAGAGCCAGAGAGCCTCAGCCTAGCGGCATGGCTCCTGAGGACTTAGAATTTGCACACCTAAGATTATCAGAAAGTACAATGGCAGTGTTAAGGGAGGCCAGAAGGCCGACCACACAAAAGTGCTACATAGCTAAGTGGAAAAGATTCACACAATGGTGCATTAAGGAAAAGCTACAAAGAAGGATTACAAGGGAAACAACTGTACTAAAGCATCTGCTACACAACAAACTAAGTTACACATCGCTGAGGGTACACATAGCGGCGATAGTAGCCTACACAAGGGGATAAACAGGAAAAAGGCTCTTCACGTCACAAGTGGTAAAAAGATTTCTGGAAGGGGCAAAAAGGATAGCCCCACCTAAAAGGGTACCACCGCCACAGTGGAACCTCAACGTGGTACTGGCTCAATTGATAAAGGCGCCATTTGAACCTATGCATAAGGCAACACTGCATATGCTCACGCTTAAGACAGCCTTTCTAGTAGCTATCACTTCACTGCGCAGAGTAAGTGAATTACAAGCGCTTACACTACAGGAGCCATACCTGCAAATACATAGCGACAGGATTGTAATGAGAACCGATCCACACTTCATGCCAAAGGTGGTATCAAGGTTCCACATCAATCAAACAATCCAGATACCGATTTTTTTGCCAAAAACCAACCACAAACGCAGAAAGAGCGTTACACACACTGGACGCCAGAACGGCAGTAATGCACTATATCGAAAGAACAAAAGAATGCAGAAAGACAAAGCAATTCTTTGTGTCCTTCGCCACCAGTTTTCTTGGACGCCCAGTTACCAAGAACACAATTGCAAGATGGATTGCGGAAGCAATACAATACTGCCACAAGCAAGCTGGACAACAATTAGAAGGAGCAACACGTGCTCATTCGATACGGAAAAAGGGAGCAACAATAGCGTTCCTAGAAAACACACCTATTCAGGACATTTGCCAAGCAGCAACATGGGCCTCAGTGCACACGTTCACTAAACACTACTGCATAGATATTCAAATGAACAAAGAAGCTCAAGTAGGACAAAGGGTCTTACAACACACATTCACAAATCAGAGCTCTTCTTCCACCCAGCCACCACAAATCTAGAAAACCGCTACAAAGTCTATGCACAGCATAGTGAATCCAGAAAGATTCACGCTGCAAAACGTATAGTTTCTTACCTGTCGGTGTAGTTTTGCAGCCTGAAGACTTTCTGGATTCACTAGCGATCCCACCCACCTCCGCCAGAAGAAGGAGCCTGGAGGAAAAGGGTTAAAAACGGGAACAACAATCAAAACAGGAAACGGAAAAAAGGAATCCGAAGATGGCGGCCACAGGAGGGAGCTTCCGCAGGAAGCACGTTGACGTCATGAAGGGACACCAAATGGTGGTATGTCGACGCCCACCTGGGCCACGAGAAAAAAAAAAAGAAGGAAAATACGACAATTCTGGACCCAACTACGAGATGGCGGAAAAATGCACAGCATAGTGAATCCAGAAAGTCTTCAAGCTGCAAAACTACACCGACAGGTAAGAAACTATACGTTTGGTATCAAACTTCTCAGCACATTAAACCAACACTGATGCCAGTGTGGGATTTAATGAAAAATGTACTCAGTGGGCATCTTAGAGATGCCCCCTGAAAAACGACCTAACTCTAGTGTCCTGGCAGAGTGGCTGCTCGCTGGCTGCCACGACCAGACATGTTTCTGGACCCCTGGGTCGAGAGCCTGCCTGTCTTGGGGGCCTGAAACAAAGCATATCCTGGGATGAGGTGCCAAGCCTCCTCCCCCAGGATGGGCAGGGTCCACAAAGGGGAAGCTTCAAAGGCTTGCTCCCCATGCAAGGCTTCACATGCGTCCCCTTCAAGAATGCTTAGCGAGTCAGTGGAACCTGTCGCAGGGTCAATTAACCAATATAGTGTTGGTAAACGGCCGCACCGATCGCTCTCTGCATTGGTGGAACCCTCAAAATCTGTCCAAAGGTCGGCCCTTCATCGACCCTGGTGCACAGACCGTGCTAACAGCAGACGCACTGCTCACGGGTTGGGGAGCTCATCTTCAACATCACACAATTCAAGGCTTGTGGAGTCAAAAGCGAATACATCTCCACATAAATCACCTAGAGCTGCTAGCAGTGTTTCTAGCGCTCAAAGCCTTTCAAATTCACCTTGAAGGCAAAACTGTCCTAGTCCTCACCGACAAAATGACAGCCATATACTATATACAAAAACAGGGGGGGGGGGGACACACACACTCCAACTGTCACGCCTAGCACAAGCCATTTGGAAGTGGGCCATACACCACAGAATTTATCTCCTAGCAGAACACCTTCCAGGATTAAACAATCAAATTGCCAACCTTCTCAGCATACAAAGGCAGCAAATCCACGAGTGGGAACTTCACCCTCAAGTTCTCCTCCCATACTTTCAAAGTTAGGGTTTTCCCCAAATAGATCTATTCGCCACACACAAACGGAAAATGCCCAAGCTTCGCCTCCAGGTATCCATACCCGTTCTCCAAAGGCAATGCACTATGGATGAACTGGTCAGGGATATTTGCCTACGCTTTTCCGCCTCTCCCACTCATTCCACTAGTGGTTCGGAAGCTCAGGCAAACATCCCTCACACTAATCCTAGTAGCTCCCACATGGGCCCATCAACCTTGGTTCACAACCCTGTTGGAGTTGTCAGTAGTTCCACATCAAAAGCTGCATCTCACATCCAGTCTCCTCACTCAGAGCCATGGAGAAATAAGACATCCAGATCCCAAAGAACTCAACCTAGCGATCTGGCTCCTGAAGTCATAGTTTGGTTATCTGAATCTTCCACCAGACTGTATGAACTTCAGAAAAGAGGCCAGAAGGCCTACTACAAGGGCTTGTTATGCAGCTAAATGGAAATGATTTGTTATATATTCTAATGATAACAATACAAGTCCTTTGGATGCGATGCTTTCATACAAAGTATCATCTGTTATTTATTACACTTGCAGCTGTCAGGATTAGCATACACATCCATCCGCTTACATCTCGCTGCAAAAGCTGCGTACCTACAAAATAACCAGCACTTGTCTCTGTCTAGGGTACCAGTTATCAAAGTTTTTATGGAAGGACTGAAAAGGGTAATACCACCAAGACTTCCACCTGCCCCAGTGTGGAATCTTAACATAGTGCTTACACGATTAATGGCCCACCTTTTGAACCAATGCATATGTGAACTGAAATTTCTTTCATGGAAAGTCGCTTTCCTCATTGCTATTACCTCACTGAGGAGAGTAGGTGAGCTACAGGCAGTAACCATAGAAGAACCGTTTTTCCAGCTTCACAAAGACAAAGTAGTTCTTCGTACTAACTCTAAATTTCTACCTAAAGTAGTTTCTGCCTTTCATATCAATCAATCGGTTCAGTTACCCGTGTTTTTTCCTCAACCGGATTCAGTGGCAGAACGAGATCTACGCACCTTAGATGTTAGAAGAGATTTGGAATATTAGATAGAAAGAACAAAACCATTTTGCAAAACAAAACTTTTTGTTGCTTTTTCTCCACTGCACAAAGGCAATCCTATATCCAAATCATGTATTGCTATATGGATTGTCAAATGTATTCAGACATGTTATGTGAAAGCAAAAAGAACTTTAACAATACTCCCTAGAGCGCATTCTACTCGCAAAATAGGGGCTACTATGGCTTTCTTAGGAAACATTCCCATAGCTGACATCTGTAAAGCTGCAACATGGTCTACACAGCACACATTCACCACGCACTATTGTGTAGATGTTATTTATTTTATTTATTGGTTTTGTAGAGCGCCTGAATCACCCCCGAAGGGGTATCTCTGCGCTTTTGGGCGAAGCTGCTGGCGGACCGAGGAAAAATTAGAACAGGGAGGCCTTGAGAAGTTAGCAAGGCAGCAAGCTAATGTAGGCCAGGCAGTACTTAAAACACTCAACTGCAACAGTTACAGGTTAGCCACCGCTTTGGGAGAATACTGCTGTATAGACTATGCAAAGCATGTGATCTACAGCTCACATGCCTCGATCGGAAAATGTTACTTACCCAGTAAGCATCGGTTCTTGGCATGTAGAGCTGTAGATTCACATGCGCCCAGCCGACTCCCCGGGTACCTACACCTGTTGCAGTTTCTTACTCATATACATATGCATGGACATCTTTTTCTACACTTACTCACTCCATTCTCACCCACCTGCGGGAAAACAATCTAACAATGGAGTAGATGACCATGCACACGATCACCGAAAGGAGGAGTCACTTTACCTCGTGACTGGAAAGACTTCTTCGAAGAAAAACAGCTTGCAAACATCCAGACCCAACACTAGATGGCAGGAGTTCGCAAAGCATGTGAATCTACAGCTCTACATTCCAAAAACAGATGGTTACTGGGTAAGTAACATTTTCCTTCCTCCCATAGGACTGCATTGAACAGCTTTCTTGTGAAAATTGTATTAAGTGTGGAGTTGGTTTGGATGAATCCTTAAGAAACTGCAAATATACCAAACACGGATTTACTTCACTTTTTCCTCTAGGAAATGTCCCAGTGTGATATCTAGGCATATCACACTGAGTAGTGAAAGTAATTTAAAGAGCAATCTGAAAAGTAATTCAAACTGGTGTACAAACAAATGACTTACCCGTAACCAATCCAACTGCATTTAACTGCATTTCAACTGTATTTAAGCTGCATATTTCTTGCAAAGTGGTTTTATACTTAGCTGTACCAGGCTTGGCTTGGTTCTAGAAAATAAATGATAACTAAATAATATACAAACACTGGACTGTGTGCACATTATACCTTACTTCGGTATAGTATATACAGAGCCAGCTTTGTACCAAAAATATTTCTTTGTTGTATTTTATTTTTAGAACCAAGCCAGACTGATGCAGGTAAGTAAAGAAAATAGTACTATTCAAGAATAATACAGTTGAATGTAATTGAATGAAGTTGGCTTTGTTACAGGTAGGCCAAATGTTCAGAAACAGTTGAAATTTGCAGTTACTTTGTGATTACTTTTTCTACTCGGTGTGATATGCCTAGATATCACACTGGGACATTTCCATATCTAGATAAAAGGTAAGTATAGCAGTTTTCACAAAAACACAGTTTGTTTCCATACAATCACCCTCAACACGTAGAAGTTTTTGAGAGGAAAGCAGTCCATGCAATCCTACGGAGAAAAATGAGGTTATCGGTTTGCAGGTAAGTAAACGGTCTTTGGGGTTGTTTCTAGTGTTGGAACAAGGGTTCCCCCAGGGTCAAGGATGCACTCAGAAAGCACCCTCAGCGGCACGAGGGTGGCCGGGTGCAGAGTGCTGAGGCCCTGTGTTATCCAACGGGGGCTAGGGGGCCTCCGGTTAGTGGCTGCTCACGGGCACGCCACTTGGATGTGGGAGCAAAGCTCCTAGGGTTTATCTCAGGGCACAGGGGGATCGGACTTGGCACACAAGGTGCACCCACAGCGGCACAGGGGCGGCCGGATGCAGAGTGCTGATCTGGCGTCGGGTGCCCTATTCTTTTCAAGTTTTGTATTTTGCCTGCCGGCTCCGCCCAGGGAGCCTTCCGGGAGGAACCAACAGCTGGGCAGGTAAGTTGAAGGGCTCGGGGACGTAGGTGCACCTCAGGTCCTCTTCTCCTGGGCGTAGGGTGGCCAGTTGCAGGGTTTCCTTTTGAGGTCGGAATTCACCTTACTGGGTCACTCGTGGTTGGGCGAGGGGGGTCTCTGTGCAGAGGCTGCAGGCGACGTCGGGGAGTCCTGGAGGGGTCAACCTATGGTGGACTCGGATTCTGGATCGCTGGGACCAGTGGTCCTTTGGAACTCTGGCCGTAAGCGTCGGGTGCAGTGGTGGTTCCAGGCTTTGGGTGACTTTGTCCTCAGGAGGCTTGGAGTCTTTCTTTGGTGTTTCTTTTGAACAGAGCTGCTGCTCGCAGGAGATCCGGTCTTTGTTGAAGACAGTCAGTCCTCCCAGGGGTTCTGGAGGTCGCTAGCTGCAGGGACAAGGCGATTTTTGGCGCCTCTCCTGGGCTTCTTCTTTCGTCCTTCTTAGGTTGCGGGAATCTGCTTTCTTGGTTCAGGGCTGCCCCTAACTACTGTATTTAAGGGGCGTTTTAGGGCTACTGACATTAGGGTGACTACACCCTCGTTGTGCTCACCCCACGTGGGGGAGTGGGCACAATCCCTAATCCTGATTGGAGAGTGCCTGCCATCTGCAAGATGGCGTGCACTGAAGAGTGGGCTTCACCTCGCCTCCCCCACCTAAGGGGTGGGGTTGGCAGAGGTGGGCACACCTTTTGGGCTGCTCTAAATTTTTCTGCCCGTCTTCTGGCCGAAAAGTGGTTGAGACAGGAAGAGAGGCTGGGGGTCATGTGACAAAGGCAGCAAGGCCTTTCAAGTTTCCTGGCCTCATATGGCTCTTCCTGCCCTGGGGGAGGTGTGACCACCTCTGCCCAGGAAAGGCTTTGGTTTTGGGCCCAGGGAGGAAAGGCTCCCACCCCAGGGGTCCAGAAACATATTTCGTGGTGGCAGGCTGGTCGATTTTCAGGGGGCATTGCTAAGATGCCCTCTGAGTGTATTGTATAATCCCACACTGGCATCAGTGTGGGTTTATTATGCTGAGAAATTTGCTACCAAACTTACCAGAATTCAGTAAAGCCATTATGGTGCTGTGGAGTTCGTAATGACAAACTCCCAGACCATATATTCTTAATGGCTTCCCTGCACTTACAATGTCTAAGAAGGGACTTGGACATTGTAGGGGTACAGTGCTCATGCAACTGTACCCTCACCAGTGCACCCAGTTAGAGGGGTGTCTTACCTATACAATAGGCAGTGGGTTGCAGGCATGGCACACGGGTATGTGTGCCATGTAGACTCTTCACTTTTCTCTGCACCAAAACAAGCAGCCTGCAATGGCAGTGTGTGTGTGTGTGTGTGTGTGTGTTAAGGTACAGGACCTCTAAGGGTGGCACAATATGTGCAGCAGCCCTTAGAGGCCGTCCCTAGTCACAGTGCCCTTGGTACCCATGGTACCGGTTACAAGGGACTTGCATGTGACCAGAGAGGTGCCAATTGGGGGTACAAAGGTACAGTTTTGGGAAGGAACACAGGCTCTGGGAACCTGACTGGCAGGGACCCTTGGCACATCAAGTCAAAGTGCATCAGAAATCTAGCAAAAAGTGGGGGTTTACTGCAACAGAAACCCAGCTTCCTATACCCGCAAAATCGGGATGCTTCCCTCCAGCAACCTTATTCCTACCACCCATGTTAATATTCGTTCCGGAGTAGTCTTCCCTCTGTCTCTTTCTGCAGCATAGCAGGTACCTCTGAGCTCCATGGGGAAAAAATTTATATGAAGGCTTGTCTACACAAAGAGAGGTTTAGTAGCCTACTCTCAAGGGATTTTGTTTCAACAGTATAGGAAACTGGAATTTTGTTGCAGTTGCCTCCCAGTTTTTGCCCATTTTTAGCTAATAGATGTTATTTTTCAACGCTGGCAGTGTACTGAAGCCTGCTAACCAGACCTCAGTGCCAGTGCTCTTTCCTTAAAATAAGGTGATGTCTAATTATAGCACAATTGGCACAGGACTTTAGCCCCCTTGTAAGTCCCTAGTAGAGGATACCCCTGGTATTTAGGGCCTGTGTACTAAAGGAGTCCCTAAGGGCTCCAACATGTCTTATGCCACCCTAAGGGACCCACACACACACATTCCACAGAGACTGTAAGTGCAGGCTGTCTGACATGGTGCAAACCATAAAGTGAAAACACAACATGGCACACTCCTTTGTGCCATGCCAAAGTCGCTGCATTCAATTTAAGTAAGTCACCCCTACATCCGGCCTTTGAGCCCTAAGTCAGGGTGTATTATATTTTATTTGAGAACATATCTGCATGAGCAGATATGGCCATATGATATCTAGTTCTGTTACTAGATAGTGCAAGTGAACACGGAAGCCATTTTAAGTTATGTACTGGTCACTGGTCAAAACGAGTTACCCAGCTACTTGATGGCTTCACTGAAACACATGGTGTTTGGTATCAAACACCTCGTATTATTACACCCCCACTGATTCCAGTGATGGATTTATTAATACCTGTCCCCATAGGGTACCTTAAAGGTACCCCCTGAACCCTACTAGTCCTCTAGTGTGCTGGCTGACTGGTCTTGTGCAGCCTGCCACCACAGATTAGTTTCTGACCCCCTAGGAGGTGAGAGCCCCACTCTCAGCGGTCAGGAACAATTCCTGCTCTGGCAGGGAGGTTTACACCTCCTTCTGCAGGAAGGCTAGGAAATCAGCATATGAAGGCCAGAGGCTTCAAAGCCTCTGCTGCCTTTGATATGCGAGCCTGGCTTCCCCCAGACCTGGTGAATGCCACCCCGTTCCTTGAGGCCCATTTGGCACCAGAACTGGCGGGAAATTAGATAGTGAGGAGATGTGTTGCACTGCCAGGCTGGACACGCCTCTAGGGTGGGAAGCCTAAAGTGAATTTGAAAGAAAGGATTCCACCATCTTGAGTGTGGTGAAATTAATAACTCAGGGACAGGGTGATGCCCACTCTCCACAGGAAGTGGTCATCTAGGGGGTGTAGTGACCTGAGGGGTAAGTAGCCCATTGGCAACTGCCATTTACTCCCCTTAACACTCCGAAATTGAGTATTTAGGTGGCGCCCTGACACCAGGAAAGCAGATTCGACTACATGAATCCGAGGAGAAAAGGAGGACCAAAGAGAGCTAAAACTGAAAACCTGCACCAAAGATTGGCGCAAAATCCTGCCAGGCTGCTTGCACTTCGACCATCTCTGTGACCAATGTCGCAAAGAGCTGCAAATCCTCCCCAAAACCCTTGGAAGACTGCCCAGCACATCAACAACCGGGAAAGATCTCTTTTGGAGTATAGGAGCTGCTTCCCTGCACCTGCAGGAACTGAAAAGCATCTGTCCGGTCCACCGTGTTGCCAGCTATCGGGCCCCTTGAAAGAGCAGCATGACCAGAAAAAGACTTTGTGCTCCAGGAGGTCAGATCCGTCTGCTTGCCAAGTTTGGAGATGCCAGGAGCCGCCCAGCACCAATACCCCTGGGTACCAGAGCAGTTGCAGCAACTAAGGCTTGTTAGTGGTCCAATCCGGACTCCAACAGCATGAAGACAGACCTACCGCCGAGGGACGTCAGGATCCACAAGGCTGTCAACGAGAATGACCCTGCTGCCCTGTTTCCCCAAGTCACCAAGACATAGAGGGAATCACTGACTGCTGCGACCCGACTCCTCAAAGCACCCCTGCTCCTGAGCCCCACAGCCTGAGTCAGAGGGAGGCGGCGGTTCCAACGGGGTCCTGAGACCCTCAAAGCTGAGTCCACGCTTGGGTTTGTCCAGACTGGTCCCCCATTCGCTGCGTGCAGCCTCTTTCTGCAGGAACCAAGAATCACGAGAGTCTTCAGCAGGGCGACACCTCCAGACAAAGCCCGACTGCACACGAGCCCCAAGATCGGTCCGACTGGACAGACTGTGTCTGTGCGTGCCCAAGACCCTCAAGACCTGAGCCCCCCTTTGGGTTCAAGCGGATTGGTCCCCCAGTCTCCGCTTGCAGCCTCTTTTCCACAGAGCCGTTTCCCATTGAAGTCAACGAGGCACCCGACGCCGAAACGCGCCTCTGCACCCGGACGCCCCAGTGCCTTCTGAGGTGACCTGTTGGTGCTGCCTTGGACCTTGCCCCATACTCACTTATGAGAAAGTGCCTCTTTTAACATGCTTAGCCCCCACTTTTTGCCTGTTATTTGATGTGGTTTCGATTGTATTGCACAGGGTCCCTGGCAACCAGGTCCCCTGTGCCAATGCTTCTTCCCTAAAAACATATCCACAATTGGTCCTTCTACTCCCTGTAAGTTTCTAGTAAATGGTACCCAGGTTGCCTAGGGCTTGGAAGCTTTTGAGGGTCCCCTGAGATCCCCTCACTAGGACTGTGCCACTGCTGCTTGCATGCACCTGTGAGGTTAAAAATCGATAGTCGACATGGCACCGTGCCTGGGTGCCATGCCAGCCAGCACCGTCTTAAGGTATAGGTAATTCAGCCCTCTAGCAGGCCTTACAGCCCTAAGGCAGGATGCACTATACCACAGGTGAGGTCTATCTGCATGAGAAGATTCATGTCCATTCTTAAATATTTTAAGTGCCAGGGAAGCCATGAGGAGTATATGGGCTGGAAACTCGACAACTCTACTTCCCCAGCACCATGATGGCTTCACTGAAACCAGGAGTGTTTGGTACCAAACTACTCCTTGTAATAAATCCACATTGATGCCAGTGTTAGATTTATCAAACTGTGTACTCAGAGGGCACCTCATAGGGGCCCCCTGAAAACCTACCAACTCTGGTGTGGTCACTGACTGGCTTCAGGCAGCCTGTCACACACAGACATGTTTCTGGACCCCTGGGTGGAGAGCCTCTGCTCTCTGGGACCAGAAACAATGCACATCCTGGGCGGAGGTGTCACACCTCCTCCCCTAGGTTGGGCACAGTGCTCGAAGGAGAAGCTTCAAAGCCTGCTACCTTTGTAATGCGACCCCCAGCCTCTGCTTCTAGCAGCAGATGGCAACCCCCAGTTTACACCCCCACTTAGGGCGGGAAAGCCGGCGGAGAAACTTATAAAGGCTAGGAGGTGTGCACGCCTTTACCAACTCCATAATAGAGGGTTTAGTGACCCCAGGTGAGGTGCCCATTGGCCCTACCGGTTACTCCCTTAAAATGCCCCCTAAATCTAGAATTTAAGATGCTCCCTCAGACCTTGAAACTAGTTGCCTGCGACCTATGAAGGACGAAGAAAATGCCGTGCAGCGAAGCTTGAAGACGACTACTGACTTGGCCCCAGCCCTACCGGCCTGTCTCCAGCTTCAGAGACCCTGCGAGAAGACAACGCCTGTCCTGCAGCCAGTGACTTCCAGAAACCGAAGAAAGACTGGCTGAACTTTGACAAAGACTAGAACTCCTGAGGACAGCAGTTCTGTCCCTAAGAAACCAACACAAAGAACTCCTGTGCCCTCTGAATCCGCGAGTCATACCCACTCTGCACCGGACGCCTGCAGCCCGTGTCCAGGTGGACCACTGATCCTGAACAGGTTTCTCAGCGAATCTGACCTCAAGTCTAGCAATGGCTTACCCCTCCAATGTTATCCTATGGGGAAAACAATATTGTGGTTAAACATGTAAGTATTTAACTTGCAATCTCAGTCTTCGGAGCCTAAAGTCAGCAAAGGCCAGGGGCACAGAGGTGACCGGGTGCAGAGGTCAAAATCTGAGTTCGATCCAATGCTTTCCAATGGAGACGGGGTGCCTGGAGCCACAGTGCTTGCAGGTAAGTAAATTGGTTGCAGGGGCCAAGCTTTGGGGGTTAGGATAAGCACAGGAGGCGCCATAAAGCAGCACCAAACATACACCACCAGCCGCACCGGGGCGGTCGGGTGCAAATTAGATGTTGGGCGCCCAATGCTTTTTCATTGAGGATCTTCCTGACAGATAAGAGGCTGAAGGCGTGGCACTGGAGGTCGCAAGAGGAAGACCAGTGACAGAGGTAAGTTGGGATGTAGGGGATCGTAGGGGCACAGTCAGTTCAGCTCACCAGGGCCCAGGGACTTCGGGTGCAGGGGTGCCTTTCGACGTCAGAGTTTTCTTACCGGAGCCGGTTGGGGGAGTCTCTGGATTTACACTGCAGGCGCCATTGGGGCGGGCTGGAGAGGTCAGCCAACGTTGGACATGAGGTCAGGATCACTGAGGAGACTTCACTGCAAAGATGAGCTGCTCAACCTCGGGCCGTGTGCGATGAGTGCATAGTGGGCAGGAGATGCGGATCCACCTAGATTCGGAGTCTTTGGAGTAGGTTTCTTCTGGACAGGTCCGCTATCCACAGGAGATTGCAGTATTTTTCGAAGGCAGCAGTCCTCCCATTGGTTTCAGAGGTCGCTGGCTGCAAGACAGGTCGCAGGGTCGTCGAAGCGGGAGACAGGCCGGGAGAGCTGGGCCATGGCAGTTGTGGTCTTTCGGCTTCTGCTGCAGGTTGTCTTCTTTCTTCTTAGGTCGTCGCAGATCTGAGGGCCAGGTCCGGGGAGCTACGTAAATACTAAATTTAGGAGGAGGTTTTAGGGGACTAGCTGGTAGGGCTACACCCTCTATTATGCCACCCTCCTGTGGGAGTGGGCACATACCTAGCCCTGATTGGAGGGTTCCCCCCCCATCTCAGTAGGAAGCTGGCTCTGTATATACTATACCAAAGTGAGGTATAGTGTGCACAGAGTCCAGTGAAACCCCAAAGGTAGGCAGAGGTAAAGTTACATAGCACCTCACTCTCTATTTGTGGTAGTGTGGTCGAGCAGTAAGGCTTTATCAGAGGACCGTGCTATGCATTTGTTGTACACAGTCAGCAAATGAATTCACACACTCAGACTTCAGACCAATTGTTTTTGTATAAAAATATTCATTAGTTATTTTATTTTCTAGAACCAAGCAAGCCTGGCACAGGTAAGCAATAAATACTTTACAGTAGTAATGCAGTTTGTAAACTGTTTGAATTGCAATTGTATATGCACTTTGTTTTGACTTACAGTATGGTTGCAGAGAAATGCAATACTTTGTAAATGCAGTACATAGACTTGAATGGCCTTTTCAGTAAAATACCAGGTAAGTTACTTTTTAGATTACTTTTCTTACACAGAGTAGTATATCTGGATACTACTCTGGGACATTTCCTGTAAACAGGTAAGTAAAATCGTTTTTGTTAAACAGTACAATTTTAAAGAATTTCTTTAGGTTTTCAAACTCCAGACTTAGAAACTTTTCCAAGAAAAAACAGTCAATGTTATCCTAGGAGGAAAATTGTGTTATGGGTTTTAAGGTAAGTATTTGGTAGTGGGAGTTGAGGTTCTGGAGGTAGACTCAGGGGTCCCCCCGGGTCAGGGATGCACTCCAGTTACACCCTCAGCAGCACCAGGGTGGCAGGGTGCAGAGCGCTGAGGCCCAATATTATCCAATGGGGGATAGGGTGCCTCCGGTTGGTGGCTGCGGACGAGCAGGCCACTTGGTTGTGGGAGTAAAGCTCCTGGACTTTAGCTCAGGGCAAATGGGGAAATGAAGTAGCACCAGAGGAGCACCCTTAGCGGCACTAGGGCGGCCGGGTGCAGGGTGCTGTTTCGACGTCGGGCACCCTGTTGTTTGCAATGGGGAACCTCCGGTTTGCAATGGCACTGCAGGCTTGGGGACGAAGGTCTTCTGGGTGCGACCACCACTTCGAGAGGTAAGTTGGGAAGTTAGGGGTTGGTTAGGCACCGTTGGTTTGGCCACCCAAGGCCGTGGGGCGTCGGGTGCAGGGGTGCCTTTTGGGGTCGGATCTTCTTACCAGCTCCTGGTCGCGGTTGGGGGGACCTTCCGGATTTAGACTACAGGCGTCGGCTGGAGGTTTGAGGCAGGTCAGGGTTCGCTGTATCTTGTGTCAGGATCGTCGGGGGGGACCTCCTCGTGGTGTTTGCCCGCTCGGGCCGTGGACGGCGGGTGCAGAGTGGGGCGGATTCGCGGTGTCCGGCCGGAGCCAGAGGTTGCAGATGAACAAATCCGGTGTTCACGGGAGACAGTCTTTGTGGTTGAAGGTAGGCAGGTCCTCCGGGGTTTTCGAGGTTGCTGGCTGCAGGACACACCGGGATTTCGCAGGAGCAGGTTCGAGGTGGAGACAGGCCGGTAGGGCTGTGGCCAAGTCAGTGGGTGTCTTCCTCTTAGCTTCGGCGCGGCTGTTCGGTCCTTCTTCTTTTCTTGTTGCAGGTTCTTGTCTGAGGAAGCAAGGTTCAGGGGTGCCCCGAAATACTAGATTTAGGGGCGTTACAGGTAGGTAAAAGGTAGGGACCAATGGGTCCCTTCCCTGGGGTGGGTACACCCCCTATTATGCCACCCTCCAGTGGGAGGGGGGCATGAGCCTTTCCCTGGTTGGCTGAGTCCCCTTATCTGCAAGATGGCGTGGACTGAGAGTTGTGCTTCACCTCGCCTCCCCTACCTGAGGGGTGGAGTTGGCAGAGGTGGGCACACCTCTCTTCCTCACTTCTTTTTCCAGCCGGTTCTCCCAACCAAAGTGGGGGTCAGAACCAGTGGGGACCAGTTGCTGAAAGCAGCAAGTGTCTGGGGAAGCTCACAAAGGCGGAAAGCCTTTGAAGCTTCCCCTTTGTAAACCCTGCCCATCCTGGGGGAGGAGGCTTGGCACCTCGTCCCAGGATGTGCATATTTCAGGCCCCAGAGAGCAGCAGGCTCTCGACCCAGGGGTCCAGAAACATGTCTGTTAGTGGCAGCTGAAAGCAGCCACTCAGCCTGGACACTAGTGGTAGGTTAGTTTTCAGGGGGCCTCTCTAAGATGCCCTCTGTGTGCATTTTTCATTAAATTCCACACTGGCATCAGTGTGAGTTTAATGTGCTGAGAAGTTTGATACCAAACTTCTCAGTTTTCAGTGTAGCCATTATTGTGCTGTGGAGTTGGTAATGACAAACTCCCAGCACCATATACTCTTAATGGCAGCACTGCACTTACAATGTCTAAGAATGCCCTTAGACACTGTAGGGGTACAGGGCTCATGCACCTGTATCCTCACCACTTGTATAGTGCACCCAGCTAGAGGGGTGACTGATCTATGCCAGGGCAGTGGGTTGTAGGCATGGCACACAGATGTGTGTATGTGCGCGCACACACAGGACCTCTAAGGGTGGCACAATAAGTGCTGCAGCCCTTGGAGGCCTTCTCTGGTCACAGTGCCCTGGGTACCTGTCGTACCATTTACCAGGGGCTGACCTGTGGCCAGAGATGCCAATTGGGTTTAGGCTTCAATGCAGTTTTGGGGAAAGAACATAGGCCCTGGGTACCTGATTAGCAGGAGCCCAGGGCACACTCAGTCAAAGCACATCAGCAATTCAGCAAAAAGTGGGGGCAACCATGCAGAAAGAGGGCACTTTCTCACAAGCTCCAAGATGGCGGGGACTGAAAGTCGTGCTTCACCTCGCTTCCCCCACCTTAGGGGTAGGATTGCCAGAGGTGGCCACTGGTTTACCACTGGTTTTCCTGCCAAAAGTGAGGGTGTAAACCAGGGGCTGCCATCTGCTGCTAACAGCAGAGGCTGGGTGTCACATTACAAAGGCGACAGGCCTTTCAAGCTTCCCTCTTCGAGCACTGGCCCATCCTGGGGAAGGAGGCATGACACCTCTGCCCAGTATGTGCATTGTTTCTGGTCCCAGAGAGCAGGGGCTTTCTACCCAGGGGTCCAGAAACATGCCTACAGCCGCTCAGAGACCACACCAGGGTTGGTAGTGATTCAGGGGGCATATGGGGCAATAAATCTCCACACTGGCATCAGTACGGATTTATTGAAGAGTAGTTTGGTACCACACCCTCCTATTCAGTGGAGCCATCATGGTGCTGTGGAACTCGAGTTGTTGAATTCCCAGCCCATGTTCCCTCTATGGCTTCACTGGCACTCACAATATTGGGAAATGGTGCCCAATATTGTAGGGGCATATCTGCTCATGCAGAGATGCCCTCACCTGTAGTATAGTGCACCCTGCCTTAGGGCTGTGAGGCCTGCTAGAGGGGTGACTTACCTATGCTGTCAGGCAGTGCTAGCTGGCATGGTACGCAGGCAGGGTGCCATGTCAACTTTGTCGTTTTCTCCCTCACAGGGACATGCAGGCTGCAGTGGCATGGTCCCAGTGAGGGCGTGTCACGGGACCCTCTTCAGCTCCCAGGCTCTTGGTACCCAGGTTACCATTTACTAGGGACTTACAGAGGGGGAGAAGTGCTAATTGGGGTTTGTTGTAGGGAAGCAGCACCGGCACAGGGGACCTGGCTTGCAGAGACTGTGTACCCTACATCAGAAACCACATCAAAACAAGGTAAAAAATAGGGGCTAACCATGCAAAAGAGGCACTTTCTCACAATGTCCTTTTTGAGTCGCTTGTCAGTTATTGGTCATGTGTGTGCAATAAATTACTTACACTCCTCTGTGCTAGGCCTAAGGCTGCTCGACCACACTACCACTAATAGAGCATCTGGGGTTTACATTGTGCCCTGTACACTTCTTGGGCTATTGCTGGACTCTGTGCACGGTATAAACACCTAGTGGTATATCATATACAGAGCCAGATTCCTACATCACCCTAAGTCCAAGAGTCCAGTCCTGTAAGCCGTTGCTACGTGACCCTATGCAGTATAGGATAACAGTTTTAAGAACTGACAGCTCCAAAAGTACTTGCCCGATTACGATGACCTTGGTGTCTAAATTCATATTAAAATCTGTTATTTTTTATAAATTGGTATCCGATTTCTTTGAGTGTCTCGTATACCGACTGTGTGTGCAATAAATGCTTAACACTACCCTCTGATAAGCCTAAACTGCTCGCCCACACTACCACAAAAGAGATCATTTGTGTTTGTTAATTGTGCTTCTGTAAACCAATAAGGGTTGCCTGGACCCTCTGCACAGTGTACCTCATTTTGGTACCCTATATAAAGAGCCAGCTTCAGATAGATGGATGGATGGATGGATATGAGAGGCAGTCAGTCTTTGGGTCCGCTTTTTAGATCGATTGGTCTGTTGAGCTGTCTACGCTTCCACCCACCACCACATGGGGCAGTGGGCCAGCAATTGGCTCTTTTGTACTGTAAGTGATGGCATTTTACATGGTCACATGCACATCTGCCTAAAAAGAAGTGCCCTTTGGAGCTAGGCTGCTGGTCCAATATTTTACCAGTGCTTTTTTATTTCCCTTCTTTGTCCTTTATTTATTTTTAAGTCATCTTTGTATGTTTAAGTTGCAGGTAACATCCAGTTTTTTCAAGTTACAGCACTTACAAGCAATTCACTTTTTCTTAATGCCAAAAAGAATCCCTTTTCCTGTAATTTACATTAAGACTGAAAAGTTTCAATACCTGTTCTAATTACACTTTCCTGCTGGGAAGTACTTGTACTGTTCTCTTAAAATTATATGCGGATAATTTAAAAAAATTATTAAATTATTCATTGTAAGCATATATTTGCCATGTTTCAGCAGCGGCAAGGCATGTTTTATTTCTCTTCATTTTTTGTGCCACATCTCCCCACCCCCCTAATAACAAAAGTGTGCAAGACCTATTTGCCTTACCAGTGCTTTACGTTTGTGGTTCCAGTATTTCCCTTGAGCTTTGTTTGATGGGGTAAGTTGTGCTGCTTCACTAATTTGTTGCAGTTGCCATGGATCTTTCCTAGGTAGTAGAAGAATTAAGTTTTTGGATGACTAGAATTGGGTGTTAGTTAGGAGAAAGTTTTTTTCTTTCTTTTTTATTAAAGAGCAAAAGAATGTCTCAGGAAATAGGGAATAGCTCAGGAAATAGCAAGCATTCGCTGAAAATGTGTGCCATGTTGAAATCTCTAACCCAAACAAAGTAATTTTTGTCTGCCCTCTAATTTTGACTTGTACTTTTGCCTCCACCTCCTGAATTCTTCAGTCTACTTTTTAGGACTTTCCCACCTTGCCTTATTCACCTCTTGTTCCTTGGGTAAGGTCTAGCATGCTTTTTTTTCAGCGGGTGCTTTAGTGCAAGTGATTTATAGTATGTTGGTAACCCGTAGGACCACCCTCCGATGGCCCTCTTCCCAACTTCCCTAAAATACCATTCAGCAAGACTGTGTCAGTTTAAAGAAATTGACCGATATCACACCATAACACTAGACTATATCGGCTACTTCTGGCAAATATGATAACATTTATAATACTCTGCATCATCTGCAAAGCAAGGGTGGACTGCAGGCCAAAGTACTTAGAAATTCTATTCCTAAACTACACACAAACTGGCTCCCTGAGATTCACCAAATCAAACATGATTTCTCAAGTCAGATTCAACTGCCCAGGTAGATCGATCAGAGTAGTAGATTTCCAGCTCTGGAGTGGACTGCATTCACACCTTAGGAATCAACCTATTTTGTCATTATTCAAGAAAAAAAATGAAAACAAACTTATTCAGAGAGGTCTTTCAACTCAACACAAGATCACTGGGACCAATTTGCCCCCCTGGCCCTCCCACTGCCAAATAAATAAATGGATATGGCCCTATGGAAAGCAAGTTCCATTCCTTGAAATTGTGGACCTTAATGTCCACTTGAGTCCAGATTGCAAAGTACATGATACTTCTGGATATGAAGAGTTCTTTTTTTAAAAAATATATATATTTTTAATAGAACTTCAACATCTAGCTCACCGGTGCTATGAAGTGGCGCCATGTCACAAGTTAGTGCTTACAAACTAAATATTTATTTAGAAATGCTTTTGGCTAAGAAGACAAGCTTTTTGTCAGCTAACAATCTTATAACCTTCCGTTGCAGACATTGGTAGCCCTGCACACATTCGCTACTGGCTGTTGTACATCTAGAAAGTGTGAGTGTTTTCTGGATGCATACGTATTTGTGATCCCACACTGTTTTTCTGTTGGTTTGAGGCAATTACTAGAATACCCAGGCCAACCAGATTAGTACATCATTATCATTGTTATCTGGAATGAACTGTTAATGAGTTAAAGCTAATAAATGTAGTGATTTTTATTGCAGTCTTTATTAGCCGCATTTAACCCTTCAACCTTAAAATGGAGCGACGATTGCCACAATTTTCAGAGGGTCAGATAAGGGTGCTACCTTATGCCACCGTTGGATGCTGAAGACCTTTTTTAAATTAAAACAAAATAGATGAACCATCTTCAAAGATATTTGAGATCCTCTTTAAATTAGCGGAAGCTAATTCAGTAAGATAATTAATTGGGCTGAGCGCCCCTAGATGGAGAGGTTTGTAAACTCCCTCTAATGGGCATATCTCTATTTAAGAATTGTTGTGATAACATTTCTTGTATTCAGTGCAACACAGATGTGATACGTGTTCATTACCACCTGTTCCTTATTGTGTTTCAGGCAGCAGAAGATGACGACGTGCAAATCGCTGATGACAGCTCCTCCGATTCAGGTTCCATTTCAGGCCCAGATTTTAACTACATTCTAAATATGTCCTTGTGGTGCCTCACAAAGGAGAAAATTGATGACCTGGTCAAACAAAGAGATTCAAAAGTATGATCTTTGCTTACTTTTAAACAAATGATATTGCATATTTTTGTAAATAAGTTCTTCTCTCTTGTATTTGTATATGTTTTAACCTTGTGTGTGTGAAGATCCCACTACCTGGTGAAGCGTAAGAATGCAGTGGTGAAGAAGTGAATGCTAAAATGTACTTTGTAAATTGATTTCTGTACACAGTCTAGTTAAACAAGTTTTAACAACTTCTTTTATCATTGTAGGCAAAAGAACTTAATGACTTAAAGAGAAAATCTTCAACGGACCTTTGGAAAGAGGACTTAGCAGCCTTTATAGAAGAACTTGATGTAGGTTTCCACACAAACTGCCAGTTATTTATGAAGCGCTTTCTGTTAGGTAGAAGAATTGGTTGTAAACATTGGGCTGGAGTAGTCTAATCCTGCTGAGACACTCTGCTTCTTTATTCGTAAAATGTGCTTTCATTTGGAGGCCTTGTCTAAGTGGGAATTTGAAGTGCTCTCACATCCTGCTTTGCCCTTGTTTGGGAAGGGTAACTATCATGGTTTGAGAGTTCCTAATGCACCATAAATGTCAATTGTTCGAGTTACAATTTGTTTTTGGCCATTTTTCGCTGCCAAGTTCTTTGTTCCATTTAGTCTGTGGTCTGATTTGTAAAAATATGTTGTGGTACACTGGAATGTTGTCTTTTATACGCTATTCTGTATCTCAAATGTCGTCACAAACTCATTTCTGAAGGAAGTTAGTAGCCAGATATAGGAATTATATTCAGCATTTGCTTTCTTTGAGCATTTTAAAAATTCTGGTGCTGTTATTAAATGTTTCAAAACCCAGCCAGTTAGCTCCATGAATCTGGCTTTGTTTTGTTGTAAGTATATATTTTTAAATATTTTTCATGAATTGCCTTATTAACTTTATGGCTTTTAAACACCTATTTTAACTTCTAAATTAAATGTACCAACCGGTTAATTTGGAGTAAAGAAATATAAAAAAAGATGTTCAAAACAATGTGCAGTAAAAAGAGAAGCATTCCCCTTTTAATTGCTCCTTTTTGTCATATTCTTACATCCAACAACTAGCAGAAACTTACAAAAAAGCTTGTGCTTGAGGTCTAAAACACCGTTTTAGAGATATTCCTTTTGCTGCAAAAGTTAGAGGACTTAATTTGAGAAAAGTAATACAGAGTACATGGACAAAAACATGTTTGCAGAAGTTGACTGGGCGATAAAGTGCTGACATTTTTTTGGCTTTTGCTCCTTATGTTATTTGAAAATAACTGCCTTTATTCAGACAGAAGAAATAATTTCACTCCTCATGCTTCCAGACCCCTCTGCGTGGCTTCACTAGGTTGATAGCTGCTTGTCATCACCTTAATTGGAGACATACTTGTTTTACCCCTCACACAGTTCTCAAACGCCTTGTTGAATCCAGCACAAGAACTGATTTGGTTCAGTAGTCCTTAGAAATGCCCGACTTTACTGAGTGATGTACTGCTCCGGTATGCATCCAGTCAGTGGTGGAAATACCTGCATGAAATGAGTAACTTTCACCAATACAAATCAAGAAATAAACCAATTGATTACCCAATATTCTTAACAACATGGGCTGCCCCCTAAAAGAATTAAATAATGAAAACTAACAAATAAGCTCTTTCCTGCTCCAAAGAGCTAAATAAAATCAAGATGCTTCAGTCCTTAACTTGGCTACATCACCATGCAGAGAGAAAAATGTACAAGAATCACATTTTTGCTACTAAACCCATATAGAGTTGGCTAAAAGTAGACCAAAAATCCATGCTGTGTTATGTCTTATCTCTAAAACCAGCCAATTATTCACGTCTTCTCTGTTGGTCATGCTTCTGCTGCTCCCGAATGAAGTTGATAACTTGCCTGCTCCACAAAATCTTACATTTTCCCCCCTTCTTTATAAACTGAATTCTCCTCTTTGAACCCCGATGTTTAAAATAATACCTTGCAGTGCTCATTCCATGTTTGGATCAACATCCAGGATCTGGAAACTCCATCCTTTGTGCTTTTTCACCTCTCTTCTCCTTTTTGTCTCTAAGAAAGATTTAAAACATTTATTTTTAACAAACATTTCTGCTTGTCTCTACTATTCTGTGCTGCCCATCTCTTTGCAGTTTCTACACGTCCTGACTCACTATGCCGGACATTTTCTGCATTCTAACTGTATTGCCTTACTCTTGAAGAAATAGTTGTAAATATCATACACTTGCCTCCTCATTATGTTGTTACTATTGACTGTTCTACTAAATTCCGAAGCATAGTAGTGTAATTTTCATGCCTCCGTTTTATCTTTCTGTGTGTCTTAGTAACTTAGTAATATTGTCCAGTGTTTTGACCTTTCACTGTAATCCCAAGTCCTCAATCTACTTAAGCTGCATTTCGCTATGCGAAGCGCTGTGCTATACCCCGGGGCTTGTCTGTGCTATATAAAGCCACAAAACAAACCAATAGAAATTACAGGCTCATGTTTATTTGATCTTTTCTAGATATTTTAGTTCTCATTGTTATTTCAGTTATTTAAAGTAAGTGTAATTTGGCCCTTGATATTTTGCAGCTGGTGTCATACTATACCCATGCCTATTCTTGCCCTTTTTGTCAGTGTGGGAACAGTTGTCATGAACTGATGAATCCGACTCAGAATTTAGAGTGCAGGATCCCATTGGGCCAGGGTGATAACTTGCAATAATCCTTGATGCCTTTCTGGTGGCGTCTACCAAAGACTGATTCTGTGTTAGTATTCATTTGCTATATATACCAGCTGCTACAACAATCTAGGGATGAGACATTGTAAATGAGTAAACTTGTGCTCTTACTTGTGGAGCGGTTTGAAATGGCAAGAGTTGGCATGCAGAGGTATATTGAAAAACAAGCATTATTATTCCTAAGCTGTAGTTCAGAGCGAACTGTTTCACAATTTAGCCTGTTGGCTGCAACTGTGTGTAAGAGACCATGATACTCAGTTTATTGTGGGTTTCATGCGTTTCCTTCTTTCCATACTTCATACTTTATTATATTATGTGGAACAGCTCAGTGTTTTAAGCGATCTACATTAACCTGATGAACATAGCGCTGCTTTGTTTATCAAGCCTGTCCTTTTCTCTGCTTTGTTGTCTGCGTTGTCTGTCATTTTTCTGTCCATGTTTCTTTAATTTCCCTGTTGTATTGCTGGCCTGCGTCCGTTTTAGACCAGTACAGGTGTAATGTTGTTGACATTTATATAGGTGCACAACACATTCGTTTTATATAGTTTAAAAGGAACTAGCAACCCCAAGAGTCTTACTAATGTGGTGTTAACCAGTTTGGTGAAGTTAATTGGTCTATGTTTTCACTAACTAGTATTTTCCTATGTTTGTCGCTGCATAATATATTTGTGCAACATGAAATAGTTTCTTTGATTTTTAGAACTTACTGACATTTACAACTGTGCATGTTTTTTTGTTTTTGTTTTGTTTTTTTCCCTTCAAAAATACTCATTCTCAGAAAGTTGAAAACCAGGAGAAAGAAGACATTTTGGCAGGGTTTATAGGCAAAGCAGTAAAAGGCAAGGTTGGAAAACCAAAGTTTAAGAAGATGCAATTGGAGGAGACAATGCCTTCCGAGTTGGGTAGGAGAGTCATTCCAGAGGTGACATCTGCAATGAAGGCCGATGCCAGCAAGAAGTTGATGAAGAAGAAGAAGGTTGGTCCTAATTAAAGTTATTTTATACCTTTGGACAGTTTCCAAACCTCCTGATCTGTTTATTCTGACCAAATAAATGCATAGACCAAAGTTATTATCACAAACTTAGCTTGGTTGTTAGCGGTTACATTTAATTCCCGGCATTTTATATACACAGTGAGTGTTCAGTCAGTAATTGCATAGGATCAAAAAATAGGCTGTACTTAAATTTCTCCTTCATATTTTTGCATCCCTTTTAATTTGCCAGCATGCAGTCTGCCAACACAACCACTACTACTTTACTGAAAATAATTTCTGCAGTGAGTTAATCTGCATGTATTAGAAGACAGGCACATTTTTGAGTGTCAGATGAATCTAGATGTTTTGTACAAAATTGGGTGGCAGCAAGGTGTTTGGAGCTAAGCAGAGCTATATGATAGAAACTGTAACCTTTGGGCCCAGTACCTCAACCTGAATAACTTACCTTTTTTCCCCTACTACTCATCCAAGGAAACACCACCCAACCAAATAAATGGGCTCGAAAACTAAGTATAATCGTATATTTAGTATCTGGAAGAGGATAGCCCTAAAAGCCAGGCAGACATTTGTAGTGTGTATCCTACAATAAGAGTTCTTTCTAGGCTCATGCGTTAGTTACTTGGTGGAGGAAGTTAGAATTTTAATTTAGCAAAGCTTGCTTCTGGTGCGAGACGTTCAGGCAATGCATTTCAACACCAGACTCCTATTTGGGTAAGTCTAATGCCCCCTGCAGTAGATAGGTTGCTTACATTTTGGAAGAGTGTAGGAAGCTGCCTCTTTATGTGATGTATCAAGAACCTGATATACCATGTATAGAGTCCAAATGTTCCCTTATGAGTGGACATGAGGTTGCAATGCAGTCCCAAGGTGCTCTGTTGGGGGGTAGTGTGGTCAAACAGCCTTAGGCTTAACACAGAGGTGTGCAAGACATTTGCAAATACACACGATCGATAAATAACACACACGTCTCAAAAAAGAGATCCACACCAATTTATCAAAATAGCAAGTGTCTTTATATGTTTAAGCATCATAGAAAAATCGTTCTGGTAAATACATTTTCAAATATAAATTCTTTTCCCTTTAAAAAGTGGACACAGTGCAATTTCTGATTTCTGCAATGTTATCCTATGGAAGGCAGAACAAGTTCTGCAAACGGGTATAGTACAGCAACTTACAAGACCAATCTCCAGGAGTTAAGGTGAGTGGTGGGCAAGGTCCAAAGCAGCACCAACAGAACACCACCAGTGGCAGGAGGGCGGCCGGGTGCAGGGTGCAAAACTGCATCGTGAGCCCAATGTATTTCAATTGAGATTGGTCACTGCGGAAACAGTCTGCAGGCTCTGGCCAGGAGGCCCGTTGGGCTGAACCAGCAAGTGGGCTCAGGCCTTGCGATACTCGGGGGCACCTTTAGTCCGCTTCTCCAAGGCCCAGGGGGATGGGTGCAGAGGTGTCCTTAGGCTTTGGATTTTCTTACAGGGAGCATTCGCGGTCGAGGGGGCCTGCGTGCAGAGGCTGCAGGTGGCGTCAGGGTGTCTACCAGGGGTGAAACCACGATGGACTCGAGCTTTAGAAGGCCGGGGGACCTTGTTGACACCGGTGGCCCACTTCAACTTGGCCCGGAGGCGACTGGTGCAGTGATGGCTTCTGGTGTTGAGTTTTGGCAGTTCCGGAGGCCTCCAAGACTTCTCTTCTGGAGTTTCTTCAGAAAAGGTCCGCTGCTCACGTGAGGTCTTGAGTCTGTTTTTTTGAAGGAAGGCAGTCCTCCCAGTCTCTGGAGTCAGCAGCTGCAGGAGGGGTCGACTTAGGTGCAGTTTTCGAGGGATGCAGGCAGCCCGTCAGTGTTGGTACCAGTTCAGCTGCTTCTTTTGTCCTCTCTGCTTTTGTGGCTCTTCAGTGTTCTTTCTCGTCTTAGGTCCTCAGGATCTGTTTCTCTGGTGCCAGGTACTCCCCTCAATACTGAATTTAGGGGTGTTAAGGGACAGTGGGGTAGTAGCCAATGGGCTACTGACCCTTGGGGTCACTACGCCCCCCTGCATGACCACTTCTAGTGGGAAGTGGACATAACCCTGTCCCAGAAATCCTAAGTATGCTATCACAAAGATGGCTATTAATGAAAAATATTGTCCACCTCACTGTAACCCACATCTGATAGAGACATCTAGCCGCAGATTCCTTAACTTAGAATATCCCCAGGCGTCAGACTGGATCCGGAAAACTTTTGCAGCAGCACCTCTGCGCGCCGGGAGGCGGCGCCGCCTGGCTCCGCCCTGACGTTGTCCCCGGACATGACGTCGGCGGAGCCATATAAGACATTCCCGGCGCGCTGACGTCAGTTTCCTTCTTTTCCGCGTCTCGACGCGGATCCAGGAGTAAGCGGTTCCTCTGGCCTGTTCTGTCAGGCCTTTTCGACGCCTGTGGCGTCTGGTAACAGTGTGCGATGCCTTCGGGCTTTAAGGCGTGTGAGACCTGTGCGTGGCAGATGTCGGCCACGGATCCGCACGCGATTTGCATGTGGTGTCTCGGTGCACACCATGACTCCGAGGAGTGTGATGCCTGCCGGCAGATGCGTCCGAAGTCCCTGCGGGAGCGCCGGATGAAGCTGTTAGCCGCCCGGGTGTCCCGCTCGACGCCTCCGCACCGATCGCCCTCTCGGGCTGGGTCTTCTGTTCGCGTCCGCTACCGGAGTCGTTCCCGCGGACGTCGTTCGCCGGACACAGGTAAGCGTAAACACAAGTCACGGAGGTCGCCGACCTCGCGGAAACGTGACATCTGAAAGAGACACGTTAGTGATAGATTCCTTACCTTAGAATATCCCCAGGCGTCAGACTGGATCCGGAAAGTTTTTTCATCAGCAGTACCTCTGCGCGTCAGTAGGTGGCGTCGTGCGGTTCCGCGTCCGTCGCTGGCATCGTAAGCGCCGAGATGACGTCACGGAGACTACTTAGGCGCCACCCATGCGCGCTGACATCAGTTCTTTCTTTTTCCGCGCCAGTAAGCGCAGATCCGGTTAGAGCACATACCGTAGTCACTTTTTGACTACCCTTTTTGAGACTTTTTGTCTCCTGTAAGCTTTGGTTTCCTTGGTGCACGTAGGGATGCCTGGATTTAAGTCTTGTGGGGCCTGCCGTCGCAATATGTCAGTGGCGGACCCCCACGATATCTGCCTCTACTGCCTGGAGACCGACCACGACTCCCGGTCCTGTCTGGACTGTCGGGCCATGGCCCCGAAGGCCTTGAGGGAGCAGCACCGGAAGCTGCTGGAGGTCCGGCACTCATTCCAGCGCCGTTGCCGTTCCAGGGGCCGTTCCAGGGAACGCTCGCGGGGCCACAGTCGTCGCTCCTCGGGCTCCAAGTCTTCACCCTCTGATTCGGGTAAGAGACGACACAAAAAGAAGTCGAAGAAGCGTGTTCGCTCTCCGACGTCCCCCTGTCGGTCCCCGGATGCGGACGAGGGGGACAGGCGCTTTGCCCCTGCGGCTCCTTCGGAGCTCGAGAGTCCCGCGGCCTACCCACCTTACCCGGGTCCGTCGGCGACTCCCGCACAGGTGCAAGAGTTTCTTGCTACCATGGACCGCCTTTTTAGGACTCGGGCTCCCGCCGGCGCGCCCTCGGGCCCCGCGGCCCCGTGTCAGGATCCTGTTGGGCCGTCGGCGCCATAGGATCCTGCGCCGTCGGCTCCGGCCACGGCGCCACAAGGTCCATCGCTGCCGGCTCCGGCGCCGCAGTGGGTGCCATTTGTCCCGCCCTTGCCCAGGTTCCAGGACCATTTTGCTCCTACCTGGGATCCGCATTGGGACACGGCGCCGGTCCGGCCCCGGCCGGCGCCGTTCTCGGCGCCGTTCCCGACGCCGTTTGTTCCTTCTCCGGCTCCTGCCCTGCCGCCGCGGTCTGTGCCACATGCGGCGGAGGTGGAGGACGACTGGGAGGGGTCCGAGGACCCTCTTGCTAGTCAGTGTGACTCTGAGCAGGACTGGGTGGACGATTTGGGGGATGCCGGCGACCTCAATGTCTCCTCTGACCCAGGGTTTGCCCCTCCCTCGCCTACCATGGAGGAGGGCGCCTCCTACACGATGGTGCTCCGTTGGGCAGCTGAGGTTCTCAACCTTGATCTCCCTACGGTGGCCCTCAAAACTAACCTCCTCACTGAGGTGCTCCAGACGGCGTCCACTTCGTCCGAGCCCCTGCTGCCATTTAATGACGCCCTCACTGACGTCTTGCTGGGCACTTGGTCGCGGCCAGCCGCAGGGGCCCCTGTGGATAAGAACGTCGCCAGGCGTCATCGCCCGGCGCCCGGTGACCCTGCCTTTCTGACCACTCATCCTACGTCTGAGAGCCTGGTCATCCAAGCTTCGACATCCCAGAGTGCCTTCCCCACGGCTCCGCCGGATAAGGACTCCAAGAAGCTGGAGCAGTTTGGCAAGCGGTTGTTCTCTTCGGCCAGCTTGGGGCTGCGGTCAGGTGAACACTGCTTGCCTATTGGGCCGCTATTCCCACGCGGTGTGGGATACAGTTGCGCAGGTGTTGCCTCAGTGTCCTGAAGAGACCCACGCTGTGCTGTCACAAGCTGTTGCCGAGGGTAAAGATGCGGCTAAGTTCGCCATTCGGTGTGGTTTGGACACCACGGACTCACTAGGTAGAGCGATTTCTACAACTGTGGCGCTTCGTCGCCACGCCTGGTTGAGATCTACCGGGTTCTCGCCAGATGTCCAAAGCTCGCTCATGGACATGCCCTTTGATGGCACTCGCCTGTTTGGCGATAAGGCCGACAGTGCGCTGGAGCGTTTTAAGGACTCGCGGGCCACGGCCAAGTTCTTAGGTCTTTCCACGAGAAGCCCAGCCACTCCTGGTTTTCGTTCCTTTCGTGGCCACGGAAAGGGCACCCAGGCACGTTCCTTCAGCAAGCCTGTGGAGAACCAGCCTCAACGCGGCCGCGCTTTCCGCAGGGGCGGGTTTGGGAATCAGCGTGGGGGTCAGTCCACCTCCGCCCCCGCTGCTTCTGCCTCCAAACCTTCCTAATCCGAGCTTTGGGGGGCTGTAAGAAAGTGGCTCTGTATATACTGAACCAAAGTAAGGTTCAGTGTGCACAGAGTCCACAGTCCCCAGAGGTTTGGCAGAGGCTAAAGTTAGATATAACCTTACTCTCTAAAGTGGTAGCTTGGTCGAGCAGTAAGGCAGAATCAGAGGACAGTGTAAAGCATTTGTTGTACACACTCAGTCAGCAAATGGTCTCACACACTCAAGAACTGAACTCTAGGCCAATTGTTTTGTATATAAAAATATATGGTTGTTTTATTTTAGAACCACAGGTAGGTATAAAAATACTTTCTCAGAATGAGATGCTTTAGTTATATACTTTCAATACACAATAGACTTTTAAATGCAATAGCTACAGTTGCAATAGGCAACACAGTTCAAACACAATTATAACATTGAGCTCAATGGGAGTTTTTAAGTAAAAGCAGTTTCAGTTACTTTACGTATGATTTTCTTACTCTGGGTTGGATCCTGGATTCAACCCTGGTGCATTTCCTGTAAACAGTTGAAAGAAATCGTTTTTGTTACACCGGCGATTTTTAAGGAATATTTGTTTGATTAAAAAATCGACACTTAGAAGATGCACAACAAACACCACCCCCCACCCCCTCAAGCGAAAGACTAAAATGGGAACCGGCTGTTTCTAACTCCAAGATCAGAATCCCTTGCCTGACCCCAAGATGGCTGCCACAGTGTACCCTACCATGTCGTGCTACTCCTCTGAGAAAAAAACGGACTTCGACCAGACCTCGAACACATCCCCCATCCGACCTACCCTTCAAGATACCGAATCTGTGAACCTACCTCTAACCGTGGAGACCTAGCTTTTTGGCCGATGCCCGGTGGAGCTACTTGATAGCTATAGAGGAGATGGGCTGTGGACTACCCCTTCGGCCGTCACCTACCGAGCCGGACATTGGGCAGACCTTACTTCGTCTCTCCGTCGTACTCTCCCTCCTACCCCTTTACTCCACCCACTTTCTTCTTTACGCTCCATTTATCCCTCCTCTTTGCTCTCTAATTGTTTTCTCATTGAGACCTAGCCGCTTGACTGATGCCCGGTGGAGCTAACTGATAGCTATAGAGGAGATGGGCTGTGGACTTCCCCCTCGGCCGTCACCTACCCAGCCGGACTTTGGGCAGACTCTACTTCGTCTCTCCATCCATCCTATCTCCATCCTTTCTCCCTCCTACACCTTTACCCCACCCCCTTACCCTCCTTAGCTCCATTTATTTCATCTTCCGCCGCTCTTGAAATGTTTTTTTGTAACTGATGTAACTTGTAACTGATGTAATTTTGTGGAACCTTATGTAAAGCGCTCTGATACCTCCGGGTCTAGCCAGCGCTATATAAAACTTAAATAAAATAAAAGTAAAAATAAAATTCTGGAGAAAACCAGGCAATGTTATCCTATGGAGGAAAATCAAGTTATCGGTAAGTACATTTGTAATTGCTTTTCAGGGTCAGTGCTCGGCACCAAGATCCAGCACTGGGATCTCTCCTGATAACAGGTGAGTAATTTCGTTTTCGTTGATCGCGCGATTTTTAGTGAATATTTGTAAGTTTCAAAACTCGACACTTAGAAGAAATTTCAAGTGAAACCAGTCAATGTTACCCTATGGAGAAAATGTAGGTTATCGGCTTTCAGGTAAGTACCCGACTGGCAGAGTTAAGGTTTTGGGCATAGACTCAAGGGTCTCCCAGGGTCAGGTAGGTACAGTTGGTACACCCTCAGCGGCACAGGGGCGGCAGGGTGCAGAGTGAGTTAGGCCCAATGTTAGCCTATGGCGGGCAGGGGGCCCTTGGTTGGTGGCTGCTGGCAGGCAGGCCACTCGGCTGTGGGAGCAAAGCTCTCCTGGTCACTTACTCAGGACAAGTGGGGAAGTCGAACAGGGTAGTTGGTGCACCCTCAGCGGCACTGGGGCGGCCGGGTGCAGTGGGCTTTTGGGCCGTCGGGCGCCCAATGGATTTCAATGGGAAAGCTGCGAGACGAACAAAGGCTGCAAGCTCGGGGACGGTGATTCTTCAGGTGCGACCACCACTTCGAGAGGTAAGTTGGGAAGCTGTAGGAAGGGTAGGCACCCAGGAGTTGGGCACAGGAGGCCGTGGGGCGGCGGGTGCAGGGGTGTCTTTAGGCGTCGGAAATCTTACCCTCTGCTGGTCGCAGTTGGAGGGGTCCCTGGTTCTGAGGCTGCAGGCGTCATCAGGAGCGTCGAGGAGGGTCCTTGGGTGCTGGATTCTGGGTCACAGTCGCCGGGGGGACGTCCTCGTGGTCTTTGTCCACTCAGGCACAGGCCGGGCTCGGCGGGTGCAGAGTGTGCAGGAGTCGCGGTTCCTGGCTGGCACCAGGGGTTTGTTACTTGCTTTTGAGCAGTACCACTGCTCGTGGGAGTCCCAGTCTTTTTAGAGTCACAAGGCAGTCAGGTCCTCCGGAGTTTTCGAGGTTGCTGACCACTGGAGACGCCGGGTTTCAGCAGGAGCAGGTTCGAGGGTAGACAGGCCTGGGGCCAAGTCAGTTGGTGTCTCCCTCTTTTTAGCAGCTGCACGGCAGGTCTTCTTTCTTCTTGTTCTTCTTGCTTGTTTCGGGATCTGAGGAAGGAACGTTCAGGGTGCCCCTAAATACTAAATTTAGGGGCGTTACAGGTAGGTAAAGGGCAGGGACCAATGGGTCCCTTCCCTGGGGTGGGTACACCCCCTATCCTGCCACTCTCCAGTGGGAGGGGGGCAGGAGCCTAGTCCTGACTGGGCAGGGCTCCCCATCTTCAAGATGGCGATAGTCCGGAGATGTGCTTCACCTCGCCTCCCCCACCTGAGGGGTGGGGTTGGCAGAGGCTGGCACACCCTCTTTCCTCCCTTGCGGTTTCCCGCCAGTCTTCCCGCCAGAGTGGGCGCTAGAACCGGTGGGGACCAGTTGCTGAGTACAGCAAGTGGTCTGGGGAGGCTCACAAAGGCGGCATGCCTTTGAAGCTTCCCCCTGCCCATCCTGGGGGAGGTGACCTAGCACCTCGCCCAGGACGTGCATTGTTGCAGGCCCGGGAGAGCGGATGGCTCTCTACCCAGGGGTCCAGCAACGTGTCTGCTGGGTGGCAGCCTAGGCAGCCTCTCAGGCAGGACGTGGATCGTGGGTTAGGTTCAGGGGGCAACTCTAAGTTGCCCTCTGTCATGCATCTGACATTAAATCCCACACTGGCATCAGTGTGGGTTTAATGTGCTGAGAAGTTTGATGCCAAACTTCTCAGTCTTCAGTGTAGCCATCATGGTGCTGTGGAGTTCGTGATGACGACCTCCCAGCACCATATACTCTTAATGGCAGCACTGCACTTACAGTGCCCAGGAATGGACCTGGGTACTGTAGGGGTACAGGGCTCATGCACCTGTACCCTCACCACTGGCATAGTGCACCCAGCTAGAGGGGTGACTGAGGTATGCCAGGGCAGTGTGTTTGTGGGCATGGCACACAGGGATGTGTGCCATGTCGACTCTGTTTTGTTCTGCACCAAGACACTCAGCCTGCAAAGGCAGTGTGTGTGTGTGTGTCAGGGTACAGGGCCTCTAAGGGTGGCACAATAAGTGCTGCAGCCCTTGGAGGCCTTCTCTGGTCACAGTGCCCTGGGTACCTAGGGTACCATTTACCAGGGGCTGACATGTGGCCAGAGATGCCAATTTGGGTTTAGGCTACAATGCAGTTTTAGGGAAGGAACACAGGCCCTGGGCACCTGATTGGCAGGAGCCCAGGGCACACTCAGTCAAAGTACATCAGCAATTCAGCAAAAAGTGGGGGCATACCATGCAAGAAAGATGGCACTTTGTCACAGGGGCACCCCACGCCAGTGGGTGGCAGGATCCGCCATCATCTCCCCCACTGGCACGCTATCACATCGGACAAGTGGGTGTTGCAGATCATCCGCAGGGTTACGCCCTTCCCTTTCAGTCCACCCTTCCAGCCATGCCACCTCAGTTCCACCGCATGTCGGGGGACCACTTGGCACTTCTCCTGCAGGAAGTCACGGCCCTCTTGGCCAAGGGGGCCATCGAGTGTGTTCCTGGGCCAGAAGTAGGGAGTGGTTGTTATTCCCACTACTTTCTGGTCCCCAAGAAGGACAAGGGGGCTTGCGCCCATCTTGGACCTCAGGGACGTCAATCGCTTCCTCCGGAAGGAGAAGTTCAAGATGTTGACTCTGGCTCAGGTCTTGGCTGCCCTCGACCCTGGAGACTGGATGGTAGCGTTGGACTTGCAGGACGCCTATTTTCACATCCCCGTCCTGCCGGCGTTACCTGCGGTTCACGGTAGGCCAGGAGCATTTTCAGTTTGCCGTGCTCCCCTTCGGCCTTACAAGCGCCCCTCGGGTGTTCACGAAGGTGATGACGGTGGTCGCAGCTCATCTGCGCAGGTCAGGGGTGTCAGTCTTCCCCCTACCTCGACGACTGGTTGTTGAAGGCGGGTTCTGCATTTGCTGGGGTTCTCCATCAACGTGCCGAAGTCGCACCTGAGTCCCTCTCAGAAGCTCCCCTTCATCGGAGCGGTTCTGGATTCGACGCTGTTTCGGGTTTATCCTCCCGAGCAGCGAGTCCGGGATATTCAGGCTATGATTCCGATCTTTCAGCCTCTCTCCCGGGTTTCAGTCAGGATGACCCTCCGGCTCCTGGGCCTGATGGCCTCCTGCATCCTGCTGGTGCAACATGCCAGATGGCATATGCGGGCTCTGCAGTGGGACCTGAAGTTCCAGTGGGCACAGCATCAAGGCGACCTGTCCGATCATGTCCAGATCTCGGAGGGCACTGCACGGCAATTGCAGTGGTGGCTCACGAATCGCGATTGGGTCAATGACAGATCCCTCTCCCTTCCCCAACCGGAGCACACAGTGGTGACGGATGCGTCCCTCCTGGGATGGGGTGGCCACTTGGGAGAGGCGGAGATCAGAGGCCTCTGGTCTCCAGCGGAGTCCCGGCTCCATATCAATCTTTCGGAGCTGCGGACGATCCGACTTGCACTGAAGGCATTCTTTCCCTCTGTCCGGGGAAGTGTAGTGCAGGTGTTCACGGACAACACCACCGCCATGTGGTATTGCAACAAGCAGGGCGGGGTGGGGTCGTGGACCCTATGCTAGGAGGCTCTGCGCCTCTGGACTTGGCTGGAACGTCAAGGCATTACCTTGGTGGTTCAACACCTGGCAGGTTCTCCGAACGCCAGGGCGAACGAACTCAGCCGCCGGTGCTTGATGGATCACGAATGGCGTCTGAACTCGGACGTGGCGCAAGGTCTCTTTCTGCAGTGGGGAGAGCCTTGGTTAGATCTATTCGCCACCGAAGAGAACGCGCAATGTCATCAGTTCTGCGCGTTGGAATTTCCAAGGTGACACTCGCTCGGCGACGCTTTTTGTCGCGAGTGGAGTTGCGGTCTGTTGTACGCCTTTCCGCCTATACCGCTTCTGCCCCGAGTGCTGAAGAAGATTCGGCGCGACCAGGCCCAAGTCATTCTTGTGGCTCCGGATTGGGCACGAAGATACTGGTATCCCGAGCTACTCAACATGATCGATCCCCCGATCCGTCTGCCTCTTCGGGAGGATCTTCTGTGGCAACAGCAGGGGACGGTCCTCCACCCGAACCTGTCCAGCCTCCACCTCCATGCGTGGAGATTGAGCGGCGACAGTTGACAGCTTTCGATCTTCCTCCCGAAGTCTGTGATGTCATTTTGGCAGCCAGGCGTCCCTCCACTAAATCGGTATACACCTGCAGGTGGAACAAGTTTGTGGCATGGTGCACAGCTAAGGCTGTGGATCCCCTTTCTGCCCCTCCTTCCGAAGTCCTCCTGTTCCTTCTTTCTTTGGCCCAGCAGGGCTCTGCTCTGGGCACTATCACAGGTTATCTTTCGGCCATCTCCGCCTTTCTCAGGCTCCCAGATCAGCCTTCCTTGTTTAAATCTCCGATTGTTAACCGTTTCCTGAAAGGCATTACGCACACATTTCCTCCCGTGCCGTTCATTATGCCTCAATGGGATTTAAATCTTGTTTTGACATATCTGATGTGCGCTCCCTTCGAGCCCCTTCATACCTGTCCTTTGTGTCTTCTCACTCTCAAGACGGCTTTCCTGGTAGCTATCACCTCTGCCAGAAGAGTG